>CM067318.1:51167310-52367310 GCA_034231615.1 Meghimatium bilineatum | reverse complement strand
CATGCATATGTCACTGAAGGAGGCAGGACAACACACCCAAACTGAAGGAGGCAGGACAACTCACCCAAACTGAAGGAGGCAGGACAACTCACCCAAACTGAAGGAGATTTCAAGAGATTCATAAGGAAGACAATGTTCTGGGAAGAATATGTCACATGACAACAACCCCAGACTAACTAACCTGATAATGGTGATAGTAATAAACTTGGCTAATAAAATCAAAGTAATGAAAAGAGTTCATTAAATAATTACAAATAAAGAAATTCTTAAGCATATTGTTACAAGATCTGTACCATCTATATATGAGGACAGAGAGGTATTGCAGTAAAAAAAACAAATAATAACTGATGTGTTATATGAAAAGATATTAAGATTAGACCTTGATAAAATTATCTTTTAACTCTTTACCTCCAAAATTATTTTTCTTATTTGGACAGAATTGTCTGTCTTTGAATTTGAAACCATTATGTGTTAACAAGTTCTAAACTCAATAACTTTTGTATTCTGCAATGAAACCTTTTATATATTGCATATCACATTAAAATGAAATTATTGCACAACATACCACGATTAAGTTGTTGGTAGGGCTTAATATTATAAGATTAATTATGTATAGGAGAAGGAAAGTAAAAAGACAACATAAGAATGACCAAATTACTAACTGATAGATGTATTCATGGCCAAATTATAATAGTGCAACCATATTTACTCTCACAGGAACTTCAAGCAAATGTTCAAATTTGATGGGGAAAATTCACATAATTTGACACATAGTGTTATTGAAAATCAATAAGAAAATATATTATTTTTAACAATTATCTATTAATATTTCACAGAATAATTACAAATGTATATCAACATCATTACATAAACATTCATAATTTATAATCGCTATTTGATTCCACAGCATCAGATGTTTTAGAAAAGTATTGCTTGTTAACAATCTGTTTCATATTACCAGTTGGACCATGCCAACTGGATTCACCAACATGGTTTGCCAGTTCCATGATAGTGTGACAGCCTATGTGCAAGATGACGGCACACACTTAAACCCATTTCCAGTAACTAACAGTGTCAAACAGGGTTGCGTCTTTGCTCCGGTGCTCTTCAGCATGGTGTTCTCTGATATGCTAAATGATGCTTTCTGGAATTACAGTGCAGGAATTTACTTTTGCTATTGAGCTGATGGAGGGCTATTCAGTCTTAGTAGATCTAAGACTAAGGCGGACATTATTTCTGACCTCTTGTTTGTAGACGATTGTGCACTCAACACTACCAGTCTGAAAGACATACAGGACAGTATGGACCTCTTTTCTTTGGCTTGTAATGCGTTCTATCTTACCATCATCACCGCAAAGACATGTATCAACCAGATGCATCAGGTGTCCCCTACTCAGAATCTGTAATCAAATTAAAGGGACAGAAACTCAATACTGCCAATAAGTTTGTATATCTTGGCAGCACCTTATCGCAAACTGCGATAATTGACGAGGACGTTGCTCTGCGTATTGCTCGCAGCATTTGGGAGCCTTCATGCCAATGATCAGTCGTGATCTCAGTTTGACAGCTACGTTGGACATCTACCACGCAGTGGTTCTACCAACACTGCTTTATACTGCGTCATCCCAGACTTTCTGCAAGACACACTCGACAGCTTAACTCTTTCCACCTTTGGTGTCTAAGAAACCTTATGAGAGTACTTTGGCATGATCGAGTACTAGACACAGAAACCCTTTAAAAGTCTTGTATGCAAAGCATGCCCTGTTGACTAGGTCCCAATTCCACTGGGCTGGCCACATCGTCCACATGCCAGACAAGTAAGCGCCTTCTTAAGAGATTATTCTATGGGGAGCTGTACAATGGTAAACATTCAAGCGGAGGGCAGAAAAAGTGCTTCAAGGATCACCTAAAGAACTCTCTCAATCACTGCAACATTGATTTTAGCTACTGTGAGACTACAGCCCTTGATCGCTCAGCTTGGCACACCCAGATCACTGCTGGCATCACTAAATTTGAAAAAGATAGAACATTGCATGCAGTTTACAGGAGATGGAAGTAGAAGGATAAATCTGAAAACTCTCCTACTCTGGACCCTCTATACTTCTGCAAACACTGCAATAGAACTTTCCTGGCATGAATCGGACTCATCAAACATCTACGAATTCACAAACCCAAACCAAACTCATTAATTAATTCATTTTCCTTTTGCGCTGAAGTTAGCGCATATTTCTCTTCAATTCTGTCTGTTCAAAGCTACTCTGTGCAGTTCTTGAATAGTATGAATATTGGTTGTTTTACTTTCTCTATTGTTCTTCTGAGTGTTTCTTTTGGTCTACCCCTTGCTCTTTTGCCTGTAGGTATCCATTCAAGAGATTGGTGGTGTAAACCAAATTAGACAATCACAAATGTTTTTGTTTTTTTCTACTTGTTCACCAAATTTTTATTCTTTTTTTTTTCATGCCATGCTCATCAGCACTTGCAAAAAAGACACATCATTATAGAAACAGAAATAAGAAAATTCATTTTATGTGATGAACAACATTTTTCATAAATACATGTCAGAATAACAAACTACCTGGTAGCAGTATAACATTAAAAACAAGTCACTTTAGTCAATTTGGGAGATGTTTGCAACACGGACAAAAAAACACAAGGTACCGGGTAAGCACATTATTTTAATATAGGAACACCCATATCTGTCCGGAGTGACCATTTTATAAGAACAATGGGATGTCACTCTGGAGGAAATTAGTTAAGTAGAGGAAGCATAGAATGTAAACAAGAGATTAACAGAAATGGATTGAAAAGCAAAAAATGGTAGACAGATCCAAGTGTAAATTTCACTCAGACAAACTGGCAGAGTTTACATCAATATTTCTCATCATGACCCCCCCCCCCCCCCCATGACATCAATGTTCGCATAAATTGCCTTCACAATGTAAAATGCACCCATGACATCAATACCTCCATGGCATCAAATATTTAACAACGAAGTTAACAAGGTCAGATCTAGCAGAAGATGACACAAAGATTCCTCAGTGTTCCCTTGACATCAGTACCCTCATGACATTATTGTCCTCATGGATTCATTACCTCAATATCTTTACCGTATCTATGCCAAGAAATGATGCATAAACTATGAAAATGTAGCTAATTAGTCGCATTTTCAACTGTATTTTTGATATGCTTGTGCCTTTGTTTTTCATATTTGAGCAGGTAACTTCACGGTAGATGGTTAATTTTTTTAGCATCACCTGGTTATTTACATTGGTGATTCTCAACATGGCACTTCAGGAAGTGGGACAGCATTTTGCTGGAAGCCACAGCAAAAGATACCTTAGAAATTTAAGGGCCACACACATCCAGGGGAGATACAAAATGATACCTACTGGTAGTTGGATTACAATTAATTTTTTTTTTAAATTTAATAGTCTTGAAGAAAATTGACAAGCTTTTTTTTTAAGGTCTCAGAAGAAATTTTGTTTCAAAAGAGTGCTACAAGTTGCTACACTTGTTGCTAAAAGTGAAAAAGATATTTAAGAAGCACTGACTTAGATAAAAAAAATTATTTATTGCTACACATTCTACAGAATGTTAACATAAAAGTTTAAGAGTAAGATAACTTTCAGACGAACATTAAATAACCCAATTAACATATGGCTATTATTTTTGATTTGTGTATTTTGTATATGCCATATTGGACTTGTGTGTTTGCAAACATATTGCTGCTAAATGTATCAAACTCGTCTCTATTTAACTAATATTAGGAAGCTTCAATAAATTATTGGGGGAAAAATCAGAAGACAGATGAGATTTGAACCCAGTCTCCTGCTGAAGATGGATGTGTCAGGCCATTGGTGCAAATAAAATGGCAGCATGACACGTTTCATTCAGGGCTACATCCTGCTGTAAATCTAGTAGAAGCATTGTCTTGCTATAAGAGAGATCCAACGGGAGTTTAAGAATGAACACTGAAAAAGAACCCAATCTCACCCATGTGTTGTCAGGGGAGCAAACAATTGCAACACTGTTTACCTTCCATGCATCTCATAAAAGGTGGCTAAGGAGGTTGTGGGGTGGAGTTGGCTGTCCCATCTCATATAGGTTCAAAATGACACAGAAGCCATACTAAAGTCAGATGTTTCAGGCCAAAAGGTGCACATATCTCAGCAAAGCTGTAAACCATAACACAACGTATTCTGTTCTCCCTACGACATCCTGCTAATCTGCAGGAGTATGAAAACAAATGCAGAATAAGATTCCAGTCTGTTCAGGTGACAAGAACTCATCCTACATCTGCTTTAGTCAAAAACGTTCTCGAATTCAACCAATCTGCTGTGTCACCTGAATGAGACTGAGTTCAAATCTCATCTATCACTTTCTAACTTTGTTTACATTTGACCATGCTTCATGTGTCTTTAGTCAATGTTGTTTCTGTGATGCTTCACTGTGCCTTGTCATTGTTATTGATAATTATATTCATGTACTTTAACAAATATATGTACATATAATGTCATCATTGAAAAGTAAAAACATTGGGTGATCAAGTTTTGCAAATCAAATAAAAACATTCATTACTGATTTTATGTTCCCGCCGAAGATGGATGTGTCGGGCCATTGGCGCATATAAAACAACAACACAACACATTTCCATTCTCAGGACTACATCCTGCTGAAAATCTAGTAGGACCATGGTCCTGCTACAAGGGAGATCCGGCGGGAGTTTGAGAATGAATGAAGAAGAAGAAGAATTTATGTTTTTAATGTTTGTAAAACTGTATATTACTCTTGTGTTTTCACTTTCATATATTGAATCAGTTTTACTACAGAATGTTTACATGTTATTGTACAAATGTTTCTGAGAGTGAAAATCAGACTATTTTTTGTTTCTATTTTCCTTTATACGGTTGACAATGATGGCGTAATCCCTTTAACTGTGAACAGTTAATTCTATAGAGCCGGTAGCCTTTCGAACAAAGGCACAGGTTGTCCTCAGTTGAGTAACTGAGGTAATACTTGAGCTCATATAAGGCTTGTTGTTCCAAAGACATGATTGTGCTAGGGGGTTTACAGATGCATGTTTAGTCTTTGAAAGAAAACATTACTACAGTACCATAAGATCATCATGTCCTGCCAGAAGTGTAGCATGTAGTTCTGTGCCAACTAGTTCGTCACTTTTCCCATCAGCTTTGTTGACTCATCTTCAGTGATTGTATATTTGGCATTTCTCACAGCCTATGAGTCTGCCATAGAAGGACCAATTTGGCAATTCTCACAACCTATGATTCTGTCATAGAAGGACCAATTTGGCATGTCTCACAACCTATGAGTCTGCCATAGAAGGACCAATTTGGCATTTCTCACAACCTATGAGTCTGCCATAGAAGGACCAATTTGCAATATCCACTGGCCTTCATCTCTTCGTCATCCATAGGGATTTATTTAATAGAAGAAAAAAAAAGAAATTCAGAAAAAACAGACATTTAACCCGCATTGAGTGGAGGACATCATGTCATACAACATGAAACATTTTATAACAAGATGAGTGTTGAAGAGATTGTCATTGGTAGAAAAGTCTCACTATATCGAAATATCATCTAATAAAAGTATGCAGTTGTGTCTGTGGGTCTCACCATTGGCCCACTATACAAACCGTCAATGAAGCAGAAAACCTTAGTAGATGACATGCCTTTATATGGAGGCTCTCCTATGGAAGATTTGTAGTATGTCATCTATACAATTATAGATCCCTTCTGAGTAGAAGACTCCTTCAATAGGCATTGCACTAAGCAGAAAGCTGAAGTCTCCTGGGTATGAAAGAAAGCTCAGAAAAACCACCCCACTGCACATAGGAAGTAAGAGTGTTGTTACTGTTGTCAGGGCAAAGTCCACTGTTTTCTCTAGCTAATTGCTTGCAATTCCTGGGGTTTGCAAACACACAAACAACTAAAAGTATGCTGTTGCATATTAGTAAGTCTGGTAGTCCACGGGTGAGATTCAGACCTTACTACTGCAGTTTATACAATTATATTTAGTTCTACGGTAGTTACTCAAGATGACTATTGAACATTAACTAAGAAATTATTTTAGCTCATGTGCATTTATGGCACAAGTTGAAAAGAAATTTGACATTTTTGGGGGGGACTGGAAAAGCAATGGACAGAGCAGATTTTCTTAATGCACTTAGGGAGATAGTATGAGTGTCTGATGTAACAAATGCTTGATAATCTTGCAACCCTGAGCAGACTACCGGAATACCTTGTAAAGAGGGATGTGACTAAATAAAAACATCTGTAGGGCATACTGCTATGCACCTGTCCCAATAGGGAAATTGGTGTGCAATCCTAAAGTCTTCTTCTTTATCGTTCATTCTCAAACCCCCACCGGATATCTCTTCCAGCAGGACCATGGTCCTATTAGATTTCCATAAGAATGTAGTCCAGAGAATAGAAATGCGTAGCATTGCCATTTTATTTGTGACAATGGCCCGACACAAAAGTCTTCGGCGGACGATCCTAAAGTAAAACCCAATAATGTGTGTAACCCGAGTTTCTATACTGCAAAGTATTGTAATCTACTTAGTGCCATGAATACACATAACAAGGTGTGGGTACTCGTAACATTTATATGTCATCATTTTCTGTGTTAGTTCTGCTACTAGCAAACAATTCAACCATTTGTAACTTTCTATTTATGTGTTATAATGTTTAGTTTTTGGTCCTTCAACAAATGTATTTTTTTTAAATATTTTCTGTTAACAATGATATGAGTATTAGATTTATTTAATTAATGCTTCAGTTGATTATATGCAGTTCTTTAATAGTATGGTGCTATACAGTAGATGCCAATACATTTGAAACGTAACAAAATTATCCCTGTAACAAAGGTACAAAGGGACATAACACCAAATAATTCAAGGGACACAATCAGAAATAGTTTAACATTTTTTATTGGGACAATTAAACACTTTCAAAACAACGAGATTAGCGTTAAATGTGGTTTCTGTTGCTGTTAGCCTTGATTTCCACATAAATTCTGTAAGATAGCTTTCTTCATTTTCCATGTTTGTTCTCAAACTCCTGCAGATTAACAGGATTAGTCCAGAGAACGGAATGCATTGTGCCATGGTTTACGGCAATGCTGCGATATCTTTGCCTTTTGGCCTGACACATCAGACTTTAGCATGACTTTGCGTCATGTTGACCCTATATGGGATGGGACAGCCAACTCCATCCCATAACCACCGTAGTCATCTCTTATGACATGCATGAAAAGTAAATAGTAATGCTATTCTTTGCTCCCGTCTCTGGCCCTAGCAACACATTGGCGAGATAGCATTCAAGATGGTGTAGAGATGTCTCTTCATTTCACGCTACTCCAAAGTCATTCAATGTTCAGAGCACCATTGATTTCATTGTGCTTCTGTAACACATAGATATTTTTAAAAACCCAATCATTCCTTCTGCGTGCAATGCACTCCCCCCACCCCCACCCCACCTGAGAGGTATAGTACATTGCTGGTAATGATCTAGACTACAGAATTTATCAACAGGTAGTATTTCTCTGCTTTGTAGAAACACAACTGCTTCCTGCTTGTTTCTGGGGAGACTCCAGTGTTAACTGTCATGTTTGTGTTAACAGTCATGTTTGTTATTGTAGCAAAGAATTGTCAGTGAATTGTCATGTGCAGTGACTATCTAAAAATTGGAATTAAAAACTCAACTATGTATTGGCATCTACTTGTACAGAACCAATAGTATTTTTATAGCAGTCTTATCATCAGTCTCATCATCATAATAAATCCATCATTTCTTTAATAATTTGTTTTCTACAGTTTGGTTCTACATAAAAGAAAATTTACAGAAGAAAAATATGACGTCATCTGCACTTTATTAACAACTTATTCTACGGAAACCTATTTAGGCATATTTTTAGTCTGGTTTTATTTTAGGATCACATAATCGGAAATTTATTTTGGGTTTATCCTTCCTGCTGCATTCAGCATCCCCATTCGTGTTATATTATCAGGCCTGTTGTCAGGGCAAAGTCCACTGTTTTCTCCAGGGAATAAGACTCCAGGATTTATTTTTTATCATCTTTACTTAATCATATATATTCTATTTTTATACCACTGCATTGTGTTTACTGAACAATGATGAATATGTTGCTGACCTGTACATACTTCAATATCTGTATATGAGTTATAACTTGTTAGAATGTGATTTTATTATGAACTATGTTATGAATTGTCTTCACTTTACTTATGGTCTGTGCAACCATTTACCAATGCCAAACACCAAATTAAGCTACTGGTTGTGCTGTCAAATTAAAAAGAAAACAGCTGACCTTCTTTTATTTGTAGCATTTAGGTCTTATTGAAACATGTAGCAGACCAGATCGGGTACACAGGCCAGCGGTTGCACATTCCAGATTTCTTTGTACAGTTAAATAAAGCCACAGATTACTTGTATTTTTTTAATTAATTAAATAAGCCATATATAATCTACGCAAACTCAAGTTGATTTTTTTTGTTACACATTACTACTTAAGATTATAATTTCCTGCCTTTTTATTATTTCCAGAGGTCAAGGTGACTGCAACCTCCACTATTTTTTATAGTTAGAAACTCTAATATAACCTAATTGAACTAGTGTCCATAGTTGAAAATAGAGTACCTCACCATAAGACGTATTTTTTACACTTTATTTTAGACTACAAACCTAAAATAAGGTTCTTGAATACCACCATAAGAGTGATTAGCACATGTAGTTTTTTTATCTGCCGAAACCACTGTCTGAAGAAATTAGGCCTGGGACCTAGGGACACGAAGGGTAGTAATGGAATGATAATCCTACACAGGAATAGCTCGCTGGCTGCGAAGTGCCTTGTCAAAGGAAAGACATAATAGGTGACCCAGACAAACTATCAGCTTGTCTCGTGACATATACTTCTCTGAGTAGTAGGCTCCTTCAATAGGCATTGCATTAAGCCAAATGCTGATGTCTTCTGGCAATGAAAGAAAGCTCTGAGAAACCTCCCCACTGCATATAGGAAGTAAAAGCTAATAACTTTTCCTTGGGTTAGAAAGAAAACAGAAAAGAAAGAAATCTATGCATTTCAAGGAAACTTTGGAGTAAAAAATAGATTTATATGTATTCTATTTCATATGAAGTTTTTATAATCTGAATCTTTTCAGAAAGCAACGGCAGCCTATTAGGGTAAAATATTGTCTAGAAAATCATTACAACCAAGAAATATTGGGGTGATCTGTACATCCTGAATAGGATATGTTACCTTCTTCTGCGTTTGCTTTCTGATAACCAACATGAACATTTGGTTTGTGTGATTTCCACCGGGGAGCATGAAGTACATTGTGCTGTTGGTTTGCAGCATAGCTGCATTATTTGTACCTTGGAAGGCCCAGCACATCTGTTTTTGTCATGTCTTTAATTCGTGTAGTGTGCTTCCCTAGTCTATAACAGCCTTCCTATCTGTCGCCAGGCTATGAACGTATAGACTCTTCACAGTGATGGTTTTCCACCGACTGTGCCCTTGAACTTTACAGGTCACAACATCTGTCTGGGGGGCAGTCTTCGAGCATGACTCCAGTATAGGAAAGTGTCAACAGTAGAGTTGGGCCATGGTTTGTTCACCCTCTTAGCCGAGGTATCATTCACAGACATTGTGAACCCTTCGTCCAAGTCCGAGTCTCTACACATATCTAGAAGTATCAGGGGGGCATTTGCTGCTTCTTTTCCATGAGACATTCTTCTTGGAGGTAACTAGAAGCTTGTTCTCGAGCTGAATAATACTTTAGTTACAATTTCCATAAAGCATTTTCTCTATTCTGTTTGCACATGACGCTGCCCCCCCCCCTAGCACTGTGATGCCCTTTCATTGTACTCAATAACCTCACTTCTCCGGAGACTTGCTCATGATTTACGATGTTGGTTACAACATGTACCTATATCAGGACATCGACATGTGTTGCCTCTCCAATACATCTGCATTTTGGCTGACCAAGCTGAAATTCCTTGCATCACTGTGTGTCAATAGTGCCGCTGAATGCATTGGCACAGAGGTGGTGTAGACATTGGCACAGAGGTGGTGTAGACATTGGCACAGAGGTGTTGTAGACATTGGCACAGAGGTGGTGTAGACATTGTTTGTCTTTTTTGCAGTCAATTCTCATTCCATCTACAGCCTCCACATTCACGGACATTATCCCTAAAAGTGTTGGTCAGGAATAAGCACGAGCTGCTGTATTTCTATTTCCAGTGTGCACCATGAGGAGGTACTTTTATGATCTTGGTTATCTGCTAACCTTGATCCGCATAAAAGCAATGCAAAACCCTGTGCACCTCAGCATTCATCTGATTCCTCATCTTTATCTTTCTTCTTCTGCACTCCATGGTTCTCCCTCAAACTTCAATAATTGTTCTTTTTTCGTGTGCTTATATCTGAAGTTTTGTATCTTCTATAAACTTGACTGTGTTTTGTAACTCATCAGAGGTATGTAGTGTTTTTATTTCAGTTGTTTCTCTGGGAAATCCAAAAACCATGCTGAGGTTAGATGTTTCAGGCTGAAAGGCAGAGATATAGAATCCAAACTATAAACCATGAAACAACACATTCTGCTTCTGCTTTGTTGAGAACCAACTCAGAAGAAGAAGTCTCGCCATTCTTAGTGTATCTTGCTTCTTTCAAAGTCAGAAGTCACAACTATTATATACTTACTTTACGATTGTTGATTGCTGCTTGTGCATGCAATGT
This sequence comes from Meghimatium bilineatum, assembly GCA_034231615.1. Lineage (NCBI taxonomy): Eukaryota > Metazoa > Mollusca > Gastropoda > Stylommatophora > Philomycidae > Meghimatium > Meghimatium bilineatum. The sequence continues at coordinate 52,356,537 of CM067318.1, read as the reverse complement.
TGGGTTGCTTATAGGCAATGACATAGAGTTTTAAGGTATGAATCCCCCCCCCCTCAATCCATGCTGAAGTTGGATGTGTCAGGACAAACAGCACAGACATCACAGCAAAGCTGTAAACCATAGCAGCTCTTTCATTCCAGACTACATCGTACTGATCTCTAAGAGTTTGAGAACAAACATAAAAAGAAGAAGATCTCCTCAATTCACTTTTTCCTTCATCTTTCTTTGCATCTGCTACTTGAGATTTTCATGTTTAAAACAATACCTGTTGGATTCATCCTCACCGACACATCTGACTAAAGCGATGGTAATTAATCATTTTGGTGTTTCTACCACTTCACTGAACGCTGAATGTCTGTAACCATATTGCTAGTATAGTAAGTCAGTTGTACGAGAGAACAGTGAATTTCTGTAACCATATTGCTAGTAGTATAGTAAGTCAGTTGTACGAGAGAACGGTGAATTTCTATAACCATATATTGCTAGTATAGTAAGTCAGTTGTACGAGAGAACGGTGAATTTCTGTAACCATATTGCTAGTAGTATAGTAAGTCAGTTGTACGAGAGAACGGTGAATTTCTGTAACCATATATTGCTAGTATAGTAAGTCAGTTGTACGAGAGAACGGTGAATTTCTGTAACCATATTGCTAGTATAGTAGGTCAGTCGTACAAAAGTACTGCTTCACGTAGCTACATGCTGATCACCAAGGAAAAAAGCTAACCACCGTCATGCTTGTATGACATGTATGATACTCTCTTGCTCTGATATCTAAATAGCTACAGGACCCCCCCCCCCCCCCACCTATGTGGTATCTTGTTTTATTTCCTTTTTTTCTTGTTTCACACATGATAAATTTCCTCTCATGCACTTTAGTCTGTGTCCATGTCTGAGATTGGTATCAATGTTCATATAATAATAACTATAATCTAGTTTTTTCATTTCCACGGGAAAGCAGGGTGTTTCAGAAAGCAGGGTGTTTCAGAATTTATACTAATCATCTATTATAAATTATATTTCTATGTAATATATTTTTTTGTGTTGTTAAACTTTTATATTTGCTTAGGAATAAATCTATCAATCTATCTATATATATATATATATATTCATGTTAATATCCATTTAAAAAAAGATAACATCTGCTTCATTAATACTAAATAGAATTTTTGAAATAAATCATGAAGTATCTGTTTATGTACTAGCAATAAATTTGTTTGAGAAATATTCACAATTCATATACTAATTTTTGGTTCGAGCAAAATAATTTATATTATAACGGGTTGAATTGTTTCAGTTTGTTGTTTCCTGAAAGATTTTGTTAATCTGAAATGAGAAGTAACTTGTATTCATTTCTATCAAAAATTATGCAATTTTCTGCAATGCATTACATCTATGCATATTATTTTATATTATAATTGCTTAATACATAAAGGGGTGTGATTCGCTTCAGGGCTTCCATGAATTACCTCAAGATTGAAAGAAGTGCCATCTCAGTAGGCCATATTTTCTCCCCTTCTGCTTGGTAGAGTAGACATAGTTCATTGAAGCCATTGATGCTTTAACCTGATAATTGATTAAGTAAAGAACAGTGAAAATTAAAACATGAGATGTTTGCTTTAGTTACTGTTGCGGAATATGCACTAGTGGTGATATTTCAAACTCAGAAAAAGTAGAGGATCGGTTGATGACACTGTTGTGGAATATGCACTAGTGGTGGTTTCAACCTCAGAAAAAGTAGAGGACAGATTGATGACAAACATCGGAGGTCAAGTGTCCAGGATATAGAACTCTTCTTCTGCGTTCATTCTCAAACTCCTGCAGATTAGCAGGTTGTATTCTGGAGAACGGAATGAATTGTGTCATGGTTTACAGTTCAGCTTCAATATTTGCACCTTTCGGCCTGACACATCTAACTTCAGCATGGCTTCTGTGTCACTTTGGCCCTTAATGAGTTGGGAGAACCAAATCCAGTCCAAAACATTCTTAGTCTCTTCTTATGACATGCATGGAATGTAAACAGTGTTGCTATTCTTTATTCCCCTTGCACACCACAAATACGAAATGTAGAACTCACAGAGAGCAATATTGTAATGGAATGAGATCAAACAGTCCATGAAGTTCAAAAACTTGAACGGGATCAGAGGACATATAATAGGATGAATAGCTTTCTAAATCATCTCTTCACATCTTCACATCCGCTGATGGGACTTCTACACACCAGGGTGATCATCTTTTGCTATGAGGGGGTAGCTCTTGACAGCTCTAAGGCATTTTTGCCTTTCTGACAAAAAAACGGGTCACCTCATTAGAAGCATGGTTGTGTTTGAAGGTTTGTGGATATATGTTTGGTCCTCAAAGGGAGGCATTCCTGTACAATAGTATCCCAGTATTGTCATATCTGCCAGGAGCGTAGCATATACATCTCTGCCAACTAGTTCATCATTCTGCCACAAGCTTTGTTGATCCATCTGCAGTATTGGTACATCTGGCGTTCCTCACCATCTACGAGTCTACAACAGAAGAACAAAGTTGCAATATCCACGTCTTTGCATCTCTTTGTTATTCATGGGGATTATTTGATAGAGTACGAAAGTGAGAAACTGAAACAAGACGTGTATGTAACCAATGATTGGGGGATAACATGACCATAAAATATGAAACATTTAAAACTGCACAAATTAATGTTGAGCTTTTCCTGAAAGAAAAAATCCTCGCTATATAGTAGCTATATCTTCTAATATAAGTATACTATCACGTGTTGATTGTTCTGGTAAACTAAGTAATCGTAAGACATGCAAACCTTACACACCATGGTAGCTTATAGGACATCTAAACACCATGATATGAGAGATAGATATAATTGATAGGACATCTACACAACATGGTAGAAGAGATAGATATAGCTTATAGGACATCTAAACACCATGATAGAAGAGTAGAATAGCTGATAAAGGTCCACACATCAGAGTAAAAGAGGAATAGTTGATAGGATTACATCATGAGGTTTAAGTACATCCGAGGTTTAAGTACATCCGAGGTTTAAGTACATCCGAGGTTTAAAGTACATCTGAGGTTTAAAGTATATCCGAGGTTTAAGTACATCCGAGGTTTAAGTACATCCGAGGTTTAAGATGAGTAAATAGTACATTATACATCTTCCTATAATAAAATTAGCCAATCATATGATCATCAGTTGCACAATTGTCTGATATTATTAAATAGAAGAAATACCAAATTTTACGCTATGAGTGTTATGTTTCCTCATTTTTACGCTATGAGTGTTATGTTTCCTCATTTTTACGCTATGAGTGTTATGTTTCCTCATTTTTACGCTATGAGTGTTATGTTTCCTCATTTTTACGCTATGAGTGTTATGTTTCCTCATTTTTACGCTATGAGTGTTATGTTTCCTCATTTTTACGCTATGAGTGTTATGTTTCCTCATTTTTATGAATGATACGTTAACTCATTTATAATTTGTTTCATCTTTGACTCAGTTATATTTTGCTTCCTCTGCATTCACTCTAAATTAACCAGTACTTTTTTCCTGCAGTTTCTCCTAGGGAGTTTGAATGTGATGAGCTGTTATTTTATGCCAGAACTGTGATATATGTGCATACATGGCACCACCACTATCAGCATACATACCCTTCACCATCTGATAACAGAGCTGCAACTCCTAACGTGATCCCGGAGTGTACCGTTGATGGTTCAGGAAATCACTAATCACTATGGGTTCTCATTTAACTGTGTATGTTTATCACTAATCCTTGCAGTATTGGCTGGCATAGGCAATCACGCATCTTCAAAAGCCTGTGTGTCGCATATCAACATGAATATTTTATGTGACTATAAAAATAATAACTGAAAATCATGCCAAAAATTGATGTGCTTGGTCGAAAGGTGCAAAATAACACAGCTCTGCTGCAAAATTAGCAACACAATGTACTTCACACTCCCCTGCGGAAATCACACAAACTTTCATGTTGGTTATCAGAGAGCGAACACAGAAGAAGAAGAGTAATATCTGGAATATATTCCGTATAGGACAGGCGCCATTTATACATCCAACCGCATTGCCTGTACTATGTGAACGGAGTGCACCTTTTACCATGGACCACGAAAACATTGTGAGAGTTGGGCTTTAAGACTAGTCTACTAACCTCTCTAACGCATGTGTTTACTGCGCTTCTCCATGGCAGGGGTGTTCAAACTCTTTTGTTATCTTGTCAAGTACAGGTGTATTTGGTCAGCCATGAACCATTTCTATCACTCATTTGATCACTGTCCCATTTTTCGGTGTGATGTTCTCATATAGCAATTTTAAATCAGTGACAGGACAGTGAAAATGACTCTGTAGACCAGAAATGACCAGCGAACCATATTGAGCCTACCCGTCGTATATTGTATTCTGTCTTAAACGTAAAAACAAGCAAGAATAATCGCGTTTAGCTTTTGCCATGATAATAATCATTGTATTATCTCCCTTAATTTGATGAGGCAACTGGTCTGAAGTACAATAGAAAGTTTTAAATGTTTACATTAAAACCACAGACAACAGTTCTATGTAGAAGAACTTAGAAACTAGCAAATAAAAGAAGCATTTTCAATTATGGTGGTAAATAAATACAAGTCAGAAATGCCCACAACACCCCAGCTCTGGGATGGGTGAGACAGCCAGATATGTAGGTCTACTTACATCCATCATAGGTAACGGAACCTCTCCAATTATGCAGGACAAACTGGTTTGCCTGAGTCTGGGCTCACCCAGTAACTTATCACTTCAAAACATCTCATATGGCACTCGTTGACAGCTAGAACCATGATCAGGGTTGGATCTCATCTCCTTCCACAGTGTGATGTGCAATGCTTGTTTCCCTGAATGTTGATTCACAAAGAGAAACATAATTATACACAGACCCGTAGATAAGGGAGGAATTGGGGTTCAACGGGACCCCCCCCCCCCCCAGCAAATATGAACATGACTTTTTGTACTAGGAACTGTTTTTTAGCTATATTTTGCAAAACGGCTCATATTTTTCGTTAAATGATGGAATTTACACACGAAATCGGACCACAGACCCCTTTTTAAATTTTGTGTAGGTAAACCCCTCCCCCTCCCTAAGGTAATCATATCTACGGCCCTGATTGTACAGATGAAATGTGGTGAGACTTCCACAAGAGGAAATCCTCAATATATTGGCATATCATCGACTAAGAGTTGACTGTTGCTTAATGATTTCTCAGATATGTCTTATTCTTGGTGGTTGTGTGCTTGTGACCACATTAATCTATCTTAGAACGGTGGCGGTCTTGTCTCAAGCTTACTTCATCACTATACAGTTTTTTTCTTCATGTTGTTTGAGGACCACAACTCTGCCCTGCTTCTTTCATTCCAGATCCAGTCCAGATCAGACATGTCAATAGTGAGATGTTCCGTATGAGGACCGTGGTTGATAGACATCAATATATCTGAACACGTTATAGGTAGCATCCCCAAGCTGTCTTAGTTGCCTCTTACGATATGCATATCAGGTCACAATATTGTCATTGTTTGCTTCCCTCTTATACCCCGGCAACACAGTCGCATGATGCGAGTAAGATATCAGGGTATTCTAGACCATCGCTTCTCAACCTTTGTCTTTGTGAGACCCCGGCCCGGTAAACACATTTGTATAAGACCAGGGCACGATCTAAACAAGTTCTGTAAATGAGCAAGTCTCGCGGCCCAACAGGCATGTCGCCGCGTTCCGGCGCTTGAGAAACACCGCTCTAGACGAACAACATCGTCATGAATAACATCCCATCAGAAACAAATGAAGCGCAGTGTCATGTCAGCTCCCTGACTGTTCAAAATTAACAAAAATAGGTATTGTTATAATGCTGTTCATTTTGATATTTGTCCTGTGTTACCCCAGCCACAAATGTCCAGTTTAGGGTTGTTACCTGACACTGGAACTTTTATCTCTGGCTTCATTTCTTTTGTCCAAGCTCGGAGATGGGAAGTCAATGCTCTGTGCGTATCGCATCGGTCTTTGCAAGAACGTAAATCGATAACAGACGGAACGGCAGTAAACAAGGATCTCATCGGGAAAACACTCAGTAATGCCGTTGCTATTTCGATCTCCAGGAATTAGTGATTAGTTTTTTTCTTCCTTTGGTGGGGTGGTTTCTCTATAATTGTATTTCTTCTTCTGCGTTAGTTCTCAAACTCCTGCAGATTAGCAGGATGTAGTCCAGAAAACGGAATGCACTGTGTTATGTTCTACAGCATTGCTGCAATATCTGCGCCTTTCGGTCTGACATATTTCAGTTCATATTTCGGCGTGGTTTTGTGTCACTTTTACCATAAATGGGATGGGACAGCCAACTCTACCCCATAGCATCCTTAGTCGCCTCCTACGACATGCATGGAAGGTAAACATTTGCTATTCTTTGCTCATCTCTCGAGCCCGGCAACACACTGGCATAACTTTATTGGTATACATTGAAGACTACACCTCTCGGCAGTGGTGCAATGCTTTGGTATACATTGAAGACTACAACTCTCGGCAGTAGTGCAATGCTTTGGTATACATTGAAGACTACAACTCTCGGCCGTGGTGCAATGCTTTGAGTAGTCTCCTACTCAGAGAGGGGGTGGGGGAGGGGTTGTGTAACTTTTCTACCTATCTGCAACATGCAGAGTTGGAATCATCCTTTCCTGTCAGATGTGTACATAGCAATCCTTTCCTGTCAGATGTGTACATAGCAATCGTTTCCTGTTAGATGTGTACATAGCAATCCTTTCCTGTCAGATGTGTACATAGCAATCGTTTCCTGTCGGATGTGTACATAGCATTCATTTCCTGTCGGATGTGTACATAGCATTCATTTCCTATGAGATGTGTAGGTAGCAATCCTTTCCTGTCAGATGTGTATATAGCAATTAATCCTTTCCTGACAGATGTGTACATAGCAATCCTTTCCTGCCAGATGTGTACATAGCATTCCTTTCCTGTCAGATGTGTACATAGTAATAATTTCCCGTATTATGTGTATATAGCAATCCTTTCCAGTCAGATGTGTACATAACACTCTTTTCACGTCAGTTGTGTACATATCACTCTTTTCCCGTCAGATGTGTACATAACAATTCGATTTTGGGCCATGATCACATGATTGGATGAGGCAGCCAGCAATTCATTCCCTGACATTCAAGGGTACTCTCCCATTATGGATGGTTAAAATGTTTGGCTGATTTTAGGCTTTCCTATGATACTGCAGTCTTTACAGTCTATCAGAGTGCACCACCAAAACAAGAGACGGGATGTTGAAGGTCTGTTGCAGCCAACCGTCGTATCAAGACGCACTTGGTGCTGCTGATGATGATATTGCCACGCCATGCAAAGATTAATTTAATACAGACAATGTGCCAGCTGGCCATAATCGGGGATCAACATACACGTTGGTAACTATACCCCGAAGATGAGGGGGAAGGGTTTTCCATTAATGAATCAGATGATACGCTCATGGGTTATTAACTCCATGCCAGGAGCGTGCTGGGGAAGGCGGGATTTTTTTTTTTGTCATCCAAAATTGCTGCCTTGCGGTCACCATCGGGAGATGGAAAGGCTACGGGAGACAACCCTGCCAGAAAAATGGGAAAAAGTCACTCCACAAACCTCCGATGTCTTGCGGGCAGTGCTGGGATGCTCAAGAACATGGATAGGAAGACTCCATAACTTCCCTCGCCGAAGACGGAACATGTCCGCCTGAACATGCGTGGGTACCCAGCAATGGAAATGGAATATGTACGCATTATGCAGTTAATGACAATGCTCAGATTCGTTACACGAAATGGGCTGCCCTTGTGGTTCATCGCCAGGCAGGAGGAACTCCGGACCTCCAGCCTTGAATGGGTCCACCAAAAGCTACTGATGATGACTGTGTATCGGGGACCAGGGAATAAACGAAGTAAAGCAACCGGCCAAACCAATCATGTAAACAAAAACAGAATCAAAATCATGCAATGGATCAGTGAGGGTGTAGCTAAGAAAAAATTAGAACTACATAATGTCCTCCAAAAGCAAAAGATTGATGTCTTGTGAATTCAGGAGACACGTCTTAATGGCATCAACAGATTCTCCATCAGAGGCTGAATGCTTCAGGCTAGATAGATTAGGCCACACAGGATGGATCATCACTATGGTACGAAATAACATACCTACTACAGAAATCGTACGTAACCCAGAGGAAATTGAAAATGTAGGTCTCCGAGTTATAACAGGAGGACTAAGGAGCACACCTATAACGTCAATGGAAGCAACAGCAGGATTACAAAACCTAACAGATCGCAGGGATATGAAAATCAAATTAATGAGAGAAAAATTTAGACGCCTGAAACATCACTCTATGCATGAGAAAACAAATGAACTAACAAAACAAAACCAAACCGAAAAGACCAAGTTTCAATCACCTATCAAAAAAACGTATGAAAGCCAATGAAGAAGTAACCAGCAACAATCCGAATGAATGGGAACAGCTAGAAGCATATTGCAACATCGCAAACACTTCACCCATATATACTGCACAACTTACAATACCAGGCATTGAGAGCAAAACTATGGAAACCCCTACTGCCCTTAAAAAAACACTAGATCACCTAGACATCCAATATTCTACCTCACAGTGGATTCATGTCTTCACAGATGGATCATCAGAGGGTGCAGTAAAGAAAGGAGGAGCTGGGATACTAATACTCATACCAAACACCCCAAAACTAGAACTCTCAATCGCTACTGGCAAATTATCAACAAATTACAGGGCAGAGCTACATGCAATCTTAGAAGCATCAAAGGCTCTAGAGGAACAGAGACTCAATGGAGCTAATATAGTCTTCTTGTGTGACTGCATGTCAGTACTCCAGATCATGCAAAATGAACCTAAAGATCTCCAAACAAAAACAACGATAGAACTTCTAAATCAACTGTCTGTTAACAATAAAGTTGTGCTGCAGTGGATCCCTGCACACTGTGAAATAGCAGGAAATGAAGCAGCTGACAGACTGGCAAAAGCAGGTGCAAAAAAAAGGAACAATTCCAGCACAGAATATCACTGACTGAAGCAAAAACTATCATCAAAAGAAAATACAAACATACATGGAGTCAGAGAACAGGCAGTAACTTTCCACAGGATAATATTCTAAAAAAAAGCTAAGCAGGTCACAACAAATCACAATATTTAGACTCCGCGCAGGACACTGCAGACTATAAGCACATCTCCACACAATTAAGGCTGTCTAAATTGAATAATGCCCATGTCAAAAAGGTCCCCAGACTCCAGAACACATTCTGCAGACATGCCCACTCTTCGATGACATGAGAATTAAAATAAGGCCCCAAGAGACAGATCTGAAGGTAAAATTGTGGGACAACCGTGAGGACCTCCTGCTGACTACTGAATTCGTGGAAGCGGCCCACTTTCCTGTATAGACTTATGAACATAGGAAACAGATCGCAGAAGAAGTACCCTGATTTCCATCTTGTTATAAGCTCTTAAGGGAAGTTGATCGTTCATCCTCATAAGCTGTACAAACCATTTTATCTATTATTTCTCTATATATTAGATGCATGATGTTCTACCTATTATCTTTCTGATGTTCTCACTGCGCAGTTTGTCGAGTATGGTGACTTCAATAGCCTTCCGTAGACATATCAGTTCGGGTCTCGATATTTCTCTTATGTGTAGATATCAGTTGCCAAGTCTGAAATTGTTAGCATAGTGTTGGAATAAAGATGCTCGTAATCTGATATATTGCCACAAATGTATCCTTTAAGAAATCTCTAGATATTAAGAACAAATTGGCTTTTAACCAAATGAAAGTGGCTAATGGTTACGGTTCTGTGTTGGTCCAGTGTTCTTTTTGAAATTCATGCTAGGCGTTCATTAAGTTATGTTATGTTATGTTCTTCCAGGGCCATAGGCGGCGCATAGGGCAGAAACCATAGCTTTCCATTTCTGTCTTTGTGTTGCCAGGTCTTTCAATTGTTGCGTGTTGTTTAGGTTCATTGACATGCCTTCTCTATTAATGGCGTTCATTAAGTGCCGCGCATATTCTCCTTCTCAGATCGAACATTCTCGGTAGGCATACTGACTCATGTACATCAAAATCTCACGATCGTGCGGATTCACGAAGAACATTGAGTCTACTCCACTATTAAATAATATGGACTCCTAACTGGTGTATCATGTACCCTATTTGTGTTGGTTTGTATACGTTGAATGAGAAAGGCCTTTTAGTCGAAACGTCTATTTGTTCTGCTTGTGTGTGTTTAGTAAAACTTTGCCTATGTGTGCGTGCATGTATTGAATTTTTCTTGCAGCCTAGCCTATTCCATGAATTTTACAATCTCTATCGAACGGACAGGAAAATGCAGCTTTTTTCTTAGCGGCTTCATAAGTCTTCCATTTGGATTCACCACAGAGATGAGAGTGCCATCATTGCCTATTTACCAGATAATGTGTTTTCCGGGCACCCCACTGGGGAGGGAATAAGATCTTGCACAGTTTATTTTCTGGCTCTGACACGCGACGCGCGAAACGCGAGTGGTTCTGCGCTAAAGGAGTGGTAAAGCTGACTAAACACTGAATGTATTCTGTACTCTGTACTTGCAATGTCGGCCTTGCCTTCCAGTTTTGGTATAGTCTGTGGGGGAAAACTTTATATAAAATCTAGAATTTTTGTGGCAGTGACAATGCCTAATCTTACTTTTAAAATCGATTGTGAATTATATTTAATAAATGTTATTACAAATTATGTATTTAATTTTATATGAGACATATAAATATAAATAAAAATATTAAATACGCTTCCGCCCCTACTGATCCTAAATCTTCATTTTGAATACGAGATCACGTGACATCGATTTTCTCAAGACAGCCAGGGCCAGCGAGCTGAACCTAGTCGACGTGATGGTGAATTGAGTTCTGTGAGGATCGTACATTTGCTTTTTTAATCATGGAAACAAAAGTGAATTTGAAGGGAATTTTCATGTCTTGCACACTTAATCTTTAGATATATCTTTCCCGTGTCTGAGACAACATTATTTTGTATTTGGTCACGTCTTGAACTAGTTTTGATTAATGTAGCTAGGCTACGCACCCTCGCTTTTTTAAACATGGCTGGCCCCTCAAAATATTGGAGGGAAAGAAGACACTGACAGCGATTGTTAATGGCAGTCCAAGAGAATTGTTAAGAGGTAAACCGTGTTTAGTGGCATTTGTATTACTATGATTTATATTATCAATTTTGAGAAATCGGTAAACCTCCATTTTGGGTTTATCAAATGGTACATTCTGCATATATTATGCAAATGAAAAGCCTAAGTCTAGTCACGCGACAAAACTGGTTAGAACCAGTTCAGTAGGTGGCGTTAGCTCGTTGCGTTGGGCTTTGGAAACGCAAACTCATGGTAACGTCAGGACAGAAAGTCGCTCTTGTGTTTTATGTTCACGCAAAATGCTTTGTAAATATGTTAGTTGGTTGTAATGTTCATCAGATAGATACATTCAATGTACATTGGAAAGCAATTCGTCTTTGAATCCTGCATATTGAGCATGATTTAACGATCCAAATCAAAGCGTTAGGCAGGGTTCTCAAACTGGGACATTCTAGTGAAGTTTTGTTATAACCACCGACGTAGATCGGTGACCGCAGATTACAAATAAATTAGTATCTAATCGACAAGTTGTTTAATTCTTTGCACACGTTAGTCAATATTGGAACTTCAACTTTATTTGCAATTAACTCAGGGAAGAACTAGGTCGCGGCACAGCGTGACGTCATCCGTTGGTGACGTAGACAGCTATGGCGTTGGAAACCAACCGTGTAGACTGAGGACCATATACAATTTAGATTTTCAGCTCTCTCTGTTAGTAGATCACTTCTGCATCTGATGTCTTATACTTTAATTGTGCTGCTAATATGTAAAACAATGTCTTGGACACATTTTTGAGTTGGACATTGTCGTGTCATTCTCAAACCCCAATGTATAATTGACGAAGTGCTTTACATGTCCACTATGCCTACTTGAAAAGGTTCGTGACTTCCGACGGCACAGCAATTGGTAATTAAATGAGTATTCGTGTTGAAGTGCTCCAACAAATGCCCCAAAAGTTTTCCCTCCTGTGCCAACAAGGGGTTGGGATTGCTTTGTGTATTTAATTCAGGCACAAATATTTGTACATACATAAGTTATGCCAGAAAGTCAGTGCTTTTAGGATTTTGGCTGGTCCCAAATATACAGGGTGGCCCAAGAGTCTTACATCCCTTATTATATTGGGGTATATAATAATTAGGAGTAATTTACTATAATCATTATTTAGTTAAGATTCATATGTTGCAACTTGTATGCTAAGAAAGATCGAAATAAGATATATACATTATATACATATAGCATATCATATGTAAACAGTACAGTTCATATTTGAGCACAAGTGGGCTGTTCTTACGTAGTTGAATCACCCAGCTGTAAATGAACATCCAGACTTTTCGATTTAGGGTAGATTTGAAATTGTCGAGATACTATTTTACGTGTCAACAGCTGAACTAGGCGCATTTGAGACTACCGAAACTCATGTGGACAAAGGATATTCATTCAAGATACTGAAGGATCATTTGGAATGGTGATTACAATGGACTCAATTCTTTTGCAACATACCTGGTAATTGATACGTCCAATCTGTTACAAGCATACATTATGATGTATCAAAAATACACGCAATCAAGTAGCAAACATCCTGCCAACCAAGCAAATTGTTGCACTGTACCAGATTGGCAAAGAAAAAAAGCAATCCACATGCTTCGGACCGCAACAGACTGGGGTCTCCGCACAGACATATCTTGTCAATTATATGCGAATTTCTTGTGAGAATTGCCACGGAAAAAAACAACCAAATTACAATGCAATGTCATTTACAAAGACGTTCAGCGTTTAAGACACGGTTGCTACAAGCGCTATTGAAGAAGCTCTTTAGAGTTCTCGTGAGAATGGTACAGACGTTTGCATTTCTTGAACAGGTTCAAGTTTTCATAAATAGTGAACGAACGAGGATGGCGATAGTACATTCGATTACGAAATTACGGTAAACATACGAAATTTGAAGCAAGAATGGAAGTGAGTTTAAAAGATTATATTAGGAATGCCTAAGCAGAGAGTCTCAAGAACCATTAACTCATTCATATTAAGAATGCTGATCACACATGGGCCTGCCGGAACTGCGAGTAAATTCGGTTGACCATATGTCCACTCTGATATTCGTTTATATATCGTATTATAAACTTACGTCAAACCAAACCAATAGGTATTCAGTTTCGCCTACTAGACAACGAAGGATATTCATGTTGATGGTTCCAGTGGTTCACTGGTTACATTTCTCGTTCTGCCCCACAAGCTCCCGTCTTATTGTGCCACACGTAATTTCCCCAATCTTCAATATATAGATCTACCGGCTTACCGTACATTGTTAATTGTAAAGAGAATGTGATATTTTAATATATATATTTAAGGTTAAACAGCAGTTTTACTTAAACAATACACGGAATTGACGTTTCGACCAAAATATCTTTATCAAGATGGAAAAAAATTGAACAACAAAATAAACCGAATACTACGCGTCAGAGATGTAGTAGAAAATGACATGTATGGGAATACAAAGAAAGGAGAGAACGACGGAACAAAATTGTAAAGATATGTTGATCCTGTTGGGAATATGCAATCTAATTATTTATTCCAGTTTAATCATAACGTGACTTTTGTCAGGTTTTAATCTGTGTGAATAAATTGATAGTTCTTTTTTATTGATATCAATTTTTCAGCCTGGCCCCATCATGGCTGAAGTTTGAGAGTAGAAATCCGTGTGAGTGTGTAGGCTCTCATCACATTTTCGAGTATGTTATTGTATGATGTGCACTGTTTTGTATATCTCGTATTGTGTTGAATTAGTCATGCATAAGGGGGCTACGAAACAAGTAGCACGGCCGAACAACAATAATGTAGGTCACAGCTTCATCTTGCGCAATTTTCATATGTAGGTGCCTTTCATAACGCAGATGTTCCGGATTGTTATCTAAAAAATTTTGGTCCGTTCACTGATACGTTTCTGAATTTATTAAAATATCAGTAAAGTGAGGTCGCATATGCCTATGTGCAGATGTAGGCCTGGGCCATTTGCCAGAATTCGCAGCTATTTTTATCACTGATATAGCCATGCCTACTCCTTGCAAGTCACAGACCAGATGTATTGATTTTAGGAATGGGGCACATGGTGTGCTTCTCTGATATTTTTAGTTCTTTATTGTGGGGCGGGTTGTGAATACTAGGCTTAATACCCTGGGCTCGAGACGTAATGGGTTTGCTTTATCGTAGCACATATGTAACATTACTAAGTATCTGTCACGATAGTTGTTTTACATCTTAGAGAGGCGTTTTAACGTTAACAATTGTGGTAGTCTTGGTTTTGTGTTGTAGTTTCTCCCCCTATGACTGGAGCGGTACAATAGTTACACACTTGAAGAAACCTGTGCTGTCGAGTGGTAAAGGTCCATTTAATCATATTTTGTAGATCATATATCTATCATTCATTTTTTTCTCCCACTTGTTGGATGTTAGTTGTGGAACACTGTGTGCATTAATAGTCATAATAGAGTTTAGCTTACGATGTATTCATATTAATTAAAGATTAGAGGAGGTAGGTTGGCAAGATGGTCGACATTTATACAATTGATTAGCTGTCATTTGTGACACAATAACAACCAGTTATAGAGCAGGAATAATCCCAGTGGGCCCTTGTATATTGAAATAATACATACCAGTTATATATATGTATGATCCCCGGGACCGCTTGGACACTCCAGTCCATCAATGACCATAGTAGTATTAATATACGATATCACTGAGAACAACTTGATTATAAGATTGATAACATAATACACTTCTGTGTTAGTTCTCACGCTCATATTTGTTAGCGTGATGTAGTATGAAAAACGGTATGCCTTGTGCCATGGTTTACTGCGGTATATGCGCCTGATATATCTTTGGGACGGCTTGAATTTGTGACTTAGTTGTTAGTTATGAACCGACCATTGTACTCCGGGCAGACTCATAGATGATTGGTCTCTTCCAACAAATACCGGAGCATTCTGATGGTTCCTATAATTTGCTGGTTCAACAATCCTCAATTTGTCTTATGGGCTTCAGTTCTAACAATACCACATTCAACACCGAATGCCCCCCCCCCAGCCTTTGTGGGTCACTCATGACGTAGTTTCCATCAAGCCACCTGCTCGTTAATCATCAAATCACCATTATCCATGGCTAAACTCCCTGTATCTGATAACGAGTCTGCTCTCTCATTGATGCGAAAGCACCCCCGGGTCCCAAGAAGTAGATCCACGTGATACCCAGGTGGTTGAAAGTAGCATTGGATGTCATCCATTCATATCCATACTTGCCATTTTGAATCTTTCGAAGCCTAGATTGAATGACACAATAAATGTCCAAGTCCTCCGAGGACCTGTAAATGCTTTAGTAAGTGGAGTCACAGAGAGCAACATGAAGGTTGCAGTACCGATCTCAACCTAAAGCCTCATACTGGGTGTAGTTGTCCTATATGCAGCGCTAAGATCGGCGGTGGCACTTGCACTAGAAATAAAACTACAGCCATATTTCTCACCACAACAGAGTTATCGATGAGCATCAATATCCCTCTATGATAGATTGACTATGACGAGTGCAATGTCTAGAGTTGGTAGCAATCATATTTGGGACGTAGCGATTAGCTCAAACGTTGTTTAGCTGTAGTTATTTCTAGACAATGTAAATACGTTCAGTAGGTTGCCATTGCATCCTGAACGGTCTGGATGCACAGTTGTCTGCGGTGAAGTAGGAAATGGTATTTCGGCAGTCCATGTCTCGCACTGTACCACTCAGTCACAGAGTCTAAAGAGGCAACTAAAATGTCTATAGATAATGTACACGCGCAACAGCAGGATAATCTTCTGCGTTCATCCTCAGCCTCCTAGTTAGCTAGGATTCAATTAAAAAAATAACGGAGAATGTCGTTTCATGGTTTACAGCTTGGCGGTGATATCTGCACATTTTGGCGTGATACATTTGCACGGTAACTTTGACCTATATAATGGTAGCCAAACTCCAACACAAATCTCCGTAGTCGCCTCTTATGGCATACAAGACGGGTCACGGCGGGGCTATTTTCGTTCTTAAGCAGTTATGCAACACATAGGTGGGTACTGTACCAGAACACATCTCTTAACCTAGAGGCAATTGGCGTAAAGTTGGGTACATCACTCAATTCATAGCGGATGGTCGTCACAGGGCCACCTTAAATGTTCGGCTCTCAAATTCATGTGATCGGAGTAGGAGAGCGTTAATTACGCGGTGCTGCTAGTTTTACACATGAGCTGCGTTATTTGCACTTTTCGGTCCAGCACGAAGTAGGAGCCTACATGGCAGCTCTCAATAATATGTAACGGGGTTGTGCTTGAATTCGTATATGTTCTTATTTTGGGTTGGGTTAGGGTTACATTTGTGTTCATTCATTCTCAAACTCCTCCAGATTACCAGAATGTAGCCCAGAGAACAGATTGCGTTATCATAGTTTACAGCTGGACTGCGATAATTGCGCCTTTCAGACTGACTGCTTCAGCATTGCCTGTGGGTTACCTTGACCCTCTATGAAATGGACCATCCAACTCCACCCCAAAACCTCTTACGACATGCCTAGCAGGTAACAGTATTGTTATTCCCTGCTCCCCTTACAGATCTCGGCAACACACATGCGATCTTATTTATTCTATGATCCCGTGCCTTAGAATTCTGTATTCATTTTAACACAGAAACGGGAACACATTCTACTGTACAGGAGTTGTTCACAGAACGACAAACTAATTCACAGGTGCACTCCTGCAGAACTTCTTGTATTTTTGTTGGGAGCGTAGGACATAAACAAACCGCTTTGTACATGCCAGGTATCGGTGTATATGTATAATGTAGGCCCTAATTGGTAGCAGAAGGAGAGTTTCATGAATAATATATGCCGTTCATTAGGAGATCATATTTCATACACCAGAGTGTTTTCTTAGCGTGCCTCCTTGTAGCTGGTGCCGAGCCCCCTTGATAAAGTCGGCATGTTGAATTTGTAATAAGATATGCTCATTTTGTTCTGCTCCTGCATTCGATTCTAAATTCATGCCGGTTAGCAAGGTGTAGTCCACAGTACTAAAAGTCAGTCATCCTTTCGACCCAGCACATCGGACATCTGCATGCTATTTTGGGTAATTTTGAACTTCTAAAAGGCTGTCTGTCTAGCGAGCTAACTCAATGCTAATTCATCTTTTGTCGTCGCTTAGGACATGCATGGTAGGTAACACTGGCATTATTCTTTGTTCGTATTTCAAGCCTACGAGGGCTATCTGCACGAGTGATTCGCCCTCCCTCGTCAGAAAGGTCAGCAATTTAATTTCCTGTTGTCACATTGGTTTAGGATCTTCAAGGATGACGTAGTCAATAATCTTCAGTTAATTCCAGCGCCGAAAGTAGGCCGGAACGGCTGCCCAGCGCCAAAGACAATCCACTGGGGGTGCAACAACCGAAGTAAAGTTAGTTTATGTAATGGAAGGTGTCGAGCATTAACAGAGTGCAAAAATTGCGAGTATCGACGCTGGTTCAAGATAGTGTTGATGACGCCGGTTAGAGTAATAATATCGAAATAAGATTTTTAAAACTGTCCATTTGACAATGTGAATATACGGGGATTATTGTTTGAAACTGTGGAGTCACAGAAGAGGGAAGACTCGATGGAGATATAAACAAGATGTCAAGAGGCAAATGCTGTGACATACCAGCTGTCACCTTTGCTGTTGCACCCACAAACCAACATGGTAGTAAAGAAACAAATTATTAAGAACATCTTTATACCGACACTTGCTATCAATGCCAGACTTGGCAACTGACATCTACACATAAGAGAAAGATCGAAACTTGCGAAATTAAATGTCTAAGGAAGGCTATTGGAGTTACTGGACTCGACAAACTGCGCAGTGAGAACATCAGAAAGATAATAGGTAGAACATCATGCATCGAATATATAGAGAAACAACAGATAAAATGGTTTTGGACATCTTACGAGGATGAACGATCAACTTCCCATAAGAGCTTATAACAAGATGGAATCAGGATACAGAGCCACGGGCAGACATGAAAAGATGGATAGACAACATCAAGACTATCCTGGATAAACATGACTACACCTCAACCAGAGCAACACACGTGGCTTTGGATCGCAGACTACATCTCCTTCACAATTCCCAACGACAAATGTGGAAGCTATGACAACACCACGACCTGTGAATAGATAACTACGGAGTTAGTTTCGTGAGTGGTACTTTTGACAAGTTATCACTCCCCTATATTTCAGAGGTGGAAATGTTTTGAGTCGGTATGCTGGTTTGCGCTTTTTTCGTGTGATATAGGGGCCAAAAAGCTTTTTTTAGTTTCTTCGAGTTCCATGTAGTTTTTTTCTGAGTGGGGAAGCAGTGCATATAGTACTTTTAGATCAGTCTAGTGAACCAGAAAATTGACTTGGCGGACTGGATGTTGCTCGTCCATGATATATGCCTATATGTAAAAAGTTTTCAGCTTCCTGTGGAGCTTAGGCCCTAAGCAAACCTCTTCAATCGCGTCCTTTCTTTAGCTATTGCACCCAGCTTTTTCCATGTCCTATCCATTCTTCTTCTTCTGTGTTCACTCTTTGATAACCAACATGACAGTTCATGTGATATCCGCTTGCTCTCGAGAAACACGATGTGCTCCTGGTATCACAGCAGAACTGCGTTATTTTTCACCTTTCGGCCCAGCACATACATTTTCGGCATGACCCACCCATCCGTTGTGTACCTGTATTTAATTCCTCCAGTTATTATTTGGGTCTTCCTCATATAACAAATTTCCCTATTTAGCAACATCAAAATCACCAATTATATTTATTCTTTATTTATACTGTATATAACAAATATCTGTTATTACACATATATTTGGTCAGAACGGACCAAGTTGTTATAATGGGATTTGACCGTATTGTTACGAGGAAGACTCTATAAGTCGAGACAATAATTTCACCACAAAATTGTAGTCTTTTGGTTATATTGTGTCTTCTTCATCCTGAAACCCTGTTAGCGGGATGTTGTCCAGAGAAGGTAATTCGTTCTCATCTTATAAAGTGTTTGTTCTTAGAGAATCTCTCTCTGTTGCTGTAGAACAATGGTTTTACTATATTTCATACAAGATGTAGTCAAGAGAACGGAAATTCGTTGTGCCGCCCGACAGAACCGACTTCGGCGGCATGAGTTTTCAATATTTATAGCTTGTCTGCTATCACTCATTTTTGCACGACAGATTCAATTTCGGCATCAATTTGTGGGTACCAGGTTACCATATCTTTTCAACACTCTGATCAGGATGTCACGTTGTAGCCTGTTATCTAGAAGTACTTCTTGGAGGTTGGGTCTGGAACGCTCTGGTTCCCGGGTCTTGATGCTAGCAGTTAGCTGTCTCACTACTGCTCAAGTACTGCTAAGTATCTTCATTGTTTGCTTCCATCCTCAGACATTACGAGCAATAGAACTAGTGTTTCCTTTTATGCAACGGAGGCTTCTCTGGAACGTTATTTCATACCCAGAACATTCCCACTGTTAGTAGTTTGCAATGCTTTGAGAAGAAGCCTCATACTCAGAGGGGTTAGATCAACTGTACAGATGAAGTGTTGTGGGGCTTCAAAAAAATGAAACCTCACTCTAAATGTATGGCATCTACATGGAGTTTGCTGTTGCATTGTGGATGGTCTGATGGGTCCCTGGAGAGATATCCTGCATGCGGTATTGTCTGAGATAAATACGTTTAGCCGTAGGCTTTGTTGATCAAGGAACCGGTGGATATCCGCGGTGTAGTGGTTAAGATTATTCTTAAGCGTTCTTTCTCAAACTCCCGCTGAACCTTTCTTGTAGCAGAATTGTGGTCCCACTAGATTTCCAGCAGGATGTAGTCCAGAAAATTAAAATATGTTGTGGCGACGTTTTATTTGTACCAATGGCCCGCCCCATCCGTCTTCGTTGAAAGCGGTTAAGCGGTTTGTCGTATGCCCAAAGAGGTAACTGGTTCGAAATCGTGACTTCTTGGTTGTTGTTTTCGGAGATTCCTGGAGATTATCGCGAAAAGCTACGGAGTTACGTGCTGTGAATTGTATTCTCAGTTGGAAGTGTGCTGCTGTGTTGTATATAAATATATAGTTTAATAATAAGGGGCAAGTAATATAGTAAAACCCGAGTACAGTGTAGTCAATTCTCTACGCTTTGTGAGCATTTTGACAATGGAACCGGTATTCCGACAATCACATATCACAATCGTGATGATAATTCAAGCTTACATTACCGTCATTTTCTCTCATTAGGTTCTGTTCATAAATTTTGGGAACACCTTTGTGCCAATGTTTGACCCCCTTCCCTTGTCAAACAACTGTCATGAATTCTGGAACCCCTTCAGCTTAATTATATCACAAAGTGAATAGCCCCTTTCCCCCAACATTTTTAGTAGTAAAAGCGTTATAATATAAATGATTTTATTTCTTCCGATTATATATTTTTCAAATCTAAAATTCAAATCTTCTGCGTTCGTTCTCAAACTCCTGCAGAACAACAGGACATAGTCCGGAAAACGGAATGCGTTGTTTCATGGTTTACAGCATGGCTGCAATATCTGCGCCTTTCGCCCTGACACATCCGACTTCATCATGATTTGTTATCACTGGCCCTATATGGGATGGGACAGCCAACTCCAACCCATAACCTCCTTAGTCGCCTCGTACGACATGCATGGAAGGTAAATAGTGTTGCTGTTCTTTGCTCCCCTTTCGGGCCTCGACAACACGCTGGCGTAAAATTCCAATAATTTAAATGATGTAGGCCTATTGAAACACAATTGTATTCGTCAACTTAACTCTTATCAATCCCCGCTTCCCTTTTCCTCATTGTCAACAGCTTTCAACTTTTTTGCAGGAACACCCCTCTATCTTCCTTAATTTTTGTTGACTAGTGTATGGACAACCCATTAACGGTTAATATATCACGATTTTAATAACTCACTGCCGTAACAGACATTAAACAACCATAATATATGCGCAGTATAGCCTAATTTATATCTGGTCACCTTGTTCCAGGCAGAAACATTGATAAGGCCACCTTGACGTGAATGTTTAGTTTATCACCAACATTCTCCTTTGTGCAACCTCCTTTGCCCTACCCTCCGTCTCACTTCAACGTGAGAAATGAGAGAATGCGTGCACACAGAGTCTATTCATAACAGTGAAGAATGAATGTTATTGAAATGCAGTGAAAACTGACATGACTCATCGTTTTTAACGGATACTGTTTTATCCACAGGATAATATGAACAGCATACAAATACAAGATGGCCGAACAGGATAGGAAGAATTCAACTATGGTCGAACATTCTAAGAATATACAGAGTGCAGCAATGGGAGAAGAGGAAGGTGTGGATGGGGAGATTGATGACATGGATGAAGGGAATGGTAGCAGTATTTCTGACAAAACTTGTCACACTGGAGAATTGACATCCAGTAAAAAAAATGGGAATGGAAAAAATAGCAAAGACTCGAGAAAACACATTACTTCGGATCGTCGTCGTCACCATCGCCATCATCACGTTAGTAGTCATCGTGATCGGCGTCGACGATCTGGTGGTTCCAGTGATGTCACCGGGGAACAATTACTGTCTGATGAAGACTATCGAGGCAGTGGGCGTTCAAAACACCGTGTAGACAATTCAGGAGAAACAGTTTCAGACTATAGTACACCTGGGAGGTACTCACAAAGAAAACACGACAAAAGTCGTGGTAGCTATCGGCAGGGGCATTCAAATCAGCAACGATCACGACAGAATATGGATGATTTTTCAGACAGTGGGGAATTAGTAGAGTCTCTTGAAGACCCATTACCACACAAACGGTATGTGAGTACCACTAAAAGAATCATAAAAGACAAAAAGGAGCAGGTTCGGCTGCCAGTGAGTACTCAGCCAGCTGAAGGTGAGGCAGAGGATGGTGAGATCTTAGAAGATGGGGAACTAAATGATGATGAGGTGGCAGAGGGAAAGGATGGAGAGGATGCAAGGATCGAAAGCGCCGAAGGTATGATATTTGAAGGTATAACATTGCATGCTTGTGATTTGACTTAATGGGAAACAGGTGTTAAAAAATCAAGTAAGCTACTATCTTAGTTCTGCATCTGCGTTCATTCTCAAACTCATGCAGGATTCAGTCTGGTACTTGGAGGGATCATGGTTTACAGCTTGACTGTGATAGCCACACCTTTTTACCTGACACATCTGACTTTTTGGCATGGCTTCTGGGTCACATTCTATGGAATGCTACAGCCAGCTTCACATCTCAAACCTCCTTAGTCACCTCTTAAAATATTCATGACATGTAGCGATGTTGCTATTCTTTACTTTGTCTTTGTACCCCATCAAGACAGCGTTCTTTAGTGATTCAGAAGGTCCTGTGATTTTCATCTACTGCCATGTAGCATTTGCCTACAATATTTGTCCAGATTTAACACTATTCTCACGCTTAAAATGGAAATGAGCAGTTATCAAGTTCAAACCAATTAATTCTCATTACCTTTTGATTACTTTGATCTTCAGTGCAGGATAATTGTAGCTTATGTGAAGTGCTAATAGTTTGTGCACAGAAGCCTCATAACTAAACAAGTAACTTGCAATCAATAAGTGCAAGAGTAAACAGTATTTGCTGTGAATATTTTCTCCAAATAAAACTTTTTTTGGTATTAACTCCTGATTAACAGGATGTAGTCCAGAGAATGGAATGTGTTACATAGTTTACATATTGGCTTTGTTATCTGTGCCTTTCAGTCCAACACATCTGACTTTAGTATTGCTTCTTGGTCACTTTGACCATCTATGGTATGGGGCAACCAACATCACCACAAATGTGGTATCAGCCCAAAAGAGGAGCCAAGAATAGTAACACTGTTACTTGCCATGTATGTCGTATGAGGTAACTAAGGAGGTTTGGGAAGGCGTTGTCTTCCCATAGAGGGTAAAGTGACCTAAAATCCATGCTGAGTTAGATGTGTCAGACCAAAAGATGCAGATATTGTAGGCAAGCTGTAAACCATAGCACATTTCTTTCTTTGGATTACATCCTGCTAATCTGCAGGAGTTTGAGAACAAATGAAGAAGAAAATTTTGACAATCTATCAGATTGTCTTTGTCGGCAAAGAAATATAAGGAAAGATAAAAAGTAACGAAGCTCAAATTTTCAACAATGGTTGGTTGGTTGGTTGCTGATCCAGTGGTCCATGGGCTCATGCCCTGTAACCCAGTGCTATTAAAATGGCATTATATTGCTGGGAAATCTGGATTTTCGGCTGACCTCGGACCAGAGCCAGAGAATAACTATCACACCACCAAGAAGGTAGGTTGCACTGCTCCGAGCCACTGCAGCCAAAATAAGGTTCACTATGTTCATTCCCTGCCACCAATTGACTACTGGTTATGCCGAACTTCACTACTGCTCCAGGCATGCAACCAAATGTTCAAGTCAAAAGAATTGTCACGTTCTGAGTCACTGTGCCTCTATGATGGGTCTCAGGCATAGGAAAATACAGTGCTGTCAGTTTCCTCCTCCCCAGTGCTGCACAGTACATCTCTGGCTCCCTCCCAACCACAGAGGCTGTACACATATATACAATTAACTGAGCATGAAACACATTGCAACAACAAAATAAAAGCATGAGAAGCATAATTGTATAGATGACTTGCCATGAAGCTTCTATAAGAAGATAACCTCAATATCATCTACTAAGGTTTTCTGTTGCATGGGGGGGGGGGGTTTGTCTAGTTGGCCTTCAGCCTAACATATCTGACTTCAGCATGGCTGCTGGGTTATTTTTTACCCTCTATGGGATGTGACAGCCAACTTCACCTCAAAACCTCTTCAGTCACGTTGACAGTACTGCTATTTTTTTACTCCCCTTTCCAACCCCAGCAACACATGAGTTTTTGTGGCAAGACAAATATCCAGCAGGTTGTAGTCCAGAGATGTGTTGTGGCATTGTTTTGTTTGTACCAATAGATCTGACTTTGGTTGCGAAATATGACTAGGCGTATATATAGAGGCTGTTCTTGCAGTGAAAATTCCTCCATTGTTGCATCTTTAGAGTCCACAGATTCTTCAAGTCGGCACAATGTAGTCTAGAGCTTCTGTAGGTTAACATAATGTAGTCTAGAGCTTCTGCAGGTTAACATAATGTAGTCTAGAGAATGGATTGCCTTGTGTCATGCAGTGGCGTAGCGTGGGTCAATGGCGCCCGGGGCGGAATCATAATTTTCCGCCCTTGTGACATTAAAAAAATATGTCAGTGATTGTGAAAGACTGGACGAAAATAAATTTGCTGCCACCCAATGATGCCGCCAATGGTCTGCACCTCTGCCCCTCGCTACGCCACTGGTGTCATGGTTTACAGCTTAGCTGTGATACGTGCACCTTTTTATGGTATATGCAATTTTTACTGCTGAATCTCTTGCTGGTTTCATGAATTACCTCCATCAGGTTGTCAACTGCTCTTGTTTTCATGAATTACCTCCATCAGGTTGTCAACTGCTCTTGTTTTCATGAATTACCTCAAGCTCTCCAGTCTGGAAAAACTAAAAGACTTGCAAAAACTACTTTGCAGTGAATACCCTCTCACTAAGGAATACCAGGAAATGAAAAAGCAAACCAACTGGCTAAGGAAGGTGCTGCCGAAGACCAACTAGATGTACTAATCACCTACCATCAGAAAAACAGATGATCAAGTCAATAAGAAAGCCACAAACACCAATACAAGATGACTATCACATTATGAACAGATCAGAACAAGTTATAATTCTACGTCTCAGAACAGGACACAACCGACTCCGCAGTCACATGTGTACAAAGTTCAAGATTGGCAACACAGCCATGTGTACTTGTGGACAGGCAGCACAGAGTGCCAAACATATACTTCAAGAGTGTTCTGAGCATGAAACGCTGAGGCAGACATATTGGCCAAAGGAAACAACACTGGAATCAAAGCTCTATGGACCACTGTATGAACTACAAAAGACAGTGAGTTTTATTAAGGAGATAGAAGTACAGATATAGACATGTTTCAAGTGAACGAAAGAAGAAGAAGAAAATGAATTACCTCCATCAGGTTGTCAACTGCTCTTGTTTTCATGAATTACCTCCATCATGTTGTCAACTGCTCTTGTTTTCTTGAATTTCCTCCATCAGGTTGTCAACTGCTCTTGTTTTCATGGTTTCTGGTTGCAATAATGCCGTAAAACATTATTTTTTGTCACTTATTCATTCGATCACATTGATCTCTTGTTTAAAGGTTGCTATGTGTCTCATGCTTGTCACCTGCCTCATACAACATGCATGGCAGATAGCAGTGCTGCTAGTCTTTGCTCTTCTTTCTGGCCCAGGCAATACAACGGTGACTACATCCTGCTAACAAGCAGAAGTTTTATTCGCCCATGTGTTGCCAGGGCCCAAAAGAGGAGCAAAGAATAACAACACTGTTTACCTTCCACGCATGTCGTAAAAGGCCACTAAGGAGGTTATGGGATGGAGTTGGCTGTCCCATCACATATAGGGTCAGTGACCTAAAGCCATGCTGAAGTCGGATGTGTCAGACAGAAAGGTGCAGATATTGCAGCAATGCTGTAAACCATGACACAACGCATCACGTTCTCTGGACTACATCCTGCTAATCTGCAGGAGTTTGAGAACAAACGCAGAAGTTTTATAATGAATGAAGACATTAACACTTTACCAAGGAGATGCAATAAGGAATAAGAATTTTTAAGATTGACATAATAGTTGTGAATGTGATAAAACATCACTCACATAACCCAGGTATGTTTATGTAGCGATGTTATTAACAGTCGACAGATAAGGCTCTTGTTAAACAGTCTAAACAGTCGTTGAAGCTTGTTCTTATTCCTGAATTCCAGTACTGCCATCAAGGCCCAGCAAAGAAGGCAGCAAGGGAGAAAAACATAATAGAAAGAAGTCTGACCACAAGGACAGGAGAAAAAGAGAATCTGATGATAAAGTGAGACAGTATTTTGAAGTTTTTTTTCTACTTTGATAAAGAAGCATATGCTTCATTGTAATATGTTATTTTAGATTTTCAAGCTCTAGGCATCAAGGCACAAACGCTAGCCATGTCTAGTTATGTTCTGACTTCATTCCTTCTTGTTGTAGCTGATAGCAGCAATAGTTAGTTGAAGAATGTCTTATTTCTTCTTCTTCTTCATCGTTCTTCAGTCAGATATCAGGTTACAGCGCCCATAGTAATAGCTTAAATGAATTGTGTGATTCACTTCAGGTCATCCATGGAACCCCTCAAGCCTGGAAGTAGTGCCATCTCAGTGGGCCATATTTTCTCACTCTCTTCTTGGTAAAATGTATTTTTGAGGAGATTGCTTTAAAAGTATTGTTGAATTTTTAGGCACCACTTGTATGTTTCAAGTCACCTGCATGTTCAGGATGCAAAAAAATCTATCCATATATCTTTTATCTCCTTGCTTAGGTCTTCAACAAATATCTACCATCCTGTCCTATCTTTAGCTATTCCTTCCAGTTCTTTTCATGTTCTACCCAGCCTTTGTGATTCTGCATCTAATTATTTCCTCCAGGTATTTCTTGATCTTTCTCTTGTCCTCTTTTCCTACGTGTTCCAGAACAATGCATGTTTTACAATTCTTTCTGTTTGTTTTCATAATGTATGTCAAATCCATCTCCGACACTGTTCCTTAGTTGTGCAAAGAATAGGACCACTGTTTGCTTTCTAGGAATGTCATTGGAAATAACTACGGACAGTTGGGGTATAGGCTAATGACCAGTCATTTAGGAAGCAAAAATACTATAGTTACAGAAATACAATAATTGGCAATAGATACCAATTTTACTTTAAAAAAAGGAAGGACTGACAACAGAGAGTGTGACATTCAACAACCAAAGCCTACAGAATATTGTGAGACTAGCATCGCTTCTCATCACTACAGAATATTGTGAGACTAGCATCGCTTCTCATCACTACAGAATATTGTGAGACTAGCATCTCTTCTCATCACTACAGAATATTGTGAGACTAGCATCTCTTCTCATCACTATGGCTCTACTGAAAATTGGAATATGAAAAAAACCCACAGGGAAAGCATAGAAATACATGGGAAGAGAGAGAGAGACTTTGCAGAACTTAATAGAGATGGGAATCACATGGAATGAGGAACATTGAAAATTCTTGTCTGTGGCATATGCATAGCAAATGTGTAAACACCCAAGGGGCACAAGGTCTGATTGATTTATTATACATTTCAGTAACCTTGCACCTACAAAGTTGGATGTGTTGAGTCATTGACGCAAATAAAGTGGAGACCCAACACATTTCCATTCTCTGGACTACATCCTGTTAGAGATCTAGCAGTCATGCTACAAGAGAGATCCAGTGGGAGTTTGAGACTGAACACTGAAGAAGAAGTAACCTTCCCGGAACTACATGAAACAGCATGAACTATGTTACATGTCAGATCACAACCAAGTCTCACCTGTGTGTTGCTAGGGCCCCGAGAGTATAGCAAAGAATAACAACGTTTGCCTTCCATGCATGTCGTAAGAGGTGACTAAGGACATTATGCGGTGGGGGGGAGTTGGCTGTCCCATCCCATATAGGATCAAAGTGACCCAGAGCCATGCTGGTCTGATATATCAGACCGAAAGACGCAGATATTGCAACAATGCTGTAAACCATGACAACGCATTCTGTTCTCTAGAATGCAGAAGTGTGATAATGAACGCAAAGGAAGAAGAAGACAACCAAGTGTGTGTAAGTTGGGACTATTTAATAGAAGCATTGCAAAAGATCTAGATTTATTGTGAAGCTTGTGTCAGTTTGTGGAATGTAGTTCAGAGAACATAATGTTATGCATATTGTGGTTATATTACATATTTTGTTTATGTTTAACATATTCATTTGTGGTTGTTTATTTAAGTCCGTTTGCTATACAGCCCATAGAAAGCCTTCCTGCACTTCCTCAAAGGAAAACACACAGTATCTCCCTGGCGTAGTGGTTAAGCTGTTCGCCTTGTGTTCAAGAGGTCACGGGTTCACATAGATTTTGTTCCGGATATCCCTGTGGATTTTCATTTGAAGCTGCAGAGTTACATGCTATGAGTGGTACTCTCGGCAGGCAGAGTGCCGCTTTGTTGAGAGGGGCGGAGTACATATGGGAAACCGAGTACAGTGAAGTCAATCTTCTACGGCCTTTAAACCCTTTTTTAAACCTTTAAACATGCAGTAACCAAAACTATACCACACTGACCTGTCTATGTTTATACTGTATTTGACATTGTGAAACTGTAGTCCTTATTTTCCTCATTGTCATATTAGCTCTTATATCCTGGGATTTTCATTGTCTTACCATGTATCAACTGTGCTTTCAGACAAAACACAAGAAACACGCTGATGTCGAAAAGGTGGAAGATGTTAGCAGTCCAGCACCAGCATGGGGCTCCGGGTATCAAGGACCTAAACCAAAGATATCTCCATTTAATAATAAGCAGTCACAATATAACAGAGGAAGCTCAGGTTACCATAGTCCACCTGGCTTGTACGATAGTCCATCTTATTCAGAGGAATCAGATGAAGAGTGAGTATGAATAAAAAATATCTTCTTCGTTCGTTCTCAAACTCCTGCAGATTAGCAGGATACAGTGTGAATGGAATTCTGTGTGTCATGGTTTACAACTTAGCTGCAGTATCTGTGCCTTTTGGCCGGACACAACATGCATGGCAAGTAATAGTGTTGCTATTCTTTACTCCTCTGTCAGTCCTGGCAACACACAGGCATTGTCAGGTCTAAAGACACTACATCGCAGTCAAATTGTAAATTGTGACACAATTCATTCTCTGGACTGCATCCTGCTAACTGGCAGGAGTTTGAAAATGAATGCAGCAGCAACAGTGCACCAATGACTGGAGAAGGTGGAGCATATAATATACAGTGGAGTATGTAGTATACAGTGCCTGATTCCACCAGCCCAGACCTTGTTTGTCATCTATCTATGAGTCTACAGCCGGCACCCTGGAGTGTGTTGTGTTTGTAATCTGTTAGGTGATTGTTAAGCATTGCATGTTTGGTGCAAGGTTGGAAGATAATACTTTGGTTTTTCCTTCCCAGGATGTTGGTGTTGACTTTGGGATTTGGGCAGGTCATATATTTGTAGATTTCTCTCCCAGTATTTCCCATTGCTCATTTGTTCAAACAAATTTCTTTATTAACAGATTTCAACATCATTTTAATTTGTGTGCACGGCCATTAGTGACCTAGGAAATGAATGTGTTTTCTTTGTATTCTATTTGTTAAATGGATTTCCTCATGAAAACAGCGGCAAACTACAGGAGTAATGTGCCTAGAATCATGCCTCAAGAATTATAGCAAAAATTAAAAAGAGACAATCAAGATTTTTAGGGCAAGTGATGAGAAAAGTAAAACATCAACATTTAGTAACCACCGGAGCAGAGACAGCAGACCTGGCCAGAGGATACAGACTTGAGGCAAAAGCTATCGGGCAGCCGCTCTGACCTGGAGAAGACAGTGGACTTCGTCTTGACGACAGGTCTGACGGTATAGCATGACCACATACTGAACGCAGAAGAAGAAGAAGAAGTAACCACCGGAAAGATCAAGGGGAAGAGGAGACAGAGGAAGACAAAGAGAGAAATTTCTGGATGGGTTTTCACCGTGACATAAAAAGAAGTCACCAACTGAACTTATTAACAATGCATGAGATTTGTGGAGAAGCATGATTACCTACGTCGCTCGGCATGGCACTTGATTGATGGATTGCTTGGCTGTTTGTGGGTATGGCTGTTGTTGTCTTGCTTCCTTCTTTGCTAGTCTGTCTGCCTTGTCACTACGAGGTGTGTATGAGCGACCAGGAATCCACTGCATAACAATACTGACTTCATGAGATGTAAATAGCTGGTTGGCATTGTGATATATTTGGACCTATTCAGGCTTACAATGTCCACCACATTCTAAAGCTTACCTAAATGAGAAAATAGGGGATGTGATTTGCTTTACATAATGATCTTTGTTTACTATGTGCTTGTTGATGATGCATTATTATAGATGAGCATTTATTTGTTTCTCAGAACTACCTCAAAGAATCTCATGACAGAAGGATACATTGATTCATCTGTTGCTGCTGATGAGAAAGAGGTATGTCTTTTTCTTTTGTTTTGCTGTATTTTATAAATATCTACACAAAAGCTCATGTTTTTTTAAAAACATTTATGTTGCTTTTGTTGAAAGTTCATCTATATTTCCATACAGTTTTTTGTGTGTGTGTTTGTATAGTTATGGGCCTGCACTCAATCATCAACTGGTAAAATATACCATTATCATCAAGTGCCATTCCGGCTGGCATAGGCAATCATTGCTCTCCACAGCTCTCTGACTCCAGTATTATGTATCAGAATCATTGTTTCTCTACCATGTCAGGTTGTTAAACAGTCTAATATTTTCTCACGTAGTCGCCCTCTGTCTCTGTTGCCCTCAATCTTGCCTATTGTGACTATATTCTCCAAACTACCTTGTCTCATAGCGTCGCCAAAAGACGAAGATTCTTTTTCATATGTTATTGACTAAGCTTCATCTAGTATTTGACTCTTTCAGCACCTCCACAGTAGTTTTTCTGGCACTCCATGGTATTGTAAGAATTCTTCTGTAGAACCACATCTCTACTGCTTCTGATTTCCCAATTTCTTATCTGTTTATTGTCCAAGAATCACATCCATATGTTAGTATAGGAGTTATATAAAATATATGGTTAAAAAAAGTCATCTCCATTTTTCACGCCTGAGGTATGTCTGAGAAATATCAGATGTTAGGCCTGTATTTCTCATTGCCAGTGGGATACCAATAGATGTGGTCATCATTACTCCCACTGCCTTTACTGTTGAGAAGAGCTGGTACCCATTTCCTACGGCTAGATCAACCTAGGAGCCATTAGTAATTAAAAAATTGTTCCAGTGTAACTGAAATTGAACCTTGGATCACTGGAATAGGAAACCAGTGCACTAATTACCAAGGCCCACGATAAAAGATATGATTTATCCGGTAGCGTAAATGTGGTCTATATTATACAGTGGGTAATATGTTATAACTGCAGCAAAGCTAAATCTGAAAGGCAAAAATTGGAAACATATGGTAATAAAGTTTTCCTGATCATCAATTTGTGTCTTTCCAGTGATTAGCAAAGTTTAATTGCCATATGTGCCCATTTTTTACCCATCTTTATTTGAGATTCGCATGAGTCTGTGGGTCTTACCAGTGACCTATCAGACTTACCCACCATGCAATTGTAAACTTCTAGTAGATTATATGTCTTACCCACCATGCAACAGTATACTTCTAGTAGATTATATGACTTACCCACCATGCAACAGTATTCTTCTATAGTCCGTTCAGATTCGTTTGCCGAGATGTTATGATTTATAATTCAAAAAGTTCTTGATGATTTCACATGAATTTTGGCATACGTTGTTAAAATGTCCATGTCGCGAAAACATATGTGTTACTTGATGTCTAGCTGTAACGGTTATTTGAAAGCGGCGAATTCTTTTGATGTTTGCCCATGTAAATATTATTTCGACCATAAACAAAATATTTTACAGTAATCTAGTGCAATGATGACCCATAGGCGTGTCCACAAAATTTTACATGGTGGCAGGTGTAAAAAAATTTAAAATATATCTTTTGTTCGTAGAGTCAATTTGATATTGTTCCATGCTCTTGGTGTGAGTTTCACAAATGTTGTCGCTGCCTTTGAAATAAGTACATATATTTCTTCATGTAAGGAAATTTTGTCTGTAATAGTTGATCCAAGATATCTGAACTTCTGTATTGAATCAAGCGGGCTAATTTTTATAAGTAATGGTTGATGGTTTGCTTATAACATTTTTTTGAATTGCTTGGGTGGTATTGAGCAATGAAATGTTTTACAAATCAACTTGTAAATTTTGCAAATCAAACTTTTTTTAGTGTAGACTTAATCAGAGTAATGATCATTCATAATCAGACGAGTCAAATAGGTCGATTACTGTTTTCGGCTGAACAAACAACAAACCTTCCTTTTTCCAATATTCCTCTTCTTGGCGTAACACATGATCCTCACATTTCACCCAGTAGTCTTTATGTATATTTGATAGAGCCTGATTTGTAAGTGTCTCAATATCACATAATTTGAAAGTTGTATTTGTAGATGCTACGTGTCCTTTAACTTTTGCCCAAATTAGCTCTATAGGATTTAAGTGTGCATGATATGGAGGTAGTCTCAAACATCTATGACCATGTTCTTCAATTAACTTGTCTATTTTAAATATCTTTGTTCGTTGTGTCTGTTTTACAAGGTTAAGCAATTCGGGTTTCAAGTACCTGTCGGTAACTGGTATGTGTTCTTTTATGAGCCACGTTTTGATTGCATCTTTTGTACTTGATGATGTTGGGATTCTATCTTCTACGTTCACTACGTTATGGTATGAAGCATTGTCCATTATCAGACAAGAAGGTCTATCTAATATTGGAAGAATACTTTTTTCGATCCAGTCTTCGAATATGTGCCCATTCATTTCGGAGTGGTAGTCTCTATTGTCAATGGATTTTGAAATGAAAATTAGATGAGCATTCTGCAACAACCCATTATGTCTGCTACCTGCATGTGCAACTATCAAACATTGCCCTTTACTACTTGGTACTGATCTTTTAATACTTCCATCTGCTAACTGCCATTCCTTTTCATTTGTATGATGAGCGTTGATCCAAGTTTCATCTAAATACACAATATCATAACCATTCTCGCGCATTCCCTTCACTTCACGTAAATACTTGCTTCTAAGAGCTACCAGATGTGGCTTTTCACAAATAATGTTTTTTCCACCAGCATACTTTCTAAAGGTGAAGCCTGCATTTCTTACAGTTTTCCATAATAAAGTTTTTGATATTTCAATGTCGTTATTAGTTTTCAGCCAAATCTTCAACTTTCTAAGTGTCACTTCTTCGTTTTTATCAAACATTCTACATATTTCTCTTTTTACTAGGTCCTTATCGAAACGGTCTATCTTTTCTTTCCTTCCTTGCTTTCGTGAATTTGTTGGCAATAAATATCCGCTTGCTTCCACTATTCGATCAAATGAACGTTTACACAAACCTAAAATATGCATTGTTCTCTTCTCAGGATTTGATAAAGAACAATAAAGATGTCCCTTTTTACGCTCTCTGCAGAAGTATTGATAAATCTTTATAGCAATGTTATGCTCAGTAAAATATTTCGCTTTCAGATTCATTCTCACATAGACTTGCAGAAGGTAATATGCTTAGTGCCGCCTACTTTCTGTAAATATTGAGACGTGCCTCTGACTTGTGACTTGAAATCGAGTCAATAGCCGTTTTTGATTTCACATAATTCTAAGTTCAGGAAAAATAATATTTGGTGCTAAACGGGAATTTCCATATGTAACATTGCTTTATACAAATGTACAGTGGAAACAACTACTTTTAGAACGGTGCACATTCTACCGTGAGGGTCATGCCTTTATATTTAATAATCAGCTGTGAGATGTAAGCATCTACATAATCCAGCGATTGTTTATAATTTAGATTAACTTTTTTTTAATATAGGTTAAATAAGGTATCTTTGATACTGGATCACATTTCTTTGATAAAAAAATATTTCTATAGCGACATTATTATTCTAAACCTAACTTCAAATGATCAATCCAAATGAACAATACGTTTTTGATAAAAATAATTTAACATCTCGGCAAACGAATCTGAACGGACTATAGTAGATTATATGTCTTACCCACCATGCAACAGTAAACTTCTAGTAGATTATATATAGCGATACTTCTTCTAGTGAAAATCTCTTCAATATTCAGCTATAAATATTTCAAGTTGTTAATAGTGTATGTCCTATGTCCTACTCATCGATTGTCTTGTCTCAATGTCTTAGTTGTATCTTCTATCACATAATCTCCATGGATGGTGAAGAGATGCGGGTCAGTGGATATTTCACTTTTTCCCCATTGTGGCAGTCTCCTGAGTGATGGGGTAATACCAGACATACCTTGACTGCAGAATGATGAACTAGTTTGTCCAGAAGTATATGTTACACTTCTGGCTGGACATAACTATCCTGCCATATGGCCATTTTAGAACACCTCACTGTGGGAAATAAACATTCATCAATTAACCACAAACAGGACCATGTCTTTGAGACAATAAACCTTAAATGAGCTTGGGTGTCACCTTGGTTACTCAATTGAGAAGAATATGTGCTTTTGTTCACCTGATCAAAAGAATTATTTCATCATCATGTTAAATATGATTGCTATGTCTACTTAAGGAAAATTTAGTTGTTAAGTGGATCCACAAATTGTCATTTGGTAGGCATGGCAAAAAGATCCACATTATTCTTGTTGGATCAGTAACAAGGGTTTGACTAATGGCAAAGATTTAAAAATACCACTACTGACAAAGTCAGAGGTAATGGACCATCTTTTATTCTCTTGATTATTTCTGGTAGAAATCTAGCAAGACCATTGTCCTGCTAGAAGAAAGTAAAAGATCCACTAGAAGATAGAAAATGAATGCATAAAAAAATTAAAGGACCCACTGAATTTATTCACCACGGTCTTTGACTTCTACCTATTGTCTAGTGGGTTTGCTAACATTTTTGTAACTAGACATTTGACTGAAATGATTATTGCAGCTTTATTTTCTTGATTGTTTCTACCATATTTGTGCTAAAATTTTGTTGTTGTCCATCTTCTATGTTGGTTGTGTTACATGATTGATGTAATATTTTCTGTTTTGTTCTTAGGGTTTATTCAATCCAAAAGTAAGCTTGGGTAAGAAGAAAAAATTAACCGTGGAGAGAAATGATCGTAAACGAGGAAGAAATCCAGATAGCAAATCTGAAGGTCCTCCCAGAAAGAAACCTCTTGTTGATATTGCGATGTCTGATAGGCCACCTTGCAAATTTTATATGGAGGGAAAGTGTGCTAAGGTAGGTAACCCAAGGTTATAAGGAATGTCTTGTTATACAATTTGTAATCTTTTTTACTACTTCTATGACCCAGCAATGTCAACTTGTGCTCAACTGATCAGTCACATATAATGGTATCTTCTTGTGTTTGTTGGTTTTTTTAAATTCTGTATAATATTTTCTATTGATCTGGTCTTGGGGGGGGGGGGGGGGAAGAAACACATGATACAGTAATAGACATTCAAAGGTTGGGGTGCAAACATTTGCCTTTTAAAATATTCAACATGGTGTGATACTCCTGTGTGTTAATGTTAATGGTTGTAGAAAGAGGAGAATAAGTATAGTAACATTGTGACTTGTCATAAGAAGTAGGTTTCTTCTTCTGCATTTGCTCTTTGATAAATTAACCAGCGTGAGAGTTTTTGCGATTTTTTTTTTCTGGGTCAGAGTGAAGTATATTGTATTGCTGGTTTCATGGTGCAGCTGTGCTATTTTGCATCTTCTGCCCAGGGCATCCATTTTTGGAAGCTTGGAGTTTGCTACATTATTATATAGATTAAAGTGACCTACAATGCCATGCTGAAGTCGGATGTGGATGTGTAAAGAATCACAGTCATGCTAAAACTATGATACAATGCATTCCTTTCTTTTGACTACATCCCCTGCAGATGAAGGATGTGTCAAGACATTGACACAAATAAAAGACAGACACAGCGCATTTCCATTCTCTGGACTACATCCTGCTGGAAATCTAGTAGGATCATGGTCCTGCTACAAGGGAGATCCAGCAGGAGTTTGAGAAGGAACGCTGAAGAAGAAGAAGAAGACTACATCCTACTAACCTGCAGGAATTTGAATACAAAAACCCAGAAAAATAAGATAAGATATACTTGTAGATAATGAAACCAAGAAACAGCAGAACAATTCTCATGTATATTGGCTCTAAAGAGAAGTTGGCTGGTTGATTGTTGGTTGCTATCACCAGGAATTGCGATTGATCTGCTCTTACTTCCTATGTGCAGTGGGGTAGTTTCCCTAAGTTTTCTTTCATATCCAGGAGACTTAAGCGTAATGCAATGCCTATTGAAGAAGCCTTCTACTTTAGAGGGGGTATAGAGAGGTTGGTAGCATATCCTATTCATGGCATAGCGATCAACCCAGAATTTATTGTGGCTCTAGTCTTCTTCTTCTGCATTTGCTCTTTGATAAATTAACCAGCTTGAAAGTTTGTGTGATTTTTTTTTTCTGGGGAGCGTGAAGTATATTGTGTTGCTGGTTTCATGGTGTAGCTGTGTTATTTTGCATCTTCTGCCCAGGGCATACGTCATTGGAATTCAGCTGTAGTGATTTTCTACCTTATGTATGTATGTATGGTATGGTATGGTATTTATGTTTGCCCCATAGATCCCTTGCAGTTTTTTTTTTGCTTTCCGTACACCCCTGCCTGCCTAATACTGAATTTTCCTAAATATATTCACTTCGAATGTGTTTTGATAGCTGATACAGTGCTGCTCACTTTGAATAGGTTTATTGCAGAGTGAACAATTGTAAAAAACAACATGTACATATTTTATTCATACCTTCTCGACATAAATTGTCATTGTAAAACTCCCAGTGTTTCTGTAACGGATGTTATAGTTCTAAGCAGCCTTGATGTGGGCACCAGATGGAAAAGGAAAACGGAAGACCAAAAACAACGCTCAGAAGAACATTTACGAATGAATTTAAATCAACAGGCATAAATGCACAAGACATGCAATCCCTTGCAACTGATCAACAGGCATGGAGAACTATGACATCCACACTATGTGCCAAACTTGGCAAAAGAGGAACTGACTGACTGACATCTCAGGATCCCAAATTTTATTCTTGCTGACATGAAATTCCTGCAATTTGAAATTGGCCCTTGGGGTCTATAAGGTCACTTTGGGAATCTATGGTCTACATGCACAGTTGCCTGTGGAGGAGTTTGAACCTGGTACTTTGGTTGTCTGAGAAGCGCTCTGACACAGAGATAGACATGCAGAGAAGAGAGGGAGACAAAAAATAACCTGCACAGAAGGCCCTATGTCTGAGCCTGCTGAGGGTAGCAGCAAGGATAACCTGAATGTATTGAAGCTATTACTGCTGTGACCTGATGATGAACTGAAGAACAGAAGAATAATCCCATTTCTTTTCTAGTTTTGTAATAAAGTTCATTGATATCTTATTGTCGTGTCTCATTGAAGCGATATATAAACCTGTGTTTTATATAAGTCTAATTGTTGTTACGTTTCACACAGTTACCTTGTAATGATTGTCATTTTGATATCTTAACTAGATTAAGATTATTTATGAGTAATGCTATCTTGTTGTTTTTTGTGTGTGTTTGTGCAGGGTAGTGGATGTCAGTTTAACCATGATGTGGAGAAGCCTCAAAAGATGGAGGTCTGCAAGTACCATCTGACAGTCAAGGGATGCATTAAGCAAAGATGTCTCTACATGCATGATATCCTTATGTTGCTGTTCAATTTAGATTATAGCATTTAGGACAGAATGAATCAAACCTTGTTTTGTACTATTAATGGGATGCATAAAATATTGTTTGTTAGTTGTTTACTTATTTTTGTTGTCAATAATAATGAGATAGCTGCAATGTGCTATAATTTAACTGATATGCAATTCCTACCATTGTGGTGAACTGCAATTTGCTATAATTTCTCGATGTTGTCAATCCAGGATTTTCTCTGTCCACCTCTTCCCCTTTCACTCTCAACTGTTCCTTACAAAATAATTTTTGAAAGTGAGTTGTATTTTGTTACATGCTCAAACCAATTACATTTCCATCTTCATACCACTGCAAAAAAGTGGTTCTTGATAACCTTCAAGTTAATTTATTTGCTGCCAAATGAATATATTTGCCTTATTGCAATAAATCCCTTGCAGTCTTCTTCTTCTGCATTTGTTCTTAAACTCCTGTAGTCCGGAGAACGGAATGTGTTACCCCTAGAAATGCATATGTAGTTATGTTTTCCTCTCATGAAAGTCTCACAGCACTTCCATCTACACAATTATGATTTAACATTTAAGTTAACCCCTCTGAGTAAGAGGATTTCTTCAGCACACCTCTGAGAGGTGGAGTCTACTGGGTATGAAATATAGCTCTGAAGACAGCTTCCTATTACACAAAAGGATACAAGAGTTATGTTGCTCATAATTCCTGGAGATCGAAACAATCATCCTCTTAATTTTCATTGTGACATAGACTTTCATTTAGTCTGTATATTACTTTGATACTTTAGACCTGTGCAACTGTGGACTGAGCCCAGAGACTGCAGAACACATTCTTCATGCCTGTCAACTCTACCAAGATATGGCCTACTGAGACAGCACTGCTTCCATACTTGACGGGTTCCATGGATGACCTGAAGCGAATCACACAATTCATTGAAGCTATTGGTGCTGTAACCTGATATCTGACTGAAGAACGATGAAGAAGAAGACTTTGATACTTTTAAAAATGTTAAATGTAAGCATTTGTGAATGTTAGACAATTATCCTTAACGGTTATCACAGGATTTTCCATGCAAATACTACCATACTGGTGCTAAGTGCTACTCAGGTGATAGATGTAAATTTTCACATGATCCACTAACTGAGGAAACTAGGAGAGCATTGGAGATGAGAGTCTCAGCTGAAGATGTGAGTAAAATCTGTCTAGGTTTGAACCTTTTATCTTCCTTTTTGTTTGTTGTAGCGCAACCATTTAGCTTGCTCTTTGTAATTTGAGAAATGTCAACTCTTTGTCATACTGCACACACAACAACAACATACACAAAAATACAAGTATACTAGGAACACACACGCAAGTATATATCTAACATAATCAATACATGGCCTGTGTGTTGCCAGGGCCCGAAAGGGGAGCAAAGAATAGCAACACTGTTTGCCTTCCAAGCATGGCAACTAGGGAGGTTGTGGGATGGAGTTGGCTGTCCCATCCCATATAGGGTCAGTGACCCAAAGCCATGCTGAAGTCGGATGTGCTAGGCCGAAAGGCGCAGATCTCGCAGCAATGCTGTAAACCATGGCACAACGCATTCTGCTCTCCGGACTACATCCTGCTAGTCTGCAGGAGTTTGAGAACAAACGCGGAAGAAGAAGAAGAAGAATCAATACATAGATGTAAGAAAGATACCCACACAAATATGTATTGATCATGTTAGATCATGTTCATATATATATGTTGTTGAGTGTGCAGGTACCTATATACATGTATGTGTCTATATACATGTATGTGTCTATATACATGTATGTGTCTATATACATGTATGTGTCTATATACATGTATGTGTCTATATACATGTATGTGTCTATATACATGTATGTGTCTATATACATGTATGTGTCTATTCCAATGTATGCTTTGGTATTAGTATATACTTTTATATATGTCTAGATATTTGTATGTATATGTGCTTGTATATATAGGTATCTATGAGTATCAAATAGAATGTATATATATTTGTTTATTTATTTAGTTCGTGATTGTATTTGGATGTGTATATATTTCGTTATCTATCCCATATGTTGTCAATTGCTATTCTTTTTTACACATTTTTATGTTCCTGTATCTATTTGGAACCCCCCCCTCCCTCCTGTGTGCACATTTCTCTTTCCTTTCCCCTTTTATCTCCCGCCACCCACTAAACCAAAAGACCCTTTTAAGACCCTTTGGTCAAAACCTTTATTTTGTGTGTTCTAGTGATATCTGAAACCTCCTCAGTTCCCCCCCCTCCTCCATATGTATGGCAGGTAACAGTTTCGCTATAGTCTTGTTCCCCTTTCACACCCGAAAACACACAGATAGTACAGTGACCTCATAGCACATCTGTAGTAGTTATATGATAGCACATGTGTTTCATGTACATCTGTGATAGTGATTTCATTTGTTGTAGTGAGTTCTGGTTCAAATGGCTGTTATCACTGAATATTTCTATTTCAGATAATAGATATGGAGGACCCTGATTATGACTATGATTACAGACCAAGAGAGTCAAACAGTAGACCTAGTCTTCTAGGTAAGTTTTCATAATGTATTTGTACAGATTAAATTCAGGATTTGTTGTATATGTTCTAGCTGATGAATAGTATTTGTATAGAATATATTCAAGTTTTCTTAAATATGTCCGTGCTGCCGTTTAGTATTTTATAGAAAATATTCAGGTCTTGTTGAATATGTTCTTGTTGGCTTTTAGTATTTACCTTTAGTGAAGTATTCTTTATACAGAATTTGAATATAATTTTGGGTTGTAAAAACAAAAGTATTTTAGGTGTATTTAGGCTGAAATACAGAATGATATTTCTGGAAGTTAATAGATGTAAGTTTTATCAATGCATTCACTGTGAAATTATTTTTTTAAATGTTTATTCCTTTTCTTTCTTCTTCTTCTTCAGTGTTCATTCTCAAACTCCCGCTGGATCTCTCTTGTAGCAGGACCATAGTCCTATTAGATTTCCAGCAGGATGTAGTCCAGAAAATGGAAATGCGTTGTGTCGCCGTTTTATTTGCGCCAATGACCCGACACATCCATCTTAGGCAGTTTTCTTTCTTTCATTACTGCATGTTTTCCTGTTAAGGAGTGCAGGTGTGGGAATAAAGGCCGCTTTGCCAAAGCTGTCGCCCCGACGTGTACAGGAAGAATTTATTCATTAATAAATGTTAATATTGATATATGACATATTTAATTTTCTGACAATTGATCTTGTGAACTAACATGAAGATAACTCACCAGATGTTCTTGATATCACAGTTAGCAACTAGTGTCTTTGTTTGCTTGTTTGTGTTCATTCTTCATGAACCAGCACAATTTCTCGTATGATTTGAGCCAGAGAGTGAGAATGTGCTGTGCTACCTTTTTATTTCTACCTCATCGAATAGCACATCCTATTTCTGATATGATGTAAGTAAAGTCTATTTTAATTCCATTGAGGCATGTAGGGAGTAGTGCTTTCATGTACTTTTTTGGTGTGTGGCACATGGCCAAGAGATTAGAGCATTGGTCTCACATCCGTGAAGTCTAGGGTTCAACTCCCGGTAAGGACTGGGTTTTTTAATGTCGAAGGATAAATTAAAAAACACCCTGTACATGACATGGTGACAGCAAGTACATGCAGCCTTAATAACATAGCTACACGTTGAAACTCCCTAACAGAAAACATGCAATACTGACTGATTATATATTTTTTGTGACCATCTGCTTGGGGGGAGGGGTGGTCAGAATCATGTTTGCTGCTTTACTTTCCCAGTGCTATTATTCTTCTGGTACTAATTTCCTGAAGTTGGATCAATCCACAAAGTGGTTTGTAATTGAAAATATCCACCTGATCTGGAATTAAGCCATTGTTGTAAACCATCCACACAACACATTTTGTTCTCTGGACTATATCCTGCTAATCTGCAGGAGTTTGAGAATGAATACAGAAGAAGAAGAAAACCACATGTTAACTTTGATATTTTTTTTAATGGTAGGATCTCCACCACGAGGAAGGCAAGATATGAAGAAGATTCCTTCTCTGTTTGAGATAGAAGTACACCCTCCTGGTCAATCACCTAAGCCACCTCATCAAGCCACCAGGTCAGTGTTAGGTTTTTTAAAACAAATTTCATGTTTTTAATGAGCTGGTATTAGGAAATACCGGAAGAATAGAAGAAAGGACCACATTCATTTATACTTTCATACAGAACATCAGGTTTTAGACATATCGGTTAATGATCTAGAGAAAACAGATGTGTTCACAATATGAAATCGTAGAAAATATTTTAAATTGGAAGAGGACAGGGGAGACAGGATCAGTTGACTTCAACAGCACCAGATTTTGAAGTTAATGGGTTAGTTAGTCGTTGGATCATCGTCACTGCACTCCGGACAAGTCCATAGGTGCTCAGATCTCTCCTTGAGTGTAGCCGCCATTACACGTTGACTGACGGTCCCAGTACGCAGTTGATTGACCATCATTCTTTCTTGCCCACGAAACCGCTCCGTTCTAGCGACACCACATTTCAAACCAAATTCCTTTATTCTAGTCATGGAACAAGAGTCATCGTCACTTATACAATTATGGAGTTCAATTATGTATACTCAGAAGTCAGGTGATCTCCATGGCATAGCTTTTATACCATTTGTTTTGTGCTCAGAAGATCACAGATTCAGTTCACGACATCTTGTTTACAAGTGCATTTTTCTGAGATCCCTGGAGGATCGCTTGAAGTTATGGGCAGCTGGGGTTCGATTATCGGCATAGGAACAATATTTCTTCCTATGTCTTGCCAGGATCTGAAAGGGGAACAAGAATAACAACACTGTTTACCTTCCATGCATGTTGTAAGAGGCAACTAAGGTTTTTATGTGAAATTGGCTGTTCCATCTCCTATAAGGTCAAAGTGACCCAGAAACCATGCTAAAGTTGGATGTGTCAGGCCGAAAGGCTAATATACAAATATTACAGCTAATCTGTAAACCATGACACAGCACATTCCGTTCTCTGGACTGCATCCTACTAATCTGCATGAGTTTGAGAACGAGCGCGAAAGAAGAAGAAACTATGGAGTTGTGTGCAATGAGTTTTATTCTTTATAGGTGGCATGCTGCTTCATTGAGAAGGACGAAATACCAGAGTAGAGTAAAGTCAATTTTCTAAGCATTTGAGCCTTTTTTTTAAGATGGTCTTTTTTTTGTTCGGAAGATGGTCATTACTGTACTAGAACATAGTTAATGAAATAGGAGTCTAAGTAAAAGACTGCATGTCATGACTGCAATAATTATGATGCAGAAATCCATGCAATTAGTGTGGCAGCTAAAAAACTGCTGAACTCCAACTCTGACCTACAGCCTGTGGTATTCCTGACAGATGCAAGGTCAGGGCTTCAAGCTCTCCAGTCTGGAAAACTAACAGACTTGAAAAAACTACTTAGCGAATTGTCTTACCAGTATAGGGTCACCATGCAGTGGATACACTCTCTGTGGAATACCAGGAAATGAAAAAGCAGAACAACTGGCTAAGGAAGGTGCTGCCGAAGACCAACCAGATATACCAATCACCTACCATCAGAAAAAACAGATGATCAAGTCAATAAGAAAGCCACAAACACCAACACAAGATGACTATCACATTATGAACAGATCAGAACAAGTTATAATTCTACGTCTCATAACAGGACACAACCGACTCCGCAGTCACATGTATACAAATTCAAGATTGGCAACACGGCCATGTGTACATGTGGACAGGCAGCACAGAGTGCCAAACATATACTTCAAGAGTGTTCTGAGCATGAAACGCTGAGGCAGACATATTGGCCAGAGAAAACAACACTGGAATCAAAACTCTATGGGACACTGTATGAACTACAAAAGACAGTGAGTTTTATTAAGGAGACAGAATTCCAGATATAGACATGTTTCAAGTGAACGTAAGAAGAAGGCTGAAATCTGATCTGTCAGACTGAAATGTGCAGATATCACAGTCAAGCTGTAAAATATGACACAATACTAAGTTTGGACTTACATAATTCTCACAGTTTTATAATTAACACAGAAGGTTATCCTACATTTATATTAGTGATTTCTTGTTTTTTCTGTCTTATAATCGTTTATTAATTCTTTCTTTGCAGTAGACCATCAGGATTCTACAGTGAAGCAAGTGTATCCCCAAAGCCAACAAGTGCAGGACTTAAGACTACTGGTTCTGTGAACAGCCCTAAAGTTGGAATGACAAATAATGCAGCAACAATGAATCAGCAAGGAATTTCTAACCAGGGCAATATTGGAGGCCCAGGACTACTTCAGACTCCTTTGAGACCTGGCAACATAACCATAGGCAATAATAGGCCCACAGTGATGATGGGTATTCAACAAGGCATAAATGCTCAACAGCAAAGAATTGGAGGAGGTACACCTATTCAATTTCTGGGCCCCGGACAGATAAACAATAACCAGCAGGGAGGAAATCTGCCTCCTGTACTAAATATGCTTGGAGCTATTATTCGAGAAGCGGCCATGCAGAACGGTTCAGGTGGTCCGAATGGCAACATGAATTTGGGACCTAATAGTGGGATTACTCCCAATAACATTCTTCAAAGTATGCAAAACTTGGGAGCTAGCATCAATCTTGTTGGTGCTAATAGCATGCAGCAAACGAGTTTAAACATGGTTCAGAATAATGTGGTCAATATGTTATCAAACAATATGAGCAGCTTACTGTCCAATAACTCAAACATGGTCAATCTGCAGCCCAGTGACTCAAATAACATGGGCAATGGGCAGCCCAATAACTCAAATAATATTGCAAGTATGCAGCCGAATGGTTTAATTAATACGAGCAATGTCCAGTCCAACAGCTCAAATAACATAGCTCCTTTGCAGAATATGGCAGGCTCCAACAACAGCATAGGGAATATGAACCTTGGAAGTTTACTAGGAAACATGAGTGTCAATGAGAACTTAGGATCTACTAATGATATTGGTGGTGCAGCAATTGGCAGCAATAAAAGCATCGGAATTGGACAAGAGGTTGGCATTATGGATGTTGATTACAGAAACAAAGCTGAATTTGGTGGTGTGGAGGAAGCAAACAAAGATCTCAGTGAATTGGATAAGATGCGGCGTCACATTCAAGAACAAATTGACAAAGAAG
Organism: Meghimatium bilineatum; assembly: GCA_034231615.1. Classification (NCBI taxonomy): domain Eukaryota; kingdom Metazoa; phylum Mollusca; class Gastropoda; order Stylommatophora; family Philomycidae; genus Meghimatium; species Meghimatium bilineatum. The sequence continues at coordinate 52,311,624 of CM067318.1, read as the reverse complement.
ATGAAGAAGAACAAGGAGAAACTGATGGCAATGCACAAAACAGTGATGATGACAGCAAAATGCAAATAACAGAGGAGATTGAATCTGTGAACAAGGATGAGCATCATGACAAAGAAGGTAATTGCTTATTTGACATTGAACTTTTTGTGTGTGTTTGTTTGTTTGTTTCGATCTCCTCGGATTAGAGCAGTAAAGCTCCTGCCTCCTTTTTTTGTGCAATGAGGGGGTTTTTTTCACAGCTTTATTTAATACCCTCCCACCGAAGATACCCTAGGTCCACCGAGAGCAGTGCAGTACCATTTGCCCCCCTTTCTAGTACCAATTTCCAGAGACTGGGTTGACCTGAGAGTTGAATGTGGTAAAAATAATTTACATGTCCTCAAATTAGGCACTTTTATCTAGTTATCTTCTCTTCTTTACATTTTTGTTATGAATGTCAATTTTATATTGGGTATGATATTTGATATTTCAAAAGACATATGGTTGTACATTCATTTCTAAAGGTTTAAAATTATATTCAGCTTAAAATAAATAACTTCAATACAAAATAAGGTACATGTTAGGCATATGTGGCCTTATCACGTGATAGCAGTCTATCTTTTTAATAGTAGGTTTAATTTCATTGATCTTCCGTGATGTGGAGATAAACAGATGATGCGTCTGCTAGTGATAATTAGATCTTTGAGTAATGCACCGAGAGCTTTTTCCATGGGAGGGGGAAGGAGATCCTCTCAGTGCGTTATACGCAGATCAATGGATGCTGCATTGTATGCGCCTTTAGCGAAAGTTTGTTTCGTTAAATAATGTATGAGATTGTGTGTTGTGTGATATATTCTTTCCAGATGTAGTCTTCCTTATTCTTCTTCTTCAGCGTTCATTCTCAAACTCCCACTGGATTTCTCTTGTAACAGGACAATGATCCTACAAGATTTTCAGTTCAATGTAATCCAGAGAATGGAAATGCGTTGTATTGCCGTTTTATTTGTGCCAATGGCCCAACACGACATGTGCATGCATTCCTGAATATCTCTTGTTTAATGACATCTTGGTCAGCCTCTGACTCTACTGCCCCTTCCTTCTTAATATGGTGTTTAAAAGCCAGTTTTCTTAAACATTGATTTTTCTTAGCATGTCTTGGTTGGTCCTTCTTGCTGTCCATGATATTCTCAGGACTCCTCTAAAGCACTTAATTTCGAAAACCTCTATTCTCTTGACTGTAGTTTTATTTATTGTCTATGTTATGTATGAAATTAGTTCTGTAAAAAAATAGGCCACATCTGCTTAACATGAATCTAAAATAAATATAAACACAAAGGTGAGATAACTAAATACAAGTGCCTGCCATAAGAATATACTCAATTTCTAATAAACTAGAAATCAAACTGTAAAACACATGGCTACAGCAACTTCTCAATTTCATGGTGATGTTTGATCATATCTTGCTGTTTCCATATTCCTCTTCTTCTTCAGCGTTCATTCTCAAACTACTGCTGGATCTCTCCTGTAGCATTACTACTAGATCTCCAGCAGGATGCAGTCCAGAGAATGGAAATGCGTTGTGTCACCGTTTTATTTGCGCCAATAGCCCGACACATCCGTCTTCTGCAGTTTCCATATTATGTGCGTAGTATGCAGCCTAAGTTGTGTTTGTATTAAGACTTTTAATTATGTTTTAGTGTGCAGCCTAAGTTATGTTTGTATCAAGACTTTTAATTATATTTTAGATCACAAAGATGACAAAACTGAAGTCACAGCAGAGGTTGAAAATATAAACATTCCAGCGAATCTGCCAAAGAAACAAAGAGAGCTGTTTAAGAGGATACAGCAACAGCAGATACTCAGAGAGAAAGAGCGTAAGAAACAGGAGGCTTTGAAAGCTGCTGAAACTGAAGAGGTGAAAGGTATGCCTATGAATCAGTTTTTTTTGTATTGTAGTTGTTTCATAAATTAATCTTTGCCATGACATTCTATCTTCTATCTACTTCCTGCAAAGTACAGTACTTCAACATAACTTTTTCCACTGTTCCTATTAGCTTCCTTTAGCTATTCCTTCAAGATCATTCTGTCTTGTACATTCCTCTGTTTTTGTTTCCAGCTTTTCACTTCAGGCATTTCTCAATACAAAGCCTCTTTTGCATTTTCCCTACAAACAGTTTATGCCTTATCCATGGCTAGTACATTTTTAAGCTATCTCTCTCATCAGGTGTCTATTTGGTTCTTTCCATGAGTTTCTCTTTGGTGATCCTATCATACCATTTCTTCTTCTGAAATTGTTCTCAAACTCCTTCAGACAAGCAGGGTGTAATCCAGAGAACATAATGCATTGTGTCATTGTTTACATCTTTACTGTGATATCTGCGCCCTTCATTCTGACACATCTGACTTCAGCATGGCTTCTAACGTCACTTTGACCCCATACGGGATGGAACAGCCATCTTCACCCCAGAACCTCCTTAATCATTTCTTACAGTATGCATGGAAGGTAAACAGTGTTGGTATTCTTTGCTCCTCTTTTGGACTCAGACAAAACATGGGTGATACCATTTCAATCCTTCCATTGTCTGACTGTATACACATCAAACAGTGAATGGAAGCAAGAAAGAAATATTTCACGAGTAGCTTTCATTCATTTCTTGTTTAAAGTTAGATGTCTCAGTAATTTATGATAAGAAATAATATTGCAACATACAAATATGTTGTTAAATCATCAATTGAAAATAATAGAAATGTGATTATTGTCTGTTTCAGCTGATGATGATGACTGGTACTCAAGTGATGAGGATGGTGATGATGACAAGAAATCCAAGTTGACTGACGTCTTGAAAAATTTAAATCAGAAAGTATGTATTCTTTATAGGAATTCTAGTATAGGAATGGCTAAAAGTACTTTCAATGACATGAGGAAAATATTAACATCTAAACAAATGACAAACAAGATAAAAATGAGAATTTCATTATAGAATACTACATCTATTCTATATTAATGTATGGCTCAGAAACATGGACAATAAACAAACAATTTGAAGACAGAATTGATGCCTTTGAGATGTGGATATATAAAAGAATAGGGAGAACATAGAAAGAGAAGAAAACAAACAAAAAGTCTTTAACAACACTTAATGTGAAGAAAAAATTATTAAAGGAAATAAAGATCAAGCAAATAAAATATTTTGGGCGCATAAAAAGACATGATACCTTGTTGAAGACCTTACTTGAGGGTAAAGTCGAAAGGAGGCATTCAAGAGATGGGCAGAGATACAAGTGGGAGAGTAACATCACAAGATGGACAGGTTACAGCTAGCAGAGTGCACCACCAAAACTAAGAGACAGGGGATGTTGGAGGTCTGTTGCAGCCAACCTTTGTTGCAGACAGCACTTAATGATGATAATGTATTCTTATTTTTGTAACACCATAACTTTAGATGTGTCAAATTGGGCCATGTTTATGTAATTTTTAAAATTTTACATAATGATAGTGTGCAGATGTGGTCAGATTAATTGGATTACTATGTGTGACTGCTACAAAGAACTGTTAAAAATGGACATGACGGGCATGGAAATGTGCCAGCTTCAATTGCGCATGTCCCCAAGCATGTGCATTAACCAGTCAGGCTGTGGTACATCTATTTAACACTACATATCATTGGAGGAGTACACTCGACAATGGACGACAAGCGGCATTAAAAATTTTGTCGAACACATTTAACAGGAGTGTGCTAAAGGTTAATGATAACATTTGATTAAAGTTTTGACCAAAATTCCTTTATCAAGAACACAGCATAACACATGGTGAGTAAGACATGGCACTGCCCATGTTCACATTTTAACCATTAAACTGTATGATTTTTCTGTGAACTTAATTAAACATGCTAAGGGTGATTTCGTCCGTATCACGCCACAACAAATGATAATTTTTTAATATGCAGATATATTAGTTTAAGAAAAAAATATTCTACATACCAGGTAATACAAGTCTTAAATCAGTCTTGCATTTAAGCACAGTTGAGAATTTGTGATTTCAAACATCTTTGTTTACTCTTCAGCCATCTTCAGTACCATCACCTGCTGCAACAAGTATTTCAAATTCCTCAGGAACTTCTACTGCATCCACTTTTAACATTATACAGATGATCAATGCTATCAAAAGTCAGACACCAAAGCCTCCTACAGAAAGTCTTGGATCATCTTCAATTAGGTAAGAAAAAGTATTGGAAATCAAAGAAGTAAAGAAATCATAATGAATTTACTTTACAGACAGTCTTAATCATTTTCAATTAGATTAAGAAAGAGTATTCAAAACTTCACAGAATGTCTTGGATCATCTTCAGTGAGAAAGAGCATTCATAATGCATTCTCTGCCGAAGATGGATGTGTCTGGCCATTGGGGCAAATAAAATGACGACACAATACATTTCCATTCTCTGGACTACATCCTGCTGGAAATCTAATAGGACCATGGTCCTGCTACAAGAGAGATCCAGCGGGAGTTTGAGAATTAACGCTGAAGAAGAAGAAAATAATGCATTCACTTCACAGAAAGTCTTGAATCATCTTCAGTTAGGTAAGAAAGATTATTCATAATACATTCACTTTATAGAAAATTGATAAAGGGTAATAAATGTAGTGAAACTGTAATTTAACAAACGAAACTTGTAACAGGGTAATAAAGTTATGCTAATCACTGGTAACACACACACATCTACGTTTCGACTAAAAGCATTTATTAAAAAAAAAAACACAAGACAGGTAAGAAAACGCGCTGTCTATATTCACATAATAATGGCCAGACGGAATATGAGCTTAATTTGAATTAGTTATTTTTATGTCTAATCATTATTATGTGAACATGAACATTTCCATTTCTTACTCGTTGATGTCTACTTTGCAAGTGCATTTTTTGTAGATCTGCTTATCACTTAAAGCTGCATTGTGACATACCAGTAATCTGTGTGGTATTATCTGATTCTGTAGGCTGTTTTATTGTGAGGAACATATAGGATCAGATGATCTTTAATTTTAGATTTACAGTCTCATTTATTTGCCAGTGACTAGGGGCCAATATTTGTCCACAATCTAATGTGCAGAACTTTCTCACGAGCTCCGTGCCTTTTATCCCAAAGAATGACTAATTGAGATAATCATCATATTGGCTAAATGGTTGAACTCTATCAATGATGTATACAACGGGGAGAAATAAAATAGCAACACTTTACCTTTCATGGATGTCATAAGAGGTGATTAAGGAGGTTATGGAGTGGAGTTGGCTGTCCCATCCCATAAAGAGTCAAAGTGAGCCATGCTGAAGTCAGATGTGTTACGTTGAAAGGCGCAGACATCATAGATAAGCTATAAACCCTGACACAACACATTCCATTCTCCGAATTACATCCTGCTAATCTGCAGGAGTTTGAGAACAAATGCAGAGGAATAAATAAAAGTAAAATTCATCCAGAAAACTTGCATGATGTGGATATCAAGTAATGAACTAAAAACAGAAAATATTTCTCAGTGGAACATAGTTTGTTTTTTTTTCAAATTTGTTACATGCATTTCTGTTTTTAGATTATAACAACAAATAACATGCGTATAAACTTGAGCAATGACTACTGAAGTGTGTGCACTCTTGCGGGTACAGAGATATAAATTTTATACAGCTGTCATGTTTTTAGTACACTAGAAGAAAACTCTACGGATCTATGTACAAGTTGCAAAAAACAGTTAAGTTTATAAAAGAGACAAAAATTGTAATATAAACATATTCCAAGTGAATGAAAGAAGAGGAAAAAGAAATGTTTTTAGTCATTTTGAAGCATTTTTGTGTATATTCTTATCACATTTCAGTTATAAACCATTGCACAATTTTTTAATTTATAAACATTACACAATTCATGGCATTCTCTGGACTAAACATTACACAATTCTTGGCATGCTCTGGACTAAACATTATACAATTCTTGGCATGCTCTGGACTAAACATTATACAATTCATGATATTCTTTGGACTAAACATTACACAATTAATGAAATTATCTGGACTAAAATAAATGGCTTAAAAAGTGTAGAGGAATGTACTGGGGTTACCCCACGTGTACTCTGTTCCTCTCAACAAGGCAGCATGCCACCTGCTGAACCACTCATAGCACATAACTTCATAGTTTGCAGTTTCAGAATTAACACATAAGAATGTAGATTTAAAGGGGAATTTAATCTGGATGAGATGAATATAATTTGTATTTAATTATATCTCATTGTATTCATCCTCAGTTCAACAAGTTCACAGCAGAGGGAGAACTTCCACACTTCTCCTGCTTCACCACCTCCAGTTTCTGCTTCCATGAAAATTGGGTCTTCCATACCTAGCCTGCTTCTCCCTCCACTTACAGTGGACCCTCTTGCAGTGAATGCTCATCCAGCTAAACCTCTAGTATACTCTGTCGTCAAAATCTCACTCGATGTACCTAAACCATATACTCAGCTTCCAAGCAATGTTAATTCATCAGATGCAACATTCAAAGACGATCCTCGAGTGAGGTGGCATCTACAATTTTTAGGAAAACAAATGCAGAAAGTGCAACAGAGGAGAGACAGCAGTGATGGAGAAAAGCCCCAAAAGAAAACTGATCCTCGTTTGAAAAAGGGACCAGCAGATCCACGTCTGGCAAAATCAGGTGATTCTCCTAATAGTATTCGCGGAGATAATAAAATTTCTGATCCCAGGCTGCAAAGAGTTCAAGTACAATCACGGCCTGCTGATCCCAGACTAGCTCGTCAGGTTGGTGGTGTCTCTGATCCACGACTTAGTCGACAAAACAGTCAAAATAATCCAGATACTATTTTTGTAAGTGGACCTGCAAACACTATGGGAGGTGCACTGCTGAACAACATGGGAAACATGGGAGCAGCAATCGGCAACCAGATGGGGGGTCCAATGACTAGCATTGGCGGAATATTGAACCAAGTTGGAGGCCCAATGAATCAGATGGGTGCTTCTATGCATAATGTGGGTGGCATTATTAGTCCAATGAATAACCAAATTCCTGGTCCAATGATGAACCAGATGGGTGGTCCAGTGAATAACCAGATAGGTGGTCAACTGATTAACCAGATGAGTGGTCCTGTGAGTAACCAGATGGGTGTAAGACCTTTGCAGAGCAATGGTGGCCAGACTGGAAACAGTATGATTATGATAGGTGGTCCGCTTAGTAACATTGTTGGGCCCATGAATCAGATTGTTGGTCCATTTAATCAAATGGGACCTGGTACAAATCAGATAGTCAGAATAGGGGGACCACAGGGAGGCTCTATTGTTGGCCTAGGTAATGGTAACATGATGGGCTCTCATATGGGAAACATTATAAGAGGCCCTATGAATCAACAGAATCCAGTCGGAGCTGATATGGCAATGCTTGACCCCAGGATGAATAGTTCAGCAGCCCCTAGACCTGTAATTCATGGGGCATCTAATGACCCACGTATTGCTAGTGACCCAAGATTGAAGAATAGACTTATAGATCCGCGAGAACAAAGAATGCACACACAAGAACTGAGTTCTGGTGGTAGAGATGTTTATCCAGTGAATGTTCGTTCCCCAAATGAAAATGACATGAGTGAATCCAGGTTTATTGATGGTGGTCATGATTACAGACCATCGCAAAACAATTCAAGGGGTCAAGATAACTGTCGAGAAAGCCCTGGTTACTTTCAGGGGGAGTCAACTATCTTCAGTGGTGCAGGACAATTTAACATTTCTCGAGTTAGAGAAGAAAGGACACCAAATTCTGATGGCAGTGTAGAAAGTAGTGACTGTTTGCAGCCAGTTCCATTATCTATACTATCATCACAGACACAATATTCAAACTCTGATGAAAAACATTCACGGAAATTTGATCACAGAAATGATCCGCGTTTCAAAAGAGTTAAAAGATTAGCAGGTCAACCTAAGGTTGAGGGGGACTATAATAATACATCTGGTGGTGAGGAAGTTCAAGGTGATATTGACAATGGAAAAAACCCAAACTTCAATGGTTACAGTCACCCGAAAATCTCCACTCGAGACCCACGTAACAAAAATGTCACCAGCCCTACACTTCCAGATACACTTCAAGATTTTGATCTTCCAAATTCATCAGAAGTGAATGTACAAAACCCTGAAATTGATCTGAAAGTTAAAGATCTTTTTAAAACTATTGACCCAACAGCTTCTCCATTTTGTTGATAAGTTCCATGACTTTAACATTGACTTTTTTTCCCTATGAATCTTCAGACAATTGTATTGAACCACGTGCATTTTTTTAATGTATCAGTTTGTTAGATAATGTAAATGGCAATACAGTGGCAGTCACCATTGTCTCTTAAGAAACATAATTCTTCAGAAGGCAATACAGTTTTGAATGCCAGACCTTGACAAAGACCTTTTAGTTGTAACATAGGCTTTGGCATTTTTGTGAATTGTGTTCAATTGTTGTGCAATTTATTCTATATCTCTGGAATGCTGAATCATCAGACTTAGTTTAATGAAGGGTCAGATTTCTCAAAATGGATACATTAACAACATGATTACTGGGCACCAAGGTTACCAGAAAAATTATGCATACTCATTGCAGACATCAAGGAATGGATACAGGCTTTCAAATATAAGTTTTATAGATGGATTCTATGTATAGATATTCTATGTAGAGATAAGACAATTCTGTATATAGATATTCTATGTAGAGATTATGACAAATGTGTACATAAGAAATAAAATATATACATACATGTCCATAAGAATCACTACTTTCACTAGTGAAAATGACAAAACGTTGCATTATTTTGACATATAAGGCAACATATCTCCTACAATCCTATAAAAAATTATCTTACATTCTTTTTTTCTTCTTCTTTTGTTCACTTGAAACATGTCTATATCCTTCTTCTTCAGCGTTCATTCTCAAACTCCCGCTGGATTTCTCTTGTAACAGGACAATGGTCTTACAAGATTTCCAGTTGAATATAGTCCAGAGAATGGAAATGCGTTGTGTTGCCGTTTTATTTGTGCCAATGGCCCAACACATCCGTCTTTGGTGGAGTCTATATCTGTAATTCTGTCTCCTGAATAAAACTCAGTCTTTTGTAGTTCATACAGTGGCCCATAGAGCTTTGATTCCAGTGTTGTTTCCTCTGGCCAATATGTCTGCCTCAGCGTTTCATGCTCAGAACACTCTTGAAGTATATGATCTGCCTGTACACATGGCCATGTTGCCAATCTTGAACTTTGTATACATGTGACTGCGGAGACGGTATTATCCTACATGTAACAGTTGAAGGTTGAAGGAGGAGAGAAAGACAAAGAAAATCATGGACAGACATTACGGAATGAACCAGTCATGATTTATATATTCCAAATCACTGAAGGTAGAAACTGCTGGTGGACTATCAGCTAATGCAGCACATGTACAACCTTGACAGAGTATGGATGGATGCTGCCAGTGCAGAAGTCAAGAGCAAGTAACAATATTTAAAATTATGTATGTCATAATAGAATAAAATATCACTTCATTAACACACTGTAAGAATAGGGACCTTAGATGAATGCACAGCAGAAATTGGATATGTCAGACCTTGGCATAATTAGCACGGCAAAACAATATATTTCCATTCTCTGGACCATTGTCCTGCTATAAGAAAAATCTGATGGGAGTTTGAGATTGAACATTAAAAAAAACTGATGAAAGTGACTTGCTGCACTGTTAAAATGAGTGATAAAGACAAATAAAGTTAAAAGATGTTACTATAATACTAACTACTAACTATAAAATAAACAAAACAATGTACAAACTGAATAACAATAAATGCAATAACGAGGACTGTTTCTACGTTATGGTCCAAATGGGACATTTTTCAAGAAACGAAAACATACAACAATAAAAAAAAACTTATGTACAGAGATATTTATACCAAGATAAATGACAGTACATGACTGTTAAAATGACTGATGAACATTTCATTCAGATGTGTCCAGTTCATAATGAATAGAGAAACATGTATGACCCTTGCAAGTTCCATTTTTGAACAAACTGTATTTTGCTGTTGTTAACTTTAGAGTGGTCACCAAAATTCCTTCCTATTCCTGCTTGCATGGACTAGATGGTTGTATGTGCAACTACTATACAACATTTGCAAACAATTCTGAGGTGGCATTAGAGGATTTCCGCAAACCAAGATTATTATGTAGATAGGTAAATTCTGTGCACAACACTTTCTAATTAAGTGTACGGCTGGACAGGTTATGGAAAATAATGCTGATCATGGTTATTTTAATTTATATTAGGGCCATCAACACTACACTTCAACTTATAGCCATTTATACACTGATCTCTTCCTTATGCTGGGAAATCTCATCAACAGTGCACAAACTCTGTAGCAGCCACGATGTTCCAGACAGGGACTAGCATTAGTATAATGAACTTTGTGATATGTGGAACTTAATCTATAAATTGCCAATTTCTGTTTGCATAATTTTTTAATTTTTTTTTGTGCTGCAGAAAAAAAGTCTTTCAAGTTTCCATTTTGTTTTGCTTCATCAGCATTCTAATCAAAATTGACTGATGATACATGTTTTCTAGTTTATTGTTTTCATGTTCAAACATATTTGTACAATTGTCTAGACCCTATACCTTGGTCAAATTTGTGCTTGTTCTCATTCCTCCCACAAAAATGAAAATTTACTAGCTACTTCCCTTTAGTGACTTTCCTTTTACAATTTCAGTTGGATTAGATAGAGTGTACATTATCTCAAGGCGATCTATCAAAACCTGTAGTCACTAAAGAGAAATAACAATTACTTTTTCTGCTTTGTGGGAGGATTCTGGACAAGTACCCAAAAAAATAGACCCCCTCTGAGTAGAAAGCTCCTTAAATAGGCATTGCACTAAGCCAAAAGCTGAAGTCTCCTGGGTATGAAAGAAAGCTCAGAAAAACAACCCAACTGTACATAAGTAAGAGCTAATAAAAACCACAATAGGAGCTAATTGCTTGCAATTCCTGGGGTTCTCAAATAAACAAAAAAATAATAATTGATTTTTGTGTTTATTGATTGAAGGCCTGCTGTATATAAGTAAGCAGTATAAATATAGATAGCTCAGTAATTGTGTTAGCAGTGATGAATGATAGTATGATCAGCAACCTTAACCAAAATATGCTAATATGAAGAAAATTTGATGTTTGGTTTTACTTTCTTCATCAAGACACACAGAGCGACTACAGATAAACAAACCTAAAACATGGAAAATGCTATTTAAAAAACTGCCAAAGTATTACTTAACCTGAAAGGGAAGGAAATAAAAGAATAGCAACACTTTTACCTGCCATGCATGTTGTAAGAGAAGACTAAAGGATGGGGTTAACTGTCCCATCTCATAGAGTGTTAAAGTGACCCAAAAGCCAAGCTGAAGCCAGATGTGTCAGTCCAAAAGGCACAGATATCTTAGCCAAACTGTAACACATTCTGGACTGCATCCTACTAGTCTCCATGAGTTTGAGAACAAACGCAGAAAAAAATTAATTAAAAACTGGAATGTTCTTATTCAGTCCATACATTATGGGATGACCTGAAACCACATAATTGGAAATTGTTCATATTAGCATATTTTTTTGGTTTTAAAAAAAATGTCATTTCATCATCCTATCCCATACCATTAGTAACACAATTACTAACACATCCATGTTTATGCTTTTTGTTACATTTACTCTCCCCCATTTATTCATGTCGTAAAATCACCTCTTACGTATTGGATTTCAATAATTGTATATGAATGACTACTTAACATTAGAGATACCTGATTTTTGACTTGTCAAGTACCATGTCTGGCTAAGGTATGTCTAGTGCAGTGTTAGCTCAGAGATCTGACTTAGTCTGTATCTTCCATATTCAGACCACACAAGATTTTTAAACATATCATCAGGTCCTTTGTTCTTGTTGAGAACCAGAATTGCTCAACTGTTTGTCAAGTAGGTAACATCCTTTTGTCAAGTTTTATACTTGACTTTATATAAAGTAGGTAACATCCTTTTGTCAAGTTCTGTACATGATGCTATAGTAAGTAGATAACGTGCTTGTTCGGAATGTGTATGAAAAATATGATGTTAGGCTTGTACTATTTCTCTGACCAACAACCTACTCAGAGTAGTCTGCATTTGCTCTCGGATAACCAACACTAAATTTTGTGTGATTTCCACCAGGAAGAATTAAGTATGTTGTGCTGCTGGTTTACATCAGAGCTGTGTTATTTGTGCTTTTCAGCCCAGCACATCCGATTTGGCGTATTAGGAATTATGTGTTGTCAGCATCAAATTGGGCAATTTTTCTTTCTCAGATTTATTACCATTAGACCATGTGCCAAAATTATATGTGCTTGGCCGAAAGGTGCTAATAACGCTGTAGTTCTGTAAAACTTGCAGTACAATGAACATCAATCAAACACTCTGGCTGAAATCACACAAATACTTGTGCTGATTATTTTAAAACAAAAACAAAGGAAGAGAGCTAGAGAGCTAGTGCACTAACAGCTGTACATGTAGGTTTGAAGAAATCTGCTGTAACATTCTGATATGGAGTGATAACTGTCAAATTCTCTCCCTGATATTATTTCATCCCTGCATGTATTCTTCTTCTTCTTCTGCATTCATTCTCACACTCATGCAGATTAGTAGGATGTAGTTAAGAGAATGAATGTGTTATTTCATGATATACTTGCTTGGCTGTGATATTTATGCTTTTCGGCCTGGCACATCTGACTTCAGCATTGCTTTTGATCACCTCTATGTGTTGGAACAGCCAACTCCACCCCCAGAAACATCCTTAGTTTCTTTGTACATGGCAGATAACAGTGTCTCTATTCTTTGCTCCCTGTTCAGGCCCAGACAATACACTGGTGTACTGCATATAATCTAGAGAGTTTTCACCTCTGTTTTTTTATAGGAAGAAGCTAGCCTGATGATCATTGCACTTCTGGATACATCCACAGCTGTTCTGATTTCCTATTCAGTGTGCCCTTCAGTACGTGTATAACTGACTATTCCTGTTCTGTGTTGATTGATAACTCAATTTTGATTCTTATATACCGCTCATTTCTTGCAACTCCATGCTTCGCAAGTCCTGCATTCTGGCCAGTATAACACAGAATAAACATGTGCTGCACCCTCAAACCGGCCTAACATCTGGAGTGCATTGAATGTCAGCATATGGTGTATTACCTATCACTGTAGCTATGCTGGCAAATCGGTCTGCGATTTAATTATCTCTAACCTCCCCCCGCCGCGGCCATATGTCAGTGTGCAAAAATAACAGTAACTATGAACAAGTCATGCGAAATTACTAGTAGGTCTGCAGTATATAACTACATATAACTACAGTGCTTTGTGAGTAATATATATCCAGATCTTTTTCTTCTGTGATCGTTCTCAAACTCCTGCAGATTACCAGAATGTAGTTTGGAAAACAAAATTCGTTGTTTCATGGTTTACAACTTTGATGCAATATCTGTGCCTTTCAGTCTGATACATCCGACTTCAGTGTTGCTTATGACGCTCCGAGTCTGTAAAGATAGTTAAAAGAAACAAAATCTCTTTCTATTTGAGACATTCTCCAATTGACCTAGATGAAACTTGGTAGCAGCCTTACTCAATTAACGATGAATAGTTAACAATGAGGCAAATATATCACTCCTCCAAATATCAAGGTCTATTGCTGTATACTGTGAATCTTAAGATTTTACACTCCTGCATCATGTACTATGAGATTGCCCTAGACTTGTAACAAAGAAGATTTAGCTTTTCTACAACTCCCCACATAATGTATTATTGTTATATATATTTGTAATGTTCATTGTCGAAACCACTGATATTTCTTCCTCTAATCTGCTTGACTAGCTGAATTTATTTGTGAATCTCTTGTGACACATGTGATGGTTTTGAATTGAGTGACTGATGTAGCTTATAATCACAATTTCATACAAAGTTGTTCAGCAGTATATCATATGAGAATAGAGTTGAATTCATCTTTTGTCACTCATTAACATCGAAAGATGAATGAGAATAAGATATGGTTATACGGGTGTTGAGAGTCTTCGGAAGATTCATTTGTGAGTTATTAACATGAAAATCTGAAGTGTGAATGAGAATATTATATACTCGTATCCGCCGAAGACGGATGTGTCGGGCCATTGGCGCAAATAAAACGGTGACACAACGCATTTCCATTCTCTGGACTACATTCTGCTGGAAATCTAGTAGGACATGTCCTGCTACAAGAGAATTCAGCAGGAGTTTGAGAATGTACGCTGAAGAAGAATATACTCGTATTGAGAGTCAAGATTCAGTTATCAACACAGACATTTGAAAGTAAATTAGAATATGATATAGGGATACATGTGTTGAAAGTGTTGTGGTTTACAGCTTAGCTGGGATATATCTGCCTTTTGACCTGACACGTCCTACTTCAGCATGGCTTGTGTGTCACTTTTACCCTATAAGGAATGGTATAGTCAACTTGAACTGTAATGAATGAAACGGACCTTAATCAATATTCATTTTTTGGCCACATCATGAGACGGAGGAGAACATAATCACAACAGGCAAGATTGAAAGCAACAGAGACAGAAGGCGACAACGTGAGAAAATATTAGACAGTGTGACAATCTGGCATGGTAGGGAAACAACAATGATCTTGATACATAATACTGGAGACAGGGTTGTGTGGAGAGCCATGATCGCCTATACCAGCCGGCATGGCACCTGATGATGATGATGATGACTCAACTCCATCCCAAAACTTTCTTAGTCTCCTCTTACAAAATGCTTGGCAGATAACAGTGTTGAAATTCTTTGCTCCCCATTCGGGCCTTGGCAACACACAAGCAGAATGAGTATATAATATGGGACAGTCTAGGAGACAACACTGCAAATATACTTGGTACAAGTGATTCATGCTGAAATCCGATGTTCAGGGCCAGAAGGTGCAAGTATTGCAGATCTGCTGTAAACCATTGGCACAACAGACTTCATGCTCCCTGGCAGAAAGCACACAAAGTGCCATGTTGGTTACCCGAGAGAGAGAACAGAAGAAGTACACGTTATCTCAGACGAATATTCCAATAGATTGTCTGGTAACATTGTGCTGTGGTAATAGTAACAGTGTGGGTATGTGTTATACATCAGCATTGATTCACATTATCCACATACATGGATATGTATAAACTGGATATTATGTTCTTGTCATGGTCTGTTCATCAATAACTTCCAAATACATATGTTATGATAATTTGAGAAACATTGGGGGAGTTTTTTGTTGCATGTTCTTACATATATGTCTGTTTTTCTTCATTTGTTCAAGTATAACCTCTTAGATCTTTCTTTGTAATTTTACTGTAAGTATACTGTTCTATTTGTTCAAGTATAACCTCTTAGATATTTCTTTGTAATTTTACTGTAAGTACACTATGAAATATGTGTCACTGATGTGTTGCTGGGCCCCAAAGGGTAGTAAAGAATATCAATACTGTTTACCTTCCATGTATGTCGTAAGAGGTGACTAAGGAGGTTTTGGGGTGGAGTTGGCTGTCCCATCCCATATACGGTCAAAGTGGCCTGGAAGCCATGCTGAAATCAGATTTCTCAGACCTAAAGGTACAGATATTGCAGCTAAGCTGTAAACTATGATATACCAAATTCCATTCTCCAGACTACCTCCTGCTAATCTGAAGAAGTTTGAGAATGAACGCAGAAGAAGAAGAAGATATTTCTGCCTTTCAGTCCCGGGATAACAGTTTCTGATAGATATCCAATCTACGTCCCAGTCTTCAACTTTCCCACACTAAAACGTCCAATCTACATCCCAGAGTCTTCAACTTTCCCACACTAACACGTCCCAGAGTCTTCAACTTTCCCCACACTAACACGTCCAATCTACATCCCAGAGTCTTCAACTTTCCCACACTAACACGTCCAATCTACGTCCCAGAGTCTTCAACTTTCCCACACTAACACGTCCAATCTACGTCCCAGAATCTTCAACTTTCCCACACTAACACGTCCAATCTACGTCCCAGAGTCTTTAACATTCCCACACTAACATGTCCAATCTATGTCCCAGAGTCTTCAACTTTCCCACACTAACACGTCCAATCTACGTCACAGAGTCTTCAACTTTCCCACACTAACACGTCCAATCTATGTCACAGAGTCTTCAACTTTCCCACACTAACACGTCCAATCTATGTCACAGAGTCTTCAACTTTCCCACACTAACACGTCCAATCTATGTCACAGAGTCTTCAACTTTCCCACACTAAAACGTCCAATCTACGTCCCAGAGTCTTCAACTTTCCCACACTAACACGTCCCAGAGTCTTCAACTTTCCCCACACTAACACGTCCAATCTACATCCCAGAGTCTTCAACTTTCCCACACTAACACGTCCAATCTACGTCCCAGAGTCTTCAACTTTCCCACACTAACACGTCCAATCTACGTCCAAGAATCTTCAACTTTCCCACACTAACACGTCCAATCTACGTCCCAGAGTCTTTAACATTCCCACACTAACATGTCCAATCTATGTCCCAGAGTCTTCAACTTTCCCACACTAACACGTCCAATCTACGTCACAGAGTCTTCAACTTTCCCACACTAACACGTCCAATCTATGTCACAGAGTCTTCAACTTTCCCACACTAACACGTCCAATCTATGTCACAGAGTCTTCAACTTTCCCACACTAACACGTCCAATCTACGTCCCAGAGTCTTCAACTTTCCCACACTAACACGTCCCAGAGTCTTCAACTTTCCCCACACTAACACGTCCAATCTACATCCCAGAGTCTTCAACTTTCCCACACTAACACGTCCAATCTACGTCCCAGAGTCTTCAACTTTCCCACACTAACACGTCCAATCTACGTCCAAGAATCTTCAACTTTCCCACACTAACACGTCCAATCTACGTCCCAGAGTCTTTAACATTCCCACACTAACATGTCCAATCTATGTCCCAGAGTCTTCAACTTTCCCACACTAACACGTCCAATCTACGTCACAGAGTCTTCAACTTTCCCACACTAACACGTCCAATCTATGTCACAGAGTCTTCAACTTTCCCACACTAACACGTCCAATCTATGTCACAGAGTCTTCAACTTTCCCACACTAACACGTCCAATCTATGTCCCAGAGTCTTCAACTTTCCCACACTAACACGTCCAATCTATGTCACAGAGTCTTCAACTTTCCCACACTAACACGTCCAATCTACGTCACAGAGTCTTCAACTTTCCCACACTAACACGTCCAATCTACGTCACAGAGTCTTCAACTTTCCCACACTAACACGTCCAATCTATGTCACAGAGTCTTCAACTTTCCCACACTAACATGTCCAATCTATGTCCCAGAGTCTTCAACTTTCCCACACTAACACGTCCAATCTATGTCACAGAGTCTTCAACTTTCCCACACTAACATGTCCAATCTATGTCCCAGAGTCTTCAACTTTCCCACACTAACACGTCCAATCTACGTCACAGAGTCTTCAACTTTCCCACACTAACACGTCCAATCTACGTCCCAGAGTCTTCAACTTTCCATAGTAGCACACCTCTGATAATATTGGAATTCATGGGGACAGAATAACATGAATGTAAATTAAAAATATGGTCATGTGCTCTGTGTTCACCAAACTGGACTCTGGCGTATGTGGTTGAAATGTCAGTTCATTGCTCTAAGAAGTTGTTTTTTTAAATTAAAAAGTAAGGATATTTTGAAAGTTACCAAAGCAGGTCTAGTCAATGCATTTACTATTTGCTAGTGGTAAATAGCTCTCTTGCGAGTTATTTCCTCATATTTGCTCACATTTCTTGACTTAGTTTCAATGACATGCAAATAGTGTTACATTAGGCAACGATCATTGATCCTGTTATACTTCCAAGCCCGCATATAAGATACGGGAGGGGTGGAGTTTGGGGTGTTCAAAATGGGCACTAGATACGGCTTCCGTGGGGGGGGGGGGTGTTACCTTAAAAAGGGCCATTCTTTGCCTTTGGGGTTTTCAACCTGGGCAGTAGATACGGATTGAATGGGGGAGGGGCACATTTTTTATAAAAGGTCATTCTTGCGTTTATAAATTTCTGTTTGTTGAACAATTTGATTGATGACTTTTTGTGACAAATCGCTAGAGGTGGGGGGGGGTAGTTGGCTAAGTTCCTAATACCAAAAGTCACGTGATTTACTAAGAAAAGAGCGGGAGTTCAACCGCCAAATCCCACCTCCATATACGGCCTTGTTAAATCCCCCTTCCCCAGCAAATCAGAACATGATATTTAGTCGAAAGGTGGATAAAACCCCTTCCTTTGGAATTTGTCATAAAAGAGGTCATAGGATCTACAATTTCACATCAAAAACAGGAAAATGCACAGAATAACGGGCGAATGAACTTTTTTTAAATGGTACAACCCTTTGAACTCCATTTGACATTTTTTGTGCGAAGGCCTGACACATCCAACTTCAGCATGGCTTCTGGGTCAATGTACTGCTTGGGATGGAACAACCAACTCCACCTCATAACATCCTTAGTCGCCTCTTACTACATGCATATAAAGTAAATAGTGTTGCTATTCTGTGCTCCCCTTTTGTTCTGCAACACACGGGTGATAAATACCGGTACTTTTATTTAAGAATTAAGTTCAAAGTCGTAGAGGATTTACTTCACGGTACTCAGTTTCTCATATGTACTCCGTCGCTCTCAACGAAGCGGTGTGCCACCCGCCGAGAGTACCACTCATAGCACGTAACTCCGTAGCTTCAAACGATAATCTACAGGGATTATCCGTAAAAAATCCATCTTATAAACTAGACGACACGAGGCCTGATTCGAACCCATGACCTCTTGAACACAAAGCGAACAGCTTAACCACTACGTTAGGAAGATCCACTAAACTGTAAAATATGTATAGTATCTAGGCCTATACCTATCTATCCTTGTTATCTTAGACACATAATTACTAATAATGCTAGAAATGAAAACGGTAAGTAAGAATATTCTAAAAGTAATTTCAATGACATTTGGAAACTACTAATGTCGAAACAAAACACAAACTAAAAAAAGCAAATGATAAAATGTTACATCTATTCCACATTAATGCATGGCCGAGATACATGGATAATGAACAAACAGCTAGAAGTTAGAATTCTTCTTCTTCTGTGTTCGTTCTCAAACTCCTGCAGATTAGCAGGATGTAGTCCGGAGAACGGAATGCGTTGTGTCATGGTTTACAGCATTGCTGTGATATCTGCGCCTTTCGGCCTGACACATCCGACTTCAGCAAGGCTTTGGGTCACTGTCCCTATATGGGATGGGACAGCCAACTTCATCCCATAACCTCATTAGTCGCCTTTTACGACATGCGTGGAAGGTAAACAGTGTTGCTATTCTTTGCTCCCCTTTCGGGCCCGACAACACAAGGGCGGAAGTTAGAATTGATATATGTGGTCCATGTAGAAGAATATGAAGGACTTTATGAAAAGAGAAGAGGTTTTGATAACATTGCGTATGAAAAATAAATATTTTAAATAATTTGCACATATTGAGGTCAACGGGTGCCACATTGCTTTCGATGGACCCAGGGTTAGCAGATAACCAAGATCCTAAAAATACCTCCTCGTGGTGAACCCTGGAAACAGAAATATAGCTGCTCGTGTTGATTCTGGCTACAACATTTGGGGATCATGTCTGTGAATGTGGAGGCAACAGATGGAAATAGAATTCACTGCAAAAAAGATAGGCAATATCTCCGACATCTCTGCGCCAACATACACAGTGGCACTGTCGACACACAGTGACCCTGGTCAGTACATCGGAAGCATTGGAGGGGCGGAAAATGCAGATGTCACGAAGTGGGCACGTTATGAGAAATATTAAAAGAGTTGGTGCGTCACTCTCCAAAGGGATAGTACATCGAATAAATAATCAATTGAGTACACTGAGAAGGCATCAGAGGGCAGCGTGATGTGCAAAGAGAACAGGAAAATGTTTCAAGTAAATCTGAACTAGAGTATTGTTAGCACCAGGTACGCTTCTATTTACCGCTGCTCCCAGCCCTGGCTCCTATACAATCTAGTTTTTTTCTATACCGTAAATAGGCCTATGTTTGCGGAGAGAAAAGGTTCAGTACCCGATGAGCACAGACGCAAATGACCAAGGAGACAAGCTCTGTTGAGCTGGAGAACTAATGTTTGCTCCAAAATCTGTGTATAGACTCAGGCTTGGACGAGGGGTTCACGACATCGGTGAAATACACTTCGAATAAGGGGGAGAACGAGTCCGGACCCAAATCTTTTGTCGAGTTCTTCCTAAACTGGAACCAGGCACGCGGATGAGAAAAGGTTCCGTATCCGATGGACATAAGAAGAGTGCGTCTAATTACACGAGACAAGTTCACTGGCTGCGGAACACCTCATGCAAGATACATCTGCAGGACAAACCGTTTCGGTGTAGGGTCAACGCACATTCGCCACCCCTGGCGATAGATAGGAAGGCAATTATATGCTAGGGCAGCCCACCAGAAATGTCAAGGCATGCCGGAATCGGATGTGCTGGACCTACAAGGTGCATAACAGTAGCAAAACGTAACTACGCCGCGATAAATCGGCGGCAGAAGACCTGTTCTCTGAATGAGTGAGGCTTCCATTCGTTCTTTTTCTTGACTATTCCCATGTTTTCTGTTGGTCAGTATTTATGTAATTGGAATCGCATGCCAAAAATAGCCAAGGTTACTCCGATTATATAAATAGTAATCAATGGAAAGCGTGATAATAATCAAAACGTACCGAATGAAGGCCTATTTACTTTTTGCAGTTAGGTCTTATAGTACTGTTATTGGTCACGACTACGCTCCCGGCGTAAATCGCACGAATCTATTCGTGTTGATTATTATGGAGCGAACACAAGAAAAAAAGAAAGGACATAGGGTCTACATTTTCACATCAAAAACAGGGAACATTGAACGAACTACTCTTTGCAGACGACCAAGTACTAATAGCGACATCAGAAGAACAATTGCAAGAACATATGAACAGACTCCACACAACATGTCAAAATTTCAACATGAAAAATAATAAAACAAATGACACATTGTTGAAGACCTTACGTGGAGGTGGAATCAAAGGGTGATGGGAGGCAAAAGGTAAGCTGTAATACAAGTAGGATGGGAACATCATGAGATAGATATAATAATCTGGCAGAGTGCACTACCAAGGCAGGAAACACGCTGTTAGAGAACTGTTGCAGCCAAAGTTCAATGCGGAGACGGCACCAGACGATCTTATAGGCCCTATTCCTATCTAACTGATATAGGCCTATCTATTTTTTATGTTCCTCTGCTCCGTACATATGACAGAAGCATGTGCTCTCCAGTTTTGACGATGTTTCCAGTGTATAGTTCTTGTAAGTTATCGAGACCCAAAGCCATAATCATCTTGATGGTTGTTTGGCTAAGAGTTGTTCATTTTCTTCTTCTCTTTCGTTTGCCATCTGGTACCCAGTTTAATGTAGCGGCAGTTTATTTACATTCACTCTAAGCACATGTCCGATATATTCTCAGTATTCTTTGTCCGTCTGTGGCACAGTGGTGCAGAGCGCGTCTGTGACGGCCAAGGTACCGAGTTCGATGGTCAAATACTGAGCGTATTTATATTGCCTAGAATATCACTACAGACACACACAAAAAATGATGGGTTGGCGACTACGTCCTGAATACTACCAATTGTTTGTTTAATTATGTTATGTTAGGTTCCTCCAGGGTCATAGGGGGCGCATATAAGCACAGAAACCATAGCTTTCCATTTCTGTTTGTGTGTTGCCATATCTTTCAGTTCTTGGGTGTTGTTTAGGTTCATTAACATGCCTTCTCTATTAATGGTTCTTTGTAGAGTTTTTCTAGGTCTCCATCTTCTTCTTACTCCCAGAGGCACCCCATTTAGTGACTGATGGGGAATTCTTAGGCTGTTCATTCTGCCTGTATAAATATGCGAAGATATAATTACACGATTTTAGTGTTTTCCAGTTATGTCCCTGCTATTATATGTGATGCTTGCTTCATCTACATGGTGGACAAACGCAAAGGACACGAGAAGTTGGCTTCGTATGAAGCTGTTGTGTGTAGTTATTAATATATTTGATGTATTGATATAATTATCCTCATTTTAGTTGAAGAAGAATGACAAGTAAAGAACAAAAATCGTTCTTTTCAAGGGGTGAGTTATCACCTATGATTAGTTTACCTTTATATTTATTTAATAAGTTGTTATGAAAAACTCACACAATCACAAGTCAAAGTAGGTACTTGGACATCTGGGATTAGTGTGTTTGGAAAATTTTGCTTAGGCTATAAATTTCTTGTGACAGGGTTTAAAATAGTGAGGGCATCGTTTTACCTGTTTGAAACTAAATTTATTAAGTTCTGTAACATATTTATTAAATATGTAACGTAACTTTTAAAACTTTTAAGAGAGAAATAATGCCCAAACTGGCCAAACCAAGTAGTTAATTTTTTTAAATATCAACATTTATTTAAATTATGCAAATTAGCCAACATTTTGAATATTAATTAGTTGTACGTGCATCTGAGAATCACAGCAATGTGATCAACAGATGCGTCCCCAAATTATGTCTTTGCGAATACAAAAATATATAGTTTTTGTAGTATTGAATCAGTATTGTATTATGTTTAATAGATATGATATAATTTATTTCATAATTATGCATAATTAGCTGCCATTTTGAATCAGAATATCAATTAGTTCTGTGTCCATCTGAAAATTCTAGAAATGTGAACAAAATAAGCGTCTTGTCTTCACGAACACAAAAATGTATAGTTTATCTTATGTATTGTATTATTGAAAATAACAAAGATAATTCAGAAATTATCAGCTTGGCTACATTTTGTGGTCACAAGTTTTATTTATATTTTCCTATATATTTCATGTAAATTTATTTTATATCAAATTCATTAGAAAAAAAATTCATAACTTTTTTCAGAATTGACGTACGGACTTGGTTGAGGTATCGTTGAATTGCAATTTTTAAGGGCTATCTAACTATATTATTTGCAATTATGTAGCACTATTTTGAACATTTTGTCCAAGTACCTAGTCAAAGTGTTTGTGACAAAGTAAAAAGTTGTGACAAAGTGAGTGCACCCTACTGTACACTAACAACTGTACAGTAGTGTCATGTCCATTTTTACTCATCATCATTTTGTTTTATTCAAGTGAAGACCTCACTCACTTAAGAGTAGTTTTAATTTTCATAAGCAATATCATCAGCCAATATGGGCTCAATCCTAGGCTTAGTTTGATTCTCCACTGTGATCTTTGTTCTACTTTCGAGGTATTTCCTAAACTTTATTGTGTGATTTGGCAAGCGTAAGGTTAAGTACTTAGAGTAGGGTTAGGATTAGAAATAATATTATTATTTCTAATGTGTGCGTGCACCTCATTCTGTGTATATAGCGCACAGAAATAATGATCAATCAGTACAAATAATAGGACATTTTTTTATGTCTAAATTGGAAAAGAAACAGATTATGCATAAGTAAAATAAGTTTGTCTGTGTCTAGATTTGAACTCGGTGATTGTCGGGATGTGACATCACGGCAGCCATTAATTTCATTGGTGTTAAACGGAAATCTGTGATGTCACCTAGTTAAAAAAGTAAATAGTGTGCTATTTATAGCACAGTGTAAAATAAAATGCAATTTTTACCTAAGTCTTCACTGTGCTATAAATAGGATTCAATAGCACACCGTTTACAGTTTTAACTAGCTCACGTCATGGATTTCCCCCGGAACATCAATAATCCGTAAGGTTGATAAAATGTAACAATTTGAATAAAACGAAACACTCAACTTATTCACATTTCTGTGCATGATATGCTGTTTTAATCACACAAAGGAACTCCATGAACACTACTACGCTAATTTATAATGAAAGTAAGATCACATCTAACAACACCATGCGCTATGGCTACTGTTCCTTTCCGTCTGTTATCGTATATTACTGTGCATGCCCCTTTATTATATCTTCCTGTTATTGTACATATTACTAATTAACTTTAATTATAAATACTAAAACCTGATCCTAACTCTTAACCTCCCCTAACCCTAAACAATAAATATCAATTCATTTTAAATACTAATTATACTCCAAATTCAATCATACAATAGTGACACACATAGCAATCACACTGCTACGGTCAGGAAATACCTCGAAAGTAGAACAAAGGTCACAGTGGAGACTTAAACTAGGCTTGAGCCTATTCATCTACTAATCTAGGGCCTACATTATAATCCTAATTTTATAGCTCTATCTATTATACTATACTATAAAGTCTATATTATATTCACTAGACCTAATCTAATTTAAGCGAATAGGGAAATTATTACTAATTTAATTCATTATTATTTAATAATATTATTTAGAGCCTAAGTGTTAAATATAGTGGCGCAACTACGAATCAACTCTTCACTGTGACCTTTGTTCTAGTTTTGATGTATTACTTAACCTTTGCAGTGTGATTGCTTGATTGCAGAAGTTGTAATTAAAATTAAAGCATGTTAAAATGTTATTTGAAACGAAATACTAATTTGGCATGAACATTTAGATTAGGGAGGGGGGTAAGGGTTAGAATTTGTTATAAAGTAATAAATAAATTAGTTATAATAATTTGAAAGTTTGCTGACACTTGACAAATAGATAGTTGACTGGCCATGCGCAGTGGGAAATCCGTGACGTCAGCTTCGTAAAAATATAAACGTGTGCTATTTATAGCACAGTGAAGAGTTGATCCATAGTTTTACCAATATAGTAAATAGAAATAGGTCTAGATTATAACCTTATCATAAGGTTAGACGCAATCGGAACTAATAATTTAGGTAGGACCACTACTTGGACACAATTTTTCTTATAAAACTATGGATTAACTCTTCACTGTGCTATAAATAGCACACTATTTACATTTTAATTTTATATCTATTTTATTAGGTAATATACCTGGCTCAACGACAGGGCAGCGATTGTTAACTCAAGATGATGTCACTAACCAAGGACGCTACCTACTCAACAGCTTTCTCCATGAAAGAATGCTTCGAGATGGTCTTGAAAACGCTCCAGGCATGGAACAGTTGCAAGAACCGGGCACTCCAAGAGGTGAGACACATTTTTTTCAGCAAGTGAAACAAAGTGGATTACTGAACTACTTTTCTAACGTTGTGGTTCACAGTCCTTCTGCTTTCATTCTCAAACTCCTGCAGATTAAGTAGCCCAGAAAATGCGCTGTGTCATGGATTACAGCTTCGCTGTAAATGTGGGCCTTTCAGCCAATACACTTGACTTCAGCATTGTTCTGGGTCACTTTGACCCAATATGGGATGGGGCAGTCAACTTCACCCTAAAGCTTCCTTAGTCCTTCCTACGACATGCATGACAGGTAACAGTGTTGCCATTCTTTGCTTCCCCTCTCAGGCCCGGCAACACACATATGGTTCACAGTAAAATTTCCAAATGAGCAGAAATTATTATTTTTTGTGGCTATTGGTGATCATGTCAATAGCAACCGGACACCCATGTGTTGCCTGGGCCCAAAGGGGAGTAAAGAATAGCAACACTGTTTACCTTCCACGCATGTCGCAGAAGGCGACTAAGGAGGTTTTGGGATGAAGTTGGCTGTTCCATCCCATATAATTCTTACAGCTGACGGGAATTGAACCAGGTCTGTTCTAGCAGCACCAAATCGCTTTGCAACACAAGTAAACAGGTTTTCTGTACTTGACCAACCACATCCCCTAACAAAGATGTGATCTCATCAAGACTTCCAGCCTGTGTACTCAAGTCACTGAGAACAGACCAATCGAAACAAGGACTATTACAACATTAACGAACATCCCGTACAAGTATTAAAGTATCCTCAGGAACACAAACACAGAACATGCATATTCGTACACAAGGACCTAAAGGCCTTCTTTTAAACATAAATAACATAGAGACATAACAATGTTGCTTCAAATAATATCTTATACAAGTAAATTCAAGTAGGGTCCATATAGGGTCAGTGACCCAAAGCCATGCTGAAGTCGGATGTGTCAGGCTGAAAGGCACAGATATCACAGCAATGCTGTAAACCATGACACAACGAATTCCATTCTCCAGACTACATCCTGCTAATCTGCAGGAGTTTTAGAATGAACGCAGAAGAAATAGCAACCCAGACAGTGGCATATAGGTCAAGTATATCATTCCTATTGGTATAAGGGGTCAGTTTGTGGTGCATGCAAAACTGTGAAACCAGTTGTGCTGCATGGCAGCCCTACTGGACGAGAAGACAAGGAAGTCAAATGAGACAATGTACATATTCAGAGAATGGTAGAAATGGGAATGACGAGAGGCATTGGGAGAAAGTGCTCCATCTTCGGAAAGATCAGAAGAACACATAATCAGTAACTGACTTTATACGTCACTGAACTTATACGTGTTTAGATGGCTGACGGAACGGCAAGCAGAGCATATATGGGAATGCCCCCAGTGCTGTGATGCCTGTTCCTAATCAAGAATCAAGCCCTACTAGCAATATGGTTACGTATGTCTACAACTCAGGGAAATTGATCAAACACTGAATGTATTAGATTCCACCGCTGAAGTCGGATGTGCAGTGTGATTGGCAGAAATAAAGCACATTAAAAAAATAAAAACTTTAATTTATTTCAACCTGTGTTACCTTTTAGTTACAGCGAACACAAAGTTTTGCAACAAGCAAATATAGAGTAACTCACATGACAAAATATAATTACAAGTTGAAATGATATAGCCCGCCGAAGATGGATGTGTTGAGCCATTGGCGCAAATAAAACAGACAAAAAGCATTTCCATTCTCTGGACTACAATCTGCTGGAAATCTAGTAAGACCACTGCCCTGCTACAAGAGAGATCCAGCGGGAGTTTGAGAATAAACGGTGAAGAAGAAGAAATGATATAGAGCAGTGTTTCCCAACCTATTTTCTCCCTAGGCCCCACTTTCATACAAAATGTATTTCAATGACCCCCACCACCCCGCCAACCAAAGACCTAAAAATAAAAGAAAACTCAATATAGCTTTCTTAGAGGATCATTTTTGATGGAAATAATTCTATTGAAAATCATTTAGCGTGTAAATTAAAGAAATACTTTGATAGCTACCTTTATGTCACCCCTCCCCTACCCAATAAAAACAATATGTACCCCTGTCTTGATTGTCCATATTTATGTTCCTGTTCCCAAGTGTTTCGTATAGCCAAGACTTTAGAGCAGTGTATCCCAACCCTTTTTTTTAAAACCTAAATCTTTCTTAAATTCTGGTGTAATGTATACATATTTTTTTAATTTTAAAAATTTAATTATTCCCTTAAAGTTGAGAGTAAATCCCCCCCCCCCCCCCCCCGATCAATCAAATAAATTGTCTCCCTGGGACATTGGCCCCACTTTGGGAAACACTAGAGGATTTACTTTATTGTACTTGTGTTACCCCATATGTACTCTGTCCCTCTCTACAAAATGGCATGCTGCTTGACAGGAGTACCACTCACAGAACGTAACACCGTAGATTCAAAGGATAATCCTTAGGTATGTCTGAAAAAAATCCACTTTATAAACAAGATTTCATGAGCGGGATACAAACTCGCGACCTCTTGAACACAAAGTGAGCGGCTTAACCACTGCACCAGGGAGACACCTGAAAAAAAATATAAACAGTTCAACATTTAGTTATTTCAACCACTGTTGCTCTTTAGTAACGGAGAACGCAAAGTAATAAAGTTTTACAGCTGAGAAAATGGACTAGCTCACACAGCAACTAATAGTTACATCACTGGAACAATCTGACATAGTTAATGCTTTAAGGGACCTTGTCTGCTCCAAAGATTTTTTAAAGTGTAAATCATGGTCGCTGTTAAGATTGTGTGAGATTGGTGTAAAGATCGGAACAGCTTGTAAAGAGAAACATAGTTAGATTTATGAAGAGACTGATAAATCGGCATCGAACTGGAACTGTCAGCCACTACACTCTAGATTTATTGAGATGGGGATTGGAGCACCTATGAACTTGTTCCGTTAGTTAGTGAGTTGGTCGTTGGATCATCGTCATTGCACTCCGGACAAGTCAATAGGTGCCCTCAGATCTCTCCTTGAGTGTAGCCGCCATTACATGTTGACTGACGGTCCCAGTATGCAGTTGATTGACCATCATTCTTTCTTGCCCAGGAACCCACTCCTTTCTAGCGACACCACATTTCAAACCAAACTCCCTTATTCTATTCATGGAACAAGAGTCATCGTCATTTATACAGTAATTTGCTTGTGAGTTTTCTCGTAGGGCGTTTAAAATATCTGCTTGATCCATCGCTCCACCAACAGCCGTAGTAGCAGCGTGTGTGGCCAACCTATCTGCTCTCTCATTAACCCAGACTCCTGCATATCCAGGTATAAAAATGACAGTCACTTAACACATGCAGTAATTCTTCACTGCATCCAGCCACTGTTCCCGAATGTATCCCGCCTGAACTTTCACAATCATGCTCATTGAGTCACTGAGTATGCAGACATGCTCACAGATTGTCTGCAAGCAGACCCATTGCAAAGTTTTAGTTACTGCCAAAACCTCCATTGTCATGCTGCTTGTCGTCTGAGTGAAAGCACCACTTTCCTCTCTGATGGTTTCTCCCCATCTTTGAGCTGTGAAGGCCCAGGCACTTCTGATGTGTCTCTCAACCGATCCATCTGTATATACAATCATATCACCTTCCCTGGAATTTTCACTGATTAGAGCGAGTACCTCCAACTCCACCACTGTTGGACACCATTCCCTGCATTCTCTACTGTTATTATTACTTTGAAGGCTGTCTGACAATTTAATGGCACACGACTTCATTCCGTACCAGGTAGCACATCCTCCAAATCAGCACACACTCTGTATAATATCTTCTGCGCGCATGCTTCTTCTTTTGTTCAGTGTATGCTGTTATGATAATCTGCAGTCATAACTCATAAATAACATAGTTATATTCAAAGAATGTATCATGTACACCTTTATAATAACAAATATCAGATAGAATCAGGCATGACAAAAAAATCACACTCTGGAATGGCTGGATAAAATGTGGGCGGCAGAGGAAATGGGCCATTGTAAAAAAATAATCATCCTTTGCTAGTTCAGGACTGATATCAGGCTCATCATACTGAGAAAGTGGAAAATCAATGCATGAAATGAGGCTGACTGTATCTGTAATTCCAGGGGACCTTACCTCCCTCTTGCAGCCACTAGATGTCTCCCTTAACAAACCATTTAAGGACTAGACTGACCAGCAGACCATTTTGGCATGGTTTGAAAGAGAGAGGTTTTTTGTCGATTACAAAATTAATAAGATAACTCTCATATTTAAATAAGAAACTTGTTTGTATTATCAGGGCCTCCTATGGAGCACGTGAGAGAGATTGCAAGAGCTTTAAAGTGCATTGGAGATGATTTAGATAAAGATCAGAAGTTGCAAGAGTAAGTAGCTCTCTTTGTTTGATGTAATCGGATGTGTCAGGCCATTGGCGCAAATAAAACACAGACGCAACTCATTTCCATTCTCTGGACTACATCCTGCTGGAAATCTAGTAGAAACATTGTCCTGTTACATGAGAGAACCTGTGGAAGTTTGAGAATGAATGCTGAAGAAGAAAGCATAGGAGTACTACTGAAACGACAAAACATTTGTATCACAATGCTGCACACCCATTTACATTATTTACATTTACATTATTTAGTCGTTACCTGCTGATGACGGATGTGTTGGGCCAAAAGCGCAAATAAAACGGCAACACAATGCATTTCCATTCTCTGGACTACATCCAATTGGAAATCTTGTAGAACCATTGTCCTGTTACAAGCGAAATCCAGTGGCAATTTGAGAATGAACGCTGAAGAAGAAGAAGAATTTACTGTTATTTACTTATTTACATTATTTACTCATCATTTACATTAATTACTCATTTACATTATTTGCTGATTATTTTCATTATTTACATTTATTTACTCATTTATGTTTATTTACTCATTATTTACCGACAACTACCAGAAGAATAATTCTGTATTTCAGCAGAAAACAAGCCTAAAATTGTGTATTTTTTTATTCTAAATTCTGTCAATATGCTGCATAAAGATTACTGTGCTAAAGATAAATGATGATGATGTTCGTCCATCGTAATCGACGATGATCAAAAACTCAACCATAATAATAATAACAATAAGTAATAAAAATAATAAAAGTTAATAGTGCGTTTTTAAATGACTAACAAGTCCAATGCGTGCACAAAATGTTCTTTTACAGAATTGACAACAATAGAGGGTATCTATGTGAGGTTGAGATGTTTTTTTCTTTTCTACAAAGATAAGTAAATAATTGTGTTGAGAAATAACTAGCGCTGAAGTTGGTTTATAGTGTGGAAGAGTTGCGCTAATCGACAACCACACTCTCTCTCCTGAGTTTTATCTTGGTCCAGTGGCAAGACAAAGTCGAGACAACTGGGAGAAAATCAGGTGCAGTGGATGGCCAGAGCGTACGTGTCTAAGTGTGCCCTATGTTGTCCACACAGCTTTGCTGTTATCGCCTATGTACCCGTTGAGTTACCTGCCAACTTCTTCCGAGTATTTCATCGCAAACAGACTTTTTAAGCCTAGGTAGACAAAGCCTTTGTTAACAATGCCAGGCTGGCTTATTTCTTTAAATGCTGAATAATTATCTGGTCAATGACACAGTCAGTTGCATGGGCTCATTCATTGAAAGAGAACAGAACCTTAAATATCTTGGAATAACCTTTGATTAGAAGTCTCTCATTCAACAAACACACTTCAAATATGATTCAGAAGGCTAAAAGGAGGGATCAGTGTTATCAAGGTTATGGCAGCCTTCGACATGCAGCAATGGGTACTGTTTCTGATTCTACAATTGATGGTGCTAACTGCTATAGATTAGGGCCTCGGCCTACTAACACTGTCACAGATACATGTTGATAGATTGGAAAAAGTCCAAAATGAAGCAATGATAGAAGTACTGGGGTGTACTAGAGATACACCCATCTCTGCTGAGAGATTTCTGCTTGATCTCCTAAGTATTAGAGTGCGACATCAGATAGTACAAGTTAAGTCATACCTTAAAGTGACAGAATACAACCACCACCCATTACACCAATGTCTAAATGAGTCAACAGGAAAATAAATCAAGCGGGACAGATTATGGATGGCAGAGGCTGAAGACACTGTGAAGAGTATGTGAATTTGAAGAAATAGGAAAGGGTAATGAATGGGTGGAGGTAGACACTGAGAAGAAATCACTCACTAAAGTAATAATACAGCTAGATAAAGCGTGTCGAAAATGGATGGAAGTCAGGGACTAGGTTACAGTGCATGAACTTGCCCAGCTACACTCAAAACCACAGGATACAATTATATACACAGATAGATCAGTTAATAGATATACAAATAAAAGCGGTTAGGATTTTGTTGCCTACAGAAATGGCGTGAAGTAGGTTGAGAAATCTTCACAATATTCCACTGTCACATCGAGCATGATGATGGAGATAGAGGAAGCTACAGCAGCACTTAATTGGTTGATAACTGATATATCAACACACTCGGTAATACTCACCGACTCTCAAAGTATGCTGCGCAAGATAGAAAAGCACATACTGACAAAGGAATGGTGGGATTTATTGAATAACTCAATTGTCCAGAGCATTACATGGATGTACTGCCCTGGTCATGCTGGGGTCAGAAGAAATGAGAGAGCCGACTTATTGGCAGGCAATGCAGCGATAGATGGCACAATGCTGAGAAGAGATAAAGCAGACTTGATCAAGGCAGTAATAAATTCATTTCAAGATGAAGATGATGTCAATGAGGCTGAGAACGTACACATACAGAGATGGGGGTATCTAAAAGGGAGGAAAGGAAACATTTTTTGTGTGTGGAAAGTCCCAAAGATCACGCAATCAACACCTGACCGAGACTCTGAGTCTACATACACTGGGATAGCTGCTAGAACTGAGAGTGGAGCACTTATGGGAGTGCCCCATGTGCTGTGATGCTAGTTTCTAATCAAGAGAATCAAGATACATGCTATATATCCATTTCCTTTCAACGAGGAACTCATGCTAAGAACTAAACAAACTCCAGTGGAGGAAGAACTAAGGAATCTGTACTGGAGATGGATACAGAAAAATAGATACAAAATACAGAAAAATCTGTACAAATTGACAGGTTGCGTTGTCATAAAGATTACAGTACTGGAAGAATAATAAATAACTACAAACATATGTCTAAAATATATTTGGTAAAGATAAGTTGGAGTTATGATTGTGTGTTATAGAATTTAATGGTTTTACCCATAAATGTTCAGCTGTATAGCTAGTAGTTGAACAGAAACAGATTAGTGCCTCCTGCAGCACATACTCCATAGCAATGACGACATACACGGATGTGTAGTACCTCCTGCAGCACATACTGCATAGCAATGACGACATACACGGATGTGTAGTACCTCCTGCAGCACATACTCTATAGCAATGACGACATACACGGATGTGTAGTACCTCCTGCAGCACATACTCTATAGCAATGACGACATACATGGATGTGTAGTACCTCCTGCAGCACATACTCCATAGCAATGACGACATACATGGATGTGTAGTACCTCCTGCAGCACATACTCCATAGCAATGACGACATACACAAATGTGTATGTCAAAAGACAAAGTTATTGCTGCCAAGCAGTAAACCATGACATAGCTTTGCTGTGATATCTGCACCTTCCTGACTACCACATCCATCTTCAGCATTCGTCCGAATTCTTTTGACCCTCTATGGGATGGGGCAGTCACATCCACCCTAAATCTCCTTAGTCTCATCTACGACTTGCATGACAGGTAGCAGTGTAGGCTTTTCTTGCTTCTCTTTTGGGCGCTGGCAACTCGGCGACAGGCTATTGAAACTGCAGGTTTCACACAATGTGCATTCCACAAACAATCATGATCCCCAACAGAATATGTTGCAGAAACTAAAAAGAAAACCACAAATCACGGGAATCCTCTTCTGAGTTTATTTTCAAACTTCTGTAGATTAACAGAATGTAGTCAAGAGAGCAGAATGCTTTATGTCATAGTTTACAGCTTAGCTATGATATATGTGCCTGACATATTTGACTTCGGTGTGGTCTATGGGTCACTGGTTCTCTATGGGATGGGACAGTCCATTCCGTCTCCCAAATTCATTAGTCACCTCTGAACATGCTGGCAGGTATCAGTATCCCTATATTGCCAGACCCCGAGAGTGGATCTAACATTTGACTTGAATAAGTCAATTATTACCCTGTTAAAACGCCAGTGTGTTGCCTGTGCCAAAAAGGGGAGCAAAGAATAGCTACACTGTTTACCTTCCACGCATGTCGTAAAAGGCGACTAAGGAGGTATTTGGATGGAGTTGGCTGTCCCATCCCATGTAGGGTCAGTGACCCAAAGCCATGATGAAGTTTAAATGTGTCAGGCCGAAAGGCACAGATATCGCAGCAATGCTGTAAACCATGATACAACACATTCCGTTCTCCGGAGGGCATCCTGCTAATCTGCAGGAGCTTGAGAACAAATGCAGAAGAAGAAGAAGACCCTGTTAAAAATGTCAGATATGCTTACAACTTGTAATATGAACACAAATATGTCACAAAGTGTTGAAAGTTAAAATGAACAGAATCTATGTTCCTGTTTGTTGAATATCCTATGACATTCTTGATATTTGATTGCTGTTTCTTTTTCAGACTTGTTTCTAAAGTACCTCCTGAGGCAGAAAGACAGACTCTGCTGAATGTTGCTTCCAATATATTTGAGGATGGAGTTTTCAACTGGGGAAGAGTTGTGGCCCTCTTCTATTTTGCATACAAAGTTTGTGTGAAGGTAAACATTAGATTTGTGTGAGGGTAAATGAAGACTTGTGCGAGTTTACATTAGTAGTGTTAGTGCAGTGCAAAGGGTACCGCACTGCTCTTCACAGACCCAGAGTTAGCAGTTAACCAAGGTCCCAAAAAGTACCTCCTCGTGGTGCACCCTGGAAACAGAAATACAGCTGCTCATGCTGATTCTGGCTAAACCTTTTGGGGATCGTATCCGTGAATGTTGAGGCAGCAGATGGAAAGAGAATTAACTGCAAAAGAGATGGTTAATATCTCTGACACCACTGCGCCAACACATGCAGTGGCATTGTTGACACATGGTGATGCTAGTTAGTCCGGCGGAAGCATTGAAGGAGCGGCTAATGCAGACATAGCGAAGTGGGCAGATGTTATGAGAAGCATTCAGAGATAGTTGCGTCAGTCTCCATAAGGATACCATATTGAGTACACTGAGAAGGCAGCACAGCATCAGAGGGCAACGCCATGAACTCTACTGTCAAGTTTTCCTATACCAGAATCATGCTCACGGAGAGAAAAGGTTTGGTACCCTATGGACACATGCACAATACATCTTATTATATGAGACAAGTTCACTGGCTGCGGAACACCTCATGCAAGATAGACGTGAAGGACAAACCGTCTCTGCGTAGAGTCAATACACATTAGCTGCCTGGCGACAAATAGGAAAGCTGTCATAGGCTAGGTTAGCCCACTCAAAATGTCAAAGTATGCCAAAATCAACTGTGCTGGGCCTACATTGTGCACAACAGTTTTACAACATAACTAACGCTCCTGGCGGAGATCGCACGAGTCTTCATGTAGATTATTATGAAGCGAGTACAAGTAAAACAAAAGTAGTGTTAGTTTCTCCTCTGCATTTGTTTCCTGCATTATCAGTTCTTCTTCAGCGTTCTTTCTCAAACTCCCACTGGATCTCTCTTGTAGCCGGGCAATGGTCCTACTAGAAGATGCACCAATGACCTGCCACACATCTGTCTTCGACGAATTTCACTCAGTTAACCAGCACGATTTCTCGTGTGATTTGAGTTACTGTTTAAGTTGTGCCATATAGAACTAGTGCACCCATTTTCATCATGCTTTTGGTTCAGGTGAGATTTCATATTCTGTGACAGTCTTTCAATCTGTCAGCGAGCGGGGAAGATGTGTCAGCTCAATGTCATGATGCTTTATCGTTCTCTAGAATGCTTCTTCTTCAGCGTACATTCTCAAACTCCTGCCAGATTTATTTTTTGAGAATTGCCTAACGAAGAATAAGAATGCAACATCAAACAAATATTTTTAATTTCTGGCTTATTTGTCATATTCCATGAATAAATGTCTAAACCTTGATCATATTTCTGATGCTATTTCATAACAAAACTAACATGCTAATAATATCGTCTGTGAAAATAAAATACTTAGATATCATTAGATGTCACTAACTTTCTTGATCCAATCTATAGTTCTACAAATTTTTCCTCAAGACACTACGTGATGTATCTTCAATACACAATGTCTAATGCAATCTAGTAGACCTGTTGTCGGTTATTTTATAATGAAACTAATGTGCTCATAATATCTTCTTTGAAAATAAACTTAATTCCCAGTTCTTCATTTTTAGAAACACAATCCATAAGAATTTCTCTAAAAATGGCTTCCATTTCAACTCAATTTGTGCTGATTGAAAAAGGCTAACTGAAACAATGAAAATGATAATAATCATCCGATCTTTTGCACATGACCATTAATGGAAATACTGCTATATTTCTTCTTCTGCATTCGTTCTCAAACTCCTGCAGATTAGCAGGGATAGTCTGGAGAACGGAATGCGTTGTGTCATGGTTTACAGAATTGCTGCGATATCTACGCCTTTCGGCCTGACACATCCGACTTCAGCATGGCTTTGGGTCACTGACTCTATATGGGATGGGACAGCCAGCTCCATCCCATAACCTCCTTAGTTGCCTTTTATAACATGCATGAAAGGTAAACAGTTACTATTCTTTGCTCCCCTTTCGGGACCGGCAACACACGGGCGTGGCTATATTTAATTGCTATCAGCATTGTTACTTTTCCTGGAAAGAAAAAGCTAAATTTAAACTTTTTATCATAGTTACGAAACTGCTTAGCGACGGCCGCAATTCTACTACCACAGCATTCAGCGGAGTACACCCGGAAGTGGGTGTTCATTTGCACCGATGCCGTTGTAAAGATAAAAGCTAACCACGGTCACCGATACTTGACCTTTTGTCACTATCTTACAACTATTGTCACAGACGCCCATAACATGTTCATCATTCTTCTGTCATATCTGTTGACCCATGTGAAATGATGTCACACCTAACATTTCCAACAACCTTGGAGTCTGCCACAAAATAACAAAAGTACTATGTCCGCTGTCCTGAATCTCTTCGCCATCCATGGCGACTTGTGACAAAAGAGAAGACAGAAATCGAGACCAGAATGCAGTCAGTGACAGTAATGATGTTTTTTTTCACTGGTGACAAGTTGTCAGCCTATCTCATGTCTACAACATGCCTAGAAAAAAAAGAGAGTGGCCCTATTCTTTGTACTCTGAACTAGAAGTCCAGACCCTGGTTGCTACTCTTGTGTATAGTGCTTGAAGGAAGATAGTTTTTTGTATCTACTGACACAAATTCCGCTGATGAATATCCCAGATAAGTGAATTTCTGCTTAAGAGAATCATGCACTATTTTTGTCGTTTATCTTTTACAGGCATTAGATAGAATACCGCTTGTGAGAGCTATCATCAACCTGATTGTTGAGTTCATGAGAGATCATGTTGTTCGGTGGATATTAGAACGTGGAGGATGGGTGAGTTATACAGTAGAATCCCTCTATAGTGCATTCCCTTATAACAAATTTCCCTTTCTAACAGCCTTTCGAAATTCAAAATTTTTTTATATTGCATATAACGAATTTGTGTTGGTTGGTTGGTTGGTTGGTTGGTTGCTGATCCAGCGGTCCATGGGCTCATGCCCTTTGACCTAATGCCATTAGATGACATTATATTGCTGGGAAGTCTGTGGATTTTCGGCCCACCCCGGGAGAGAGCCAGATAATAACTATCACACCTCCAGGAAGTTAGGTTTCAACCTTTGCACTGCTCCTAACCACTGTAGCCAAGATAGGGTTCACTGTGCTCATTCTCTGCCACCAATTGACTACTGGTTATGCCGAACTTCTCTATTGCTCCAGGCATGCAACCAAATGTTCAAGTCAAAAGGATTGTCATGTCCTGAGTCACTGTGCCTCTATGATGGGCCTCAGCCATAGGAAAAACAGTGATGTCAGTTTCCTCCTCCTCAGTGCTGCGCAGTACATCTCTGGCTCCCTCCCAACCACAGAGGGTGCATACATATATTCAGGCAAACATGAAAAAACATTTAAACAACAAAACAAAATCATAACTGTATAGATGACATGCCATGAAGCTTCTATAAGAAGATAACCTCAATATAACGGCATATCATCCACTAAGGTTTTCTGTTGCATGGATGGTATGTCTAGTGGGCCATTGGTGAGACCCACAGACGCAACCACATGCGTATCACGAATTTCTGTTATAACATGCATATTTCGTCTGTCTGGACCAAGTTGTTATAACAGGATTTGACTGTATATTGATGCAATACAAGACTCATTTTGAATGAGTCTGAGGTACTATATGTTGAGCAAGCTGTTGATTGGATAGTTTTTTTAGCATGCCTGTGACACAGAAAGCTATTGATTGGATAGTTTTTTTTGTGTGCTGTTACACAGCAAGCTGTTTTTCTTCTTCGTTCGTTCTCAAACTCCTGCAGATTAGCAGGATGTAGTCCGGAGTACGAAATGCATTGTGTCATGGTTTACAGAATTGCTGCGATATCTGCGTCTTTTGGCCTGACACATCCAACTTCAGCATGGCTTTGGGTCACTGACTCTATATGGGATGGGACAGCCAACTCCATCTCATAACCTCCTTAGTTGCCTTTTACGACATGCGTGGAAGGTAAACAGTGTTGCTATTCTTTGTTCCCCTTTCGGGCCCCGGCAACACAAGCAAGCTGTTGATTGCATAGTTGTTCTTTAATTATGAATGTGACACAAACAACAAACTATTGATCAAATAGTTTTTTAGTGTGTGAATATTGCACGGGCAGCAAGCTTGTTTGTTAAATGGGGGATTAACGCCTCTTGCTACTATCACGGCCAGAACCTTGAAATGGAGATGGAGCTTAGTCCATCCAATACAGGGTGGAAACTGAGACTGATTGGACCATCCCTTGGTTATATTGAGCTGTGGACAGCAAGCTATTCATTGGATAAAAATTTTTTTTAGTTTGATTGTAGAACATGTATTACCATTTTCTCAGTACTTTGTTAAATATTGTGCTAGGAAGGTTGCAACATTCTTTAGATGTTTGGGGGGGGGGGATACAAAAGGCTGAGAGACACTGCTGTCTGTATATCACGCACTTGTTACCAGGCCCAAGAGGGGAGCAAAGAATAGTAACACTGTTTACCATCCATGCATGTCATAAGAGGCAACTAAGGAGGTTATGGGATTGAGTTTCCTTTCTCATCCCATATAGGGTAAGTAACCCAAAGCCATACTGCTGTCAGATGTGTCAGGCTGAAAGCTGTAAATCATGGCAGGTAACAGTATTGCTGTTTCCTCCTTCAAATCCTGACAAGGGCCCAGAGATGACATGCACACCAGAGTGCACCGGTCGGCACTCCATAGGTGGTCAAGCATCAGGGTCAGCAAATCACAGCTGGCCAAGACCCTCAGTGCACTTCCACACAGTGGGTTTGGAAACAGGAGTGCAGCAACCCTGCTGTAGCCTGGCCAAGTACTAGGGATCGAAGTTACGAGAATGCTAACCCGGCCCCAAAAAATGCTGGCTGAAGACGGATGTGCCAGGTCGAAAGGCGCAGATAACGCAGCTTGCTGTAAAACATGACACAACGCAGATCACCCTCATACATCCTTCTCAGGACGGTCAGCGGAATGCTTTCAGAGGGTCCGCCGCAAGGTGTACGACGAAGAAGAAATCCTGACAACAGGTAGAGATCACAGCCATGATGCTACCTATGCACTGTTAGCACCATGCAGAACATAGTTGAGAACATAGCTTCTCAACAAATCTCCATCTTGTCCTATATCAGGCTATTCCATCAAGCTTTCCATGTTCTCACAAATCTTTGTGTCTCTGCATCTACTTCGTTCCTCCAGATATTTAGTCTTGTTGCATCACATCCTCCAGATATTTAGTCTTGTTGCATCACATCCTCCAGATATTTAGTCTTGTTGCATCACATCCTCCAGATATTTAGTCTTGTTGCATCACATCCTCCAGATATTTAGTCTTGTTGCATCACATTTTCTAGATTACATCCTGTTAATATTCAGGAGTTTGAGAACAAATGCAAAAGAAGAAAATGTATTATGTTATAGAGTATGCTCCATGCAAACATTTCCTGCAGGTGGATGAGACATCTGTTGGATAGTTAGAAAACTGTATGTGCTATATACTCTTAATGTGATACTTGTAGATGCTCTTTCAGTTCAGTCTTGGATTTTGCGCACCAAGTGTTAAATTGTATTCACGCTGTGCACACTGATGACACACAACTTAAAAACCAATGCATGTTGTTGTTGTGTTTGCTGATTTTATATACAATACAACAGAGATATATACAGGTCCACAAGATACAATCACTTTTAGAAGCAAAATGAGCTGACAGGATTCCCTGTCACAAATGATTCTGTAGGGGACATTAGAAGGAGTAGAGGAAGGTAGAAAATTATGAAAAACAGTATACCAAAAATGAGCGGGGAACAATTTTTCTACTCATCCGCATTGCTGAAGATAGAAACCATTGGAGAACTGTGTTTATGCATTCACTGAATTATCCCTTTACTGATGAGCTGTGGTTATTATGGATTATAGGCTGCTGAAGACAGATGTTTCAGGCCATTGACACAAATATAACGGCGACACAGTGCATTTCATTCTGTGGACTACATCATGATAAAACCTAGTATGGCCATTGTCCTGCTACAAGAGAGATCCAATGGGAGTTTGAGAATGAATGCTAAAGAAGAAGAAGATACACAGCAAATATGTCAACCTCAAACGTAACAAGAATGAGTATAATTTGGAGCTTATCCTTGCTGTCATTTTTCAAGCTTAATCTCTTGCTTATTTTCATATTGCCATGAAAACAAATATTTTATTATCACTTTCTAAAATATATTTCAGGAGGCCATTCGAGAGTACTTTGGTAGTTCTGGGAAACAATTTGCTCTTGTGATTAGTGCAGGTGCAGCTGCTTGCGTTGGAGTACTGCTCTACAGGAAATATTTATGTTGATAGAATTATTTATGGATACATTATACATTCATTGTTAGATTTATGTGTGTTCATGTCATTTGTATCATGATAGCTTTTTTGTTATTTTTATGTGTGTTTCCAGCACTAATTTTGCATAATAGGTTTCTGTATGTGCCAATATGTGTGCAGGTGATACACTTTTTTGGGTTGATTGTCATCTGATACAACGGTCCATGGGCTCATGCCCAATGCTATTATGTGGTATATGCATGTGTTTGTCAGCTGTTGTTTTGTTCCATATATGAAACACTTATGCCGAAAATGGATGTGCTGGGCCGGAAGGCACAAAATAACTCAGCTTTGTTATAAAACCAGCAGGACAATGTACTTCCAGCCCACCCCAGCAGAATTCACACGAACTTTCTTGTTTTTCTATCAGAGAGCGAAGGCAAAAGAGAAGAAGAAACACTTTATTGAAAATCCAATTATCTAGATCTGAATGGCTCAAGTTTTACCAACCTCTATCATAAAACAGCTCACATGGACATGACTCACCACAAATCATATAACAGCTTACATGGACATGACTCACCACAAATCATGTAACAGCTTACATGGACACGACTCATCTAGATCTGAATGGCTCAAGTTTTACCTACCTCTATCATAAAACAAATCATGCAACAGCTTACATGAACATGACTCACCACAAAAGGAAGATATTTAACCCTTTAGTTGCTACACCAAGCTTACATGTTCCTCTAACAGCTAAAGACTATGTTTTTTCTATCCCCTCATTACCTAAATTTATATCACTCTTCAGCCGAAGACGGATGTGTTGGGCCATTGGTGCAAATAAAACTGCGACACAGCGCATTTCCATTTTCTGGACTACATCCTGCTGGAAATCTAGCAGGACCATGATCCTGCTAGGTCCAGTGGGAGTTTGAGGATGAACGCAGAAGAAGAAGAATATCACTCAAGCATCCCATCCATGTGGTATATATTTTCTGGTGCTAATAAAAAGCCAGCACCATGGAAGATCTTATTTTTCTAGGACAAGAAAAGAAATCAGCACAAGGGGGAAAAAATGTAGTACAGCTGGGATCTGTTACTGAGAACAATGTAGCTGCTAAAGGGTTAACATTGTTGCATTCCAATCAAAATAATGCCATCTATATAACCACGTATCTGCTACACAAAACAGTTTCTGGAAATCATTTTGTCAAAGAATTACTATTTCAATATCTCTGGTTCTAAGCTGTTCTTCTTCAGCGTTCATTCTCAACCTCCCACTAGATCTCTCTTGTAGCAGGACAATGTTCCTTCTAGATTTCTAGTAGGATGTAGTCCAGAGAATGGAAATACGTTATGTCTCCATTTTATTTGTGCCAATTGTCTGACACATCCGTCTTCGGAAGATGATAGTTAAATTCTCAAATTTTCTGTATGATTTGAGATTTTTGTTTTCTTTGAAACTCCCACTGAGTCTCTCTTATAGCATAATAATAATAGTGAATAGGCCAATATGTTTGACAAATATCCACCACTACTAATAAAAAGAGGGTTCAAAACAATTATAATGAAATTAATAAAATATAAAAAAACGGTAGATGTTTCGATCTAAGTTTTTTATTTGATCGAGCATAAAATAATAAAACAACAAATAATAAGAAAATATTAAAACATCTTTTAAATAAATAAGCAGTCTGTGTGAAGGCTTGTTGAAGTATGTAACTTGCACAACGTGTATGTGCGTTCAAGAATAAAAGTGCACACTATGAAGATATGTAGACGGCTAAAACATGAAGCCAGGATAATATTTAACCAGGCACAATAGAATTAGCACCAAGTAATCTCACACTGGTTGAGGTTGGATAGTTTCCTATGTGATAGAAGGTTGGATAGTTTCCTATGTGATAGAAGGTTGGATAGTTTCCTATGTGATAGAAGGTTGGATAGTTTCCTATGTGATAGAAGGTTGGATAGTTTCCTATGTGATAGAAGGTTGGATAGTTTCCTATGTGATAGAAGGTTGGATAGTTTCCTATGTGATAGAAGGTTGGATAGTTTCCTACGTTGGGCCATTGGCACAAGTAAAATGATGACACAGCAAATTTTGATTCATTGCACTATATCCTTCTGGAAATCAGGTAGGACTAGTTGTGCTATAGGAGAGATCCATTGGAAGTTTAGAATGAAAGCAACAAAAGATGTATAATAACGGCTAAAGATATCCCATATAGGACATTGATTATCAGTTTTGGACCACACACACACATGTGTGTGTTTATATAGTAGCATGGCCAACGCAGCATGAATGACCAATCTCGTTTTACTTTTAACCCCAAATGCAGCATGAATGACTGACCTTGCTTTACTTTTAACCCTTTGAATACTCAGCACTATTATTTGGAGATGAAACAAAATGCATATGAGAACAAACCGTGTGTACATAAATTGATGTACTTTTTCACTGCTAAATTTGTGCGTGGTCTGGTCTTAAATAATTTTTTTAATAAACAAAAACATTGTAATTGTTACATTTAATTGTGTACTTAATGATGTAATGTGTGTGTGTTTATTGTAACAGTACTAAAATGTGTGCCTGTGTGCGGCATTAGCTTTTCAAGAGAAAGATATACAACCTGATTGGGATAATTGTGTGATAATGATAGAACCTTGAAGCATTAAGAGTAAGTCGCTCTTGTTCTATATACCAAATCCGCCGAAGACAGATGTGTCGGGCCATTGGCGCAAATAAAACGCAGACACAATGCATTTCCATTCTCTGGAGTGCATCCTGCTGGAGATCTATTAGTACTGCTACAGGAGAGATCCAGCAGGAGTTTGAGAATGAACGCTGAAGAAGAAGAGGATATACCAAATGGTTGAGTTTTATAATCAGCAGCTAATTTGTGTTTCTGGTGTATTTTTTTAATGGGGAATTTCTTGATAGCACATAGCCATTTTTACAAAAGCATAGGTCCTCCTCAGTTGAGTAGCCACGGTGATTTCTAAGTTCATATAAAGTTTGTTGTCACAAAGGCATGTTTGTGTTAGGGGTTTATGGATGCATGTTTGGTCTCCGAAGGGAGACAGTCCAGTGTTGCAGTATCCCAATATTATTATATCTGTCAGGAGTGTAGCATATGCTTCTGGGCCAACCAGTTCCATCATTCTTCTTTCAGCTTTATGGGTCTATTACAGCCATGGTATGTCTGGCATTCCTCGCCGCCTAGGAAACTGTCACAGAAGGACAAAGGTTCAATGGACTACATCTCTTCGTCACCCATGGGGATTATGTGATCGAAGACAATTAAGAAATTGAGACAACCCACGAGTGTCGGACAACAGAGCATGAAACATATAACAGTAATGATGAATGTTGGAGGGATTTTCACTGTAAACAATCCCTCACCATATAGTCACACCTGATACTAGAAGTAGACAATCCCTCACCATATAGTCACACCTGATACTAGAAGTAGATGGTATAACTATATATTATATGGCACGAACAAATGACTATAAGTGACAATGACTCTTGTTCCGTGACTAGAAGTAGATGGTATAACTATATATTATATGGCACGAACAAATGACTGTATAAGTGACGATGACTAGAATAAGGGAGTTTGATGTGAAATGTGGTGTCGCTAGAAAGCAGCGGTTTCGTGTACAAGAAAGAATGATAGTCAATCAATGGCGTACTGGGACCA
This sequence comes from Meghimatium bilineatum, assembly GCA_034231615.1. NCBI lineage: Eukaryota > Metazoa > Mollusca > Gastropoda > Stylommatophora > Philomycidae > Meghimatium > Meghimatium bilineatum. The sequence continues at coordinate 52,267,521 of CM067318.1, read as the reverse complement.
TCAGTCAACGTGTAATGGTTGCTACACTCAAGGAGAGATCTAAGAACCTATAGACTTGTCCAGAGTGCAGTGACAATGATCCAACTAACTATCTAATAGAAGTATAGTGTTGCATGGTGAATAGACCACTGGTAGGACCAGCAGACTTTCCTCATGCAGTAACAATCAAGAACAATATACCGGTACATTAGTTTGACAATTATATTATATTTAGCGACCACACTTTTGTCATTTTATTAGACAGTCAATGCATGATACGTCCATATATAGAATAATGAATATGTCAAGTTGTAGAGATCTGATAACAAAGTATATGCACCAGGAATCTTCTTCGTTCGTTCTCAAACTCCTGCAGATTAGCAGGATGTAGTTCGGAGAACGGAATGCGTTGTGTCATGGTTTACAGCATTGCTGCGATATCTGCACCTTTCTGCCTGACACATCCGACTTCAGCATGGCTTTGGGTCGCTGACCATATATGGGATGGGACAGCCAACTCCATCCCATAACCTCCTTAGTCGCCTTTCACGACATGCGTGGAAGGTAAACAGTGTTGCTATTCTTTACTCCCCTTTCGGGCCCTGGCAACACACGGGTGATGCACCAGGAAGGACATGGTTCAACCCGCCACATACGAAACTTATAGTGGTGTTTAATAGCATAACTGAGAAACGGAGATAGTAACATATGAGATGGTTGCCTCATTAGAGATGACTATAGATTTTGTCATTATGATATATATATGATCTAGTGAGGAGACTATAGACTCCTACTATGGTGAATAGACAAAAGGATGTAAGCACAAGACTTTACCATGACAATAAGACAACAGGTTCTCAACCAATGGATTGCGAAGGTTATTTGTGGGGTCAACGGATACAACAGTAAACTTAAATTATTCATTTTAAAGAAATTTTCAGTTTAGTGTTTTAATATTTGAATACGATCATAATATTAATTATCAAATGTAACCCATAAAAGTACGAGTAGTCTTATATTTTTTGTTCCCGTTGGGTACACTGCCGTCTAATAGTCACGGACCCCTGAGGTAACTTTGTGGAAACTAAACCAAGAATTTGAAAGCTTGTTAATGAGTTACAATTTTAATCATCACATGAAATGTGTAGTAAAGTAAAATTATATTGAGTTACCAGCTGAAGACGAATGTGTCAGGCCACTTGTGCAAATAAAACAGTGACACAACGCATTTCCATTCTCTGGACTACATCCTGCTGGAAATCTAGTAGGATGATGGTCCTGCTACAAGAGAGATCTAGCAGAAATTTGAGAATGAACGCTGAAGAAGTAGACAATATTGAGTTAAATTATACTGAAAAATGTATTTTTGATGTTTTCATTTACTCTCCTTTTCTGTATTTCTCTCTATCACAACCAGCAAGAATAGAGTGGTTTCCACTTGGGAAAATGGAGTATGTTATGCTGCTTTTTTTTTTAGCTGGTTCTGATCCAACACATCTGATTTCAGCATTTTTTTTACCTAATTAAAAAGTCTTTGTTTTAAAATATTGGAATTACAGGTCACTTTGTTTCTATAAAATGGTGTTGAGACTCAGAAAAGGTTAGGAACTTGAGCAATAAACACAATCTCTCATGAAAAGACAGATTTTTCCATGATAATAGTATTAAGATCTAGCATAAGATTACTGTAAGACTGCACCGTAGCAATAGATCTGAAGATCTAACATAAGATTACTGTAAGACTGCACCGTAGTAATAGATCTGAAAATCTAGCATAAATAATGACAAAATTAATTTTAATAATTGGTACATTCAGGGTAATGAGTGTGTTTTTAGACTTATACTCACATACAGCTGACAAAATGCTCATTTGGCTCAGTTAACCAGATTAATCATTTTATTTATGTGCATAATTATCATTAGTAATGGAGAACTTACATTTTATTTATGTGAATAATTATCATTAGTAATGGAGAACTTACATTTTGACCAGCATTGTTTTAGTTCAACTATGAATTTCATATTGATATAGAATTTGTGTGTATTTTTGTTTATTTGCTGAACCTGTTGAATTGTCATTACTTTCATTCTCTACTGGGCCACTCAGTTGATGAGCTTGCTTACTATAGCCAGATTACAACGTGCCAGGTTTGAAATCAACACCGGACAAATATAAATTGTCCGGGTTGTGATTTCACGACTGCTCCTCCAGTCAATTCAGCTGTAAATGGTAATCTGACACATATGTTATGGGAGGTAAAGACAGCAAGAAAGGGAACTGGCCATCCCACCTAATAGTTGCTGTGGCTTAGTTCATATAATCTTCATCCCCGACGGCAGGTTGCTGCCAAAAGACCTTCCTTTACCTTTACTCCATGTCAGTACAAGTAGTTGGAGAATAGACTTTTTTGTTATATTTGTAGGAGTTGCAGTAAGCCATGAATTTCCCACCATTCGAGCAGATTCAGAGTATCATCAACATCATGTTCCATGCCTCATGGCATCGGTGATCATTGATCTCCATAAAATGTTATCTCAGTTAAAATTTCATGATGTAACATTATTCCATGATATTAAACTATCCAGTATTTTCTCTCTTTATCTTCTTTTTCATTCATTCTCAAACTCCCACTGAATCTCTCTTGTAGCATGGGAATAGTTCTATTAGATTTGCAGCAGGATGTAGACCAGAGAATAGAAATGCATTGTGCCGCTGTTTTATTTGTTCCAATGGCCCGACACATCCATCTTCGACAGTGTCTATGTCTCTTTTTAGCACCAATTCACCAATTTTGTCTTTTACATTGTATTCTTTCTTCTTCAGTGTTAATTCTCAAACTCCCACTGGATCTCCTTTGTAGCAGGACCGTGATCCTTCTAGATTTCCAGCAGATAGTCCAGACAATAGAAATGTGTTGTCGCCGTTTTATTTGCGCCAATGGCGGGACGTATCCGTCTTCGGCGGGACACTGTATTCCAAATCTTCTATGATTTGGTCAATAAATGTGGACTATTTTTTTCTGATTTTGATAAGTATCTACCTTTTGGTTTCAATCTTCATCGGTTTTTCTAGCTGCCCATGCAATTCTCAACAGTGTAGGTATATGCATGGCTGACATGTTTACTTGGTTCTAGACTCCCCGACATGGAATCAACATATCCTGCTTAACTCTTCTCACTTACCATCTATCTTTTTCTGGGATTTTGTCTCCTGTATCCACAATTCTTCAGCAACTTTTAAGTAGTTAAGATTAAAGATTCTTAGTTTTGTATTCTATTTAATTTTCTTTGTGATTTTCATATATTTCCTCAAATGCAACAAATCTTTATCTTGCCATTTATATTTCTACCAAGATATCTTTTCAAATTCATGGCTGATTCTGCATTATATTTCTACTAACACATGGCTGTAGCTGTAAGTGCGTTTTTAGTAAGGAGGAGCTTTACAATGTAATTCCTTCATTTTCATGTGTAATTCTTGTACCATGACATCTTTACAAGTTCCTTGTTTTCTGTATATTTCTGCCAAGACGTATAATTTTTACTTCCTGTATTTCACTTAGTGTAATCTGGTTTTCATTAATTGTTCTTATTGTCTTTTTTTTCTGAATTCATTCTCAAACTCCTGCTCATCAACAGGTAGTGAGTGATCCAGAGAATGGAATTCATTGTGTCATAGTTTGTGGCTGCTTGCTGTAATATCTGTGACTTTCACACTGGCACATTCGACTTTAGCATGGCGTTGGTGTCTACTGATTTATGAGATGGGACAGTCAACTCCACCACATCTTCTTAGTCACCTCTTATGACATACATGACAGTGTTTCTATTCTTTGCTTTTCTTACAGGCCCCAGCTATAAACTGATGGCTCTTGCTATAATCTTTGTATTTTGTGTGTGCATATTCTGTTTTCTTATTTACTGGCAAGTCATTTCTTTTTTAATATTTGACTGTTGGTGTTAGAAATATCCAGAGAGTTTACAGTTTCTTATATACAGAACAAATGTGTGAATGTCTATACTTGATGCCTGATTTAGTATTCAATAGATCATTCCGATATTGCTTTCGCCTCTGCATCATAATTGCTGCAGAACTCTCCACAAGCAACAGATAACTATATTAATATTTTGTCAGGGAGAACTATGAGAGCGATATCCTGCATTCTTTATGAAATGCAGTGGTGTCTTTTTGACTGTTATAAAGATTGCATGCCCTCGCTGTCACTGTGACATGTACAGGGTCGGCTGTTTAATCTCCCTTCTGACAGAAAAAAATTCAGTCCTATCCAGGAGTTGAACACTGGACCTCACAGTTGTGAGACCAATGCTCTAATCTCTCAGCCATGCAAGATGTGAAACTGAAATATGCGAGCTATTTTCTATTTTAATTTTACCAAAAGTATATTATTGCATGTTACCTAGAGAAGATATTATGTGGCCCTCTGGGCAATAAGTTGACCAATGGTCAGAACTGAAGAGCATGTGTGTGAAAGGTGACCTATTAGCCATTAATGTGGTTATTCATCTGCGTTCATTCTCAAACTAATGCAACTTAGCAGGATGTGGTTTATAGCTTGACTTGCAATGCCTGCACCTTCCGGTCAAACACAACCAATATCAGCATAGCTCTACGATCACTTTTATCTAACCCTGTGGGATGGGTCAGCTCTACCCTCAAGCCTCTTTATTCGCATTTTATGACATACATGGCAAGTAACTATTCTCCTTTCATCCGCTGGCAACACATAGACAAATGTGGTGATGGACATGTCGTAATTGGCAACTAAGGAAGTTTGTGGGAATGGAGTTGGCTGTCCCAACCCATAGAGGGTCAAAATAACCCATAGGCCATGCTGAAATCGAATGTGACAGGCCGAAAGGTGCAAATACTGCAACTAAGCTGTAAATGATGACAATGCATTCTGGACTACATCCTATTAATCTGCAGGAGTTTAAGAATCAACGCAGAAGAAGAAATTGAAATGAACAATATATAATGTTTTATGTGTATCTGCCTGGTATTTTATTGTACTGAAATATTCACACAAGTTTTCAACAAATCTCATTCTCTCTTAGCTGTCTCTTTCAGTTCTTTCCATGCCTAACCCCATTATTTTTTATATGCAAATTCGACTCCTTGTGACTTTCCAGATGATGAGTGTCAGGTATAAAAGATTGACTTAATTGTACTCATGTTATCCCATATCTGCTCCATCCTTCTCAATGAAGTGGGGCATGTAATCCATCAGGAGCACCATTCACAGAGCGTAACTCCATAGCTTCAATCGATAATCCCCTAGGATTTCTGAAGAATTCACTTTATAAATATGTCTCAAGCAGAATTCAAACCTCTTGAGCACAGAACAGATGGTGTAACTACTAACTTGTTTTTCCTTTGTACCTAGACAGGTTTTTTTTTAAATATTACAAATAATGTTTTCATTCAAATTAACGTTGCGTTTGCTATTTGTTGAAATGTTTGGTATGTTGACAAGATGGCGTCTGTTTGAAATTTGCAGGTTGGATTTGGTGGAATAATTGTTTGGAGTAATATATTAGTGAAATAAAATATGTAATGGTGTGTTGACAAGATGGCGTCTGCTTATGGTATGCTATTCAAGTTGGTTGAATTGTTTATTTATTTACTGTAAGTCCCTCTAGTCTACCTTGTGGAGCCAGGAGGCAGAAGAGGAAAGCGACTAGCCAACCAGACAGGATGACAACTCCTCTAAATATCACGCACAGGAATGCAGAGGGAATTAACAGCAACAAAAAATGAACTAGAAAACACCTTGCACCAGAAAGAGATTAGTATTTGCTGCAACAGGAAACCCATCTCAACGCAAAAATAACCTTTAAAATACGAGGGTACCAATGCTTCAGAGTGGACAGGAAAGATCGGAGGGAAGGCATCATACTAAAGCTGATCTTCTTCAGCGTTCATTCTCAAACTCCCACTGGATGTAGTAGGCTAGATTTCCAACATGATGTAGTCCAGAGAATGGAAATGTGTTGTGTTGCCGTTTTATTTGCGTCAATCGCCCAACACATCCGTATTCTGCGGTGATCAAGAATAACATCAATGCCATAGAAACCAAAACACAACAGGGAGGTGCTGAATACCAGATAATTCACCAAAAAAAACAACCCCCATGAACTCCACATACTAAACTTCTACTGCCCAAATGACATCCCACTAAACATGACCAGTATTAACATCCCCAACAAACACTTCCTTCTTCTTCTGCGCTCATTCTCAAACTCCTGCAGATTAGCATGATGTAGTCCGGAGAGCAGAAAACGTTGTGTCATGGTTTACAGCATTGCTGCGATATCTGCGCCTTTCTGTCTGATACATCCGACTTCGGCGTGGCTTTTGGGTCACTTACCCTATATGGGATAGCCAGCTCCATCCCATAACCTCCTTAGTCGTCCCTTACGACATGCATGGAAGGTAAACAGTGTTGCTATTCTTTGCTCCCCTTTCGGGCCCTGGCAACACACAGAAAAAACACTTCCTGACAGTGCAAGATTTTAACAGCCACTCCCAAAGATGGGGATATAACAATTTAGACGGAAGCAGAGAAAAAATAGAAAGATGATAACAACCTAATCCTCCTGAATAATCGACCAACTTTCTACTCAAGAAGATGGCATGGCACCTCAACCCCAGAATTGGCTGAAATAATGGAAAGAACAACTTAGTGGCAGTGATTATTGTCCCATCATCTTCCAAGTGAACAAATCAATAATTACAAGACCAACTAAGCCAAAATATAGCTACAAGAAAGTAAACTCGCACATATATAAACACAGAGCAAACCTACTTACAAGAGGCATACAATTAACAAGCAGAGACAGTAACACAATTATCATGGAGTTTAATAAAGGAATACTTCAGGCAGCTAAGGAGACAATACCAAGAGGAACAAGGAAGAATTATGTACCATATTGAGCTTCTACCAACAGACATCATGCCACAGATGGCCATGACACATATACATCACGTCTATAAAACCAAGGGAAAACCATGTAAAAGATGGACCAAAGAAGCCACAGGAACAAGCTTACAAACAGCACACAAGAAGGCCATCTCCAGAGAACTCTTCTACCCCTGCCTCCTCAAGGCAAACAAGGGCCACAGCGTATATATTGATTAATAGACAGACAGACAAGATAATATAGAGATTGGACCAATATACTCCAAAAACTACATGAAAAACTGGCTGAAGCATGTAATATTGCAGAGACGCAACCATCCCAACAGAACCACATCGCTCTACAAACAACCAAAACAAAATTCATTAAAGAAAATATAGAAACAGAGAAGTTCGAGGGAAAAAATTCACAAATTTAATTTTGATAAGTAGGGGAAAAAAACTATGGAAACTAACCAAGCAAATAAATTATGATAGCAGTTCCCATCAAGAGCAAAAATTTCTTTGAAGATTCAGGTAAACTCCACTCTGGCCAGCAAGCAGTAGACAGTTTTATTTGCGCCAATGGCCCGACACATCCGTCTTCGGTGGAATTTCCGAATATAAACTATATATTAAGACCTATAGGGACTCTTCATCATCCTGTATTCCTTACATAAGCTAGGTATATATCAAGACCTGGGTGGTCTCTTCACCTCCCTACACATCGCTATGCCCCCTAGTATTTCATTGTGTGAAGGAAAGAGCAGGGAACATACATGCCTCAATCAATGTACTAACTTTAGTAACACATAACTCCCACCATCACCCCCTCCCACTCTGGTCAGTAGATACGAGCACACATGACCGATCTCTTGCTGTGACCATAAATTTCACTAACGAGAAACCCCCGTGGTAATTGCGCCAAAGTCGACCTCCTGGTAGTGCACTTATTACTCACAACCAGAAAATCTAGTAGACTTATATCGCACTGTCTGTATGGTAACTGGGGAAGTTTCAACTTTGGCTAACCATTCGCCTAAGTATCTCGTCAACGTGCAAAAAATTCGTAAATTCCAGTTTAGAAACAGCATCTATGTCACACAATCCTCACTCATCAGAGACATGTTTAGACGTGTCTGTTGTATCTAGGTCCCCTGGATGCATGACTCACCATGCGGCCACATTATATCCTACCATATCTTCAGCATATTATTAGATATAAACCGGGGTGGCGCTGAGGCTCCGTTGCTCCCGCTATGTCGCAACGATAGCCAACACTCGTTAGTTGGCTCGGACAGCCCATATCCGACTGAGATATGATGAGATATAGTGCTCCCGTTCTAATGCTGTTCTATCCTGAGCGAGACTCTCACAAGAGCCTACTTCAATATTAAGATGTTTCAGTGATGACTTGAGCGTGTCTTTGAAGCGCATTTTCTGTCCACCAGCTTTTCGAATTCCTGCCTTGAGCGCTCCATAATATATTTGTTTTGGCAGACGCGAGTCCTCCGTACGCACAAGATGATATTATATAGTAGGTGTTTATCATTGTGAGATATAAGCCGAAATCTCCGTCATACTAAAAGCACGAGTGGAGGGCGGGGAGAAGAGATATACCAACTGGGTCGGTCGCCAATTTCGCGAATGAAAAAATGAACGTGTGCTTGTTCTTCATGATTTCCGTCGTTTCCAGTGATGCCACAGCAGGTTTTTAATTAAGTAATCTAGGTAATGCTGATTTCTAACACCATATTTAAAAAAAGCTAGTTTTTTCCCGATCACATTAAGGGACACAACGGCATGGAGAGAATGTTAGTGGGATTGGGGGGGGGGATGATAGAAGGCAACAGTTTCTTGTCCAAGTGATTTGTCCAAGTTTCTTGGCTGTTGGACAACAGCCATTCACTAATGCCTGCGCATGTCACTAAAAGAGGCGGGACAACTTGTTCAAGATCACGGAGAATTCAAGAGATCCACAGAGAAGACTACGTTCTGGAGAAGAATATTCATTTCTGTCGTGATGGCTACATTGGTGATCTTTTTGGACTATGGTATTTTGAGGATTTTCTGTAACATTTTGTTTCAGATTCTGCTATTTTATTTTTCACTTTGTTGGTGATTGTCCATGATTCATAACCATATATTGCCACTGGGAATATGCAAACTCTTAGGAATATTAGTTTCGTTGTTTTGCAGCAGTTCAGCCATATGTTTTTCATTTTACGTGATTATCAACTCCTTCTGACTTCTTCATAGCAATCACTGTCACTGATGTTAAGAGAACCAATGTATTCAAAACTGGTGACTCATTTTAATTCTCTGTTGTTGATAGTGATTGAGAACTTGCTAGTGGTTTTGTCGCTTGTAATATTCTTAGTCTTGTTTACATTCAGAAAAGAATGGCGTTGAAGCTGAAGCTCTTTAGAGACATTTTGAGCGAGTCATTGAAGTGTTTCCTCTTACCACCACCAGTCGTTTTCTCCAGATCTGACAGGGTATCTTATACAGATGCATTAACAGTTACTTATGTATATTGTGTACTTAGCATGAATGATATGCCAAAGACGGATGTGTCGTGCCATTGGCGCCAATAAAATGGCGACACAACGAATTTCCATTCTCTGGACTATATCTTGCGGGAAATCCAGTAGGGCAATTGTCCTGCTGCAAGAGAGATCCACTAGGAGTTTCAGGATGAACGCTGAAGAAGAATGAATACAGACTGCCACATCAAGCATCAAAATGGATACCGGATGACAAAAGAAAAAGAGAAGATCAAGAGAGATTCTTTGCAGAAACAACCATCAAAGAGAGTATGACTATGGGTCTCTACAACATGCAAGAATTACACACATCAGCATCACACAGCTCGAACTGGAGAGCTCTGGTTTCTACCCTACCCATCGTATTCGGCGCTAAAAGAAATTATATAGATGTGTGCACATTGTGTGTAATACTATATTAAATGCATAATTTTATATGTTGATGTAATTTAACTATGTATTCTTTTAAACTATATCAGTCGTGTTCTTGTGATTTGTTTTCATCAGTAATTTTCACCATTTGAGCAGATACATAATATATTGTTTGTCTCTTTATGCAAATAATGAATAAAAAGAATGTAAATGTAAGTGCTTATGGCAAGTGCGAATACACAGACAAATAGAATAAAACGTGAGGTAATCGTATAGACAGCTACCATTTTCTGTGAGAAATTGGTGAAAGATTGCAAACCAGAAAAGTGGATTGAGATGTACTCTTGATTTCCTTATGGGAATCATCGGTTTTTGTACATTTACGAATATCGCAGAAAGGGTCTCCAAAGAGGTTCAATATTTGCGCATGGCGAATGCCTGACAACGCATCCCAAAACAGCTGATGAATGGTGAGCTTCAAGAGAAAACAACAAGGATTCTTCTTCTTCTGCGTTTGTTCTCAAACGCCTGCAGATTAGCAGGATGTAGTCCGGAGAACGGAAAGCGTTGTGTTATGGTTTACAGCCGTACTGCGATATCTGCACCTTTATGCCTGACACATCCGACTTCAGCATGGCTTTGGGTCACTGACCCTATATGGGATGGGACAGCCAACTCCATTCCATAACCTCATTAGTCGCCTTTTACGACATGCAACACACGAGCAAACAAGGATTCTGATACATAATACTGGAGAAGAGAGACACGATCATCTACGCCAGTCGACATGGCACCTAATGATGATGATTGCCAATATAACAATAAAAACTATTTCATCATTCAAAAATAATTTACAAATAAAACATTTAATATAAATAAAAATATTTAAATATACCTACATATTAAAAAATAAAACATTTAAAAAAGGCGAATTCATCATCAGGTGCCATGCCTGCTGGTGTAGGCGACCATGGTTCTCCACAGCTCTCTACCTCCAGAATTATGTATCAAAATCGTTGTTGTTTTCCTTCCGTGGCAGGTTGTCAAACTGTCTAATATTTTCTTACGTTGTCGCCCTCTGTCTCTGTTGTCTTCAATCTTGCCTGTTGTGACTATGTTCTCCAAACCTCACTGTCTCAGGAAGTGGCCAAAATGAAGATTGTCTGTTTTTATATTATTGATTAAGGTCCGTTTCACATTTGATATTTCAACACCTCTACATTCATTTTTCTGGCAGTCCATTGTATTCTCATTATTCTTCTGTAGAACCACATCTCTTTAAAAAAAAACATCAAAATCATTTAAAAGCTAACAATATAATTAAAAAAAACCCAAAAGTAAGCAGCGTTTCATCATCATCATCATTAAGTGCCGTCTCTGCAGCGAAGGTTGGCTGGAACATACCTCCAACATCCCCTATCTCTTGTCTTTGTGGTGCACTCTGCTAGACTGTAACCTGTCCATCTTGTGATGTTACTCTCCCACTTGTATCTCCGCCTACCTCTTTCTTGCTCGCTTCCATTCGACGTTAACTTCAAGTAAGGTCTTCAATAAGGCTTTTAATGTGTCCAAAATATTTTATTTGACTGATCTTTATTTCTCTTAGTAATTCTTTATATTAAGTATTTTAAAAACCTCTTTGTTTGTTTTCTTCTCCTTCCATGATGGCCTCCCTATTCTTCTATACATCCACATCTCAAAAGCATCAATTATGTCTTCTAACTGTTTATTAAGTGTCCATGTTTCTGAGCCATACATTAATATAGAATAGATGTAGCATACTTACAATAGAAGCAGCGTTTACCCGATACATTTTAGGCATAAAATAAGCTGGGGTTTTTTTTGCGATTTTATTGAAGATAATCTGAGAGTGTCACTAAAACGTTAATGGTAACCGTGATCCAGGTTCTACTTCCTTTCTAATTAATACCTTTGGAGACGTTGTAGTGCATCAAAATTTGGTCGTGTTTATATCTTAACTCATCCAACACTACATCGTTCACATACATAATTCAGAATGCCTCCTAAATTCGATCCAAGTCAAATGTTCATAGGTATAATTATAATGATTTTAGTTTGTTTTGTTTAACCATTATTTATATGAAAAGTCCAGTCGAAGAAGATGAACTAGGAACGTGTTGTTATATGAATAAATTGCTTCGTTTGAGAAGTTCAAGTTATGGCCTAAGCCTAAACTTATTTATGGTCACTGTTATTTGTGGTATAACCACTTAGACCTGGGAGTAAACATCGCATAGAGTTAGACGGAAAATTGTTCAACCGTCGGCGGCTTCGAGCAAAAAACCAAAGTTAAATCACACACAATCAGGGATCTTCTATTTGCTGATGACTGTGCCCTAAATGCCAACTCTGAGGCTGATCTACAATGTATTATAGACAGATTAAAGCCTGTACCAACTTTGGGCTTACCATTAACACAGAGAAAACAAGTCATGTTACAACCAGCACTTGGCAAAAGATATCTCGAGCCCTGCATAAAGGTAAATGGTGTAGGACTGAAAGTTGTGAATAGATCTAGGCAGTACGTTATCACAAAATGCCAACGTTGATGATGAAGTGTATATAATACAAGGATCGCCAAAGCAAGAAGTACTTTCAGCAGATTGTACGCAAATGTTTGGCGTAGAAATGGCATTTACCTACAGACGAAGCTGAAAGTTGGTACGCCTTACGAAAGTTTACAGAGCAGTGGTACTTCCAGTGCTGCTATACGCTAGTGAAACATGGACTGTGTATAGACGTGATGTGAAAAAACTCAAATCATTTTCATACAAATTGTCTCAGAAAAGTTATCAACATCAGATGGCAAGACAAGATTCCAGATACCACTGTCCTTGATAGAGCTGGTATCCCAAGCATTGACATGATCCTGATGCAGACACAGATTCGTTGGGCAGGTTATTTGGTACGTATGCCAGACCATCGTCTGCCAAAGATACTTCTCTATGGTGAGCTAGAGAAGGGTATATGATCTCAAGGTGGCTAAAGGAAGTGCTACAAGGACTCGTTAAAGAACCTACTGAAAGCCTTTGAAATAGACCACCATACATGGAAGAACTTGCACAAAATAAATCTAGGTGGCGTTCTAAAATAAAAAAGAGCGCATCATCTTGTGAAAAGAGAAATGCAGCAGCTCAACAGCGGAGAGCAGCTAGAAAGTCACGGATAGACCAAGATCCGTCTACAGTCGTTATTCCATGTCCAAACTGTACAAGGACATTTACAGCTCGAATAGGGCTCATTAGCCATCTACGAACTCATAATCAAGGACATAACTAAAATTGAATTTTCAAAAGTGGATGTAACAAATCGCCGGTCATCACTTGTGATGGACGAACAAAAACAATAACCACTTACAGGACAGTGTATTCACGCATGTTCGTTCACAAAACTCCTGCAGATTAGGTAGTTCGGAGAACGGAATATGCATCGTTTTACAGCTAGGCTGCGACTTTCGCTCTGACACATCGAAATCCGACGTAAAACAGCATAAAAATGTGTTCCTTATATTCAGTGACCAGACTTATCTATGAAATGGGACATGACCATCTCCAATATATGTATTGTTCATCCATCACAAGTGATGATGACCATTGACCATTTATTTGTTATATCCACTTTTAAAATTCAATTTTAGTTTTGTCCTTGATTATGAGTTCGTAGATGGTTAAGGAGCCCTAGGTAATTTTCTCGTTCATGTAACCACCGTGCTATAAATAGCGCAATGTTCATATTCCGGACTACCAGACGTCAAGGATTTTCACACTGCCAATGAAATTAATGGATGCCGTGACGCCACACCGCGGAAGCAAAAAGAGTTTTTTTGCGTACGACGTGGCTTTGTGAATGGTAGAGCCAACCATTTCATTCGCTTTGCGCGGAATACGGCAAAATCCATAGTCGGCTAGTCCAAAATATAAACATTGTTAATTAGATTAAATACGTACCTCATTCATCTTGGCTTGGCTGATAAACCCATGTTTTATTTCACACAAGAACTCCCAAGAAAATAGATGCCACATCCGTTGTAACTATTGAATCCGTCAATTCTGCTATCAGTCTCTATCAATTTGTATTGATAATGATAGCATAAACGGGTATATATCTAACCTTATATCTAAAATATATCTAAATTTATGGAAAATGTCATCGCTTGTCGTTCACTACAGTATTCTTCTAATGAACGCATGGGCTATTTTCTAAATGCCTCTTTTTTTCCGGAAGTAGTTGGTGATGTAGCGCCACCTCTTTCGGAAGGAAAGCCCCCGTTTTTTTGGTGGTTTTTTCCCCTAATTGTGAAGGAAATGAATTATTTTGCTGAATGTAATATAAAGGGGTGGGCTTAAACCCCCCCCCCCCCCCCCCCCCCCCCCGTTTCATTTTTCCCCCTTTTTTTTCTTTTTCACATAACCACCATCTTACCAGACCCTTCACCTCGAGATCACATTCCACAAACGACTTCCGTCAAAGGTTAGGAAACCCCGGGAATCCAGGCCAAAGGTCACAACAGTTACTTGAACGTGAAATGCACCGGAGCCCTATTCTAGGTCTCCAATATATAAAGACCTATCCCAATAAATCTTTCTTTCAGGTGTACACTGAGCTATAAACAGCATTTTTAACTAGCTGACACATGGATTTCATACCACCATTTAAATTAATGGCTGCTCTGACATCACAACCCGACAATCACTGAGTTCACTCACTCTGGATAGATAAACTTATGCATAATCTGTTTTCAAATTTGCACTTTTTTTTTTTTTCAATTTCCTATTATTTGTGCTGAGCGATCAGTATTTCTGCCTACTATACACTATTGTACAGCGAGGAGTGCGCACAATTATTTTGGCATCTAATCATAACCGTACTCTTAAGTACTTCGGCGACCAGTACTTCTAAGCTTGCCAATTCAAATAACAAAAAGGTTAGGTTCTACCTCGAAACTAGAACAAAGGTCACAGTGAAGAACTATACTTTACTTGTGCTGAAGTCACTCTTTGCCTGTGTATTCAAGGACCCAAAATTGGAGCAGAATAGTAACACTTGCCATGCATGTTGCAAGAAGCAATTAAGGTGGTATAGACCCAGAGGATGAAAGTGACCCAGAAAGCATTCTAAAGTTGGATGTCAGACTGAAAGGTGCTGACGTACAGCCAAGATATAAACTATTGACACATTAAATTTTTGCTGTTTGCTTTTTTAGAAAGCTGAGGAAATCGTTGCCAAAATCTTCAATCTCTAATGATCAACATCCGAATAGGATACTGAAGAAATTCTTTTTCTTTTTTAACATCTGTTGTCAGTACAACGGAGTACATTTCCATGTCAGATTTAACTTTCCCGACCAATTTGGTCGATAGTCGAATTTCTGTTACAGAACCTTGTGGACCAATTTCGACAATAGTCGAAAACACTGATAGATCAGAAAAATGGGAATAACCATTTTAATAGTGTGACTATAAATAGGGTTTCCGGGAAATTATGTGTAAAAATGGCAGCACTTATGGAATACCGTTTTAATCATGAAATATTGGAGATTTTGAAGGTTATCTCGTATGATATATAGAAATTAATATAAATCTAGGCCTATCATTACGATAAGTAACATTTTGCATAGAAAGTTTCAAGACTTTCTCGCGCTAGATTGATTTTATATGGATTTTTAAAGATGGCGATGTCAATATATAAGATTTTACGGGCACCCACGGTAATGGCGGACAAGTGCGCTGTGGATTGTTGGTGAGCAAAGTGTTAATGAGACATATTTTGGAAAAAAATGGAAGAGAATTGCAGCAGCGGAGGGCAATACCATACCGGTAAATAACTGGTAGTCAAATGTGTCCTGTTATCAATAGGTAAAACAGTAATTTATAAACCATAAAGATAACTGGATGGAAATGAGTAGAATAGTATGGATGGCAAGTTACAAACTGAAACATGCATAGTAACATGACTAAATAAAACTATACAGGAGTGAGAACTTGTGCAGAGTGGAAGGTTACGAAAGATCTTGCCAGAATGAAGTCTAGGCTGACGTAGTTCATGCCATATCTTTCAGCCACGCATCTTTTTTGATGTAACTGATAGTATAGATTCCTGAAGTTTAAACTGAGTGTTTCATTTATCTTTGTACATGGATTAGATACATTCTTGTGGAATCTTTTTGACTCATCAAAATTGTGAATGTTTTTAATTCTTTGTTGGTTTGGGAAATATATGCTATGATATGCTGTAAACATATGAACCAATAAACATTTAAAATCTTCAATTATTTCTATTGACACAAAATTATTTTTTCCTCAGTTTACTGCAGAGCAGTAGGAGGAGAAGTACCAGCAACTTCATCATTAGCCCCTAAAATTGGTCCATTAGGTTTGGTGAGTGCTTTACCATTAAATTAAATATTAGACTCCCATGTGTTGCCATGGATCGGAGAGGGGAGCACAGAATAGCAGCAACACTGCTTACCATGCATGTCATAAGTGAGTAAAGGAGCATTCTATTCTATGGGCTATTTTCTGTTTATCTGCAGGAGCTTGAGAACAAACACAGAAGATACTCTCATGGCTTTGATATTCGTATCTTTCAGCTTCGTTATCTGTTGATCTTCAACATATGAGACGTGGTAGCCAATTTCACTCCCAAACAGCCAGTCATTTGTTACGATATACATGGCAAGAAAATGTTTGCCGGTCTTTGCTCCCCTTCTGAGTCCTGACTACACATGAAAGGTAGATTGTGGACTAAAAAATAGAGGCCCTACAAACGTATACATAGTTGTTGGGTAGAAATGTATTGTACTGTGCTAACACAAGATGCATTTATTAATCATTTGCAGATTACACCATTTAAAAAAAAACATGCAGCACAATTGACCTAAACAAGTTGGTTGCTTTGTAGCTGATCCAGTGGTCCATGGGCTCATGCCCTTCGACCCAACACTATTAAAATGGCATACTGTTGGGAAGTGGATTTTCGGCCCACCCCAGGTTAAAGCATAATCACACCACCAGGAAGGTGTTTTAACCTATGCACCGCTCCGAGCCATTGCAGTCAATATAAGGTTGACTGTGCTGATTCCCTGCCACCAATATTCTACTACTGGTTATGCTGAACCTCTATTGCTTTAGTCATCCAGTCATGCAACCAAATGTTCAAGTCAAAAGAATTTTCACGTCCTGGGTCACTGTGCCTCTATGATGGGCCTCAGCCATAGGATAAAACTGCTGTTTCCTTCTCGCAAGTGCTGCGCAGTACATCTCTGCCTTCCTCCCAATCACAGAGGTGCATAAATAACAAAGTATAAAAGACATTGCAACAACAAAATTTGGGCGAAGCATAATTGTATAGATGACATGCCATGAAACTTCTATAAGAAGATAACCTTAATAAAACAGCATGTCATCTAAAGTTTTCTGTACAAAGAGATCTCATGTACAAAGTGAAGGTCTTTGCCTATGCAAATTTGTATTGGCCAGTTGTAAAATGTCACCCAACTGTCATGACAATCCAAGCAGATGTCTCTTGCAGCAGACTGTAGGATATGGAAAGTTTGAGTGCCAATGTTTTGCATGAGGAGGGAGCAAAAATACTAGCACTGGTACCTGTCATGCATGTCATATGAGGTGACTAAGGTTTTGGGTGGTGTTGGTTGTCCCATTCCATAGATGGTCAAAGTGAGACAGAAGTCATGCTGAAGTCGCATGTGTAAGGCTGAAAGGTGTAGAGATCATGGCACAATGTATTCCATTCTCTGGATGACATCCTACTAATCTGCATGAGTTTGAAAATAAACGCAGAAAGTTTAAGACATTACAGTTTTTCCATCATTTGTGTATGGGGAAATACAGTGATGGCCCACATGTTTAGCAAATATCAAGATAGAGATAAGCACATATGGTTAGCATGTGTACCTTTAACGTTCCCAGATTTATGCTGGTACCATTGACCATGAGAAGGTTCAAAGTGGCCAACATTGATACCACCAAATGTGTGCACTTTCATGTGTCTGGGTGCCTGCATACAAAATGGTATTCATTAATGGTGCATAGCCTGATAATATCCTGAAGGTTCTTTTATCAATAGATTCAAAGATAACACAGTTCAGTGGATGTAACCTCAAGAGTAGTCTTTTTTGGATGAGTGCATTGTTAAAGTTTAACCTAATTAAATGTTAGTGAAGTTCAACCGTGATGTAGTGCCAACATCAGTTAAGTATAATGAAGATTGAGAGAAAGCACATCCATGTAACCACATTGTAAGGACAACTGGAGAGGAGATGGGCACCACTAGCTAGACCTGTCGCCCACTGAAATACTACAATGAATAATCACAACGATTTTTCCTCACTCGTCCCCATCGCTGAGGATAGAAATTGCAGGAGGACTGTGCTGAGGCATCCAATGTTGTACCCTTATGACCCTGAGAGGTTTTTTGATACAAAATGATGGTAGGAAGCTGAAGTAATCTTGTTATAAAATGTCTGAGAAACCCCTCGCTTTATGCCGTGCAGCATCAGGGTTTAATAGTTCATAACTCTTTGCAACAAATGCCCCTATCCATGGTTGAATTGTAATTGAAACAGTTTTTCAGTTGAACTGGAAATAAAAACTAGACTACCAGTTACTGGTACATGTGGTTGTGTTTAAGATGCAGGGGTGTTCACATTTTATATAATTGAATTCACCAATGTAATAATTAAGCTTGAAGTCTTCTCTAAAGACTAAGAAACCAAGGACAATTAGTAAAGGCGACTATTTTTTCACCATTGCGTTATATTGGGAAAAGTAAGCTTGAAATTTTTGGTGACCAATGTCAAATGTAGATGAACCGCTGAAGACTGATGTGTCGGGCTATTGGCGCAAATAAAACAGTGACAATGCATTTCCATTCTCTGGACTACATCCTGCTGGAAATCTAGTGGGACCATTGTCCTGCTACAAGTGATCCAGCTGGAATTTGAGAATGAACACTAAAGAAAAGTAGATAAGCTTTTATTTTCCCAGGGCTGGTACCTATTTATTTAGGGGAGCAATTTCAGTAACACGTTCATGTTTGCCCCAAATCTTATTGTTACTACAGTTTTATTTCTTCTTTTTTAACCTGTGATTTTCATTGACATAATTTTGATGTACTTTTGCAGTCTCCCAAAAAAGTCGGTGATGACATCCAGAAGGGTACAGCTGACTGGAAAGGGCTGAAGATCACCGTCAAGCTTGTGGTACAGAACAGACAGGCTAAAGTAGAGGTTGTTCCAAGTGCAGCAGCTTTGATTATTAGAGCACTCAAAGAACCACCTCGTGATCGCAAGAAGGTTAAACATGGTATGTTCCAGTGCTAGATTTCTTACAATCAGGACAATGTTACCTTCTAGTCATAATTGATGAGGATATTGTTTTTCTGTATTCATTCTCAAACTCCTGCGGAGTAGCATGGTGTAGTCCAGTTAATGGAATGCATTGTTATGGTTTACAGCATAGGCTATGTTATACCTTTTACCTTTCTTGGTCACTTGAACCTCTATAGAATGGCGCAGCCAACTCTACCCCAAAAATATCATGAATCTTTTGTTACAATGCTCATGGCAGATACTTTTTCTCATTTACTCCCTGGAAACATAGGTGAGATAAAGAAAAAGGGGTATTCAGGGACCTGCATTGATCTAGTTCTTCTGCGTTCATTCTCAAACTCCTGTAGATTAGCAGGTTGTAGTCCAGAGAATGGAATGCATTGTTTACAGCATTGCTGCAATATCCAAGCCTTTTGGCTTGACATCCAACTTCAGCATGGTTTTGGATCACTTTAACCATATGAAATGGGATAGCCATCTTCACCCCACACTCCGTATTCGCCTCTTACGACATAGACGATAGGTAAACAGTTGCTATATTTTTTGTTCCTCACTCCGCGCAACACATGAGCGTCCTTTGATCTAGTTTGTTGAGGCATCTTGCATATACTTCTAGATGTTACGGGATGTGTCAGGCCATTGGCGCAAATAAAAAATAAAGGTGACAATGCATTTCCGTTCTGGATTATTACATCCTGCTGGAAATCTAGTAGGACTGAAACCCTAATGATTTAAAAATGCTGGTGCGGTATAATTATATACAGCAGGAAGGTACTTGTTTTTACTGTTAGTTTTGAGAGCTTCCCTGTTGAATTCAGATATGGTGACAGTATCTATATGCAATGTTTACAAGTGAAGATTGTTTACAAGCTTATTTTCCAAGTGTGAAACCTAGAAAAACATCAAAATCTGATGTCATGTTGATATGCAGATATTGAAATATGGAGTGCAAATGGTTTAGGTCTGCCACTACACTGAAGATAAATATGAGCATAGCAATGCGCACTGGGACACTGCTCACTTTGTGGATGAAGCTTTTTAGCAGAACAAAGAATGACAATATACAAGAACAATCACTCAAATACAAAAAATAAGACAAGTGACTGCTCAAATATAAGGTGGACAGAACAAAGGTTAAACACTTCAAACCACCAAACTTAACTCTGCATGCATTGCTGTAACTATTTTCCTCCTACTTTGACAAATTTCATGTCTTAGTGATTCAGTATCTCAACATTTTTTTGTAAGTAGTAATGCAACTGAGAAGCAATAAATACTAAGTTGATGCAGTGATGTACTATAGGGTCTGACAAAGTCCCATTTGGATCGTAACATGGAAAAGTTCTAGTTCCTTTTTTTATTTCCTAAATTGATAGACCATATACCAGTGGGAACATTGAAACTTGCCTAATTGAAACATCTTTGGCAAGGTACCAGCAGCATAACCAATGTATGATCTGAATGCGATCACATTAGTTTGTAACTAATGTGAACTAAGAATACTCGCTTATAACTGATTTTATTTGATAGTCATTGTATGTATTTTTGCACTTGAACATTTAAAAACAAAAACCACCTGAAGTCATGTTGATATAGTTTAATAGTTGGCTGTGTCAACATAGAACACATATGTCCTAAGTCTGACCAGTAAGTCTTTACATTCTTTCAGTCAAACACAATGGAAACATCTCAGTTGATGATGTGATTAAAATTGCAAGACAGATGCGCTCCCGTAGTATGGCCAAAGCCTTATCTGGAACAGTGAAGGAGGTGTTAGGTAAGTCAGCTTTTATTATTTATGTCAACCTGCCTGTTAAGATCTAAAATTCAGATATGCTATAATTGAGTACACTTGTCATTTGGTGTGCAATCTTGAAACAAAGTTGTGCATTTCTTCAGAATTTCATAACTTACGTGACTATATTAGATTTATAAAAAGTTGTAAAACATTACCTGAAATTCCTTTCCTTGAACCAATATTCACTAGGTTGCTAGAAATTGTTATGAGCTGCATATATTTACTCAGTTCTAAAACAGAATAAACTTGTGTGCTGATATCACACAGTAACACTTATCTTGGCATATACAACTTCTTATTAGCTGGCAACCATCAAGCTACCAATGGTTGACTGGCATCAACCAAGAGTGACTGAGATTGGACATGGATGGGGATGCATAGGGTACTGCTTTTGTCGAACCCCTGGTTAGCATATAACCAAGATCCCTAAAGTACCTCCTCATGGTGCATCCTGGAAACATACAGCTGCTCGTGCGGATTCTGGCTAAACCTTTTGGGGGACCATGCCCGTGAATATGGGGGCAGCAGATGGAAAGAGAATTGACTGCAAAAGAGACAATATAAAAAACTGCACCAACACATTCAGTAGTGACACTGTCAACATACAGTGATGCTAGTCAGTCTGGCCTGAGCATTGGAGGGGCAGCCAATGAAAATGACAACAGTAGACACATGGCAAGATACAAAAGATAACATACTTCTGCGTTAATTCTCAAACTCCTGCACATTAGTAGAATGTAGTCAAGAGAATGGAATGCATTGTGTCATGGTTTACAACATTGCTGCGCCTTTTGGTCTGACACATGCGACTTCAGCATGGCTTTGGGTCACTGGCCCTATACGGGATGGAACAGCCAACTCCATCCCATAACTTAGTTGCCTCTTATGACGCATGTAAGGAAACACGTTTGCTATTCTTTGCTCCCCTCTTCTTCAGCGTTCATTCTCAAACTCCCACTGGATGTCTCTTGTAGCAGGACAATGGTCCAACTAGATTTCCAGTCGGATGTAGTCCGGAAAGTATTCGCTGTTTTATTTGTGCCAATGGCCTGACACATCCCATTTTGACTCTGGTAACACAGGACTATAACATACTGACTACAGTGAGAGGGCAGCATAAGTGCAAATAGGAAGGAGAACGTTACAAGTAAATGAATGTACAAGCTGTTAGCTAGAGACAATCTTCTAGTTACTGGTGTTCCTTACAAGCAGAGACCCTGAGCACCTGGCCCAATTCTACCATCAAGACAAAGGGTTCCGTATCAAATGGGTTCAGGACAATGAGGGCAAGTTCTTTAACAGGAACCAGGCTGGCGGATAAAAATGGTTCATCACCCGATGTACATGCGAAGAACATCTAATTAAACGAGACAAGCTCATTGACTAGTAACACATTGTATGAGATAGACGTGGACGACAATCGTCTCAGCGAAGCGTCATTACGCGCACGTTGACAGGTAGGCAAGCCCATTACCCGAATTAAAGGCATGACGAAAATGGATGTGCTGGGCCTTGGATGTCCGGGCCACAGAGTGAGCCAACTGAGGTGTAAATAACACAGTACAACATACTTCACGCTCCTTCGTGGAAATCACATGGTTTATTCGTTGTGATTGTAAGAGTGAACGCAGAAAAAAAAGAAGAGACAAACATGCAAAGCTACCAGTGGTTGGCTGCATCATCCAAGATGAGCGACTGAAATCATACATAAAAGCAACACGTAAAGCTACCTATGGTTGGCTGCCTCATTCATCTTTCAGCAAAGTTATTGATTAAAAATGATTCATAGAAAATGTTACGTTTCAGGAAGTGATGTGCCCAGGTCACCTCGTCTGGTGCTCCATAGTTGCAAAAATGTCTTTTTGTATTCGAACAAAAAATACAGAATGATAGATAAGTTACCAGTTTCATGCTTAATGATTATTTTTTTCTTTTGATGACAGGCACAGCACAGTCGATTGGCTGCACCATTGACAAGTTGACCCCTCATGGTGTTATCGAGAAGATCAATGCAGGAGAAATTGAGATTCCAGATGAATAAACTATTCACTTTTGAATAAAAACAAAATGTTTGTCAATTTATTATTAGTCTACATGTAATTCACTTATACAAGATAAGTACAACATGGTACCCACCAGACATACAAAAGTACAACATGGTATGCGCTAATTTATGATTCGACTGTATATTGCAGCACTGGAATGGCTCCTTTTGGGGCTGAACATGTGCATCCATAGTCCCCGTTTAACATAATCCTGACAGCAAACAGTACGCATTTGACTGTCGCCACAGTTATTCAAGTGAGACGACCTATGCTTGTGTCTTCAGGAAAAGATTATGCTCCTTGCTGTGCATGATTGACGTAATCATGTGTTCTAAACCTGTGGAGTTTATATGCTTCTTGATGTGGTGGTGCCATCTGCATACCTATTTGTGTGCTGCCTCCGATCCTGAGGTTAAAACTGTTCACACTGTCAGTATTCCTGTACTTTCTGCATATGCTGAACAGGTGTGGTGAGGGATCCTTGTCCGACTCATTTTTGGACATCAAACCACTCTTTTTGATTGTTCATTCTCAAACTCCTGCAGATGATCAGGATGAGTTATCATGGAATCATTTCCAGTCTTTATACTAAATTCAGGTTTGTCATCCGCAACTTTTCCCTATTGGATAGTTTTGGAAAGTGAATCATGCCTCATTACATGGCCAACACGTTTGCGACATTTTACCACTGCCATGTGATATGTTTTCAAATGTCTATTCTCTCCCTTACTGTTGCATTCAGGAAAAACATTCATTCTCAGGGCAAGGTGAATAACTGCACAATGAGAATTATTGTGCAGGTAAATTAATAAATACAATTTGCAATCAATGTTTATGATTAAAAGTCCAATTAAATGGAAGAGGTACTGATCTGTGCACATATCTTTGTGAATATCATTTAAATTTACTTGTGTAACATGCGAGAGGACAAAAAAAAATTAGTAACAGTTTCATGCTGGACTTGTCAATTTATTTGCTAATAAATATTCAAATGAAAGCTGCAAAGAAGTCTCCCTTACACAGCATGACAACATATATATATATATATATATATATATATATATATATATATATATATATATATATATATATATATATATATATATATATATATATATATATATATATATATATATATATATATATATATATATATATCCAAATATATAGGTCTAGTTTGCACAGCAAAAGTAACTTAAGCAAACATGTTACTCTTCAAGGAGTGCCTCAAGAATGAATGACTGTATATGCTGAATGCAGAAGAGGCATAGTTCACATCCAGAAGTCCTAGATATCTAGTGAAACAGGTTTCCAAAATACACATTTGTTTTGCATGTACGCTGAAGAATGACACATAGAAATCATGATAACTAGGCCTAGTCCTAATCAAAAACAGAGTAATCTGGATCAGTGTCATTTGCAGGACCTGATTTCTGGTGAAACTAATGAATATTGACATAGATCACCTGTGTTGACTATTCTCAATCAATAATACTAGGTCTATGGTGTGGGAGGAAAATAAAAGCAGGTAGGGATTGAATGGGTTAATACCCGCCGAAGACGGATGTGTTGGGCCATCGGTGAAAATAAAACTCATTTCCATTTTAATGGACTACATTCTGCTGGAAATCTAGTAGGACCATGGTATCCGTGCTATAAGTGAGATCCAGCGGGAGTTTGAGAATGAACATTGAAGAAGAATGGGTTAATAGTTGCTAGTATATATAGATTGATATAAATATAAAATGTATATTATAATATGGTGCGGAGTGTCTCACTTTTGTACAACCATAAAGTAGCTGAAATGTCAATGTGGTGAGGTTTTCCTCTCATGGAAGCCTCACAGCATTTCATATGTACAATCATGTTTTCCTTTGTGATGCTACATCCAGGGAATACAGCATTGGACATCAGGATGGGAGTCAGAAGAGCTCCAACCCTGAACATGATCCCGACAATGTGTACATGGTGTTCCAGCTATGAACATGACTGTTGTGTTGTGAAAAGCATCACTGTGCAGAATGTGACATTTCCCTGTGAGAGCCAAGAATCAGACTGCATGTTAGCCCTGGAGAGCCCCCTTGGATGACAGGAAATGCATAGCTGACTGTTTCACCCATACTAGTGACCATGGCCCAGAATGTTGTTGCCATGGATACCTGACTGGTAGTGGTGCTTGACACAGCACTAAAGTCCAATTCCCCAACGTTGACGAAAGGTAGAAAAGCCACAAAAAAGTATAGAATCTACGCCACCGCTGAGTAGTTTGTCTCAAAACAGAGTTGTCTTCTGATTATGAAATCAATCTCTGGAGAAACCACTACATGCACATAGGAAGGGTGCAAAGGGAACGCATTGCTCTTGGCGGACCCAGGGTTAGATAACCAAGAGTCCAAATGTACCTCCTCGCGGTGCACCCTGGAAACAGAAATACAGCAGCTCGAGCTGATTCTGGCCAAATCATTTGTGGATCATGTCCGAGAATGTGGAGGTAGCAGATGGAAAGAGATTTGAATGCACAAGAGACAGACAATATCTCCGACAACACCAGCATCACCACATATAGCGACACTGTCGACATACAGTAAAGCTAGTCAGTCCAGTCCGAACATTGGAGGGGCGGCCAATGTAAAATGCACGTAACGGTAGATGCATGGCGGGAAACAAATAGATTTCATACTGAGTACAATGAATGGGCAGAATAGCGCTAGAGGGAACTGCAAATAGAAAGTTCCTAGGAAAGGGGAACTACAAGCTCCGTCAGCTCCAGATGAGCTTCTAGTTACCTGTGCTCCTTACAGACAGAGACCCGGACCCTTCTTATTTCGTTCACTTGAAACATGTCTATATCTGTAATTCTGTCTCCTTAATAAAACTCTGTCATTTGTAGTTCATACAGTTTCCCATAGAGCTTTGATTCCAGTGTTGTTTCCTCTGGCCAATATGTATGCCTCAGCGTTTCATGCTCAGAACACTCTTGAAGTATATGTTTGGCCCAGACCCAATCGTTGGCATTCGGAAAAGCAAAAAGACCTAACCCAACTCTAATGTTGAGCCTTCCTAAACCGGAAATATGCTCGCGAAGAGAAAGGGTTCCGTACCCGGTGGGCTTAGGCAAGAAAGGGACAACGATGGCAGTCCTGGCCCAACTCTACTGTCAAGTCTTCCTATACCTAAAATACACATGCAGAGAGAAAGGGTTCAGTACCTGATGGGCTCAGGCATTATTGCGACGAGGTCGCTCAGCTCGAGAATGCCTTGCTCTCAAACGCGTGGTGTGAGACTCCAACTTGGACAAGGGGTACACGATGGCGGTGAATGATATGGTGAATGACCTGATATGGAGGCTGTCACAGGCTAGGGTAGCCCACCCGAATTGTCAAGGCATGCCGAAATCGGATGTGCTAGGCCTACAAGGCGCATAATGGTGGCATGTAATCACGCTCCCGACGAAAATCGCACGGATATCCGTGCTGGTTACAATGAAGCGAACGCAAAACACACAGGAAGTGAGAGCTAATCGTATTTACGAGGACCCAAAGCAACAACAGAAAAATAGGGGGAGCTCTAAGTAGGAGAAAACAGGTTCTGATACTGCATATGAACAAAATAACTATTACAAGAACAAACAAAATAAATAAAATATTAAAAGACATACCTTGTAGAAGACCTTACTCTAAGGAAGAGTCGGGCCTGTGAACAAGAGGTAGCAGAAACAAAAGTGGGTGGGAAACATTCGAGACAGAGTAGAGACAGTTGTTCAATTGCAGCCAACATTTGATGCAGAGACAGCACGTGATGATGGTCTTAAAAAATATCAATGTAATTCACACACAAAAAATTGATAAAAAATTAAACAAAATAAGCTGCCAGCTGGGCCATCTTATCCTTTGGTTTCCCTCGACCACGACCCCTCCCTCTTCCCCTGCCTCGTCCTCTTCCGCCTCTGGTAGATCTGCTGGCACCACCAGTTCTTCTGAGTGCAACTGCATGATGCTTTTCCATGAGTGGTTTGAACACTGGGTCACAGAAGACACATCCTGTGTGATCAGATGTGCCCTCAGGCAATGGGCTCTTTCCTTCCTGCAAAACAGAAATAATTGTTTGTAATGTATATAACGCATTTCTGTTATTACATACATATTGTTCAGTTCGGACCAAGTTGCTATAATGGGATTTCACTATAAGAAGTAGGTAGGCAGATTTTAACCAGGTCAGTTCAGCTGGTACCTATTTGCCTTACTGCTTGAATCTTGTTTTCCAAGATGACAAGATTAACCGTCATTTGGAAAAGCCAGTTCGCCACCAGTGTTAAGATTTACTTATATATTTTGGTTTTGTCAGTATTTCTATATGGCTGTGATACCTAGACTCGGAGAGAAAAATCCAGGCGTTTGAAAACAAATGCTATAGACGTGTGCTGGTCATGTGTTACAGAGAAGACCAATGGGTTTGTGCATGATAGAATTAATGTATTAGTAGGTCAACTAGAACCACACTCTGGTGGTATGGGCATGTAGTGAGACATTCCTCTATGACAAATTATATTTTTCAAGGGTCGGCAGAAGAAGACATGGTTGAATCCTAGTTCAAGTCACTGTTGTGCTATAAATAGCACACTGTTCACTGTTGTCATGGATTTCCATGTAACACCAATGAAATTATCGAAAGTAATGGAAACCATAAACCCCCCATGTCTTTGAGACAAAAAAACACATTTTCGGGTATCAAATTTGTTGCTTATCTGAGAAGGAAATGTACTTTTGTCAAAAAGGCCATGGGATGTCAAGAGTTACCTGCTGACAGCTAAAGGGATTACTACATCATCAAAGAATTCTTTAACTTAAGAACAGAACTGAATACAGGTACAGTTAAGAAAGAATAAAAATAATTTGGGATCTTAAAAAGTGTTAAATAGGGAACTTTGTTATAAAATTGATAATATGTACTTACTGCGCAAAACTGAAATCCAACAGTTAGATCCAGGAATAGGGTAATAAAGTTTTGCTAGTTAGAGACAAACATAATAACACACAAATCGATGTTTCGACCAAAAGGCCTTTATCAAGGCCTTTTTTATACCTTTGTTATAAAAGGATCCGCTATAGAGGAATTCCACTATATTTAAACAACTGGAAAATTAGTGAAGATTATAAGGTGTGCTCAAATGTATTTTTTATGTATTGGTCTACATACTTTGGCTGTAAGAAATCATATCATTGCTATTTGGTCAAACGTGAAGGGAGTCATTACTTCTGCCATTTTGTCTACTGCCTGCACAGGACGCTAAACATGCGAAGAGAATGATCACATGACCATTTATTCATCATTGTGTACACATTACATCAGTGATAACATCTTCATACTTTCCATATGCTGACATAGGTGCAGGTTTCATAGCTCAGGCAGGTTTCATTTGAATATGCCTCATTATCACAGCCAAATTCAAATGTGTCTAGCCATTGGTGCAAATAAAACGGAGGCACATAGCATATTTGTTCTATGGACTATATCCTGCCGGAAATTAATTAGGACATTGTCCTGCTATAAGAGAAATCCAGTGGGAGTTTGAGAACGAATACAAAATAATGATCAAACTTTGATAGATAAGCCAGATGTAGTCCAGAGAATAGAATGTGCATTCTTTATCATCAGATTTCAGTATGGTTTTATGGGTTGTCTTCTTTCTTTGATTTCCACTCCATTGCAAGACGTTTCTGTTGTAGAGTGTCCACAATCAACAACACATGTTAGGATCTAGACAACTCTGATTTGTTTGCCTAATGTCAACAGCCATCTGGATTGTTATGAAATGGTTTGAATCACCATCATCATGTTGTTTTTTATCAGCTGAAAGTAGTGAAACAATGAATATTACAGACTTGAGCTAGCATAATAAATTGAACTGAAATCTCAACTATATCCAATAAGTTTCATACCTTAAAAGCCACTTCAACGAGGTTTGCGCCACACTCATCACACGGGTATTCCTTCACACCAACTTTTGATGCTCCGTCAAAAAAGTGGATCACAACATTGCATCTAGGAAATTAGAAGTGTACAGGATGTTGAACATGTGTTAGTAGAAATGGGACTAAAAAAGAAGGGCTTAAAAGGCATAAATGATTTTTAAAAGGCATAATGGCACATCTCAGGTTACCCCCAAGTGTACTCTTTTTACTCCATGTGTACTTGGGTTACCCCCCCCCCCCCCCACATGTGTACTCGGGTTACCCTCCATGTGTACTCTGTTTCTCTGAATGAAGTGACACGCCACCCTAGAGAGTACCACTCATAACTCCGTAGCTTCAAGCAATAATTCCTAAGGATCTACAAAATAAATCCACAAGGCATTGCAAGTGGGATTTGAACCGATAACTTCTTGAGCGCAAAGTAAATGACACAGCCACATCAAGGAGACCCCCATGTATAGTAAGCAAGCTTGACTGTAATCAGCTATGAGGTTGGTGGCCAGAATGAAGTATGGAAACCAGTTCTCTTGCATGACTAGCCTACTAACAATATGGTTACATGCTTCCACCATTCAGAAGAAGCGGTAAAAACACTGAGCATATTAGTTACCACTGTCAAAATTGTATTTGTCAGGTCATTGGCCCAAATGAAATAGAGACACAATGGAAATTCGTTCTCTGGACTACATCCTGCTGGAAATCTGGTATGACCATTGTCCTGCTACAAAAGAGATCCAGTTGGAGTTTAAGAATGAACAGTAAAAAACTATATATTAGTCTATAGGTGTCAACTATCGATATTGTATAGGTGTCAACTTCCGTATCAATATGGATTTTGGGCCCAAAAATCCCCCCCCCCCATTTTCTTTTAAAAATGTAATTTGTTGCTAAAGTTCCTAGTAATTATTACTAATGCTGACATTTTTTAAATCTCGCATGCATGCATGTATTATGGACAAATTTTAAAAAAATGCATTTTTGTTGTTGGGTGCTAAATATGGAAATAAATTATTTAAGATAGGAATTTATGAAAAACAAGTTGACAGCTACGTTAGCCTGAAATTTAATGGAGAAGATTTTTGTAGTTTAATAGTTAAACTGAAGATGGTGTAGGTAGTTTTATGTGCATCAGAATATGACCCACTTCTATGTCCCAATTCAATTTTCTGCAACCCTATTTTTTTGTTGTGCCCTCACTATTCCATGTTTTCAAACAATCTGCTTACATTGCAGTAGTAACCTTTGAAGAATAATATAATATAGAAGCATCGACGAGGATTTATGAATAAAGAAAAATAATTCAGCACACATGATTTAAACCAAATCTGCTCAGATAAAACCCAATCGTCTCGCAATGTGAGGCAACAAGTCTTCCGTCTTCGACCACACTAAATCCCTAAAAATGATGCAATTTTAGTCAAGACTTTCAACATGTAGGCTCTATATTCCCAAGCAACTATGAATAGGAATTTACAGACCTGTGCAGGTGTCTTGTCCGTGTGTCGATGGACCGGTCCATATTCATAGTAAGTAGCTTGGGAATATAACATGGTAAATGTCTTGACTAAGATCACATCTTTTTTTAGGGATGATCACACCGGCCATGTTGTCGACTACCTGAAGAAAACACTAATCATACAAAGAGAATGACCACTTGCTGGTACAGATGACGCAGCACAGGTGGGTTTCATTAGAACACACATCAAACATGGAATACCTTGTAGTCCCAATAGCCTCTAGGTCCAGTTATTAACACTTTGCTGACCAAGTTCGACGCTAGTTGAATGAGCTATGATAGATCAGAAAAATGGGAATACCCATTGCAATAATGTGCTAAAAATAGTGTTTCCGGGAAATTATGTTCTGTAAAAATGGCGGTATGTCGGGAATAACGATATAGACCTAGTAAGTGAGTTTTTATCAAGAAATATCTGAGATTTCGAAGGAAATATTGTATGTTATATAGAAATTAATGTAAATCTAGGCCTAGCATTATGATAAGTAGCATTTTGTACGTGAAATAACTCTGGAGCTTTCAAATTCATTCAGAAATGCAAACAGTCATTACAACGCATAGAAAGTTTCAAGGCTTTCTTGCACTAGATCGATTTTATACAAATTTTTAAAGACGGCGATGTCAATGTATAAAATTTTGCTTGCACCCTCGGTAATGGCGGACAAGTACGCTCTGGATTGCTGGTGAGCAAAGTGTTAACTAATATTAAAATTTAATCTTAAAAAAACTGTATATGATAACAACTTACTTGTTACATGCCATTCTCCACTTTGGTCCGGACGTCAAATCTAAGACAAGCACACCATTGTCACACTCCACGCACTCAGACACACCATTCTGTGCAAACGCATGTGAACATGTTGGATGTGTGCACTCATTGCATCCCATTCCTTTTCTCATGTCATTGAAAGGTGGATTGTTGTAACAATATGGACACAATGGGTAGGTCTGGAATAGGAAATACAGCAAGTCAATCTTTTATCAGGTTATTAGGCAAGTTTCTGAGAAGTCTAGTGTTTCTCAATGTTAACCGAGCAAGTACACTGAATTAATACAACAGTTTTGTGTATCTTCTACTTCTGCATTCATTCTCAAACTCCTGCAGAGCAGCAGGATGTAGTTCGGGGAGCATTGTGTCATAGTCTACGGGTTAGCTGTGATATGTATGTCTTTAAGTCTGACACATCTGACTTCAGGATCACTTTGACCATATATGGGATGATTCAGCAAACTCTACCCCAAACCTCATTAGTTCCCTCTTACGACATGCTTGGCAAGTAACTCCTTTGGACTTCGGCAACACCCTACCAATATATATAAAATAGAGAGTAGCTAGACAGAAACAATTTGCAGCAATGCCTATGTATAAAAATAGTAATGTCCTGTGTGTTATTCTTGAGAAGCAGCTTCTCTGATTGGATTGTGTTTCCAGTACACTTTTACCTTTCACTTGACCTTCTATGGGATAGTGTGGCCAACCTATCTGATAATAGAAAAAGGGGATATGAGTTTATCACTCTTGTTCTCTATGTCGGGTGGTGTTTTTTTTCTGTTAACTCCACATTAGTCTTATTGTGGAATTTTTGTATGGGGAGGTTTTCCACATTTTTACAAGTCCCAGATGAGTGCAATGACATAAGCTGAACAGTATTTTACTTCGGAGAGGACTTGGCTTTCTTGCAGCATGCTGCAGATTAAAAAAGTTGATTTTCTCGCAGCAGTGGTTGTAGCACAGCGGTCTGTATAAAACAATACACGTTAATGCCTCACATCTTTCATAATTAAAATCTAAATCATTTACGCCAGCCTTGATGGCAGTTAGTCTTGCAATCTCAACTAGCTAGATGTTCTAGCTGAAGAGAACTCTGTACAATTTTACACAACACAGTCAAGTTTATAGAAGAGACTAAACATTCAGATATAAGCATGTTCCAGGTGAACGAAAGAAGTCGAACATTCATGTTGCGTGGGTCAAGCTACTAAATATACAATTGGTGCCTTACATAGCAACAAAATTGAAAATATCCTACACAGGGATAAGCTTGAATACTTTGTTGACCAAATTAACTGAATATTGAGTAGGCATATATATCCTTGACGACCAACTTTGATAATGGTTGAGTTATATTGTTTCGTAAAGTGTCATAGAAATAGTATCAGTAAAAATATCTCATACGGAATACTAAGTCATTCCAAGATGACTGTGCCCACAGAATACAGTGTTGCAGCATGATTTGCTGGTGAATACTTTCATAATTCAGAATTTTTCACAGGGAAATTTGTTGAATAAGTTGAACGTAGTTTAGAATGACAACCAAAATTATATAAAACACGATTCTGGCTCGTAGAATAAATATGGGGGTTTAAAATTCCTTCATAAAACACAAACATCACTATGACACATTTAAAATTTCAAAACATTATGTTATGATTTAATTTTGTTACGTTATATATTTTTGAAGACAACATTGTCATTTCGTTATAAAATTGGCAAACACTTTTCATAATGGGAGATAAATATGCTCTGGATACTGATCGGCAAATTGTTCATTATTATTTTTATTCTAATATGTACAACAAACGCTACACTTACTTTCCCCCTGGCTCCAGTTGTCCACAGAACTAGTTCAAATTCATCCAGAGGACACTTGAGTTCCTTATACAGCTTGATGTTTCCATTTTGTGGTAGAGAGAATGTTTCATCACAAGCAGAACAATGAAGACGAGACGGTTTGGCCTGGATAAATTTCATGTATCTTCGACACTTTCCACACCTGCCAAAGTGAGAGAGAGGCGAGATTTCTGTGTGATGTATAACATAACTGAATTGTGTGAACAATGTATCTTTGAAACTTTCCACACCTGCCAATGTGAGAGAAAGGCGAGATTTCTGTGTGATGTATAACATAACTGAATTGTGTGAACAATGTATCTTTGAAACTTTCCACACCTGCCAATGTGAGAGAAAGGCGAGATTTCTGTGTGATGTATAACATAACTGAATTGTGTGAACAATGTATCTTTGAAACTTTCCACACCTGCCAATGTGAGAGAAAGGTGAGATTTCTGTGTGATGTATAACATAACTTAATAGTGTGGTCAATGTATCTTCGACACTTTCCACACCTGCCAATGTGAGAGAAAGGTGAGATTTCTGTGTGATGTATAACATAACTTAATAGTGTGGTCAATGTATCTTCAACACTTTTCACACCTGCCGATCTCAGATAAAGGTGAGACTTCTGTGTGATGTATAATATAAACGAATTGTGTGGACAAAGCTACGTCTTCTGCTTCTATGTTTGTTCTCAAACTCCTGCATATTAGCAAGATGTATTCCAGAAAATGGAATGTGCTGATTATGGTTTACAGATTAGCACCTTCTGACATGACACATCCGATTTTAGCATGACTTTGGGTCACTTTGACCATGTTATTCATCCACTACAAGTGATAATGACCATGTTTACTTACATCAACTTTATGAAATTCAGTTATGTCCTAGACTATGAGTTCAGAGGTGACTAATAAGAACTATACAGGCCACACAGATCCTTACCGCTTAATTTTCTGTGGAGCCAGATCTTCAAAAAAACTTTTACTATGTATGTATTTATCAGTAAGGATCACCTGTGTGTTACCTGGGCTGGAAGGGGAGCTTAGAATAGTGATGCTGTTACCTGCTAGACAAGTCGTAAGGAGGTTTTTGGAGGTGGAGCTGGCTGTCCCATCCCATAGAGGGCCAAGGTGATCCAAAAAACCATGTTGAAGTCAGTTGTACAGGTCCTAAAGGCAGATATTACAGCCATGCTGTAAACCTACGTTCCTATATAGTGATATTTTCTTTCTGTGAAAGCCCCCAAAGTGCTGTACCCCAGTTTCCACATCACTGAGGGTTGGAGTTTTCTTGGTTTGAAATAAAGCTCAGGGGATCTCTCCCCCCCCCCTTCTGCACGTGCACAAAAGGATACAAGAACTATATTGCTCATAATTATCACAACAAAGAAATACCAGGAGTTTGCAAACAAGCACTCAAACTGAAATCAGATGTTCCCAGTTGACAGGCATAGATATTGCAAGCTAAGCTGTAACTCATGGTACAATAAGTTCTGCCCTCCGGACTATATCCTGTTAATCAGCAGGAGTTGAGAATGTATACAGAAGATTAAGAAGAGAACAAACACTGAAGAAGACGGCTGACATTTGGTAGGAATAATCCATATGTTGAGTAATGTCCAGCTTGAGGACAGACTTTGAATAATTTACAGCAGATGCTTACCTTGATAATGGTCTTCCACTGTCCGCGAGCGATGAGAAAGTCACCTCAAATAGTTCATCCATTGCTGAAATACTGTCCACAAAGTAGCGGAACTTGCTATGAAAGATGTCAATAGCATGCTGCTTGACTTCATGGAAGTCTGCTCTCCCTAAAGCTATGAGCTGCAATTGCTGCTCTACAGCAGACCTCATCGTTGACAGGACCAAGTCAACATCAATCTGAATAATTGAGATGGCAAATTGTCATTTTATGCTAAATAAAGAACATTCATATTTCTTCTTCTTCTTCAGCGTTCATTCTCAAACTCCCACTGGATATCTCTTGTAGCAGGACCATTGTCCGACTACAAGAGGATAGCTTGATCCAGCAGGATGTAGTCCAGAGAATGGAAATGCACTGTGTCGCCGTTTTATTTGCGCCAACGGACAGCCGTCTTCGGCAGAATTCATATTTCAAGACTAATGTTATTAATTAATCTTTGAGCAGGCAGCATCTGTAAAGTTAATTACATCTGATTAGAACAAGCATATTTCCAGCTGCAATTTATGGTTGTGCATCATGTACACTGAGTAAATCAGTGGCAAAGAGAATAGCTGTGTTCGAAATAAGATGCTACAGAAAGATTCCGAGAATACTATGGACAGAGAAAAGGACTATGTAATAAAGAAGTGATAAGAACATTAAAACTGAAGAGGGTTTGCTGTTTAACAACAATGCAATAAAAAAGTTGAAGTATTTTGGCCATATAAAGAAACAAAACAGCATGGGAACAAATAATTTCCTATAAATAATTAAATTAACCTTTAAGACGCTCTTGTAAACACTTGTCGACAAATTTTTAATGGCGCCTATCACCATTGTCGACTGAATTCATCCAATGATATATCGTGTTAAATAGACGCACCACAGCCTGATTGGTTCATGTACATACTGGGGGGGGGGGGGGGGTGTGTGTGTGTGGCATGCGCAATTGAAGTC
Organism: Meghimatium bilineatum; assembly: GCA_034231615.1. NCBI lineage: Eukaryota > Metazoa > Mollusca > Gastropoda > Stylommatophora > Philomycidae > Meghimatium > Meghimatium bilineatum. The sequence goes on along the minus strand of CM067318.1, from coordinate 52,231,749 downwards.
GGTACATTTATACATCCGTCATCTTCGTTTTGAGAATGTCTAAGTAGCAATTACACGCTGTAATCGAATTAATTTGACCACATCTACACACGGTACATGCCATGAAGGTGAATCAAGTTTATAGACCATTGAATCATCGTATTTTGAATAAAATAACAATGAATTGTGGCTTGAATAATGAATTATTGGGTTATTTAGTTTCCCGGCAGTGAATATACAGAATGCCGAGTTGGTTTGGGGACTTGTAGGTGTTTGATATAGAATATGTTGAAGTGGCACCAAAAATGACTCTAGACCTAAGCTCAAAGAAGGATTTTACTGCAAATATACATGTTTTATACAGTTCCCCTGGCAATATTTTGATAATTTTGCAATGAAAGAACATAAATACAACAGATTTGTGTGTAATTTAGTGTACAGTGTTGCCAAACAATTTGATACGAAAAGTAAGTAATTTTTTGTAAATATTTCCCCCCGCTTTATTTGTTATAATATATAATTTTAATTTTTTTTGGTGAAAAACGTCTTTACCACTTTGTGATATGTTTGGTATCACACACACACACGTACAGAAATTACACCAATATATGCAGAATTCAATTCTTTATTTATATGTGCAAAAAGTATTTAAATATCTCTAACAACCAAAAAGTTATCACATTTTCAAAACAGCCACCAACAATAACACAAATTCTCAGGCATGCTTAAGTCAGATGTGTCAGGCTAAAAGATGCAGATAAGCTGTAACCTGTAGCACACTACATTTCGTTTTACAGTTTACATCCTGCTCATCATTCTTACCTTCTGATAACCATGAACCAGCACAATGCCTAGAGGTGTGGGCTTGAGCTTACGTCCTGGTATGATGCTGACATAATTACGTTCACAAATGTTGTTAATGTGTACAGGGATGCTAGCATCTGTACCAATCCCATGTTTTTCCATAAGAGAAATCAGCTCACTTTCTGTAAGGTAGTCAGGAGGACTGGTCTGCTTCTCAACTAGTTTCACCTGGCAATCAAAATAATGATTCATATATTTATCAGTCTCTGAAAGCTCACAGCAGACTTAAAAACATGCATTTAACAAACTGGACATAAGATAATTTAATAAATACAATTATAGTATGTTTGTTAGTATTTTTTCTCAAACTCTCCATGAATTTCTCTTGTAGCAGGACAATGGTCCTATTAAATGTCCAGCAGGATGTAGTCCAGAAAACATAGATGTGTCGTGTCACCATTTTATGTGTGCCAATGGCCAGACACATCTGACTTTGAGGGTACAGAGAGTAAAATGTATTGTGTCATGGTTACAGCTTTGCCGTGATATATCTGCACCTTTGGTCCTGTACCTTTTATCTGACTTTAGCTTGGGTAACTTTTGACCAGATACCTTTGGTCAGAGTGGGTAATTTTAGACACAGTAACTTTTGACTTGACACCCTTTGTCTGACTTCAGTGTGGATAACTATGGAATGTGACAGCTATTCCTACTATTATGAAATATACATAAGGTCTGTCATGTGACATATTCCTTCCAGAACGTTGTCTTCCCAATGAACTCTCTGAACATATCTCTGTCTTGGGCGATGTGGCTTGCATTTTCTAGCGATGTATTCATGTTATCTTTAATGTCGTCAGTCCATCGTCTTCTTGGTCTGCCCCTTCTCCTCTACCCTCCATTATTTGTCTTTCTAAACAGTTATGTCTCTTTATATGACCAAACAGGCGTAGTTTTCTTTTTGTTATTGTGTTTAGTAACCAACACTCTGGAATATTCAGTGTGTTTATAATATCTGAGTTTCTGATTTTATCCTTCCATGATATTCTAAGTATCTTTCTGTAGCATTTCAGCTCGAAGGCGTTGATCCTCTTTGCCGCTGTTTTACTTAGAGTCCATGTTTCACAGCCGTATGTTGCAACCGGAAAAATAAAAGTTTGTAACATTAGCACTTTCGTTTCTATTTTGTTGTTTTTCCATATATTTTTCAGCCGTGTTATTTTGCAATATGCCATTGCCAATCTCTTCCTTAATTCTGCCATGCAGTCTCCTGCACCGTTGATGTTTGCTCCTAAGTATTCAAATTTATCCACACATTCTATCTCAGTATTGTCTATTCTGATTTTTGGTTGTTGCGTTGTTATATCTGTTGACACGATTTTTGTTTTCTGCATGTTTAAATACAAATTTTGTGCGTCGCTATATTTCGCTATATACATAGGTCACAGTGTTGATATTCCTTGCGTCCCCATCAGGTAAGTTTTAAAGTCAAACTCATAAACCTTTCTTTTCGCTCTTTATCCCCACATGTCATGCAACATCAGGGGTAGAAGAGTTCTCTGAAGATGACTTTTTTGTGTGCTTCATATATGTTTGTATTCGTTGACTCTTTTATTTATGTAATCTATCGTTTACGTGGTCTGCCCTTGGCTTTGTATCCATCGTGTCTGTATAGCAATGCCTTATTGATTGCCATCTTCTGAGACTGTCATCATGTTTTCTACAAGCATATTAGTTCTACACATTGTTGGTTTGTTAAACCAGTGACAATATCATTTCAGAGTCTCCGAATAGTTAAACCGTGTTCTAATCTATCCCATTAAGAAAAGAAATCACATATTCTATTTAGAAAGTACTGAAACTAAATGATAAGGTCAAATCTAAATGAGTACTAGAGTAAAGAAGATTAAAGATCTCCTTCTTCTGCACTCATTCCCAAACTTCTGCAGATTAGCAGGATGTAGTCCAGAGAACGGAATGCCCTGTGTCACGGTTTACAGCTTAGCTGCGATATCTGCACCTTTCATCCTGACAATCTTACTTCAGCATCACTTCTGAGTAACTTTGACTCCATATAGGATTCGATAAGCCAACCCCATCCAAAACATACTTTGTCACCTCTTTCGACGTACATGGAAGGTAAACAGTGTTGCTATTCTTTACTCCCTTATTGTGTTCTGGCAACACTGAGGCTGATTAATATTAAAATAGCTAAGAAAAACTCACCTCATCAACAGATAACTTTTCATCTCGCCTCAAGGTTGGTACCTCCTCATCATCTTCAAGTCGAAGCCATGGCATAATGGTGGTAAAGCCAGGATCTGTGAGAACTTTACCTGTGCATGAGAATTTCTCGGAACCTATCTCAAAATAGATTGTTGTTTGTAGATATGTGCAGTTGGGACTAACCTGTAGGAAAAGATAAATATCTGGCATGAACAACAGTTCATTCAGGTCATGACATGGTTAAAAATAACTTTGTGGCTTTCCCATAAGTTCTTCTGCATTCATGCTCAAACTCTTGCAGATTAGCAGAATGTAGTACGGAGAATGGAACATGTTGTGTCATGATTTACATTTTAGTTCATGCCAGTGTATCGCCGAAAAGAGAGCAAAGGATAGCACCACTGTTTACCTTCCATGCATGTCATAAGATGTGACTAAGGAGGTTATGGGGTGGAGGTTAACTCTCCGGACTACATCCTGCAAATTTTCAGGAGTTTGGAGAAAGAACGCAGAAGAATAGCTTATCTGCTTAGAACCTTTCAGCCTGACATATCCAATATCAGCATGGCTTATGGGCCACTTTGACCCTCTATGAGACAGGACAACCAACTTCATCCCTTAAACCTTGATAGTCACATCTTACAGGTGCCTTGCAGGTAACAGTGTTGCTATGTTTGTTTCCCTTTTGAAGCCCAGCAATATACATGCAGTATTATGTGCTATAATGATGGTTTAGACAGGCTGTTCTCAATATTTTTTCATTTATGACCCTCTTTCTGGGCATATTTTCAGTACATTTTCCAGAAAAAACATCCAACTTGCGTCAGTTCTTCTACAAATTCTTCTTCTTCAGCGTTCATTCTTAAACTTTGCTTTAATTCTGTCATAGCAGGACCATGATCCTACTAGAATTCCATCAGGATGTAGTCCAGAGAATGGAAATGAGATGTGTCGCCGTTTTATTTGCACTAATGGCCCGACACATCCGTCTTCGGCTGAGTTCTACAAATTAAAACACATCTGCTAATTCTAAACATAACCCATGATCATGATTGACGATCACCTATTGGAAACTGTTATAAAGATAGAGAATTGCTAGTCTTATGTTGATTGATTTTTAAAATGCATTTCTTCACATTAACAAACCCATTATTTCTTGAATAATTTGCATTCTACAATATATGCTCTTCACAAAACAAAATTCCACATAAAATTAATTATGTCATCTCTGCTTTGCTAACTACCTATGCTATGGAAATCAATGTAAGCTCATCTCAAAGATGGGTGTTATGTTAACAACAGACATAAAATGTTCTTTCACTGTCTACTCCCCGGTAAATAAAAAAGCCATTGTTAAGGCTATATATATACATTAATATCACAAAAATCATTATATGTCTGTGGCACCTTTAGATGAATCCGCCACCAATTTTTTTCTTTATGACATCCCGGTAAAATGACATGGCCCCCCAGGGCGAGAGGCATTTGGTAGATGCTTTGAAAAATATCATAGGTTTATATAAAATCTATAAACAGACAAAGGAAGCAGTTTTTCATCTGCTGCGTTCGTTCTCAAACTCTTGCAGATATGCAGTCCAGAGAACAGAATGTGTTGTCTCGTGATTTACAGGCGATATCTGCGACATTCGACCTGACACATCCAACTTCAGCATGGTGTGGATCATTTTGACCCTAAATGGGATGGGACAACCAACTCTATCACATAACCTCCTTAGTCGCCTCTTACAACACGCACGAAAGATAAACAGTTGCTATTCATTGATCCCCTCTCTGGCCTTGTTAACACACAGACAGGATCATCATCATTACACTCTGTATCCGTCCATAAGTGTTCTGATCTTCACTTGAGTGCATCCATCTAACACAATGATTGAGAGTTCCATTTCTTTGTTGGATGACAAACATTCTTCTAAATCTCACAGTAGCGCTGATTTCTGGCAATACCACATTTCAAGTTCAGTTCCTTTATTCTGGATGTGGAAAAGGAATCACATAAAAAATCTAACAGATGTGCAGCTGTACAAATAGCAAAGTAATTTACAGAAAAATTGGAAATAGGTAATAACGGCAGCAAAACTGTTATCTGACCTGCAAAACTTGGAATAATGTGTTGAAGTTTTGATAATCACTAGTAATCACTACACACACATAAAAAAATTCAATGTTTTGACCAAACTGTTTGTATATAAATGTATCATGTCTAGCATTTATTATGTGAACGTGGACAATGTCATTTCTTACTTGTCGTGTGTTATGTTGTGTTCTTGATAAAGGCCTTTTGGTCGAAACATCGATTTGTGTGTTATCAAGTGTGTTACCGGTGATGAGCTTCATTATCCTGTTCCAAAGTAATTTACATACACATTGTTTAGCAGCACAGATGGTTGCAATGATGTGTAAGTAGATTCGAATGAGGATGTTCTTAAAGGAACACATTCTCTTAAATTAACAGACTGGCCTAGTTTATGAAGTTTCAGAAAAGAATGACTGATAGAAGAAAATTAACTATTAATGTCAAGATTGAACATCCCCAACCCCATTGAGGCCAACTCCTTGAAGTGGAAATGTGGCTTAATCCAGCCAACAGAAGCCGGAAACTAAGATTGGTCAGGCCATCCTTGACATCAAGCAGGATCACAGTTCATGCCCAAGCAATCAGTGGTGCTGAAGTCTGAGATATCAGGCAGAGGCCTACCAGCAACCATGGTATCATGCAACATGCCTACTAGATAACATGCCTTCATAACAATAAAAAAACATCACCTACCAGGAATGGACAATAAAAAGATAAAAGAGAACACCATCAAGCTTACTGTGGCAATGAAATGTCTGGTGATGTAGTCGTAAAGCCTCCAGCTATCATGGTCCAGGTCTCCCTCAGTTGCAGACTTCATTGGAGTAATAGGAGGGTGGTCACCAGCATCATGTCCTTTCCTTAATGTAAACATTTGATCATTATAGATGGCTGAGAGATGGGTATGGTATAGATATATAAATGATTTGTAATATTTTATGGTTAGAGCTATGTAATGTGCTGTACTGGTACAGGCATCAATGTAAAGTGTTATACAGGCACATATGTCAATGTATGGTGTCATACCAGCACAGATAGCCATGTACGGTTTAACAGTACAGTGATTTAAGGTGAGTAATCACCTTGAATAATCATGTGATTTCGGCCAGGGAGTGTGAAGTACGTTGTACTACAAGTTCCACAGCAGAGTTGTGTTATTTGCACCTCGGTTGGCTCAATCTGTGTCACGGACATCCGAGGCCCAGCACATCCGTTTTCATCATGTGTACTGGTATAGACAGTAATGTAAGCAGCAATAGCAATAGTTATAATAATAATAATAATAAACCTATAACCTGTCACGGTCATAGGGGTGTCACAATGAGACATTTGGTGCAGAAAAATCTCTGGACATCTCCATCCTCTTCTACCACCCAGATGAATTTGGAAACCTCACACTGTCCATTAATACAGTTATGTAAGGTGTTGTACGGGTACAAACTAAAAATGTAAGACGCTGTACATTAAATTTGTTACGGTAACCAGCTAACTATTAACTCTGCTAAAATTTGTTACGGTAACCAGCTAACTATTAACTCTGCTAAAACTTGTTATGGTAACCAGCTAACTATTAACTCTGCTAAAATGGTAAGATTGTTGCAACAGAGATAGTCCATCTGCATCTTCAAATCTAGACTTTTATAACAAATTGGTTATTCATTATGAATCAACATTATTGTCTCAAAAGGTAAGTGGATTGACTTCAACATGCTTGGGTTTCCATCAATGAAGCAACAAGACACATGCCAAGAGTATCACTCGTAGCACGTATATTCAAGCAACAATCCCCAGGATCTCTGAAAAAATTCACTTGTAAACAAGACGTTACGATCCAGGATCAAACCTACAATCTGAACATAAGGCAAATGGTTTAATCATTAGCGCCATGAAGATTCCCAACCAATGTTATTGTACTCTGGGCAAACCCATGTGTTCAGTCTTCCCCAGCAGATTTCAAAGTGTATACAGACTAATTGTTCCCCTGGCCCACTGTTTAAACACATTTCTTATTCTACCCTTCAGATGTCCAGTCCTACTCATTACACAATAAATACATTTCTGATTCTACCCTTCAGATGCCCAGTCTTACTCATGACTGGGTGATGATTTTTTGGTGAGCGAAATCATTCTCCCAGCCATTTTGGTTATATTGTTTTGTTTTCTTAACTTTTTGTGTGTCTTGATAGTGGTCCCAATAGGACTGACATGTCGACAATTGTATTTGTTCTTTGTTTTATTGTTATTCTCTATTATTTTATATTGACAGTTTTCTTCAGTAACCTACCTGTCTATCTTATTAAGTATTTACCTACTCATGACACAATAAATACATTTCTCATTCTACCCTTCAGATGCCCGGTCCTACTCATGAAACAATAAATACATTTCTCATTCTACCCTTCAGATGCCCGGTCCTACTCATGACACAATACCAAATTCTCTTAATTTCATCGTAGAAATTAAAAGCAGTGCCCAAATCTGATAGGAGTTTGCTTATCAAATCCTATCTGCTCTCTTATTTCTATGCATGCCAGAATGTCTATGACTGTAAATCCAAGCGATACCCAGGAGCTAGGAAAAGCTACAGATGCAGAGTGTCTTTGTGTGTCATGTCACAACATCTTGTTCAATAATCACAAAAAGATGTTCCGTTGAATAATTTCCTATGGCTATTCTTTTGGCTACGATATCTGCACTCACTTGGCCTGACACATCATACATCAGCAGTTCTTCCAGGTCACTTTGGCCCTGCATAGGAAGGGACAGCCAATCCCACCCCCAACCATCCTTAGTTTCCTCTTAATACATTAGTTTCTAAGATAGTTAGACCTTATAGAACAAAATATAAACAAACTTACTTTGGCTTCTGAAGACCATTTTTTAGCAGCTCCGATACAAACGAGCCCCAATGTGGATGTGCTGCTTGCTGTCTTAGTGTCCCTCTGAAAAGTTAATAACATGGGAAGCATACATGTTTACATGGTAGTATGACATCAGTAGAGTATATAGAGGCGTACCTTTAAGGGTATGCAATGACATCAGTAGAGTATATAGAGGCGTACCTTTAAGGGTATGCAATGACATCAGTAGAGTATATAGAGGCGTACCTTTAAGGGTATGCAATGACATCAGTAGAGTATATAGAGGCGTACCTTTAAGGGTATGCAATGACATCAGTAGAGTATATAGAGGCGTACCTTTAAGGGTATGCAATGACATCAGTAGAGTATATAGAGGCGTACCTTTAAGGGTATGCAATGACATCAGTAGAGTATATAGAGGCGTACCTTTAAGGGTATGCAATGACATCAGTAGAGTATATAGAGGCGTACCTTTAAGGGTATGCATGGTGTACAATAGTTATGTGTTCTAATGCAGCTGTTTAGCAGACATACAAATTTAATGAAATAAAAATTATAACAGTAAACAAAATACTGTACTACTAATTTTGTGTGAACTCACAAACCTCTGCAGATTAGCAGGATGTAGCCCTGAGATCGAAATACGTTGTCATGGTTTACAGCTTAGTTGTGATATCTGCATCTTTCTGACAGACACATCAGACTTTAGCATAGATTCTGAGTCCCTTTGGCGCTATAGGGGATGGACAGACAACTCCACCCCAAAATCTCCTTAGTCATGCAAATCTCCAAACAGTATTGCTATTTTTTTCTCCCCTTTTGGACCCCAGCAACACACAGTTAAAATATAACACAACAGAGACTTCTTGTTATACCAGCATGACAATGCAAGACAGAAATATTTTGATATCGCAATATGTTCTTCACATTCTTCAAAACAAATCTGCAAGAAATCTCCTGAAAACCAGCTTTCACGCAAGTATCACAAGATTCTGCCCTACTGAGGAAGTCTGAAACTGCTGACATAAGTGACCCAGACTTAAAGACATAGTGTTTACTCTACACACTCAAATCTATTCTAGAACACAACAGAGATCAACCGCAAGTAAATAAGGGAGCTATCTATTATCGTGACCAGTAACCCTTTATTTCATCCAGAATTGCATCGCCAGCCATGTCTACTCATTCAGCTAAGGACACATAACTCTAGCTGTCCCACAGTTTCTTGATTCTTTATTTGACTCTGCCATAAAATTCTTAAATTTTTTGCTTCTGCATCTCGTGGAAAGAAATGTCACGCTGGCCGGCATATTTGGCAGAAAGGTCTATCTAAAAAGTATGACTGTAGTTACATTTTAAAAATTAATGCCCGCTAAACATGAAAGTACATGCTATTCTTAACTGTTTCTCTGTCAGTTATCAGTATTCAGTACAAAATACATGATCTCAAACTCCTGTTGATTAGCAGGATGTCGTTTAGAGAATTAAATATTTTTGTGTCATGGTTTACAGCTTGGCTGTAATATCTGCACCTTTCAATATTATCATGGCATTCTTGTGTTTGTGTGGAGAATCACTTGAAGGTGGAGCACTGGCCCACAGAGACAGACATCCCCAGAAAGCTGTATGGAAGTCTTGAGGAGCTTTCAAATACAGCAACATTTATACAAGAAGTATGACTTGCTGTGTAAACATGTTAAACTGTGCATACGAGAAGATCATAGCATTTTTTGGTTTACTATTGTCTATGGGAATGGGAAGGCAAACTTCAATCTCAGCCAATCTCCTTAGTTCTTAAGAAATGCACGCTAGATCACAGTATTACTATTCCTTGCTCTTCTTTCTTCTTCTCTGTTTGTTTTTAAACTCCAGCAAATTATCAAGATATAGATCAGACAATGGAATGTGTTGTCATATTTTACAGCTTGGCTGAAATATCTGTGCCTTTCAGTCTGACATATCCATTTTCAGCATGGCTTCTGCATCATTTTGACCCTTTATGGGATAACCAACTCCACCCCCCAAAACCTTAGTAGCCTCTTATGATGTGCATGGCAAATAACAGTATCACTCTTCTTTGTACCTCTTGTGAACTCTAGCAACACTTTGATGCAGTTAAACATTTGAATATCAAATGAAAGAATAAAACAATGAAGTCTAACATTTTTCTTCATTCTGGACCCCAAAAAAAAGTTACATGATGCACTGTAGTGAAGGAAAACTGGTTAGAATAAATATCTCTGCACATATAGGTGCTCATTCTCTTTTAGCTTGTTGAAACTGCAGCATCAGAGTACTTTCTTAGTTGATACCAATTCCCCCCCCCCCCCCCCCCCCAACAATGAAAGCTGGGTACTCATTTTCAGTTCGTAGTTGGCATTTGAATCGGTTGCTATTGAGAAGTTATTTTTATGGTTGTGTTTTCCTGACTGTTATTTGTTTCTTGAAAAATATCCAGATTGGACCAATATGTGGATAAATGTCCTTGTCCTTGGTTTTATTGTTATTTATTTATGTTTTACATCAATAGTTTTTTACATTAATTCACAGTAAAACCTTTTTACTTTATTTAGGATTTACCATGAGACATGTTGACCTACTAGCAGAAGTGCTAAGTTATCTCAAACATGTATAATATTAAAACATTTGTATAGATAGAAAATTGAAATATGACATGTGAAAAATTAAAACCATGGGTCAAAGAATATGAGTCTAAGGAAAGTTGAATCAGCAACCAATCAACTAAGATGGCACCACAACATATGAATGGTCCTGGGTTCATTCCCCAGTTGCGGAAATGTTTTTCAGATCGTAATGGCTCCTGGGTTGACCCAGCCTTAAATGGGCACCAGATTAATCCGGGAAGTAAAGACTGCGAGGGAGAGGAGATGGCTACTGGCCTCATTTGCAGAGCCTCTGAATTAATAAATGCTATGGGTTACTTTACTTTACTTTACTTACAACCATGGTTAAAAGCGGATCAGTAATGCTGAGTTGCCTGATAATTGTGAAATTAACATAGTCCACCTACAGCCTGCTAGGTTCATCGATCAACTTCTAGCGTTACATTCTTGGAATTATCAACTGCATATTTTTATCCAATTGAAAATGGATAGCTGAACTTTCTGTGCTCTGGAAAAATTTTGAAATGTTATAGAAGAGCTACAGTGTGCTCTGCTGTTGACACTTCCAGCTAGATAATGAAACTGAGCACATATGAGGGGGCAGAGATGATTCTGGTTAGTTATCCCCAAATTTGCATAATTTATTTAGATGATTTAAACTTATAAAGTCATAGAATAAAAAAAGCCATACAAACTTCAAAACAAGGGCAACGAAAACATCAACATAGGCGAGCTTAAGAAACTTCACAAGAAAAACAATACAATCTTCAATGATACAAACTTCAATAGATAAAAAATACTACAAACTTCAATAGAAAAACAATACAAACTGCAATAAAAGAATAATACAAACTTCAAAAAAGAATAATACAAGTCTCAATAGATGAACAATACAAACTTCAAATCAAAGTTCTCTGGGTAGGAGTTAGTCTCAGTCCTAGGGTAACTGATGTACCCCTGTGTGTACAGTCTTTCTGCGATCTGCATTGTGTGTTGTGGTGCCAAACCTAAAGATAGAGACGACAACATATCAACACAGCAGATACAGAGATGACAACATATCAACACAGCAGATACAGAGATGACAACATATCAACACAGCAGATACAGAGATGACAACATATCAACACAGCAGATACAGAGATGACAACATATCAACACAGCAGATACAGAGATGACAACATATCAACACAGCAGATACAGAGATGACAACATATCAACACAGCAGATACAGAGATGACAACATATCAACACAGCAGATACAGAGATGACAACATATCAACACAGCAGATACAGAGATGACAACATATCAACACAGCAGATACAGAGATGACAACATATCAACACAGCAGATACAGAGATGACAACATATCAACACAGCAGATACAGAGATGACAACATATCAACACAGCAGACACAGAGATGACAACATATCAACACAGCAGATACAGAGATGACAACATATCAACACAGCAGATACAGAGATGACAACATATCAACACAGCAGATACAGAGATGACAACATATCAACACAGCAGATACAGAGATGACAACATATCAACACAGCAGATCAATATGTGCATGTTTAACTGGTAGAATATTATGTATAAGTTGTTGCTATCAACCCGATATTTTTTGGCTGTAGTGATTTTCTTGGCAGTGTTTATATTCAGTAGTTTGTCATTGCTTTCTGAATAGTTCAGATGCACAATTGCCTGCGACGGGATTCAAACCTTGTCATAGACATACTACGTACTTCGCAGTCACACAGCCGGATAATGTTCATGTACAACATACAAACTGATACAGGAGTTTTCTAAATTGTCTTTTATGTCTTTGCAGACAATCTAAGCATATAGACTTTATCTTTCTCTCCCCTTTCAATCAATGCCAACTCCATGAAGTGGGAATGGGACTTAGTCCAGCAAACAGAGGCTGGAAACTAAAACTGGTCTTGCCAACCCAATATCAAGCAGAACCACAGTCCTGTGAGATACCAGGCCAAGAGGCGCATCAGCAACCTGACTAGTTGATGTTTGCACGACAAAAGAAAATTGCTGTGTAGACATGTCAAACTGCGAACGAGAAGAAGGTATTTCTGCTTGGCATGGGCAGTTATTTAAGGGACATTTAAAGGTTAAGTAACTGGACACAACACTGTCCCTCTATCAAACTATGCTGCTAAATTCTAGAAGTGGAAACTACATTCTAATATCTGAAACTGAATAGAGCCTGAAATTATGGAATGATGCATATTTGAGATTCACATGAGCTCAATGTACATCACTTTATTTAAATCACAATTATTTTTTGGTTCCTAATAAATTTCAGACGTTTTGTAAGATTTCTTTTTCTGACTTTTTTGTTGTTGACTCATTCTCAAAACTGAAAAAGTCATTAAAGGATCTTATATTGATTGTCGTAAAGAGTAAAGGTAGGTCCCATGGCAGCAATCTGCCGTCAGGGATGAAGAGAACTCTTCATGTATTAAGCCGCAGCAACTATTAGGTGGGGTGGCCAGTTCCCTTCTAGTAAGTCATTAGCTTCATTGAATATTGAAATCAACGTTGACCACTCTGGGAAAACCCAAATATGTTCTCTCTCTCTCTCTCTCAGGAAATGACGAAGAGTATGTATGCTGTTGGATTCAAAATATGTATTTATCTACAATACATTACACTTACATAAACTAAACTACACGCAGATAGAAAAAAAGATGAATATTCTAAATAACAAGATACAGAAAACAGGCTTGAACATACACAGATAAAAGACGAAGATTATAAGAATAAATGTGGCGAAGGAAAATCAGATTACACTAGGTTAGACATGGGTAATATATGTCCAGCAAGTCAAATTTGGTCAGCCAAGCCCATTTTTTTTCTGGTTGCCAGACTAATTTAAATTTACAATATTTATGGGATCCTGAGCTTCATCATCAGGTACAGTGATGACTGGCATAGGCAATCATGGATCTTCATAATGTTCTATTGCCACTATCATTTATCAGCATCATTGTTGACTGTTTTACCACGATGTGAGACCATAGAATATTTTATTGTGTCATCTTCAATCTTTCTTAATAGTTGTAACCATGTTCTCCAGACCTCCCTGTCTCATAACATGTTTAAAAAAATAAAAAATTTAAAAGAAAGATACCACCCCCCCCCCCCCAAAAGTGATTTTTCACAAAAAAGTCAAATAGAGAAATGTACACACAAAAACGCATGAATGACATTTTTAAAGTAAAGAAAGGTCTTCCAAAAGAAGATGTATCTATGGTCCTGGCCCCCTACATTGCATAAGGTATTTCCTGATTGTGTAAGATTTTTAGAATTTTTTGTACAGTTTTTAGTCGCAATAGGTTGACATTATGCAAGGCAGACATTGATGCAATCAATTTCATTAAAAACATACGTAATGCTGGAGTGCATGAGAATTGGTTCTACAGTCACAGGTTTCATCTTCTTCAGCTTTCATTCTCAAACTCCCGCTGGTTCTCTCTTGTAGCAGGACAATGGTTCTACTAAGTTTCCAGCAGGATATAGTCCAAAATGGAAATGCGCTGTGTCACTATTTTATTTGCGCCAATGGCCCAACACTTCCATCTTCACCGGAGTCATGGGTTTAAATCCTGCTCATTTACAAAGTGGATTTTGTAGAGTACCTGGATATTATTGCCTGAAGGTACAGTTATGTACTATGGATGGTAATCTCTACCTGGGGATTATTACTTGAAGGTACAGTTATGTACTATGGATGGTAATCTCTACCTGGGGATTATTACTTGAAGGTACACTTATGTACTATGGATGGTAATCTCTGGAGGCAGCATGCTACTTTGTTAATATAGACAGAGTACATATAGGATAACTCAAGTATAATGAAATCAATGCCTTCTCATAGCTACTTGCAGCCAATATATAAACACAGAAAACAGTCACGGTTGTTTATTATATCCTACTCAAACAGTGTACACTCACCCAGACCAGAACTGGCGACTCTCAACATCTCCACAGTATTTAGAGCTAGTGGTTTAGATTTCTCTCCCTTCTTCTGTATAGTTTCTAGAACACTATCACAAACAGGTAAAACGCTTATTATTAATCTCATCAATAAAATATAGACTGATTTCTGTTACAGAAAATAACAAAGTGAAATTTCAACTTCCATATATATATATATATCATCATTCCTGCAGTGACATAGTAGTTATACATTGTTTGCAATGTTATCTTTTCATTCATCTCAGTTTTGGTAATTTTCTCAGTCTCATTAAGAGAATCAACACTTTTTTTAGTAAATATAGTAAACCAAGACACAATGCATCATATTCTCTGGACTACATTCTGCAGAAGTTTGAGAATGAATGTAGAAGATATATGGAGTATTATACAGAAAACAACAAAATGGTGTTATCCAAGAGGCAGTTGCTAAGTAACTGTAGTATGTCTCCTTTGTATGACTTCTTTGTAAGCCCATACCGCATGTGCTTTTGATATAAGTCGCCTGCCGAGAGAACTGCTCATAGTATGTAACCACATAGCTTCAAGCGATAATCCTCAGGGATCTTGAAAAAAACAATCAATTTTATAAAGAAGACATCGCGAGTGGGATTCACATCCATGACCTCTTGAGCACAAAATGAACAGCGTAACCAATAGGACCAGGAATCAAACTGACAAAGATTTTGCTTAATTTCCACATGGAACAACTAAAAAGAAATCAGACTAATAAGGCACGGAATGAAAAGATCTCTGTGATGAAGCCTGCTAAAAACCTATACCTAGTCTGCTGGGAGGGAATCAACCCATTTATCTACATCAAGCTATAAGATTTCAAGAAAGCCATGGAAAAGTCTCAGGAGTAGAAGACTGTTAAATTTGTGACATTGTACCCTAGAGCCACATTGAGTGAAACAGTAATCTGAGATTTGCAAAATCTGGTAAACCTCTCCATGAAAATGAATGCCAGAGAAACACCATCCTGAAGCTGAAAGAACAAAATTCCACCATTTGGCATAGGGACCAAGAATGACTATTCACACACCCTTGGAGTTCTCAATCAATCAAACAATATGAAAAGACAAACTTACATTGCTGCTTCTCCAGCTTTGATACGATTCAAAAACATTTGTGCAACCTCTTTATCAAACAGTCTCACTCTTTCCCAGTCCAAGCGTAGAGTTTTACCATCTGGTAGAGAAACCTGCAAGGAAATAATAGATAAAACTCTAGAATTCAATTAAAATATTAAAATGACCTAGACATTAAGAGAAATAATCCTGATACTTCATCAATATAAGACTTCCATGTGATTGCAGTTCTGCTTACTTCTTCAGCGTTCATTCTCAAACTCCCCCTGGATCTCTCTTGTAGCTAGACAATGGTCCTACAAGCTTTCTAGCAGAATGTAGTCCAGAGAATGGAAATGCATTGTGTTACCATTTTATTTGTGCCAATGTCCTGACACTATCCGTCTTCTGTGAGAAGTCTGCATACATAATGGTAGAGCATGACTTTCACATATTTCTTTGTTTGAATCTCCAAAAGCTATGGGTAGCCGCTCTGACCTGGAGAAGACAGTGGACTTTGCCCTGATGACAGGCCTGACAATACAACATGACCACAGACGCTGAACGCAGAAGAAGAATAGGTCTAGGTAAGTAGAAGAATTTCATCAGGGTTGCCACACATCGGACAAGTATAGGGGAGTCATTTTTCATTATTTTTGTTTTCATTTTCTATCTTCACCATCTTCTCACATATCACATATACTCCAACAAAACTTACACAATTAGATTCAGTATTACACCAACAAAACTTAAATAATTAGATTCAGTATTCAATTTTTATTTACAATTAAAAGAAATTATTTAAAAATCTCTTAAAACAAAAACGTCATTGCGCTTTCCAATCACCCACCAAAAATAATGCAAATTGTTGAAAAAGAATTCAGCTGCAGAGGGGAAATTGTGTAATTTTAATAGTGTGCTAAAGGATAAAGCAGACAGGTGTGAATATACCATTTACACTAACTGACAGGTGTGAATATACCATTTACCCTAACTGACAAGTGTGAATATACCATTTACCCTAACTGACAAGTGTGAATATACCATTTACCCTAACTGACAAGTGTGAATATACCATTTACCCTAACTGACAGGTGTGAATATACCATTTACCCTAACTGACAAGTGTGAATATACCATTTACCCTAACTGTCACTTTGTGTGTGCACAATTAAATGTTGAATGTCCATTAAATCAGGAACAGTAAGGGCACCAGTTGCACGTATGGTTGACGTTCTAGCAATATGGTTAAAGACATCCACTGTTCGTAGAAGTAATAAAAACAGTAATGTATTAGTTACCCTAGCTGAAGTTGGATGTGTCAGGACATTGGTACAAATAAAATGGCAATATACAATTTTTTTTAAAATTATAAAGAAAATGTATTTTCGACAGACCAAATCAAAGACCATTTAAAAATTAAAAGACCAAATCTGACCTGCAGACTAAAAAAGGTTGCCCACCACAGCAACAGACAGAAAAGATAGAAGTTTATTCTCCACAAAGGGTTGAAAGCTAAATAGATTTTCTTTTTCTTCTCATTCGTAGTTTGACATATCTACACAGCTAGTCTGGTTTTCTTAATAAATGATGATGTATTTGAAAGCTTCTCAGTGCTCCCATACATCTTTCTGTGGATATCCATCTCTGTAGATATCCAGTGTTCTTCGCTTAGCTGGTTTAGTGTATTGCAGAATATGTTCAGTGCTGCCTGTCCACAGACACAAGGTGATGGGACCAGTCTGTCTATTTAAGTGGCTTTTTAATGTTGTGTCCTGTTCTGAGTTAAATAGATAAACAAAAACATTTAAAATAAAAGTCCCGGCTTTTCATGATATACCTGAACATTAATGACCCAGTAAGCTTCTGGCTTGAATGACTGTATTTTATCATGGCGTTCAACACAGAAGCCAAGAGTTGGTGTTTGGCAAGGCCCATAAGATATGAGCGTACTGTCCAAATCTCCATATTTACCCTGAAAATTGAAAGTGCTGATTAATCATCATTTGTATTTGAAATTCTGTTTGATGCAACGTATTTAATAAATGTACAGTCAAATTCTATTATTAGATCTAGGTTCAGACCAATGAAATATTTCTGTAATAACATTAATTTGCTATATGCAGTATCTTCTTCTTTGTATGACTTTCAGTACTCATCATGACATTTGCATTGGCCACCACTCCAATGCTCTAACAAGACTGTGTTGTGTCACTGTGTGTCGACATTGCCACTGTATATGTTGGTGCAGAGGTGTCAAAGATATTGCCTGTCTTTTTGCAGTCAATTCTCATTCCATTTGCTGTCTCCACATTCACAGACACAATTCCCAAAAATATTGGCCAGTAACACAGCATGGGCAGCTGTATTTCTATTTCCAGGGTGCACCACAAGGAGGTACTTTTGGGATCTTGGTTATTTGCTAACCTTGGAGCCGCATCTGAGAATGCCTTTTGGGATCTTGGTTATTTGCTAACCCTGGAGCCGCATGTGAGAATGCCTTTTGGGATCTTGGTTATTTGCTAACCCTGGAGCCGCATGTGAGAATGCCTTTTGGGATCTTGGTTATTTGCTAACCCTGGAGCCGCATGCGAGAATGCCTTTTGCACCCAAAAGAGTCTCACAATCTTGGTCTTCTTATCTACAGAGCTGGTGATTTGCTCAATTTTCTGGTGATTACATTGTTTCTCCATTGTTCATCAATTTTTTTTTAGAAACTTCTTTCCACCATTTATCAATCCAATATATTCTTTGTCCACCTCTTCTTCTTCTTCACCCACGACTGTTCCTTGTAAAATAATTTTAGAAAGTGAATTGTGTCTCGTCAGATGTCCAAACCCAACATGTTTATGCTGCTTCATTACCACCAAAAGTGGTTCTTGATAACCTGTAAGTTTGCTATTTGCTGCCTGAAAGAATATATTTGTCTTATGTTCTGGATAACTCATTTTTTAACAGACATTTGCAGAACTTATATTCAAATGCATGGGTCCTACTTTCCATGTCTGCATGTCTAGCTCTCACATCCATACAAAAGAATAGTTAGCACTACTGATCTGTATAGGTTTCTTTACTGTAATATGGATCTTACTTTCCCAAATCATATTCAGCATTGTCACAGCAGCCATCGTTCTCACTTAGTTTAGTTAGTTTGTTTCGTGCCACAGGCAGCACATAGGGCAGAGGTATTGATTCTCCATGCATTGTGGTTCACTGCCTGTACTGTTATTTCTTGCATGGACTTGCCAGAACCTATTATTTCTCCTTTTTTAAGTATGGTTCTTTTTTAGGGCAATTTTATGTCTTCCTATTTTTCTTTTCCCCTCAGGTTCCACATAAGGGCTTGCTTATAGTCAGTCCATTCAATGAAATTTCTTTGTGATTTGAGTCATTTGAACTAAAATATTTACAGCAGAACTGTGATTGGTTGCTTATCCAGCAGTCCATGGCCTCATGCTCTTTGACCCACTGCCATTGTGTGATATATGCATGTGTTTGTGAGCTGTTGTTTTATTCCATATATGGTATTCCATTTATCTGGCCTTGGAGAGAATGCATTTTCTTGACGCTGGATATTCAAAAATGTGGTGGTTAATAGTTTCATAGGAATGAGTGCACAGTCGGCACCAAGGATTATATTTATATTGTGGTTGTAACAAAACTGTGATATTTGCTTATTTTTAAGCTCACCATGCTACGTTTTGGCCAAATGGACACTTAAAAAAATTACCTGAAAGAAACATGTTTGGTAACGAGTGAAAGCACAACCAATTCTCAAATCAAGTTCTTGTCTGGCATCAACTGACAAGGCTTCATTCTTGTTTGGTTCTACAAGGTTGTTCATTGCATGTAAAATATCTGTTTCTGTTATTGCACTGAATCTTGCCCGGTAGATTTGCTGTGATGAGAAAACAAATATGTTAGACTAATTGATCACATTCAAAGGAAATCTCATTACAAGGGTCATTTTTATTCTAATTTTTCGATAGCTTTGTCCTTTTTTAAAATCCTTCTTAAACTCCAGCTGGAACTCTTAGCAGGACAATATGTATGTGATTCTTTTTTGTTTTGTTTGCATTTGTTCTCAAACTTCTCATTGTCCTGCTGCATCTCTCATGTAGCAGGACAACAGTCATACTAGAATCACATACCAGGCAATGATTCCACTAGAATTCCAGCAGGATGTAGTATAGAGCACAAAGATGCGTTGTGTTGCTATTTTATTTGAACTAATGGCACAAGACATCAGACTTCGGTGGTGAAATGTGATTTTCAAATAATAGAAATGATGTACAGGTGTGTACATAGGTTTCCATAGTGCTATGTGTACTATCATGTTTAGTGGCATGAATATATTTATAAAAGCACTGAGTACTCTTGTAAATGTCACTGTTTTGTGTCAGTTCTGCTACTAGTTGTAAACATTGGTGCCTATTATAAAAGAACATACTCTTTCTGGAACAATTGTTATTTGAGATAAACGGTGTGACTATGATGATATAGGAATACCGCCTGGTTTAACACAATTAACAGTCAACTATTCACAACACTTTATGGACCTCGACAGTGATGCCCACACTGCAGATGGGTCACCAATTATGGCAGAAAAATTAAGAGCTAGTTGGCCCAGAAGTATATGCTATGCTCCTGGCAAACTTGATGATTCTGGGATAATGCTCCACTGGAATTCCTTTGGAGACTAAACATGGATCTTATATGAGTTTTGGTGTCACCTCATTTACACAACAGAAAAGAATTTGCTTTCATCAGAAATGCTGGGGGCTGTCAAGAGCAACCTGCTCACAGCTAAATGGAATATTCCCTCATTATCATGTGTCAAGAGCTACCTGCTCACAGCTAAAGGGAATATTCCCTCATTATCATGTGTCAAGAGCTACCTGCTCACAGCTAAAGGGAATATTCCCTCATTATCATGTGTCAAGAGCTACCTGCTCACAGTTAAAGGGAATATTCCCTCATTATCATGTGTCAAGAGCTACCTGCTCACAGCTAAAGAGAATATTCCCTCATTATCATGTGTCAAGAGCTACCTGCTCACAGCTAAAGGGAATATTCCCTCATTATCATGTGTCAAGAGCTACCTGCTCACAGCTAAAGGGAATATTCCCTCATTATCATGTGTCAAGAGCTACCTGCTCACAGCTAAAGGGAATATTCCCTCATTATCATGTGTCAAGAGCTACCTGCTCACAGCTAAAGGGAATATTCCCTCATTATCATGTGTCAAGAGCTACCTGCTCACAGCTAAAGGGAATATTCCCTCATTATCATGTGTCAAGAGCTACCTGCTCACAGCTAAAGGGAATATTCCCTCATTATCATGTGTCAAGAGCAACCTGCTCACAGCTAAAGGGAATATTCCCTCATTATCATGTGTCAAGAGCTACCTGCTCACAGCTAAAGTGAATATTCCCTCATTATCATGTGTCAAGAGCTACCTGCTCACAGCTAAAGGGAATATTCCCTCATTATCATGTGTCAAGAGCTACCAGCTCACAGCTAAAGGGAATATTCCCTCATTATCATGTGTCAAGAGCTACCTGCTCACAGCTAAAGGGAATATTCCCTCATTATCATGTGTCAAGAGCTACCTGCTCACAGCTAAAGGGAATATTCCCTCATTATCATGTGTCAAGAGCTACCTGCTCACAGCTAAAGGGAATATTCCCTCATTATCATGTGTCAAGAGCTACCTGCTCACAGCTAAAGGGAATATTTCCTCATCAGTATCATCAACATAGGAACAAATAAGCACAAGATGGGAACAAAAACATAGCTAGAAGACTGCATATAGTTCTGTAATGGAAACTTATGGAAAAAACAAAGTTGTCATTAAAAAAAATTGAACATAACTGACATTTAAGGACTAAGGGGTGATCAGTCCTTTTCAGAAGCAAAAGGAATGAGACCATTTTCCATCATTCAAAGTCCTGCACACATTGCAACAGATCTTTCAGAGTCTGGATTGGACTTACCAGCGAAATGAGGACTCACAAAACCTGGAACATATTTTTAGCTTGATTGACTGGAACATGTTTTCAGCTTGATTGAACACATTTTTAGCTTGAATGGCTGGAACACATGTTAAACTTGAATGGCTGGAACACATTTTTAGCTTGAATGAAACCATATTTAGCTTGGTGTCTGTAGTCTATTGTTCAGAGAATTGATCATCAAGCACTCTCCTTCATTCATTCATTGTTCAAATATGCAGATTGCCAGGATATAGTCAGAGAACAGAATGTGTTGTGTTATAGTTTTCTTAGCTGAGATCTGCACCATTTGTCATTAAACATCAGATTCAATGATTCAACATGGCTTTTGGATCACTTTGATCCTCTACGGGATGGGAAAGCCAATTACATCCCCAAAACTCCCTTCTTATGATATGCATGGCAGATTCTCATTCTTTTCTCCCCTTTCAGGTCATGGACAACCAACCATTAGTATATAAAATCCAGTTCACTAACACTGAACTAAATTGACACCATGAGAGTCAGAAATGGATAAGCAGAACATCAGTTAGACAAGGAGATAATGTGAATTACCTGGCCAGGTACTCGATTCATAACTCCAATCACACAATCAATGACTTCAAAGCAGATGTTCTCGCCCTCCTTATCACAATCAAGCCACAAAACTAAGTAGTCTGTATTTGTTGCCTGTCAATACAAATAAGATGAGCATAATCATTAGGTTATTATTTAATCTGGGCAAACTCAGCACAATGGATGATTAAAAATATAACAAACTCAGCACAATGGATGATTAAAAATATAACAAACTCAGCACAATGGATGATTAAAAATATAACAAACTCAGCACAATGGATGATTAAAAATATAACAAACTCAGCACAATGGATGATTAAAAATATAACAAACTCAGCACAATGGATGATTAAAAATATAACAAACTCAGCACAATGGATGATTAAAAATATAACAAAGATGACATCTTTGTTTTTTTCTATTAATGTACTAACAAACCTTCTTGTTTTAATGAAACACATTGATGTAGTGTTGCCATTCATAATTTTCTATTCTTCCTGTTTGTTCTCAAACTCCTGTCGGTATCAGGATCCAAACCAGACACTGTAGTTGTGGTCTTCCGTTATTTCCAATAACTATAAAGCTATACTTGATTATTCTTTTTCTTGCATTTGCTCCATAATAATCAACACGAAGATGTGTGCAATTTCCGCTGAGAGCATAGTTATGTTGTGCCACCGCTATGTGCCTTGTAGGCCCAGCATATTCGATTTCAGCAAGCCTTGAAATTTTGGGTGGGCTACCATAGCCTGTGACAGCCTTCCTATCTTTCACCAGGCAGCACATGCATATTGACTATGCTGAGACAGTTTATTCTTCATGTCTATCTTGCACAAAGTATTTTGCAGCCAGCCAACTTCTCGTGTAATTAGACGTATTGTGCCTGTGTCCATCAGGTACTGAACCTTTTCTCATCTGTGAGCCTGGTTCCAGTTTTAAGAAGAACTTGACAGAAGAGTTTGGCACGGACTCATTAAACCTCTTAGCCGAAGTGTTATTCACCAACATCGTGAAGCTCTCGCCAAGTCTGAGGCTATACACAAAATTTAGGAGCACCAGAAACTAGAAGTTTATTCTCAATCTGAATGAGAACCATTTTTTGCAATGGAAGTCTATCAATGCAGACCCGAATTTGGGTGCTGAGATGTTATATCGAACAGATTCTTTTTTATGGATGTGAAGCATGGACTATAAACAAGAAAATTCAAAGTGAATTGGAGGCTACAGAAATGTGGTTTCTGAGAAGAATGATGAAAATACCATGAACAGCCAAGAAAACTAATGCAGAGGTTCTCATTGATGCTGGCGTAAAAAGATCAATCATATCAAACATTAGAGGCAGACAGTCAAGGTTTCTAGCCCCATCGAGGCCAGAACCTTGAAGTGGTGATGGGGCTTAGTTCAGCCATCAGAGGCTGGAAACTAAGACTGGTCGGGCACTCCCACTCGAGCAGGACCATAGTCTGGCCCAAGTAAGCAGAGTGCTGAAGACGGAGGCAACCAGCCAAAAGGCGCACAGATAATCAGGTTGCCACGCATAAAACACAATGGAAACATGTCTGCATCTAATAACAGTTATGGTGCCTGCCCTGTGGCGGACGTTCAGGCAGGGACGGTGCCGGGCCCTATTCCTCGAAAGGGCCCAACCTCAGTTACTGGAAGTCCTTCTCAATTGCCCCGAGGAGCCAGGAGGCAAGGGAATAGAGCTACTGGCCAAACAAACAAACGACCAATAAAAATAATGCACTGGAATGCTGAGGGTGTCAACAGTAAAAGAGATGGATACAGCAAAAAATTGGAACTTGAAAATGTCCTCAGTGAAGAACAAGTTAATATATGCTGTATCCAAGAAACACACCTCAGCAGCGACATAGCCTTCAAAATCAGAGGCTACCAGTGCTACCAATCTGACCGAAAAGACAGGCGAAAGGGTGAAATTCTGACACTAGTTAAAAACAATATCAGCGCATATCAGCTGGAAGTATACATGGACGGGGCAGAATACCAGATGCTCCACCTAAAAACAAACAGTGCAGAATTCCATCTCCTGAACTACTACTGCCCAAATGATAAACCATTGGCACTAGACACAATTCCAGACAAAGGAAGGCTTATGGTGTGTGGTGACTTCAACAGCCACTCTCAGAGCTGGGGCTACGATCATATCGACAAGAGAGGTGAGGAACTTGAGAGCTGGCAGGATGAAAATAATCTCATCCTTATAAACCAGCCAGCAGACTCGCCAACCTTCTACTCGAGAGCATGGCACACCACCTCTACACCAGACCTGGCATTCCACTCACCAGGCCTGGAATGGAACATCACACGTGTCGTTGGAAAACAGCTTGGGGGTAGTGACCACAGACCAGTATTTCTGGAAATTCACAATGAATATACCACAGACAGCAGCACGCTCACTAGGTGGAACTATAAGAGGGCAGACTGGAAAATGTACCAGCATTTAACCAGTGTTCTAGCTAAGGACATGAACTTGGACAAAGACATCAATAGAGCAGTGAGTGAATTTAATAGATGTATACTACATGCTGCTAGTAAAACCATACCCAGGGGGGCACGCAAAAACTACAAACCCTACTGGAATGATGAACTGGAAAAGCTGAAAAATGAGATGGAAACATCTAGACAGCAGGCTGAGAACAGACCTAGCCAAGAACATCACAACAAATATCAGCAAACAAAGGCTAAATTTCAAAGAGCCAAGTTACAAGCCAGACGGAGCAGCTGGAAAGAAAAAACAGAGTCGCTGAACCTAGAAAGAGATACTAGGAAATTATGGAAACTTGTAAAACAACTAAATGATGAAGGTACAGGGAGAAATACCAGGATCACACTTTATAAAGATAAAAACATTTTAACAGGTAAACATGCAGCTGATTACTTTGCTGATTCCTTTGCAGAAGACAATAACGTCAAAGTCAGCCCAGACAAACAACAGGAGGTTTGAGCGAACCAGCAAAACATTGGACAAGACGAACCTATACCTGAAGTCATGGAGGCACCAATCACAATTAGAGAACTGGAGCATGCAATATCCAAATTGAAAATGAAAAAGTCCCCTGGAGCTGATGGAATGTCCAATGAAATGATTAGAAACCTGGGAATTGCAGCAAGAGCAAAGCTGCTGCAGATCTTTAACACAAGCTGGTCCACAGGTAATGTACCACAGGCATGGAGAGAAGCAATAATGATACCTCTCCTCAAATCAGGAAAAGATGGCAACACAGTCTCCAACTACAGGCCCATCAGCCTCACAAGCTTTCTATGCAAAACAATGGAACACATTATCAATCTTAGGATGCAGTGGTACCTTGAAAGTGAAAACCTTCTGGTATAACAGCAAGCAGGTTTCAGACAGTGCTACACTACTGAAGATCAGGCAACCTACCTCTCCCAAGAGATTGAGGATGCCTTCCAAGATAAGAAACTGGTACTAGCAGCATGGATAGACCTCAGAAAAGCATTTGATAAGGTCTGGAAAGAAGGGCTCCTAAAGAAATTGCGAAATTGCAGGGTTAGCTCAAGAATGTACAAATGGGTAAAAGCATACCTGCATAATAGAAGAGCCAGGGTACAATTAGATGGTCGCAAAAGCAAGAAAGTCCTACTGCGTCATGGAGTCCCCCAGGGAGGAGTCCTGTTACCCACACTTTTCTTGGTTTACATCAATGACCTAGTTGCTGAACTACCACACGGGATCAAAGTGGCAATGTATGCTGACGACTTGGTGATCTGGTGCACGGAAGAACATGCAACAGTGGCCACTAAACAAATACAAAGAGCTATCGATGCCCTAACCTTATGGGCAAATAGATGGTGCGTCAGCATTAACACAGATAAGTGCAGCACTACACTCTTTACCCTCTCACCAAAACAAAAAGCCGGTCATATCAAGATAGACGGAGAGCTCTTGAAAGAAGACAAACAACCCACATACCTCGGAGTTACTTTTGATGATAAGCTGACATGGAAGCAGCACATAAACAAAGCAACAACAAAAGCCAGGAGGAAGTTAGCTATCCTGAGAAAACTAAGTGGAACCACATGGGGAGCCAGTGGGAATATACTCAGTAATGTTTACCAGCAAGGTATAAGACCACACCTGGAATATGGTTCAGCTGCGTGGTGTCCTGCATCAAACACCACATTACAAGATCTAGATAAAGTGCAAAACCAGGCACTTAGAATAATGTTGGGAGCAATGAAATCAACACCCATAGCAGAGATGCAGAAAATTGGAAGAATGCAAACACTTGGCGAACGCAGAGACACAAAAGTACTAATTCAAGCAGAAAAGTTTCAGTGTATGCCAAGTCACCCAATGAAGGAAAGATTCCAAAACCTAGCAATGGGGTGACTGAAAAGGAGCAGCTTTATCCATCAAGCTAAACGACTCCGTAGACAACTTACAGACCTACCTGAAGTTGACAGCCCCTTACGGTCTGTACCAGAACAAACCCCATGGAGTGAAAGGCATGGATTGCCAATATACATTCAGACCCATGTGAAAGGAATACTAAGCGAGGACGAACTGAACAGTGTGCAGCGGAGGACAGTCACCCTCAGTTTCCTGGATGAGGAATATCCACAAGATATATGGGTCAGAGTATACACAGATGGGTCAGCACAGAATGCTGTGAGGAATGAGGTGCAGGTGTATATATAGAATATCCACACACGCCTAGAGATACAATCAGAATACCGACAGGAAAATTCTGCAATAATTATGATGCAGAAATCCAGGCAATTAGTGTGGCAGCTAAAAAACTGTTGAACTCCAACTCTGACCTACAGCCTGTGGTATACCTGACAGATGCAAGGTCAGTGCTTCAAGCTCTCCAGTCTGGAAAACTAATAGACTTGAAAAAACTACTTAGCGAATTGTCTTACCAGTATAGGGTAACCATGCAGTGGATACCCTCTCACTGTGGAATACCAGGAAATGAAAAAGCAGACCAACTGGCTAAGGAAGGTGCTGCCGAAGACCAACCAGATATACCAATCACCTACCATCAGAAAAAACAGATGATCAAGTCAATAAGAAAGCCACAAACACAAGATGATTATCACATTATGAACAGAGCAGAACAAGTTATAATTCTACGTCTCAGAACAGGACACAACCGACTCCGCAGTCACATGTATACAAAGTTCAAGATTGGCAACACGGCCGTGTGTATATGTAGACAGGCAGTACAGAGTGCCAAACATATACTTCAAGAGTGTTCTGAGCATGAAACGCTGAGGCAGATATATTGGCCAGAGGAAACAACACTGGAATCAAAGCTCTATGGGACACTGTATGAACTACAAAAGACAGTGAGTTTTATTAAGGAGACAGAATTGCAGATATAGACATGTTTCAAGTGAACGAAAGAAGAAGAAGAAGGTTTCTAGGGCATGTGCTGAGAAGAACACAGCTTGAACACTTAATAACCACTGGAAAGATCAAAGGGAGAAGAAATAGAGGTTGACAAAGAGAAAAGTTACTAGATGGGCTTGTATCGTGGCACGGTAGAAGCTCACCAACCGAGCTTATTGACAACACAAGAGACAGAGAGTCGTGGAGAAACATGATGCCTACGCCAGTCGGCATGGCACTTGATTGATTGAATAGAGCGCATCTCCTTGGAAATTTATGCCTGTGCTCATGAAGTACTGAACTTTTTCTCTCCGCGAGCATGATTCCGGTATGGAAAAAATTCAACGGTAGAGTTGGGTGCTTCGGTAACTTGAAGCTTGTCTTGAGCTGACAATACTTTTGTTTTGATTTCCTTGAAACGTTTTTCGATTCTCTTTGCACACGGTGGTGTGCTGCCCTCTCAGTGTACTCAATATGTTTTCCTTATGGAGTCTGACACACCGACTCTCAATATTTCTCAAATCTGCCCACTTCATAACATCTGCATTGGTCGTCCCTCCAATGCTTCCTCCGAACTGACTAGTGTCACTGTGTGTCGACAGTACTGCTGCATGTGTTGGCACAGAGGTGTTGGAGATATTGCCTGTCTCCTTTGCAGTCAATTCTGTTTCCATCTGCTGCCTCCACATTCACAGACAATATCACCAAAAGTTTTAGCCAGAATCAGCATGAGCAGTTGTATTTGTTTCCAGGGTGCACCACAAGGAGGAACTTTTGCCCTGGGTCCACAAGATCAATGTGGTATCCTTTACACCCCATACTTGATGTAATCCTCCTTGTACAATTTCTTTTTTAATGTAGACTTGCAATTAAAAAAGGAAATGCAACATTATTTCAAACTAAACCAAACCCATCACCCGTCGTTCCCAACAGTTCATGGACAATGCTGGATCACCCTCTGCAATCGGTTCTGCCGATGCCCGACCATAAGACAGGACTTCTGTGGGATCTTCTAGTCCAAAACCTGCGTAGTGCAACCGATTCCGGACCGTTTCATTTGAAATTCAACGAGATGCTGGTATTGACTAGACGGTAGAGGACACAAATGCAAATCGATTCCTAGGGTGACGCAGCCGAGTGAAGCGGTCTTCAATAGAAGTTGAGACTCTGGGTCTTCCACTGTGCGGCTGGTCTGCTACTGAGCCAGCTGGTTGTAATCACCTCCAAAAGCGACTAATGGTGCTTCTAATCACATTAAGTTGTCTGGCTACTATAATTTATGACTGTCCACTCTGTAAGCATCCAATGATGATGTATCGTTGTTCTGTAGTGAGATGAGCCATACTTCCGCATTGAATTTTCAACTGAATTTATACAAGAACTGTCAATCTTTTATAGGCATTCAATAATATGTTCAGAGAAAATTGTGTTCAGTAAGTTTCACTGGATTCTCATGAACCCGTCATGAGTTATTGTCAAAAATGTTTTGACCTCGACTGCTTTCATGACCTCACGAATAATGAGGAGAGTACAAATTAGGTAACCACAAGAAGTTAATGACCAGGTGGACACAGTCGATAGGTTGAATGATGTCCAATCAGTGAATTCCTTTTATAAAAGTAATTTCAAAATATGTTTCTTTATGTTGAACACAATAATTAACAAAATATCATTTTCACTTTTAAATGAAAAAATATCTTTGCATATAATTCTGGGAAACTACAGGTCAAACTGGGCATGTGCTGATATATCTTTGCATATAATTCTGGGAAACTACAGGTCAAACTGGGCATGTGCTGATATATCTTTGCATATATTTCTGGGAAACTACAGGTCAAACTGGGCATGTGCTGATATATCTTTGCATATAATTCTGGGAAACTACAGGTCAAACTGGGCATGTGCTGATATATCTTTGCATATAATTCTGGGAAACTACAGGTCAAACTGGGTATGTGCTGATATATCTTTGCATATATTTCTGGGAAACTACAGGTCAAACTGGACATGTGCTGATATATCTTTGCATATATTTCTGGGAAACTACAGGTCAAACTGGGCATGTGCTGATATATCTTTGCATATATTTCTGGGAAACTACAGGTCAAACTGGGCATGTGCTGATATATCTTTGCATATAATTCGGGGAAACTACAGGTCAAACTGGGCATGTGCTGATATATCTTTGCATATATTTCTGGGAAACTACAGGTCAAACTGGGTATGTGCTGATATATCTTTGCATATATTTCTGGGAAACTACAGGTCAAACTGGGTATGTGCTGATATCTTTGCATATATTTCTGGGAAACTACAGGTCAAACTGGGTATGTGCTGATATCTTTGCATATATTTCTGGGAAACTACAGGTCAAACTGGGCATTTGCTGATATATCTTTGCATATATTTCTGGGAAACTACAGGTCAAACTGGGTATGTGCTGATATCTTTGCATATAATTCTGGGAAACTACAGGTCAAACTGGGTATGTGCTGATATATCTTTGCATATAATTCTGGGAAACTACAGGTCAAACTGGGTATGTGCTGATATCTTTGCATATAATTCTGGGAAACTACAGGTCAAACTGGGTATGTGCTGATATATCTTTGCATATATTTCTGGGAAACTACAGGTCAAACTGGGCATTTGCTGATATATCTTTGCATATATTTCTGGGAAACTACAGGTCAAACTGGGCATGTGCTGATATATCTTTGCATATAATTCTGGGAAACTACAGGTCAAACTGGGTATGTGCTGATATCTTTGCATATAATTCTGGGAAACTACAGGTCAAACTGGGCATGTGCTGATATATCTTTGCATATATTTCTGGGAAACTACAGGTCAAACTGGGCATGTGCTGATATATCTTTGCATATAATTCTGGGAAACTACAGGTCAAACTGGGCATGTGCTGATATATCTTTGCATATATTTCTGGGAAACTACAGGTCAAACTGGGCATGTGCTGATATCTTTGCATATAATTCTAGGAAACTACAGGTCAAACTGGGCATGTGCTGATATATCTTTGCATATATTTCTGGGAAACTACAGGTCAAACTGGGCATGTGCTGATATCTTTGCATATAATTCTGGGAAACTACAGGTCAAACTGGGCATGTGCTGATATCTTTGCATATATTTCTGGGAAACTACAGGTCAAACTGGGCATTTGCTGATATATCTTTGCATATATTTCTGGGAAACTACAGGTCAAACTGGGCATGTGCTGATATATCTTTGCATATAATTCTGGGAAACTACAGGTCAAACTGGGTATGTGCTGATATCTTTGCATATAATTCTGGGAAACTACAGGTCAAACTGGGCATGTGCTGATATCTTTGCATATATTTCTGGGAAACTACAGGTCAAACTGGGCATTTGCTGATATATCTTTGCATATATTTCTGGGAAACTACAGGTCAAACTGGGCATGTGCTGATATATCTTTGCATATAATTCTGGGAAACTACAGGTCAAACTGGGCATGTGCTGATATATCTTTGCATATATTTCTGGGAAACTACAGGTCAAACTGGGCATGTGCTGATATATCTTTGCATATAATTCGGGGAAACTACAGGTCAAACTGGGCATGTGCTGATATATCTTTGCATATATTTCTGGGAAACTACAGGTCAAACTGGGCATGTGCTGATATCTTTGCATATAATTCTGGGAAACTACAGGTCAAACTGG
Organism: Meghimatium bilineatum; assembly: GCA_034231615.1. Taxonomy (NCBI): domain Eukaryota; kingdom Metazoa; phylum Mollusca; class Gastropoda; order Stylommatophora; family Philomycidae; genus Meghimatium; species Meghimatium bilineatum. The sequence continues at coordinate 52,200,423 of CM067318.1, read as the reverse complement.
GCATGTGCTGATATATCTTTGCATATATTTCTGGGAAACTACAGGTCAAACTGGGCATGTGCTGATATCTTTGCATATAATTCTGGGAAACTACAGGTCAAACTGGGCATGTGCTGATATCTTTGCATATATTTCTGGGAAACTACAGGTCAAACTGGGCATTTGCTGATATATCTTTGCATATATTTCTGGGAAACTACAGGTCAAACTGGGCATGTGCTGATATATCTTTGCATATAATTCTGGGAAACTACAGGTCAAACTGGGTATGTGCTGATATCTTTGCATATAATTCTGGGAAACTACAGGTCAAACTGGGCATGTGCTGATATCTTTGCATATATTTCTGGGAAACTACAGGTCAAACTGGGCATTTGCTGATATATCTTTGCATATAATTCTGGGAAACTACAGGTCAAACACGGCATGTGCTGATATCTTTGCATATATTTCTGGGAAACTACAGGTCAAACTGGGCATTTGCTGATATATCTTTGCATATATTTCTGGGAAACTACAGGTCAAACTGGGTATGTGCTGATATATCTTTGCATATAATTCTGGGAAACTACAGGTCAAACTGGGCATGTGCTGATATCTTTGCATATATTTCTGGGAAACTACAGGTCAAACTGGGCATTTGCTGATATATCTTTGCATATATTTCTGGGAAACTACAGGTCAAACTGGGCATGTGCTGATATATCTTTGCATATATTTCTGGGAAACTACAGGTCAAACTGGGCATTTGCTGATATATCTTTGCATATAATTCGGGGAAACTACAGGTCAAACTGGGTATGTGCTGATATATCTTTGCATATATTTCTGGGAAACTACAGGTCAAACTGGGTATGTGCTGATATATCTTTGCATATATTTCTGGGAAACTACAGGTCAAACTGGGTATGTGCTGATATATCTTTGCATATATTTCTGGGAAACTACAGGTCAAACTGGGCATGTGCTGATATATCTTTGCATATATTTCTGGGAAACTACAGGTCAAACTGGGCATTTGCTGATATATCTTTGCATATATTTCTGGGAAACTACAGGTCAAACTGGGCATTTGCTGATATATCTTTGCATATATTTCTGGGAAACTACAGGTCAAACTGGGCATTTGCTGATATATCTTTGCATATATTTCTGGGAAACTACAGGTCAAACTGGGTATGTGCTGATATATCTTTGCATATATTTCTGGGAAACTACAGGTCAAACTGGGCATGTGCTGATATATCTTTGCATATATTTCTGGGAAACTACAGGTCAAACTGGGCATGTGCTGATATATCTTTGCATATATTTCTGGGAAACTACAGGTCAAACTGGGCATGTGCTGATATCTTTGCATATAATTCTGGGAAACTACAGGTCAAACTGGGCATGTGCTGATATATCTTTGCATATATTTCTGGGAAACTACAGGTCAAACTGGGCATGTGCTGATATCTTTGCATATAATTCTGGGAAACTACAGGTCAAACTGGGCATGTGCTGATATCTTTGCATATATTTCTGGGAAACTACAGGTCAAACTGGGCATTTGCTGATATATCTTTGCATATATTTCTGGGAAACTACAGGTCAAACTGGGCATGTGCTGATATATCTTTGCATATAATTCTGGGAAACTACAGGTCAAACTGGGTATGTGCTGATATCTTTGCATATAATTCTGGGAAACTACAGGTCAAACTGGGCATGTGCTGATATCTTTGCATATATTTCTGGGAAACTACAGGTCAAACTGGGCATGTGCTGATATCTTTGCATATAATTCTGGGAAACTACAGGTCAAACTGGGTATGTGCTGATATATCTTTGCATATATTTCTGGGAAACTACAGGTCAAACTGGGTATGTGCTGATATATCTTTGCATATATTTCTGGGAAACTACAGGTCAAACTGGGTATGTGCTGATATATCTTTGCATATATTTCTGGGAAACTACAGGTCAAACTGGGCATTTTCTGATATATCTTTGCATATATTTCTGGGAAACTACAGGTCAAACTGGGCATGTGCTGATATATCTTTGCATATATTTCTGGGAAACTACAGGTCAAACTGGGCATGTGCTGATATATCTTTGCATATATTTCTGGGAAACTACAGGTCAAACTGGGCATTTGCTGATATATCTTTGCATATAATTCGGGGAAACTACAGGTCAAACTGGGCATGTGCTGATATATCTTTGCATATATTTCTGGGAAACTACAGGTCAAACTGGGTATGTGCTGATATATCTTTGCATATATTTCTGGGAAACTACAGGTCAAACTGGGCATGTGCTGATATCTTTGCATATAATTCTGGGAAACTACAGGTCAAACTGGGCATGTGCTGATATCTTTGCATATATTTCTGGGAAACTACAGGTCAAACTGGGCATGTGCTGTGGAGCAAGCAAACAATAAAACTAAAAAAACAACATATTTTGACCTTTTCATCTGTGCAAGATTTTCATAGAAACAATCAAATTAACTTTGGTCATAAACATAATCAGTACTGTATTTATTCTTTGTCTTCTGCATTTATTCTCAAACTCCCACTGGATTTCCCTTGTAGCAGGACAATGGTCCTACTAGATTTCCAGAAAAATGTAGTCCAGAGGATGTAAATGTGCTGTGTTGCTGTTTTATTTGTGGTAATGGCCCGACACATCCATCTTTGACTGGAATTTGTATTTGAAACAATAGCCACTACTTATTTTGCTTTTCTTTAAATATATTTGTTTAAACATGTTTTGGCAGTCTTGCTCCAAAACCTCCCTTGAAATTGTCCCCCCTTTTGGGAACACCTAGTCTCTGGTATATTACTACTTGTTAGCTTCTGAAGCAACAGAGTTTGTAGATGGTACATAGAATTCTAGATATACATGGACTTAGCATGGGTCACAGAAATAGCTGTTGCTAAAAATAGCCGACCATTTCCTGTTTTGTACCTATTCTCACAGAAAACAAGTATTTCTCTGGGATAGTTGATACACTGGTCTCATGTAATGTCAATTATCTTGGTGTATCCAAATTTTTCTGTGCTTTTCATTGGCCGTCAACACAAAGTACCGGTATATGCGTTGATTAGTCGCATCAGCCAAGATGAGTGACAGTATGTGAGATCAGCCAAGATGAGTGACAGTATGTGAGATCAGCCAAGATGAGTGGCAGTATGTGAGATCAGCCAAGATGAGTGATGTCTGAGATCAGCCAAGATGAGTGACGGTGTGTGAGATCAGCACCTAGGACTATTTTTGGAAAGGACTTGGCAAATATTCTATGTGAAATCCTGGCTATTTTTAGTAACACTGCCTCTTTCTGTGACAAGTGTGATAAATCCATGTATAAATAGAAAGATGTGAAAAGTATCACATTTTTAGCAGAGTAGAAGTCATGAGCTTCCACATACATTTGGTATGAAACAAACATCACCGAAGACAGATGTGTTCGGCCATTGGCACAAATAAAATGGCAAGACAATGCATTTTCAATTTCTGGACTACATCCTGCTAAAAATCTAGTTGGACCATCGTCCTGCTACAAGAGAGATCCAGTGGGAGTTTGAGAATGAACGCTGAACAAGAAATAAGCCTTGCAGAATGTTTCAGTATAAACTTGAGTAAACTTATGTGAGAAAAACACAGTTTGAAACACAGACATGATTGTCAACTCAACCACTACATTGATGTAATAAGTACCTCCTTTTTTAGGAACATGGGCATGTGAAGGTTAGGATTTGCTTCCTTTTTGTTGATGGGTGCTGTAAACAACTCCACCTGAAAATGAAAAAAAACTCAGAAATTATGTTTTTGAACAGGGTAGTTTTATGAATAAAGGTATTCATAAAGTTTGAGAATACTGCAGGGATGTGGCAATACTGCTCAATAACAACTGGAGGTGAGGTGGTCAGTTCTCTTGGTGTGACCTTTTAGAGACCTCATGGTACTATACCCTCAATCAATGCCAATGTGGTACAGGGGCCAGGATTTCTAGTTTAGGGTGTAAAGAATAGGATCACTTCTTCTTTGCAAAGATGTTGTAGGAGGCGACTAATGAAAATTGGGGGGATAGGCTGAAAATCTAGTCATCTGTGAAAAAAATCAAATCATAATTCTCACTTCACGTCATGTCTTGCTTTCTTACTTTTGTCATCTGTTAAATGGTCCCCATGGGTGATGAAGAGACGCAGGCCAGCAGACATTGTACATTGTACAGAGTTCCCCGCCGAAGACGGATGTGTCGGGCCATTGGCGCAAATAAAACGGCGACACAACGCATTTCCATTCTCTGGACTACATCCTGCTGGAAATCTAATAGGACCATGGTCCTGATACAAGAGATATCCAGTGGGAGTTTGAGAATGAACGCTGAAGAAGAAGTACAGGAGTGGCAGACTCCTAGGTGATGGGGAATGCTTTGTGCCATCACTATGAATGGGTCAACAGATCTGACAGAAGAATGATGAATTAGTTGACCCAGAAGTATATTCATTTCCTGCAGAATGTGATGTTACTGGAATACCATCGAAATGGAATACCATCTTTCGTGAACTAAACATGCACCCATAAACCTTCCTAGCACAATCAAACCTTATATGAATTTGTGTGTCATCTTGGCCGAGTTTGTGTCTTCTCAGTTGCTGAGGAGAACCTGTGCCTTTGTCAGAAGGGCTATGGATTGTCAAGACTACTTGCTCTACTTGTAAAGGGATTATTTCATCATATTCAATCAAACCACTGAGCCTAATAAGAGCACAAGCTATTGATGAATTTGCCCCAGTCTATCCTGTCTTTAGATGTTCTTTTCAAGTCTTGCCATTTGATGACAATATCATTACAAACTTTCATTGTTTCTCTTCTTCACACTATTTTAACCTTTCTTTTCCTTCTCAATTCCGTACCATTGCTTGTCTTGCAACGGCTTTTTGCCATCTCCATTTCTCAGACACAATTTGTAGGCAAACAGAATCCTGCCTGTTATTCTTCTTCTTCTTTGTACGCCTTGCAGCGGACCCTCTGAAAGCATTTCGCTGACCGTCTTGAGAAGGACGTATGAGGGAGACCTGTGTTGTGTCATGTTTTACAGCAAGCTGCGTTATCTGCACCTTTCAACCTGACACATCCGTCTTCAACCAGCATTTTTGATGCCGGGTTGGCATTCCTGTATTTCGATCCCTAGTACTTGGCCATGCTACAGCAGGGTTGGTGCACTCATGTTTCCAGGCCCCACTGCGTGGAAGTGTACTGAGGATATGGATCAACTGTGGTTCGCTGACCCTGATGCTCGACCAACTATGGAGCGCCGGCCTGTGCACTCTGATGTGCATGTCATCTCTGAGCCCCTGTCTGTTCTCATCCGTAACTATTTATTTCTCCGTACTAGATCTTAGTATGATATGATTGGTTGCTGATCCAGCGGTCCATGGGCTCATGCCCTTTGACCTAACGCCATTAAATGACATTATATTGCTGGGAAGTCTGTGGATTTTTGGCCCACTCCGGGACAGAGCCAGAGAATAGCTATCACGCCTTCAGGAAGGTAGGTTTCAACCTATGCATTGCTCCTAGCCACTGTAGCCTAGATAGGGTTCACTGTGCTCATTCCCTGCCACCAATTGACTACTGGTTATGCCGAGCTTCTCTATTGCTCTATTTGATATAAGACTTCCAATGTGTATATTCTCATGAATATCGGCCGCTCGACTGACATACAGACAACAACATCACACACACTGCACAGGTATGTAAATTCCCTGACACCACAAACATTTAACATTCTTACGTGTCACAAGGCCTCAGTACTACAAGGGCCAGCATGGAGTTTTAACCGGCATATGTATCAACTTATTTTTTCATAAATCCATATTTTTAACAATATATTTCCATTAAAACGTCCATATTTAGTACCCAAAAAAGCAAAGAAAATGCCCCCAAAAAACCCCACTAAATTTTTTTTTAAACAATTTTTATTTTCATTCCCCCCCCCCCCCCCCACACACTATGAGCGTGTGAGATAAGAACATCTGCATTAGTAATAATTACTAGGAAAACACCAAGTGAACTTTAAAAAAAAATATTTTAAAAAAATTCTGGTTGGTGGGGCAAAATTCATATTAATATTGAAAATCTGAACTAGTTAACATCTAAAACCAGGTCTGTTCAGCTGGCACATATTAGCCTTGCAACTTGAGTCAACACACTTCCTATACTTTATTACATTGACTTTTTAATAATAGTAAATCCTTGAGGCTTCTATATTATATTATTCATCTGAATATACTTACAGGATCCACTTTGTCCCAGTTATTGTACTTCCCTTGAAAGTCCACACCCATAACATGTCCACATACGGAAGTCATCTTGAAATGGACAGTCTCTCCATTAAACTTCCCTGTATAATCATGTACAGAACATGCTCCATTGGAGCCTTTTCTGGAAGTCATATTGGATTTTGACAAAATTTTAGCCAAAGACTGCGCAAGCGATGGCTTCTCAGCCACCATTAACACTGTTCTCATATTGCTGGACGTGGCCAACTACTGAGAAGACAGTATTCAAAAAATCTCTGAAAATAAATGTGCAATATCTTTCATGTATACATATGAACAACAGCATCAACATTCCACCATTCAATAAAACATTCATAAGCATATAGTACTGCAAGCCTGGGTAAAGATTATATTAACACAATTGAATAGGGCCCAGTCATGGTTGCTGGGACCTGAAAAAGGAACAAAGAATGGCAGTACTATTTATTTTCCATGCATGTCATAAGAGATGACCAAGGAGGTTTTGGGCTAGAGTTGGTTGTCCTATACCAAATAGTAAAAAATATTTATATGGCCCAACCTCGTCCGGATCTTCTCCCCTTCTCAGTGCAAATGAAAAAAATAATTGTCGAGAAATATAAAATTATTCAGTTCTGGGTAGAACATTTTGAATAAACCTGATCAAATATTGAAGAAGCTATCAACTGTCTACCTCAGGTTCCTCTCAATGAATTGTTATGTGATATCCCTACTTTATGAGGAAACTCATAAAGCAATTCATCAGCTTTCTAGTGGAAAAAGCACCTTGCTCCGATTCAATACCAATCGAAATATATAAGTATGGTGGTAAAAACCTAATTGAGAAACTTCATATCATTTTTTCAAGAGTCATGAAAAAGTGAATCTGTTCCACAAAATTTCAGGGATACAACAATTATACACCTGTATAAACTTAAAGGGAACCACCAATCCTGCAATAACTATTGAGGCATTTCGATACTGTCCATCATTTGGAAGATATTTGCACAGAATCCTTTTAACCTTTAGCAAGCCAGATTAAAAAATATGAAACGTCTCCCTGCCACCGGATTCTTTTTTGAAAATTTGCGTTATTGATGGTGACTGTTTTGAAAATGTGATAATTTTTTGGTTGTTAGAGATATTTAAATAATATTTGCACATATAAATAAAGAATTGAATTGTGCATATATTGGTGTAATTTATGTACGTGTGTGTGTGATACCAGACGTATGAGAAAGTGGTAAAGACGTTTTTCACAAAAAACATATATTTTATAACAAATAAAGAGGGAAAAAATAAGAAGAAAAAAATAACTTACCTTACATATCGAATTCCTTGGCAACACTGTCAACTAAATCACGCAAATCTGTTGTATTTATGTTCTTTCACTGCGAAATTATCAAAATATAGCCGGGGGAACTGTATAAAACATGTAGATTTGCAGTAAAATCGTTCTTTGAGCTTAGGCCTAGAGTTATTTTTTCTGCCACTTCAAAATATTCGATATCAAACGTACAAGTCCCCAAACCAGCACGGCATTCTGTATATTCACTGCTGTGAAACTAAATAACCTAATAATCCATGATTCAAGCCACGATTCAATGTTATTTTATTCGAAATACGATGAAATAAAGGTCTGTAAAACCGATCCATCATCATGGCATCGTACCGGTGTACAGATGTGGTCAGATTAATTGCTCTTAAACTTTTACGAATAGCTAGCCATTCTTAAAAACGATCATGTCGGAAGTGGTGGATGTACCGGCTTCGATTGCGCATGTCCCCAGCTATGTGCACGGACTGTGGTACGTGTAAATCTCATGATAATCTCGCTGGGTGGGACGGCCCGCCATCAGCGCGCGTGGCCATTTTGTTTTTCGGCGGCTGGATATGATATCGGCTCGGTGAAGGTTAAACCATCTTACATCTCATCTAATGAAGAATTTGTACCTGAAAGCCAATGTAATTTCAGAAAAGGACGTGGAACAACTGATATGATCTTTGCTGAAAGACAACTTCAAGAAAAATGTCATGAACAACACTGTGACCTGTACACAGCATTCATAGATTTAACAAAATAATTTAACACAGTAAGTAAAGAAAGAAAGTGGAATATTATGGCAAAATATGGAAGCCAAAGAAATTTATCACTATGGTGCAGCAATTGCATGATGGAATGCAAGCTAGAGCCAGGATGATGGAGAGTTATCTGAAACATTTCCTGTTTAAAATGGAGTTAAACAGGGATGTATATTAGCACCTACCCTGTTCAGCATCATGTTCTCTGCTATGTTGGATGATGATTTCAGAGATCTGGACTTGGCAGTAGAACATCATATAGTGATGGAAAATTTTTCAGCCTTCGGCAGCTCCGAGCAAAAACCAAAATCAAATCACATATAATCAGGGATCTATTTACTGATGATTGCACTCCAAATGCCAACTTTGAGGCTGATCTAAAAAGTATTATAAAAAGATTCTCCAAAGCTTGTACCAACTTTGGGCTTACTATTAACACAAAGAAAACAGAAGTGATGTTAAAACCAGCACCTGGCAAAAGCTATCTCGAGCCCTGCAAGAAAAATGGCACAGAAAGTTGTGAATAGATTCACATACCTAGGTAGTACTTTATCCCAAAATGCCAACGTTGATGATGAAGTGTATACAAGGATTGCCCAAGGCAAGCAGAACTTTTGGCAGATTGTATGCAAATTTGTGGCATAGAAATGGCATAAACCTACAGATGAAGCTGAAAGTTTACAGAGCAGTGCTGTGTAAAGTGCAGTGCAGTGCTTATAGTCCCACTGCTGTTTGTACGCAAGTGAAACATGGACTGTGTATAGATGTCATATGAGGAAACATAATCACTTTCACACAACTTGTCTCAGAAAAGTTATGAACATCAGATACCACAGCCCTTGACAGATCTGGTATCCCTAGCATTAACACTATTCTGATGCAGACAGATTCATTGGGCAGGTCATCTGGAACATATGCCAGATCATCACCTGCCAAAGATACTTCTCTATAGTGATCTGGAGAAGGGTAAATGATCTCAAGGTGGCCAAAAGAAGCGCTACAAGGACTCATTAAAGACCTCACTTAAAGCATTTGAAATAGACCAAGATAGAACTCGCACAAAATAGATCTACATAGCACTCTGTGCATCATCTTGTGAAAAGAGGAGAAATGCAGCAGCTCCATAGTGGAGAGTAGCTAGAAAGTCATGGATAGACCAAAAACAGCCTATAGTGGTCATTTCATGCCCAAACTTATTTGTGGCTCGAATAGGACTTATTAGCCATCTATGAACTCATAGGCAAGGACATATCTCTAACTGAAATTCAGAAGTTAATGTAATAAATGGTCATCATCACTTGTGTATCACCAATGCAACAGCTGGTGCAACAATTCCACAACAGAGTCAAAGTGATCCAGAAGCCATACTAAAGTCAGATGTGCCAGAGGAAAAGGTGCAGATATCGCAGCTAAGCAGTAAAACATGATACAATGCATTCCGATCTCCAGACTACATCCTGATAATTTGCAGGATGAATGCAGAAGAAGAATATGGTCTATAGAGTTAGGTCTTTATTTTTTAAAGATCAACATCATGAAAAACGTAATCAACATCACAAGACCACGAAAGCATTGAACCACCGAAATAAGGGAGGCAACATAAATATATATACGAGGCGTGTTCAAATGAAAACGGGACTTGTTACACCACGCGTGATAGAGCGCACTGATATTGATGACATTTTGCACTAGTAATGAGTATCCAATAATTTACATACGGTCACGTGTTCATCTTCCCAGCATGCATATGTGCTGCAGAAGACTGTTAACAATATGGCGGGTGTGATTCCGAACCCGTCCAAAGTGAATCAGCGTGCTGTGATCCAGTTTCTTTCATTTGAAGGATGTCAAGCAGTAGACATTCATCGGAGAATGAAGGCAGCATATGGTGACAAATGTTTGTCGAGGACCAGAGTGATGGAGTGGGTGCGTATGTTTAAAGACGGACGTGAGTTAACGGCAGATCTTGCACGGCCAGGTCAGGCGCATATTGTTGCAACAGAAGAAGCCATAGCCGTGCTTGATAAAGCAGTACTGACTGACCGTCGTCGGAGCATTCGTTCGCTTGCAGAAGAATTCCATATGTCAATTGGGACAGCCCACATGGTTGTTCGGAAGAAATTGAACTATCGGAAGGTGTGTTCACAGTGGGTCCCACGGATGTTGACTGACCACCATAAGGAAGAACGGATGGGGTGGAGTTTGAACCACCTGATGCGTTACAGGGCAGAGGGTGATGCATTTCTGTTGAGCATTGTGGCAGGTGATGAATCGTGGTGCCACCACTATGAACCGAGCAGCAAAATTGACAGCATGCAATGGAAACATCCAGGTTCACCAAAACCCAAAAAATTCAAGACACAGGTTTCTGCTGGGAAGGTTATGGTGACTGCATTTTTTGACCATGAAGGGCTTTTGTTGACTGATTTTAAGGAACCTGGTGTCAACATCAATGCCGCCCATTATAAAGACACTTTAGACAAGCTGCATAAGGCCATCAAGGCTAAGCGACCAGGCAGACTTTCTCAAGGTGTGATTCTTCTCCACGACAACGCTCGTCCGCACGTCGCAAAAATTGTGCAGGAAACATTGGCAAAGAAGAATTGGGAAGTTCTTCATCACCCAGCCTATAGTCCCGATTTATCCCCGTGTGATTTCCATTTGTTCGGACCGTTGAAGAAAGCACTAAAGGGACAGCGATTCAACAGCGACGCAGACGTGAAGACAGCGGTGACCACATGGTTCAGAGAACAGCCACGCAACTTTTTCTCGGACGGCATTCGACGTCTACCTAAACAGTGGGATGCTTGCCTAAATGCATACGGAGATTTTTTCTGATGAACCCAGGTGCATTCTTATTCACAAGTGGTTGCTTTGTTCAATTCCGTTGAAAATATTAAATTGCGTATGATACTTTTTAAATAAATCCACAAGTCCCGTTTTCATTTGAACACACCTCGTATATATATATATTGCATGCAAAGGCCATCTCCAGAGAACTCTTCTACCCCTGATGTGGCAAGGCAAAAAGGGATTAATATATGGATAGAACATCACGATAGGTATCATGTGGTCAGTATTAAATCTGTCACCTTTACCTTTCTGGGTCTGCTCTAGTACCCATTTATTTTATGATAGGTTGATCAAGTAGAGTATTTATCAATTTATGTGACATGTCCTTTGCTGAATGGTGTCCTTTCTGCTACTCTATAAGCCTTCAGGTTCTTTATAAGTTCTGCCTATTTCAGTGTTATATTCAGGTCTTCTATATACTGTGTCCACCAGTCTTGGTCTACTTCTTGTTCTCTTTCCTGGAACTTTTCCCTCCATGATTAATCTTACTGTCTTTTTATATGTCCAAAATATGTTAGCTTCTGGGTATATTTTTTTAAGTTTTGAGGTGACGGTCTTCTTCTGTATTCAGATCTTTATGGACATCCCGCCATCCGTAATGGATTGTCTGCCTGTCCATATTTTTAGGGGCGCAAGTAAAGTATATTTCTTCACTGTGAACTTTGCTCTAGTTTTGAGGTATTTCCTAACCTTTGTATTGTGATTGCCATGCGCAGCACTATTGTTGTATGATTGAGTTTGGAATATAAGTAGTATTTAAAATTAAGTAATATTTATTGAATAGAATTAGTGTTTAGGGCTAGGGATTAGAATCAGTTTCTAGTATTTAGAATTAAGGTAAATTATTATTATATACAATAGCTGGAAGATATAAGGGACATGTGCAGTAGCATACATTAGCAGACAGAAAGAACAGCTATGGCGCGTGTTAGATGTGACTGTACTTTCGTTATAAATTCATATATGGAGAAGAAAGTATGTGAGGTAGAATGATATATTATTAATTGCTCAGTGCCCAGGTAAAACGATCAAGGAGGAAAGTGGTGCCTTTGCGGTCACTACGAGTAGTATGACCATGGAGACTATGGCGGTGACCAAGGCATTTGAGTGGCTACGCACACAGAAAGTAATGCAGGTCTGCATCTTGAGTGACTCTATGAGTATGATTAAGAAGGTACAAGTCGGTCTCGTTCGCGAACAGTGGATTGAGGCCTTGAGAAATGCGAGCTTGAAGGCGGTTACATTTATTTTCGTGCCGGGACATGTGGGCGTTCGAGGCAATGAAAGAGCGGATCAACTGGCATCGTGTGCGATTGTGGCAAAGGGCGATGGGGCAATGGATCGCGCTGACGTTTTGAACTCCTTAAGAGATATAACACGCGAGAGTGAGACGAATGTGGATGATGATTCCTTTTCAATGGCTAGGATTAAAGATCAGGGATTGAGATGCGGTGTTGCTAGAGGTGAACATTTTGGAGGGCGCAGAAGAATGATGGTCAACCAGCATAGGACCGGTACTGTCAGCAGAAGTGTGATGGCGGATACACTCAAGGAGAGATCGGAGCAACTATGGATGTGTCCAGTTTGCAGTGATGATGATCCGACGACTAACTAACTAACTAACTATTATTAATTGAAAACGATTGCATTATAATTAGTATTTAGGGATTAAGGATTAGAATAAGTACTTAGAATTAGGGTAAATTATTAGTATAAAGAATAGCGGGAATATTCATGGAGTTTGTTTCTGGAATTTAAAAAAGCGTATCCCGCAGATAATGCTGAATAAGGTGAGTGTTTGGTTTTATTCACATTGTTACAGTTTATCAACCCTACGGATTATTGATTTTCCAGCAAAATCTATGACGTCAGCTTGTTAAAAATGAAAAGTGTGCTATTTATTATATAGCACAGTGAAGAACTAATCTTTACTTTTACTGGTAAAAGTAAAGATTAAGTCTTCACTTTGCTATAAATAGCACACTGTTTACATTTTAACAAGCTGATGTCATTTTCAATAAATCGCTTTCAATAAATATTACTTAATTTTAAATACTAACTATATTCCAAACTCAATAATACAACATTGAACAACAATAAAACTGTGCATAGCACTCACAATACAAAGGTTAGGAAACACCTCGAAACTAGAACAAAGGTCACAGTGAAGACTTATACTTCACTTGCACCCTTTTACCTTTTTAGAACCTTTCTGATTCTATAATAGCATTTCATTTCAAATATACTGAGATTTTCTTTTCCAGTCATTGCCTAAATCTCACAACTAAATGTTGTCATTGGAAAAATAGAGCTTCTTAATTAATAGTTGTTTGTGTTTCTGTTTGCTCCTTGATTTGATACTACTGTCGGAATATCACCTTAATTTCCATAAATATGAACTAGGCATTAGAAAATCATAAGGGGACGTGAAAGTCAATGTGGCTTAAATTACTTCCCTTGTTTTGGTAGCATCCAAGAATCCATTTTTTGCATCATGTGAAACACTGACCACAGCAATTGTCTTTAGACAACGCGACGCAACTTTATTGTTTATAAAAGACAACTGTTTAATTTTTCTCATTCATTTGTGCATCGAATTACGTAACTAGAAGTTGGAAATACGCTGTGTACATTTTTCACCAAGCAATTAAATAAGCCTAGGTAAGTGATTTTTCTCTTTGCACACGTATATGCATTAATTTGAATAAAATACAATGTTGTAACCATGTCTAACAAATGAAACAACCATTTTTCTCTTTATATACAAAATTTCATTAATTTTGGAAGTTGCCTGTAATTATTATCGAATTTTAAACAAACGCACTGCAGATCGGTCACGCATTCCTCAGCCGCCATCTTGAATACCGCTAATCTTTACTGCCGCGTCGATAATTCTGAAATGTCTCTTATTTAAAGAAATTGACGTTTAACAACTACAATTCCTGCCTCTTTTAATTTCTTTAATTCATTTTTAAATGCTACTAGTAAAAAATCTAAGATTTATATGTAAAATAATTGAAATTATTGGTACAAGACCATGCTGAGTGCGCGTACTTATGTACTATCATGCGTCTCTCGCCATGACGACTGAAGTGTTTTCTTAGTCACATCGGTCTGTTTCATGTTGATAATTTTACAAGAAACACATTTCAAATTAAATATATATTATTTATATTGTTTATGAAGTCCAATTTCTTATAATTCTCTCATGAATATTTCGTAAAATTCACTTTTTATTGAGACATGCTTTCTCCTTTCAGTAGGCCTAATAAATCAAATCATCAATGCAGACAACGTAAACTGCAGCATCTTCCAAACGTTCTCACTCTTTTTGATATCTTTGTCTCTTGTTGTTCATTATCAATTTTGCTCAATGTTCTACATACGCCTATCTACTGAATAATGTAATAAAGTATTTAATTATATATGGCTAATTAGGTATCACTATAATAGGAAAAACGAAATGGAAATTTTGAAAATTTGGTGCACATACCTACCTGGTAATTTATTCATACCTTTGACATAGAATTGTTTATGTACATGTGTACCAAATGCCAATAATAATAATAATCAAATATTATATTTCAGATACAAAGAGGGCTGAGGTTACAGATTGCCAGCCACATGCATGTTGCCATAAAGGGAAGCATAGAAGAGATTTTAATTATGCTAATTAGACACTATTATTAATTATTAATTGGCTCTGGTTGCATCGGAAAATTAACACAATGTACTAAACAGGTGCGTCTTGTCTTACCGAACAAGAAAATGTATAATTTTTTATATTTTTTATCCTAAATAATTAAAAAATGTGAAAAATGTTTATGATACATTCAATTTCAATTATGCTAATTAGACGTCATTTTTAATTATTAATTAATTCTGGCTGCGTCAGAAAATTAGCATAATGTAATCAACAGGTGCGTCTTGTCTTCACAAACACAAAAATGTACAGTTTGCAATATATTTTATCCTAAATAATTAAAAAATTTAATAGATATATATTAAATATGACAATGTGATTATGCAAATTAGACGCCATTATTAATTATTTATTAACTCTGGCTGCATCAGAAACTTAGCAGAATGTAATCAACAGGTGCGTCTTGTCTTCACAAACACAAAAACATACAGTTTGCTATATATTTTATCCTAAATAATTAAAAAATGTGGAAAATGTATATGATACATTCAATTGCAATTATGCTAATTAGACGCAATTGTTAATTATTTATTAACTCTGCATGCGTCGGAAAATTAGAATAATGTAATCAAGAGGTGCGTCTTGTCTTCCCGAACAAGAAAATGTATAATTTGTCATATTTTTTTATGCAAATAACTACGATATTCATAAATTAGTGGCTCGGTTCTAAGGCAGGGCCGCAACTTTTTGACAACTGTCATTTTATATTTCCTTATATGTTCCATGTAATTATCTTGAGGCAAAAATTAATACGAAAAAAATTCGTAACTTTTTTCAGAATTGACGTAGAGACTTGGTTGAGGTATCGTTGGATTGCAATTTTCAAGGGCTATCTAACTGTGGTATTTAAAATGCTGTACACCCATTTTGAAAATTTTGTCCTAATGCCTACATGAACAGATTATCATTATATCTTGAA
This sequence comes from Meghimatium bilineatum, assembly GCA_034231615.1. Lineage (NCBI taxonomy): Eukaryota > Metazoa > Mollusca > Gastropoda > Stylommatophora > Philomycidae > Meghimatium > Meghimatium bilineatum. Next base: position 52,184,570 of record CM067318.1, on the reverse strand, counting down.
TCACTGGGTTTACTAATGTACAACACATTTAAAGAATATAATACAATATATTATAAGTAGTCATAACGACGTATTACTTTTTACTTATTACATTTTTATTTACATCTGCCTACGCCTACAACGATTGATTCATCATAATTCAACTCAATCTCAATAGACTGCTACAAATCAAATAAAATAAAGTTTTGCTAATTAATTTAAAGTTAGCAAAGAAGATGCATAGCTTAACAATCATAGGCCTACACATCTGTTTATATACGCTATAACTATAATATTAGAATTTGTCGATCAATGTTACCACACATTTTGTACTATTTACATTTATTTATCAAGAATTAAGAGAAACGTGTATTCGAGGAGGCTTGCACGACTTGATTTCTCTGTAAACAGACGAAAGCCAAAATGTGACGTTGTTCTGGGCAGATTCTTCAGGAATTGTGCGTCAAATGAGTGAGCAAGCAAACCCTCACACGTTTATACTGCATGCATGTTTAATATATCTCAATTTGTTTTGGTTCTTTTGATCATCGAAAATTACGAGCAATAGACCTATATTGTTGCATCTTTTTATGCACTGGGGGGATGATTGTCTCTAGAGATACTTCAATTTTCAGCAGTGCAATGCGTTGAGAAGAAAACTTCTCTGCATCATCAAGTGCCATAATGGTGAGCGTATGCTATCATTTATAAATCTCCACAGCACTCTATCACCAGTGTTGACTATCAGCCTGTTGAACTATTGCCATGGCATTTCTTCACCTCTCACTGTCTAGAATGTGCTCTCTCTCTGTGTGTGTGTGCCTCCTCGTCTATTTTGCTGGGAATTTTACACTTTCTCACAAAGTTCTTTATACCACCTTTCCCAAGCTCATAAATAAGGGGGTAGGAAAACACACACCCCCCCCCCCTAATTAACACAAAGAAAACAGAAGTCATGTTACAACCAGCTCTTGGCAAAAGCTATCTCGAGCCCTGCATAAAGGTAAATGGTGTAGCACTGAAAGTTGTGAATAGATTCACATATCTAGGCAGTACGTTATCACAACATGGTCTCAAGGTGGCCAAATGAAGCGCTACTAGGACTCGTTAAAGAACTCACTGAAAGCCTTTGAAATAGACCACGATACATGGGAAGAACTTGCACAAAATAGATCTACATGGTGTTCTAAAATAAAAAAGAGCGCATCCTCTTGTGAAAAGAAGAGAAATGCAGCAGCTCAACAGCGGAGAGCAGCTAGAAAGTCACGGATAGACCAAGATCCGTCTACAGTCGTTATTCCATGTACAAACTGTCCAAGGACATTTACAGCTCGAATAGGGCTCATTAGCCATCTACGAACTCATAATCAAGGACAACTAAAATTGAATTTTCAAAAGTGGATGTAACAAATGATCATCATCACTTGTGATGGACGAACAACACAAACACAGACTGTAGCATTAGACTGTAGCATTAGGCTTGCACTCTGTTAGACTGTAACATGTCCCTCTCGTAATGTTTATCTCCCACTTATATCTCTGCCTACCTCTTTCTGACATGCGCTAACTTCAGCGCTAAAGGAAAATGAACGAATGAAGGAATCCAATCAATCAATCAAGTGTCATGCCAAGTAGCGTAGGCGATCATGTTTCTTCACGACTCTCTGTCTCTTGTGTTGTCAATAAGCTCGGTTGGTGAACTTCTACCGTGCCACAATACTAGTCCATCTAGCAACTTTCTCTTTTTCGTCCCCTATTTCTTCTCCCCTTAATCTTTCCAGTTGTTGTTAAGTGTTCAATATGTGCTCTTCTCAGCACATGTCAGCATCAGTGAGAACCTCTGCATTAGTTTTCTTAGCTGTCCATGTTATTTGAATCTAATAATAATCTCTAAACCAAACTTATTGCACCATTAAACTTTTTACTTTCACAATAGAATCTGATGGCAACGTCGTTGTTTCAGTAAGAGCATTAAAACTTCTGGAAATATTCGTTAAATGTTAATATGATAGCACAAGAACTTGTAGATTATCTTGTGCTATCAAACTAAAATATTTCATAAATGCTTCTATATCATGAACAATATATCTGAACATGTTATGCATTTGCGAAACACAATACAATACGTGCATAAGGATTTGTACGTGTTCAATTTTTTTTTAAATTGTGAACGAATGTTTACGAATATTTATCTAGAAGGAGCTTTCGGGCTCCCCATAAACAAAAGTCAATTTTGGTAATAACTTTTTTTCTCTAATCTTCTTCTTCTGCAGATTAGCAGGATGTAGTCCGGATTGCGCTGTGTCATAGTTTATAGCATTGCTGCGATATCTGCGTCTTTCGAATTGAACATGGCCTTGAGTCACTTTGACCATAATTCGGATGGGACTACACTACAGACATATGGAGTTCTCCAACATCTGATAAGCGTCAGAGAGCATATACGCCAATATATGTCAATAGTCTATTGTCTTTCCCCAGGTGGTTTGTGATCCACTCTTGCCGTTAAGCGTAGGGGTGATTGGAGCTCAAGCTTGCGTTCTAAAGCCAGATGTGTGGCCTCGGCTGTGCTATTGTGATAGTATCTGGTTGCAGAACCCTTCAAAGGCAGGGGGTTTCACGGTAAGAAGTGAGAACCCTTCACATATAGCAAAAGATGGACGGCGTGAAATGCAACACATTGAATGTTTTGCTCTTGTGTAAATGTTGTCACTATGGATGCTAGTGGCACACCATGCAAAGGTGTGTTTATCTAAGAACGTGTCAAGCGGCGATAAAACACAAACGTGTGTTTTTATAGGAACGTGTCAAGCTATGATCAAGTGCAACGTTTGTTTACCTAAGAACATGTCAGATAATAGACAGACGGGCATCATACCTGGCTTTGTAGAAGCTTCCTGGTTGGTCTGAGGCAACGTGGGTTTATTGTAACCAGAAGGATCAATTTCTGATTGGCCAGAGCTTTTCCTCTGGGGAAATGAAAGCTTTTGATTGGTTGGAAGTTTCTGGAAGTTTGGAGAAACTTAGGAGTGGAGGAGGAAGAAGCATTGCATTATCGACTGCCGGGCAGGGCGGTCGCATTTTCACTCCTGAGGAACAGAGTGTCCCACAGAGTCCCCGGGACAGTCCAGAGAGTTAGTACTTGTCTTCCAGGAGAGACAAGTCCCTTGTCGAGTTCAACCACTCCGACTGGAAGTAGAAACAAAGTTAGTTGACCAAAAGTTATATTAAATAGTAGAATAATGAGATGGCCTATAATCTCACTAAGCTTGTACTAGAACGTTTGCTTAATTCTGGAAGTGTTAGAATAGTATGAAATCTTGACATTGTATATAATATAGTTGTGATATATTATACGTCTCGGAGATATCAATTACTCCAGAGTATAATATTGGTTGTGTCGTTGGTTTGAAATTATATTAAACGACATTCTGATTATGTAATAAGAAGTGCCTCTGTGTTCATTGATAAGCACTTATTAAAACCAAGAAGAGATCTACGTTAGCAGTCATTGTTGATCAAACATAGAACCCAGGGTTCGGAACGCTAAAGTAATATACTGTAACACTTCTTCAAAAGTAATATACTGTAACAAATCCTCGTCACAAGAATATACTGTTACACTATGACCGTGTCTGTACAGGATGTCCCTGACGTTTTCCATCTATCTTTTCCGTGGTCTTCCTCTGGCTTTGTACCCTGATCCCATTTGGTTATATGCTTGTACGGGCAACTTTTCGTGATGCACTCTCATAATGTAGCCAAACCTCTTGATCTGTTCTCTATGTAATCTGTACACGATATTATACCTATTCTTCCCCTGATATATTCATTCCGCAATCTATTAAGCCTGGTGACCCCGGCAGATTTCGTCAAGCATTTCATCTCAAATGTCACTATCTTTCTGTAATGTGAAGATGAGAGAGACCAGGTGTGGCACTGGTACCACAGTGTTGGTAGGAATATACTGTAGATCATTTGTCTCTTAACTTCCATCTCGATCTTGGGGTGAAGAAGTAGTGGTGACAGTTGGTAATGTCAATAGTCACTGCTCAGTAAGAACGAGCACCGGTACATCGATAATTTTCAAATTCACTCGGATGTGAGACAGGGATGTGTACTATCCCCCCTATTGTTCATAACATACATAGATCACATCTTGGAATATATTAAGAAACAACAGACAAAATGGTTTTTACACAACAGACTACCATCAAACAGCATACTACAGCAAGCTATGCTACACAGATATAGCGAAGGCAGACCTAGAGGCCGACCGCGAAAACGATGTACCACAATATACTGAGCACACAAGAGAACTGTCTCCAGAAAACTTTTCTACCCCTGACGCCGAAAGTCAACAAAGGGTTTTAGCGAATAGTTATCGTATGGGACAGCAAAGTTCACCCCATAACCTACTTAGTCGCCTCTTACGACATGCATGTAATGTAACAGTGTTGCTATTCTTTGCTTCTGTCTCGGGCCCAGGCAATACACTGGCGTATTTCTTGTATCTTTAATCTAAAAACTAATAAATTAATAAAATGCCATGCGGAGTGACGTAGGCGTTCATGCTTCTCCACAACTCTGTCTGTCGTGCTGCTAATAAATTCAGTTGGTGACTTACATTAGTGCCAACCCATCCAAAAATTTCTCTCTTTGTCTTCCTCTTTCTCTTCCGCATTTGATTTTTCTGGTAAATGTTACTAAATGTTCAAGTTTTACTTTGCTCATCATTGTCTGTTTCTAACAGCTAATGAATGCTTTAGGGTAACTGAAGACAGACATATGTGATAACATCATCATCAAGTGCCGTATCCACAACAAAGGTTGACTGCAACGGACCACCAACATCCTCTGTCTCTTGCGTTGGTGGTGCCCTCTGCTAGACTATAGCCTAGTGTTTCCATACATGGGGTCTATGACCAGACGGGGGCAATTTGATTGTTTGGGGGGGGGGATAATTATTCCCTAAGTTTTAGGGAATAATTCTTCTTTTTCTTCTGCGTTCGTTCTCAAACTCCTGCAGATTAGCAGTATGTATTCCTGAGAACGTAATGCACTGTGTCATGGTTTACAGCATTGATGCGATATATGCGCCTTTCGGCCTGACACACCCGACTTCAGCACGGCTTTGGGTCACTGACCCTATATAGGATGGGACAGCTAACTCCATCTCATAACCTCCTTAGTCGCCTTTTACGACATGTGTGGAAGGTAAACAGTGTTGCTATTCTTTGCTCCCCTTTCGGGCCCCGGCAATATACGGGCGGTGAATAATTCTTCTTCTTCTTCTTCATCGTTCATTCTCAAACTCCTGCTGGATCTCCCTTGTAGCAAGACCATTGTCCTACTAGATTTCTAGCAGGATGTAGTCCAGAGAATGGAAATGCGTTGTGCCGCCGTTTTATTTGCGCCAAGTGCCCGGCACATCCGTCTTCGGCGGGGTGAATAATTCAATTTTTGAATATTAAAAAAGACGTATTGGCCTATATTACATTGGGGTGGGCGGAGAGGAGATCATAATTGTAGAATGACTTGGGAGCATGGTAAAAAAAAAAAAAGGTTGGGAAACACTGGTGTAACCTTTCCATTTTACAATGTTGTTTACAATCTCCCACTTGTATCTCTGCCTGCCTCTTCCGCTGTATATTATTGATGATTTATTATCCGGACATGCGACGAAAACTATACATGGATTCCCCCTCCTGGTGCTACCCGGCTTTTGATATTTATATCACGAATACAATTTGCTATATTCTATCGCCCCATTACAACCGTATTCACACGCTCCAACATCAACCTAGCAGAGTTACGTGCCTTGTCGCAGCGTCGTCGCCGTGATGACATTGTCATCTTTTTTCTTGTTCGCATTGACATTGTAATTAAATCCGCTGGTACGGGCGGTGCAGTAGTTGTGTGTTGCAAGGACCGTTACCTACAGTATGACCAGAAGCAACTAAACACCTTTTATTTTACAAAGCACGTACAGCGGACAATCTGATGATAAGGTGGTCCACAATATTTGAAATACTTTTACGCGTAACAATAACGATCCTACCACAGCTAAGGCTCTTTGCATCGTTAAATGCAGTTTAGGCAGACATGTTTTCTATATGCTACCTGAAGTTCAAAAATAATCGAATCCAGGTCGATAAATTGTCGCTGGTTGCTTTTGTCATACCCAGCGCATATCTGATTTCATTAATAGTACATGCGGGAGTCCGGGGTAATGAGAGGTAAGTTGGTTGCACACGCAGCTACTACGACTGTTGGTTGATTGATGGATCGGGCAGACATTTTGAACGCCCTACGTGAAAACGCACGAACAAATGATTGTGTAAGTGACAATAACTCTTGTTCCATGACTAGAATAAGGGAGCTTGCTTTGAAATGTGTTGTCGCTAGAAAGGAGCGGTTTCGTGGACGAGAAAGAATGATGGTCAATCAACGGCGTACTGCGACTGTTAGTCAACGTGTAATGGCAGAAATACTCAAGGAGAGATCTGAGGACCTATGGACTTGTCCGGAGTGCAGTGGTGATGATCCAACGACTGACTTGATAGTAAATTATTTTTCAAAATTTATTGTACTGTTGCTCCCTTGGTATACTGATGCTCTCTTGCTACTTCCATAGTGTACTGTTGCTCACTTATTGTTTTCTTGGTGTACTGTTCATCCCTTGTTCTAATCCTGCTCCCTTGGTGCTGTTCCCTTGTTGTACTGTTGATCTCTTGGTGTACTGGCACTCCCTTGTCGTACTGTTCCTTCTATCATGAATACCCATACAGACACCAATGACTACAGCTTCGATTAAAACTAAAGAAAAACATTTGTCTGAAGGATTCAGGCTTTTGAACATAAGTGCTGCAGACATTTAAGAATTAGTTATATATATAGAACACAAGACAAATATATTTATCCAGCAGGAACTAAACAAACTTGCACGTTATCAAGAACCACTTTTGGCAATGGTGAAACTTGCATACTTTCACTTAAACATTTAATGAGACACAACTCACTTTCTACAACTTTTTTTTTTGCAAGGAACAGTTGAGGGTAGGAGAAGAGGTGGTGAAAGAAATTTCTGGATTTATATCAAGAAATGATCTTGCCATTTTTCTACATTCCTCTGAATGTTTGAAGATAGAGTACACCCATGTGTCGCTGGGGCCAGAGAGGTTAGCAAAGAATAGCAAGTTTACCTTCCATGCATGTCATAAGCGGCAACTAAAGAAGTTATAGGGTGAAGTTGGCTGTCCCATCCCAATATAGGCTCAGTGACCCAAAGAAATGCTTAAGTCGGATGTGTCAGGCAGAACAATGCTGTAAACCATGACACAATGAAATTCTGTTCTCTGGACTAAAAACGCAGAAGGAAGAAGAAAGAATTGTTGGAGGTCTGTTTGTTTTGACCTTCAGTGTGGCAAACCTACAAATCTGAAGGTTTATGAGCTTTATTATTATTAATAGAGAAAGCAATTCATACTATAACTTATAAGCACATATCTACTCAAAATGTTCAGAATCTTTCATTGCTGGAAACCACAGACACACAACTTTCAGAATCTTTCATTACTGGAAACCACATACATCAATAAATTATAACACTATCCTTTCTTTTTTTAAATTTTATTACTACATTTTGTTCTCAAGTTGAAACATGGTCATTCTTACGTCATTACAGTCCGTGGTCTTTCATAGCAATAAATACACACAAGGTAACCTAAAATGGACACAAAATACATGTAATTGGTTTCATCTACAAATTCAGCCACTCTGGCTAATACAGTCACCATGCTCGTACACAGCCAATCTGCTCCTATACAGTCACTTTGTTCCTACAGTCACTCTGCTCCTACACGGGTCAATCTGGCTATGATTGCAAATTTTAAAAAAATAAAATAATTCCAAGTACTGCTTTCAGCTGAATGACTGAGGACATGACTACTGGAAATTGAACACAATTGTTTGAGAAATAAATCGGATGTGCTAGGCCTACATGACACAAATTGGACAGGGTAGCACAAAGTACTTCCCACGTTCTGACAGAAATCACACAAAATCCATGATGACTATTTGAGAGCAAAGAGCACATTGTTGACAAAAATAGTGTCGGAAAGTGGCAGTGTGTATGTATAGTGGGGAAACACGAGCTGACCATGACCAATACAACCCAAATGGCCAAAGACAGACAACTCCAACTCCCCCCCCCACAACACTTAACAGCACAAGTTGAAATGACAATAGATAGATAAACACTCTGCAAACACTGGCTTGGCTACTGGACATCACTGCAAGGGATAAATTTGAGACAAGCAACAAGAAAGAGATAATTAATCTTGGACAATTGTTTGAAAAGTATGTTTCAGTGACCGCTACTACAGATACTTATTCAAAGTATCTTCATTCCAACCCTATGCTACCAATGTCAAACACGGTCCTTAACAACAAAACATAAGAGACAACTGGTTACAACAAAGATGAGGTGTCTGAGAAAAACCACAGGAGTGACCAGAAGACACAGAATTAGAAACGATGTCATAAGAGAAAGAGTGGGTGTCATATCAATTCTACAATACATACAAAGATACAAAATAACATAGATACAATGGTTTGGTCATCTGGAAAGAATGCTGTGTGATTCATTAGTTTATAAAACATATACGAAGAGAGGAGAAGCAGAAAGAAGAGCCAAGGGTAGATCTAGAGTATGTTGGATCGACAACATCAAAGAGACAATACACGAACACCAAATAACATTATCTGAAGCTGCCAGAAAAGCGAGAACAAGAACATTGTATCTCCCTCAACACCCGTAAAGGGTAAAAGAGGAAGGAAAGAAGAAGAAGAAGACTGCCCAAGTCTGGAGAGAAAGAGTCTGTGAATCTGTTGAGTTGAAAAAGTGTACACGAGACCAGTAAAATAGCCTTACACAAGTAGAATCTTATAGAATATAAAATGTGCACTTTCTCCTCTGTACCATCTACAGGTCCTATCACCTATTCTCTTTACACATCTATTTCTCATGATGATGATGGACTCTGTCTGCTTTAGTTATTTCACAACAAACGTTCTAACCAGTCTATTCCTACTACAATTCTTATTTAACTGGTTGATGGCCATGTGATAACTGGGGCCTGGACTTTTAGTTCAGGACGCAAAAAATAGAGGCACTGTCTTCTTCCCAGACAGGTTGTAGGAGACGACTAAGGAAAATTGGGGGATAGGATGACAACCTGTCACTTGCGAATAACTCATTGCCGATGCATGTCTTGTCTCAATTTCTTACTTATGTCTTCACTAAAATAATCCACACGAATGATTAAGAGATGCATGCCAGCAGCTTCGTTCTTTTGTAACATACTCACAGGTGGCGTGGAACTCTAGCTTTTGTAACATACTCTTAAGTGGTGTGGAATTCTAGCTTTTGTAACATACTCGCAGGTGGCATGGAATTCTAGCTTTTGTAACATACTCAGGTGGCATGGAATTCTAGCTTTTGTAACATACTCGCAGGTGGTGTGAAATTCGAACACAACTGTTCCTTTGAGACAACTTTATATGAGTCAGAGTGTAACCTCGGTTACTCAACTTAGGAGGACTTGTTCTTTTGTCAGAAGGTTATAGGCTGTCAAGAGCTACCTGCTCACAACTAAAGGGATTACTTAACCATCATCATTAGCTGGTTGAATTAGTCCTTACTTTGAACTATTTTGAGTTTGATTGGCACTTATTTTTACTAAATCAGCAATGTAGCAACGGTTACAAAAATAAAATGGACCACAGTTATGCTTGTTTGTTGTGGGTCATCTTGAATATCTTATCTTTTCTAGTTTCCAGGGTCCTGTCCTTATCCTCTACTGTCATTATATTGATAATAGTTTTTGAAATACTGATATGTCTTTAGATAATCTCGCCCTATAATTTCGGACAGAATATTGAACATATTTCTTTGACCAACTCAGCGATTGCAATGTCAGCTGTTTTTTATGTTGCCACCCGTTTTCACAAATAAATTGGATGATAGCATCAACTCTATATTGCTCTAAAATTTTACATTAATACCCGGTCATCGCTTTTTTTATGAAACTACTGCGACTGCGTTGAGAAAACGTAGTACTGTATTATCCTGGATGTCTATTTTAAGTATGTGCACATAGGGTGTGCCAAACCAACGGAAGAAATTTACTTGCGACTTACTGTTGCTGAAGTTTGCATTATTTTCCTTTCAGCAATATTTTGCTAGTTTCTTCATTCTTGTACAAACTGGATTCCACAGTATTATTTTTTCAAACCTTGGTCTATCTACGGGTTTCCGACTTTGATAACATTTTGGATATTAAAGTTACATTCTAAGCTTATATACGGATACGCTTATATTAGGAAATATACAGTATTTTTTTCTATTCATTATTGTGATTTATATGTAGCAATGAAAATCATAGATCACAACATAAATCGTTTTCATTCTTTTTCTTTCTATTATCATTATTTAAATTCTATTTTTATTAGTAGTGGAAGGTTTATGATGTAACACACTGACGTATTTACATTTACTTTGTACCTGTATTAACCTGTATCACACCATGGGCTCCATATGTTGCAGACCAATTTCTATCTGTATACAATTTCTATCCGTATACGGCTGTCAGAGCCATGAGGCACCAGTTGCTATGCACACATGTAACCACAAGAAATAGCATGACATACATGGTTCACGTGACCGGGAATTAGCGCCACCTAGGCTATCTATAATGAACTTCCTTTCCCAAATTTTCTTTTTGAAGGAGGTAGAAGATCAGCATTGCAGTTTTTAATTTTTAGATGTCTGTCCCAATCAGCGCAAAACAAGTTGAAATGGAAGTCAATTTCATTGTTATTATTATGGATTTCGATTCTGAGGAATTCTTGGGAATTATGTTAGTTTTCAAAGAAAATATTAATAACACAGTAGTTTCGTTATGAAATCACATTAGAAAGAATAGGTAGAATATATTGACGTTATGATGCTCGTGCAGTCAGTATTACACATGTATGGTGCTTGCCGTCTGAGAACCCATGATGTAAACAATCCACTGCCCGAAAGGGGAGCAAAGAATATCAACACTGTTTACCTTCCACACATGTCGTAAAAGGCGACGAAGGAGGTTATGGGATGGAGTTGGCTGTACCATCCCATATAGGGTCAGTGACCCAAAGCCATGCTGAAGTCGGATGTGTCAGGCCGAAAGGCGCAGATATCGCAGCAATGCTGTAAACCATGACACAACGCATTCCGTTCTCCGGACTACATCCTTCTAATCTGTAGGAGTTTGAGAACAAATGCAGAAGAAGAAGAACCATCCACTGACTGCTCTGTTTAGATGTTGTTACTGCATTTTATGAGAATTCTAATCCAGTAGCTTTGTAAGGGCAGAGCAATATTAGGAAAGAGAAGTGTACTCACACAAACGCTAACATTTTGTTCTTTTTAAAATAAACACACACACAAATGTCATTCTCATACACATTTCAAAATAAAGCTTGTAAACAACAACACACACACGTCGTTCTCATTTCAAAATAAAACTTATAAACACACACGTGTCATTTTCTTACATATTTCAAAATAAAGCACATAAAAAATGTACACACAAGTGTCATGCTGTGAAAAATTTCAAAGTAAAGCATATAAACAACACCAAACAAGTCATTCTCATACACATTTCAGAATAAAGTACATATGTACACACACATGTCATTCTCTGAAACATTTCAAAGTAAAGCATATAAACAACACCTCACACACATGTCATTCTCTGAAACATTTCAAAGTAAAGCATATAAACAACACTTCACACACGTCATTCTCTGAAACATTTCAAAGTACAGCATATAAACAACACCACACACACGTGTCATTCTCTGAAACATTTCAAAGTACAGCATATAAACAACACCACACACACGTGTCATTCTCTGAAACATTTCAAAGTAAAGCATATAAACAACACCTCACACACGTGTCATTCTCTGAAACATTTCAAAGTAAAGCATATAAACAACACCTCACACACGTGTCATTCTCTGAAACATTTCAAAGTAAAGCATATAAACAACACCTCACACACGTGTCATTCTCTGAAACATTTCAAAGTAAAGCATATAAACAACACCTCACACACGTGTCATTCTCTGAAACATTTCAAAGTAAAGCATATAAACAACACCTCACACACGTGTCATTCTCTGAAACATTTCAAAGTAAAGCATATAAACAACACCACACACACGTGTCATTCTCTGAAACATTTCAAAGTAAAGCATATAAACAACACCTCACACACGTGTCATTCTCTGAAACATTTCAAAGTAAAGCATATAAACAACACCACACACACACACATGTCATTCTCTGAAACATTTCAAAGTAAAGCATATAAACAACACCACACACACATGTCATTCTCTGAAACATTTCAAAGTAAAGCATATAAACAACACCACACACACGTGTCATTATCTGAAACATATGAAAATAATGAAGCATACATTCTAGCAGAGATGAAATGTGAATGTGTTAGAAATACTTATGATGGTTTCGTTAATGAATATGGGTTCCTTTTATTTGGTGTGGACCTGGAATCTTGACTGTAAGAGACAGACCATAATTTTGGAGATGCTAGTGGTGACACTCTACCTGGGCTTGTATATGTTGGACTGCCTGGAGACACAAAAAACACCAACAAAAAAACTGTCACGTAAAAGTTGGTGATCATATGATTGACATATGAGGAGTCACATAAACGTTCATGATCATATAATTGACAAATGAGGAGTCACATACAAGTTGGTGATCATATTATTGACTTAAAAGTAAAGTAACCCATAGCATTTATTAATGCCGTAGGGGTGTGAGATGTTAGCGATCTCACATTTCACAGGCTCTGCAAATGAGGGCGGTAGCCATCTCCTCTCCCTCGCAGTCTTTACTTCTCGGATTAATCCGGTACCCATTTAAGGCTGGGTCGACCTGGGAGCCGTTGCGATCTGAAAACATTTCCGCCTCAACTGGGGAATGAACCCAGGACCACTCATATGCGAAGCCAGTGTGCTAACGCGGCTCCCATTATTGACATATGAGGAGTCACATACAAGTTGGTGATAATATGATTGACATACGAGGAGTCACATACAAGTTGGTGATAATATGATTGACATACGAGGAGTCACATACAAGTTGGTGATAATATGATTGACATACGAGGAGTCACATACAAGTTGGTGATCATATTATTGACATACGAGGAGTCACATACAAGTTGGTGATAATATGATTGACATACGAGGAGTCACATACAAGTTGGTGATAATATGATTGACATACGAGGAGTCACATACAAGTTGGTGATCATATTATTGACATACGAGGAGTCACATACAAGTTGGTGATAATATGATTGACATACGAGGAGTCACATACAAGTTGGTGATAATATGATTGACATACGAGGAGTCACATACAAGTTGGTGATAATATGATTGACATATGAGGAGTCACATACAAGTTGGTGATAATATGATTGACATACGAGGAGTCACATACAAGTTGGTGATAATATGATTGACATATGAGGAGTCACATACAAGTTGGTGATAATATGATTGACATACGAGGAGTCACATACAAGTTGGTGATAATATGATTGACATATGAGGAGTCACATACAAGTTGATCATAAGATTGACATAGAAGGAGGAGTCACAAAAGGTGGGTGATCATATGATTGATAGATGAGGGGCCTTCTTCTTCTCATTCACAACTGAACATGTCTACATTGCAAGTCCAGTTTTCTTAATGAATGAATGAATCAATCAATCAATCAAGTGTCATGCCGAATGGCGTAGGCGATCATGTTTCTCCACGACTCTCTGTCTCTTGTGTTGTCAGCTCGGTTGGTGAGCTTCTACCGTGCCACAATATAAGTCCATCTAGTAACTTCTCTGTCGTCCCCATCTCTTCTCCCCTTTGATCTTTCCAGTGGTTATTAAGTGACCAAGCTGTGTTCTTCTCAGCACATGCCCATGAAACCTTGACAGTCTGCCCCTAATGTTTGATTTTTACGCCAGCATCAATGAGAACCTCTGCATTAGTTTTCTTGGCCCTCCATGGTATTTTCATCATTCTTCTCAGAAACCACATTTCTGTAGCCTCTAATTCGCTTTGAATTTTTTTGGTTTACAGTCCATGATTCACATCCATAAAAAAGAATTGGTTCGATATAACATCTCATCACTTGAATTCAGGTCTTCATTGATAGTCTTCCATTACACAAAATGGTTCTCATTTTTTGGAATGCTGATTTGGGTTGTGCTGTTCGGCTCTTTATATCACTTGAGCATCTACCTTCTGATGTTAAGATATTTCACATTTTCAACTTGTGCTAATTTTGTGTCATTAATTATTATGTTGCATCTTGGTGGTGTATGCCTCTTCGATACAACCATTATTTCTTTTCTTCTTGTTTAAACTGAGACCTTTGTTTTCACTACTTTATCTAATAGGGCTTGTAGTTCCTGTTAGCTTCCAGCGATCACTACTGTGTTGTCAGCATATCTCAAGATATTTATATTGCATAATGAATGCTGCTGCTAAATGGACAGGCTATGATACCATCTGGTATTTCTGACCATCACCTGTGCTTGCTTGGGCGAGACTGGTCCTGCTCGATATTGGAATGGACCGATCAATGAGGATAGTTTAAAGTCTCTGCTGGCTAGACTAAGCCCCATCAGGAAAAGAGTAAAGAGGCCAAAAACAATAAATGCACAAAGTCCCCAGACTATGTAAACATATTGAAGATTGTTGGCACTTCTATGCCTTGATTGACACCAAACTCTACAAAACATCCTACCTGCTGGTGCTGGCTGTTGTATGAAAGATGTTGGTGCTGCTGGCTGGATTCCACTAGTGTTGAGAAACACATTAGGGTTAGAGGTAGTCTTGTACTTGGGGCCAAACACAGCATAGTAGCCTGACAGACAAATCAAGCATGTCACATATCATCAAGCCATTATTAACTGTACAACTGTGTGTAGTGACTCAATCTAACTTTAGCACATGTGCCAACATTTAATTTAACCTTTTCCAAGCCATGGTTGAATTCATGCAACAAAAGTTTGTAGTAATGACAACAGCTATTGTCAAATTTATATGACTGTTGCTATGCATTCATAGTTAGAAGTAACATTCTACTTACGATGCTGGTATAATGTATGAAATATAGGAGAATGCCGGAGATAAGAAATTATAAATATTTCTGGACTTCTGTCCAGATCAGAATGAATTAATTTACAATGGCAGTCAATATTATGTCAATTATGTATAATTGATGTAAAATCATTATGGATTGTAATTCTGACGATAAGGAATTCTTGGGAATTATGTTTTGTTTTCAAATTAGATATGGCAACATGTTGCTAACGGTTTTTTTTATAAATGACATGGACCAAATACGGACCTAAATTTATTGACGGGATTACTGACAACATTTGGTCTAGAGAATGCTTTCGACAAAGTAAGTTAAATCTACATGTTTTATTTACCTCCCACCCCTCACCACAAGCGATATTATGTTATTTTGTTTATGAAACAATATATATACAATAGACGTGGGTGTTTAACCTTTACCATGCTACGATAGCCATACAGTGACAATGGTTTTGTTTAAAAACAAAATTCTATTGCATTATTGAGTTCACTACCTATGCTATATGAGACTTGGATAGTGTACAACAGACACACCAGAGTGTTAAATCACCTCCCCACATGCTGTATCTGCAAAAAACTCTGCAGAAAGTGGCACGACAAAGTATCTGATACTGAAGTCATCACTAGAGCCAAGCATTCATACAATGTTCTATGAGATAGGCTGTACATATGAGATAGGCTGTACATGTGTGCATTCCTGACAAACGCATCCCAAATCAGCTACTGTATGGTGAGCTCCTTAAAAGAAAACCGGAAGATGGTCAGAAGAAACGTTTCAAAAGGTCACTCAAAGTGTCTTTAAAGAGCTTCAACATTGACATCATACCCTTTGAGTGTCGCTCAGAATCGACTAGTGTGGTGCAACAATACCAGCAAAGATTCTCGCAACACTAAGTAACCATAAAATCTCAGTGGCACAGAGAAAAGTTACTGCCTAAAAAGACAGAAAAAACACATAGATGCCCAATGTTGATTATAGGTGTCCAAAATGTGGCAGGGGATTCTATTCCAGGATTGGACTTGTCAGCCATCTCCTCACACACCGGAGAGATGAAGCAACATGAGTATGAAACTGTTGTTATAATCTCCCTGTGATGATTGGCTATTGGACTGACAATAACAGATCACATATTGAAGGATTTTGTATTAACAGTAAGATATCATGTATTGAAGGACAATGTACTAACAGTAGCAGATCGCATATTTAAGGACAGTAACAGACTATATATTGATGGACAGTGTACTGACAGCATCAGATGGCTAGATATCTATTGATGAGTTGTATATTCTGAATAAACTGGATGCAATTGCAGTGTTCTTACCTATTAACATGGCCCCTGCAGTCAGGGTGAGGATGAAGCAGATGATCAACCAAGACTGGTAATTGCTAAACATTGTAGCCATAAGATGAGACCAGCTGAGATCTTGGCGGTAACTACTCAGTTCTGTGGATGAAAACAAACAGTGAATGATGGCAACTACAGGAAGTTAGATCATATAGTATTCATGTAGGTCACAGGTTATTGAAGTTTCACTGATGACAACTGACAAATTATCACTATTTATTTTTTTTAAAACAAATTATCAACCAATTTGTTTACAAATTGGTGATAAATGAGACATGAATAGAAAGTACACATCACAGATAACTGACAAATAAAATACATACATCACAGATCACTGACAAATAGAAGACAGACATCACAGATCACTGACAAATAGAAGACAGACATCACAGATCACTGACAAATAGAAGACAGACATCACAGATCACTGACAAATAGAAGACAGACATTACAGATCACTGAAAAATAGAAGACATACATCACAGATCACTGAAAAATAGAAGACATACATCACAGATCACTGAAAAATAGAAGACATACATCACAGATCATTGACAAATAGAAGGCACACATTACAGATCACTGAAAAATAGAAGGCACACATTACAGATCACTGACAAATATGTGATAAATAGAATACGAGAATTCACAAACTGGATTATGATTGCCTCATGATTCACTTCAAATAATGGGTTATTTCTTATAGAATCTATAAATGAGGGTTGGATCAATATGCTCTAAGTTTGTTTGTTAGTTGGCAGATTATTATCATGTCACTCCGGACATGTTCATAGGTGCTCTGATTTCATATTCTGTATGTCCCTCACCATGTGGTGACTGACTGTTCCGGTTCTGCGTTGGTTGATAACTCTTCTTGTAATTCCAATATGCTCATTCCGTGCAACACCACACACACATCACTCCCAGGTTTTGCATTTTAGCCATGGACACAGAAGACCCTATACCTTTCAACTGGATTAACTTCTTCATTGCATTCAAATATGAACACCCTCCACTGAACTACCGCCAGTCACTGTGGACATGCTGGCAAGTCTGTCTTCTCTTTCATTTCCCCCAACATCAATGAGCCTTGTCTTATCCATGTGTGCCGCTAGGTTCATGGGGAGGCGAAATATTATTTCTTTAGCTAACTGTCATGCTGCTGTAATAGTGCAGCTTTGGTGTTCTAGTATTTCTCTGATGTCATCTATCCATCTTTGTCTTGGTCTTTCCCTGTTTCTCTTTCAGATGATCTTTTATTGAAGGCTATCAATGGAATGCGATCTGGTTCCATTCTGATTAGGTGGCCGAACTATGTGATCTTTTGTGTCTGTATTTTTTTGCATGATATGGTTTTTAACCAGATTTCTTATAGTGTCATTGTTTATTCTATCTGTTTTTGTCCATGAGTCCAGGAACAAAAATGAAGGTAACTCTCTTCAGCATAGACTTCATCAATGACATCTCCGTGACAGACAACCACTGACAGCTGAGATTGCCTGACTGAATCTTTCGAAGCATACTCATAGAAACAGTTAGTTTCTTGTTAAGTGGTATATTATAGTATATAAATATAATTCTTATTTATTTTTCTTCTTCTTTTGTTCGCCTGGAATATCCCTATATCTGAAGTTTTGTTTCTTCAATAAACTTAACTGTGTTCTATAACTCGTACAGAAGTCTGTATGAGTATTTGTATTTTTTGTCCCCTGAAATCCTGCCTTTGCCTATCCATACATACAATGTTGGAGTGAACAATCAAGACAAATGTTGAATACAGATAAAATATTAGAGTAAACCATCAAAACAAATGTGAAAAACAGATACAGGGTTGGAGTGAACCATCAAGGTAGATCCCACTGCAGCAACCTGTCATCGAGGATGAAGACAACTGATGAACCATCAAGACAAATGTGAAAAACACTTACAATGTTAGAAATATATGAATGTAACTGGTGCTAAGATGTACAAAATTAAAGTCCACTTACGAGGTATCGCTGGTTTCTGTCCAACTAATTTCACTGTCACAGGTACTCGAACTGTGTGTCCTGTTCTTGTATGCATCACCTCCACAGCAAGGTCCAGGTGTTCTCTCTCCCACAGCGTCAGAGAGTCCAGAAGACGCACAGGAAAGATTATCATGTCTGAGTCTCGTTCTGGACTAAGAACTTGGATAAGATTTGGGTCACTAACAAGGACCTGGATCCAACAAATGTACTCAATTAATTGGACAGAACAAATATACTCAATAATCTGGATACAACAAATGTACTCAATTATCTTTTTTTTCTCTCTCTCGCTTTATACCCTTTTATGCCTAGCAGCATCAGGGGTAGAAGAGTGCAGAGGGCTTTTCTGTGTGCTTCATATGATTGTTTTCATTGACTTTTATTTCTTTAATCCATCTTTTGCATGGTCTGTCCCTGACTTTGTATCCATCGAGTCTGTAAAGCAATGCTTTTTGAGGGGCACACTCTGATGGAAGTATGTGAAAACCATTTATTTGTTGTCTCCTTATGTAATCCAAGATTGGCATTGTGTTTGTTAGTCTTCTGATGTTTTCATTTATGATTCCGTCTCTTATTATTACTCGGAGAATTCTACATAGTCATTAACCATTTTGAGACTGAAATGACTGTTCTAGCAAAATTAAAGTGTAGATCTGAAATGCTCATGGCAAACATGAAGATCTGAAACGCTCATGGCAAACATGAAGAGTTCTTAGAAGATGACAATTAATGTTGAACATAAACATACTACCTTAATTTCTTCTTCTTCTTTCGTTCACTTGAAACATGTCTATATCTGTAATTCTGTCTCCTTAATAAAACTCACTGTCTTTTGTAGTTCATACAGTGTCCCATAGAGTTTTGATTCCAGTGTTGTTTCCTCTGGCCAATATGTCTGCCTCAGCGTTTCATGCTCAGAACACTCTTGAAGTATATGTTTGGCACTCTGTGCTGCCTGTCCACATGTACACATGGCCGTGTTGCCAATCTTGAACTTTGTATACATGTGACTGCGGAGTCGGTTGTGTCCTGTTCTGAGACGTAGAATTATAACTTGTTCTGGTCTGTTCATAATATGATAGTCATCTTGTGTTGGTGTTTGTGGCTTTCTTATTGACTTGATCATCTGCTTTTTCTGATGGTAGGTGATTGGTATATCTGGTTGGTCTTCGGCAGCACCTTCCTTAGCCAGTTGGTCTGCTTTTTCATTTCCTGGTATTCCACAGTGAGAGGGTATCCACTACTACCTTAATGACCTTGACACAATAAATATACTGTTGTATGTAACTTTATCCACAAAAATACTGTTCATGAAACCATGTTTGCAGACTTCATTCTTAACATGTCGCCCATGTGTTGCCGGAGCCCGTAAGGGGAGCAAAGAATAGCAACACTGTTTACCTTCCATGCATGTTGTAAAAGGTGACTAAGGAGGTTATGGGATGGAGTTGGCTGTCCCATCCCATATAGCGTCAGTGACCCAAAGCCATGATGAAGTGGGATGTGTCAGGCCGAAAGACGCAGATATCGCAGCAATGCTGTAAACCACAACACAACGCATTCCGTTCTCTGGACTACATCCTGCTAATCTGCAGAAGTTTGAGAACGAACGCAGAAGAAGAATTCTTAACATGTTAACCTATAGAAATTCGAAGTCTACAATTTTTTTTTTACCTATGTAATCTAGCGATAGAAACCCAATGTCGACAAATATCTACATTGAGGTAGCCATTTGTAGTCATGGATAATGTCCATGACTATAATCGTCCATGATTATTTCCCATCATGCTCTTACAGTAAGTATGTGCTAGATTATTGTCCCAGAATGTTCTGCAGCGATATAAATACGCAATCATAATTTGTTAGATCTTTTCACGTTTGCAAGCTGAACCGTGTAGACCTAACTTCAGTGCGGCCATTTTTCAGTAATTCTTCACAGAAGATGATTCAGACAATGATTTATAAACTTTGGTGTCGCAGGTCAATGTATGGGGGTGGGGGAGATGTTGATAATATTTAATAGTGATGTAAATGCTGACATTTACAACAAGAAATTTGAGCTGTGTTTTCTACAGTTAGGCCTACGCATGATCATGATGCGGTAAGTTCTTTGTGTGCATTTGTCCACAACATAACACTGAAACACACATACAACCAACAGCTACAAACCATATCCAGCATCTACTTATCTCTATTTTCTCCCTTTTTAAATCAATAACAATAAATAAAAAAGTTATGCCAAAAAAAAAGCATGTCCAGAAAAACCAAGTCATAAAAAATGGTTGAAAGCAAGAGGAAGTATGCATTGTTTTTCTCTAAGTTGCTACAGGTTAAATTCTTCTTTTGTTCACTTGAACTCTTCTGTATTCATTCTCAAGCTCTAGTTACTGTCAAAGATGGATGTGTCAAGCCACTGGCGCAAATAAAATGGTGACGCAATGCATTTCTATTCTCTGGACCACATCTGGCAGGAAATCTAGTAGGACCATCATTGTCCTGCTACAAGAGAGATCCAGCGGGAGTTTGAGAACTAACACTGAAGAAGAAACTCTAGTTGATTAGTAGAATAGAATGCATTGTGTCGTGATTTACAGCTTGACTGTGACATATGTGCCTTTTTTATTCAGAAATATCCAACTTAAGCATGGCTATTGGGTCACTATAATCTAGAACAGTCAATGCCACCCCCCTCCCCTACCTTCACATCACTATCTCTAATTTTGCCCTTTGAGGTACTTTAGTTTTTTGTAACTCATACAGAGGTCCATTCATAAAGCTTTTGTTTCTAGTATCGCTTTTCTTGGTACCATCTCAGTGTCTCATATTCAGGACAATCTTCAAGAAAATGTTCACCAGTCTGTATTGCCTGTTATTCTCTTGTCACAAAATACTGCACATTAGGTAAATGTAGAGCACCATGCAGCTTTGTTTCATGCAGGAATTTTCCCATGTATCATGATTTATGTCAAAAGCTTTCAGTCATGTCTTTAACTACACCTTGTGGCGCTTCTTTTGGCCACTTTGAAAATGCTTCCGCAACTTACCATAGAGAAGTATCTTTGAGCAGGTCATACATGACGTGCTCAACGAATCCATGACATCAGACTGGTGTAAATGCTAGGTATACCAAATAGTCAAAGACGATGATATTCAAAATCCTGTCTTGCCATCTGATGTTTATAACATTTCTGACACAAGTTGTGTAAAAGTGATTGAGCTTCCTCACATGTCGTCTATACACAGTCCATGTTTCACTATCGTATAACACCACTGGAAGTACCAAGGCCATGAACAGTTTCAGCTTTGTAGGCTAATGTCCTTTCTATGTCACACATTTGTGTAATGTCTGCAGAAAGTGTTGCTTGCCTTGGAGATCCTGGTATACTTCCCCATTTTGTGATAATGTATATAGTACTACCGAGGTATGTAGATATACCAACAATACACACACCTGCTCCTTTGTCTTTTTTCTGCCGTATTCCTTTTGCTATATTAACATGTCCACTGTCCCAAAAAACTGTTAACATCAGTAAAACAAAACACAAATTTCTTACCTGAATGTCAGAGATAACTTTAACAGTAGATGAAATACGGATGGATGACAGCGGTGAAACAGTTGAGAGATGAACCTCTGAATTGTGTATATAAAATGCTGGCAAGAAGTCCAGTGTGACAAGATTGGATGCAATCTCAAGTTGACCTATGGAGGGAGGGACCCTTGCTGAAAGCACAAAACCAGTGTCTAGTGTGGATACAAACTGAGGTATATTATTTGTTTGGCTCTGGGTAACCACGCATCCATGGATTCCTTCAGAAGCAACAAAAAACATAGAAAATTAGCTTAGATACAATACATTTTACTGACATTTACATGTGAGACATGATAAGCAATGTACGCATAAATCAAAAAATTATTTTTTTAACACATAAAACAACCACAGTGGAATGCTTATATAGCACATCCTTTAATAACAAATGTCCCTATTTAACAACACTTCAAAATTCCCAATTATATTTCTGTATTTTTGTACAATAGCAATATAGCAAGTTTTTGTGATTTATTAAATACATATTTTGTCATTTCAGGTCAAGTTGTTATAATGGAAATTTGACTATTGTTTTCATAAACATATGTTTCAAGTTTTGTCAAATATATTTTGCCTTGGTCATGCTCAAGTCAGGATGAGAGAGACGACTGACAACAATGAAAAAGGTGGATATTGTAAATGTTCTATGTGTGCATCATTTGGACAAGCAAATCACAGTGGTAGAGATTTAGTAAGAGATTTCAAGGGTTTGCTCAGGGATTAGTAGAGGCTTATCAATGAGAGTTTGGATAATGAATATTCAAATCAGCGAACTAGGGAAATATCAGCAGAAATACTTTTCGTCATCTGCGGAAATAGATGGAACTCCTAATACGTGGGTGCACGGCGTGTACCGTCATCATTTCAGTGAATGACTAATGGGTGCATGGCATGTACGTCATCATTTCAGTGAATGACTAATGGGTGCATGGCGTGTACCGTCATCATTTCAGTGAATGACTAATGGGTGCATGGCGTGTACCGTCATCATTTCAGTGAATGACTAATGGGTGCACGGCGTGTACCATCATCATTTCAGTGAATGACTAATGGGTGCACGGCGTGTACCATCATCATTTCAGTGAATGACTAATGGGTGCACGGCGTGTACCATCATCATTTCAGTGAATGACTAATGGGTGCACGGCATGTACCGTCACCATTTCAGTGAATGACTAACTGGTGGATGGTGTGTACCGTCATTTCAATGAATGACTAATGGGTGCACAGCGTGTACTGTCACCATTTCAGTGAATGACTAATGAATTGTCTTACATATAAATATGACACCAACAGAATTAAGCTGTTAAGCTGTGTAAATTTAACGAACTTCTTCTGCATTCATTCCCAAACTCCTGAGATTAGCAGGATGTAGTCTGGAGAACTGAATGTGTTGTGTCATGGTTTACAGATTAGCTGCGATAAACTAAAGAGAAGACAGCAAAAAACTCAAAGCAACAAACCTTTATCTTTGTCAAAGTGAGCAGCCACAGTGAAGAGATCAGTAACTGTGATATCCAGATCCCGTTGTGTTAGCTCCAGAGAACAGTGGTATGGGATGAATGATGGCCTAAACTCTGATCTCATTATCACAGAACTACAATTTACTCCTAGAAATATATCACAAATCAATGGTTAGTACTCCAGGTATAGCACTTACTTATTTACAAGTTTCTCTAAGATACAAGATAAACAAAATAAAAATCACTGCTATAGTGTAGCATAAATCTAGGTTCAGCCGTTTTGATATAGTATTTATTCACAATGATATATCTTGTGGCTTTGAGTGCTGCTAGATGAGTTCTTGAATCATTCTCTCTGTCTTTGTTGCAGACTAATAGCGCCTCTCTTCCTAGCTGTATCACAGAATTTGTCAAGGAATTTCTCTCTTCATTTCCATTCACATTCTCTTCCTACATCTTCCAGCATCCAAGACCTTCTTTATTTAATGCACCTTTCTTTTGTGTTGTCCAGAGGTTGATGGTCATTGGTGGCGACTTAAAAATATTCTATAACCTGCGCTACAAGGTGTATGCTGGGATAGGTCTAGAAGAAATATCATGACAGTGGGTTTATCTCACGGCTAGTACTGCACTCACGGCTATATTCCAGCCCATATCAACATGTTTGCGACAGTATGAGTAATTCTCGACCTCAATCTATCACAGATAAGTACTACTGTATGCACCAGTGGGAAAGGGTCAGCTGCTGTATAGATGACTTTCCCTAATATCCTTCTTAGTTTTCAGAATGACACTGCCAACATTTCACAAAAGAGAAGCTTCCATTGAATGTGATTCCAAGGTATTTAATGGTCGTCTGCTCCCTGCTGATGCCCATGCAGTTGGCGGTGTGTCTGTAATTGTCTTGTTCAAGGAGAACCAGATGTTTACCTTGGAGGGATTGATAACTGCATTGTAACTGGTGCACTAGAGTGAAAGGTGTACTAGTTTACTCTGGTCATCCCCAATATTGTAAGATCTGTTTCTGTCTAGATTGTACAACAATAGGTCATCTGCACATGTGAGGATTCTACCTATCCCAGCAGCCTGACCTGTGCAACTCTGTACATGTAAATGACAAAAAGCACAAGTGAGAGTGGATATCCCTGAGACCATCCCAGTGTTATGGTTCTGACTCTGAGGTCAAGTATCCCAACTTCAAAGCAACTGTTCTATACAGGAGCACCAATGCTATTCATTGAATGATCCACATGTCAATGCTGAAGTAAGTCAACATGTGGACAAGATCGCAGAAACTGACACTGTTATACCCATCTTCTAGATTACTGGGGCTGCTGTTTCTTCGTTTCCTTGAAAGTCCTCGCAAATATTGTTAGCCAGAATATCTGTGTATGCAGAGGGTGTCAGGGAGTAAGCCTCTGTTTTCTAGATTGATGGCTAACAGTCTTACAATTATCATTTCTAGCATCTTTCCACACATTTCCTACAGTGTGATAATGCGGTAGTTCTTAATGTTGATGATATCCTTGCCTGGTTTTGCTGGTGGCAAGAGGTAAAAACTATGTAACCACTTCTCTGGCATGTATCTTGTCTTAAAGCTTCTGTTGATGAGTTCCTGTGTAATTTTCTTGCAAAGTTGTCTCCAATGCCTTTCAGAGGACAGAACAGTCTGGTGTCTTCTTTATGGTTTATTTTGTGTCCTCGAAAGATACTAACTCATCTTCATCACCTATTGGTTTCAAAGATGTTATTCTATGTAAAACATTGTGCTTGTGTTCATCAATGTTATCTTTATTTATTTGCTGTAGTACGTGTCAAAGAAAGCCTTTCCTTCTGCTCATCAGAGGTTAGTAGAAGTCCTGACTCGTCACTTGTATATGCTTGATTGTAGGTCTATTTTGCTATTGTCTTAAGCAATTTTCATAATCTGTGAAGTGTCCTGCGTTTCTTTTAGTAAAAGCTTCCAAGTGTTGATTTTTTTTTTATTACTTCCTTTGCCAGTTGTTTGAAATCTTAGTTGCTAGGAGATTTGGTGCCGTTGAATGGACTGGTTCAATTTCCATTAGTCTCAAGAATTTTAAATCTTAGTGGTTTTTCACATTCTGACTCCCTATTGCTCTATATGGTGACATACGCTTGCCTTCTCTTATGCTGCCACTCCCTGGTGCTTTGCTTTTTATTGATCCATGCAGATCTCTTCAGACACTATAGGATTTTGTTAATGTTCTGGCTCACTGTATTTTTCCTCATGCCAATTGTATTCAGCTGCCCAAGCTGTGTAATTGTTGCATATATATTTAAGAACATGTTGCAGCTTGATCCGTTTGCTGTGCTGCCCCATTGTGATGGTTACAGAACATGGCTGGTGATCACTCTCATCATGAGCCCATGCCAACTACACAGTGTCAATTTCACCTTTGACAAGACACCAGTGTGCGGTAAATGTTTGAATCTTTGGAACTGTCTCTTTGCTGGTCAATCTTGTCATCCTGTCACAGTTAAGAACAGCGAGACTAAACTCTAGAAGGACCTGGCCTAATGCATTTCCCTACTGGTTCTTGTTAGAAGTTCCCCAGGCGACATTGCACACACTGAAGTCTCGACAAACTAATAGCATCTCTACTAGTTCACAGTGTTCTGGGTATTCAGATTTGGCGTGAAAACAGTTCAGAATATATAATTATAATGTTCAGACGTCTGCTGAGAATTGAAATCTGTACTCCCTGAAAATCTCTGTTTCCCCTATTCCAGACTGTCAGGTCTGACAGTGCAAAAGATCATGCTTCTTCAAGATACAGGGACCTGTAGAACTGACATTGCTCACTGAACCCTGATATATTTTTTCAGCTAGTGTTTCTTGCAGAAGAATTATATCGAAGTCATGTACTAAACATTCCAATTCCTCAGTCTGTTGTCAAACACTAGCACAGTTGTAATAACAAAAATGTTACTATTATTCAGCCCAATTCCATCTGCTTTTCATCTTGCTCCTTTTTTTTCCTGCTCTCCCCTTGAAGGATCCTCCTCTGATGTAAGCGTTTTCTAGTGTAATGAAACTGAGCTAATGGCTGACGAAATCAGTGTTGACTGCAGGATGAAATGGCAGGAATAGCAGTAAGTAGACATTTACACAAATAACTGGAAATCTTTGTCTTGACATCTAATTATTATCCAGATTTCCAGGAACTACTTAATATCTATCTTGTGCCTGTAAGTAAACAGAAAGCATACATTTGACCAGCAGGAAGGCATGTCATGGTCATATCAAAGAGAGCATACTGTTAGAATGTACAAGAACAGTAAATGGAATAATGATAATAAAACAAGTTCATCCGTACCTTGGAACTATAATAACATCAGATCAGAATGATTAAAACAGAATAGGCTTGTAAACAAAAAATAGTGTTCTTGAAAATAAACAATATTATATGCAACAAGTTCTTGGCTAACAAAGCCAGTAAGAGTTCTGGAGTGCTTCATAGAGACAATTCTGAATTATAGAAGTGAGGAGTAGACAACAACAAAAAACAAGACATTACAAATCTTGAGCCCACCATAATACTGTTTTACAAGCACACATAATAAAAAGACAACACCACTGATCATATCAACTGACAAAGTTCTTGAAATTGTACAATAAAATGACTTACCAACAACATTTTCATCAGTGAATGTCACAGGGAACAACAGGCTTTTCCCTTTGATAACGGAGTTTGTGAGAAATCCAATACCTGAACCAACACTGAGGGCTTGGATAGGTTTTATTGTCACCTGAATGAAAGTATCATTGAAATTACTACACGAATATAACACATCAGACACAACAGGTGGATCATTCCCACTTAATAAAGCATAGTCTAGCAAACAATGATTGGTGTGTTCAGCAACTCTGTAGTAAGGAGATGTTCGTGTTATGACAAGCTTCAGATATACAAGAGTGTGAAACATTTTCCAGACAAAATCCACTTGTGTCTGTTGTTAAGACATTTCTCATGGTAGCATAAGTCAATCACAGAACAAATGAGTCCTAGCAGATTATAAAGTACACATAGCAATACTTCAACAGACTGTACTAAAGGCTCAACAAGTTACTCTCCCAGTCCATACAGTGTTCTTCTTCTTCTTCTGAGTTCAGCATGTGGTCATGCTATACCGTCAGACCTATCGTCAAGATGAAGTCCACTGTCTTCTCCAGGTCAGAGCGGCTGCCCCATAGCTTTTGCCTCAAGTCTGTATCCTCTGGCCAGGTCTGCTGTCTCTGCTCTTTGTATGTTGGGCAGTCCTGAAGTATGTGTTCTGGAGTCTGGGTTCCGGATCCACATGGACATTCATCTGTGTATGAGATCCTTAATCGATACTACTCTGCTTTCCCCTGACCTCCAGGTTAGCAGAGGCACCTGTCGCTTGTGTGGGCCCTTTCGAGGCAAGGGGCCCGGCTCCGCTCCTCCCCGGTTTTCGCTGATAGGACCAACGCCATGATGACAGGGTTGATTTCACATTTCTGTAAAAGCGTGTGTACCCTAATTTATCCCAGTATCTGCGCCATCGCTGGCTAACACACTACGTCTTCGGCAGGCTGGGTTATGATTTTTCTGTCTGGATTGTCTCCCCTAGCCTTTCTATCTCCCGATGGTGATTGCAAGGGAGCAATTTAATTTTTTAAAAACCCCTCCCCTAGCACGCTCCTGACTTGGAGTTAATAATTCCATGCCAGCAGCTTGAGCTTATAGCGGCTCATACTCGCTTGAAGCTGCCCGTCACTGGACACATGGGGTATTTCAGTGGGGTTATCAGCACTGACTGATATCCTGCCCCGTCGTGGTAAGCAGCAACACCGGTTTGGTCTGCAGCTGCTTAATTGCAGCAAGCACTCCATATATGGAGTGCCCTCCACCATCCGCCACCTGTGGACGCGCCTGGTAGGGGTCGGTAGCCCCCCTAAACCATACAGTGTTAATAATAACCAGTGTCAAAGAATATCTGACAAAGTGGAAAGTGCCGCAGTAACAAAAGATAACAATATGGATATTGAATTACTGTCACTGCTACTAATAAAAAGAAAAATACTAAGTAAAATATTGTCAATGAAAAATAACAAAGGAACAAGTGCATATTTTTTTTACATTATGGTCCAATAGGTAACTTTTTCAAGAAACATCAATGCACATGAATTATATGCAAACAATACAAAGGAAAAGTCTCACCGCTGCATTCTAGTGTATTAAAAGAGAAAAGGCGCAATTATGTTTAATTTTTATAGTGTTCCTCTTATCAAACAAGAAATCATCCTCGAAAAAGTCCAATTTACACTTTATAAATCTTCTTTTCTTTGTTCGTCCTTATCACAATAAAGACATTTTGGTTGAATTATTGATTTGTTCTGTTGTACTCTCAGTAAAAGCTAATTAATATTTTTTTCAATATAAGTACCACTGTTCCGTAAACTTTCAGCGTAGTCTGTAGGGTAATACCATTTCTACGCTGAACATTTGCGTACAATCTGTCGAAAGTGCATCTATTATTAAGAACTAACTCTCAGACATAAATACCTCAACTATTAGAAACAAACTCTCATCTATTATTAGAAACAAACTACATGCCAAAAAATGTTCCAGAGTAACAGTCCCTGGAATAAACTCAAGACACATATACCATGAATGAATACCTCAGTTTTTGTAGACATGAGTGGAGATAACGAATATATAACTGTCGTATGTCCAACACGTGTACCAACACCAATACCAGACTTCTCATCCAGATGTAGCAACTCTGATTTAGACTTCCACCAACCCCAGGTACCTAGTCACATAATAGAGGAGGTGATTTCATGAAAATAAACAAAATGGGAACAGCAAAAATGATTATAACCATCTCTTAAACTGGACATTCTATTATACTAAACTCTTAAACTGGACATTCTATTATGCTAAACATTTATTCGTTTCATTTGCTGTATTTTTTTTAAAATGTTGACATAAGAATTCTCATTTTAAAAAAAACAACAATTGCTGTGCTGGAATGTTTATATTTCTATACAGCTTTGAGTACATCACTGTAGCCATGGGTTAATGTTTAACTTCTTCTTCTTCTTCTTTCGTTCACTTGAAACATGTCTATATCTGTAATTCTGTCTCCTTAACCTTCACCGAGCCTATATCAATCGCAGCCGCCGAGAAACAAAATGGCTGTGCGCGCTTTTGGTGGTCCGGCCCACCCAACGATAATATTGTGAGATTTACACGTACCACAGTCCGTGCACATAGCTGGGGACATGCGCAATCGAAGCTGGTACATCCCCCACTTCCGACATGATCGTTTTTGAGAATGGCTAGCTATTCGTAAAAGTTTAAGAGCAATTAATCTGACCACATCTGTACACCGGTACGATGCCATGATGATGGATCGGTTTTACAGACCTTTATTTCATCGTATTTCGAATAAAATAACATTGAATCGTGGCTTGAATCATGGATTATTAGGTTATTTAGTTTCACAGCAGTGAATATACAGAATGCCGTGCTGGTTTGGGGACTTGTACGTTTGATATAGAATATTTTGAAGTGGCAGAAAAAATAACTCTAGGCCTAAGCTCAAAGAACGATTTTACTGCAAATCTACATGTTTTATACAGTTCCCCCGGCTATATTTTGATAATTTCGCAGTGAAAGAACATAAATACAACAGATTTGCGTGATTTAGTTTACAGTGTTGCCAAGGAATTCGATATGTAAGGTAAGTTATTATTTTTCCTTATTTTTTCCCTCTTTATTTGTTATAAAATATATGTTTTTTGTGAAAAACGTCTTTACCACTTTCTCATACGTCTGGTATCACACACACACGTACATGAATTACACCAATATATGCATAATTCAATTCTTTATTTATATGTGAAAATATTATTTAAATATCTCTAACAACCAAAAAATTATCATATTTTCAAAATAGTCACCATCAATTATGCAAATTTTCAAAAAAGAATCCGGTGGCAGGGAGACGTTTCGTATTTTTTAATCTGGCTTGCTAAAGGTTAATAAAACTCACTGTCTTTTGTAGTTCATACAGTGTCCCATAAAGTTTTGATTCCAGTGTTATTTCCTCTGGCCAATATGTCTGTCTCAGCGTGTCATGCTCAGAACACTCTTGAAGTATATGTTTGGCACTCTGTGCTGCCTGTCCACATGTACACATGGCCGTGTTGCCAATCTTGAACTTTGTATACACGTGACTGCGGAGTCGGTTGTGTCCTGTTCTGAGATGTAGAATTATAACTTGTTCTGGTCTGTTCATAATATGATAGTCATTTTGTGTTGGTGTTTGTGGCTTTCTTATTGACTTGATCATCTGTTTTTTCTGATGGTAGGTGATTGGTATATCTGGTTGGTCTTCGGCAGCACCTTCCTTAGCCAGTTGGTCTGCTTTTTAATTTCCTGGTATTCCACAGTGAAAGGGTATCCACTGCATGGTTACCCTATACTGGTAAGACAAGTAATGCTTAACTGATTAAGGACATGACATTCCTGCAGTATTTAGCAGCTAGCATGGTGTGCCTTAAAGTCTGATATCTGACAGTACCTGGTCTATGTCAAAGTGCACTCACGTAACCCTCTGAATGGCGATTTCAAGTGATTATTTTGGTTCTATAAACCATATTGTTGTTTGTTAAAAATTATGGAAATAAACAGTGACCTAGAATTGCCAATTGCTTTAAATTCTTGGTATATTGACGCCTCAAAGATATTTTAGATCTTTCACACTTCTATTTGATGTTTGCAACTCTCATTACTTTAGACCTACTTTCTCACTTCTATTTGATGTTTGCAACTCTCATTACTTTATAACTACTTTCACACTTCTATTGGATGTTTGCAACTCTCATTACTTTAGACCTACTTTCACACTTCTATTTGATGTTTCAACTCTCATTACTTTAGACCTACTTTCATACTTCTAAATTCTGGTAAAAATTACTGATTGGTTCTGACCTTTTTCTGCAATGATTGGAGAGCTGAAACAAATGATGGCACCAAGAGTCATTGATGCTTGTACTGGCTGTATGGCACATGCAACAGGGATACTGACATAATCAGCCAGGCTTGGTCTGCTCTTGTCCCAGATCTAACATAAAGAAGCAAATCTTTAACATCTCTGAGCATACAACTAGTTTCTTATAGGTTATATAACGACCACTAGAGACAAAACATAACATTCTGTTTTACTAGGACAAATAACATACACTCTGTTCTATTAGGTCACACACAACATAAGCTCTGTTCTACTAGGCCAAACATACACTTTGTTCAAGTAGGCCAAACAACATACACTTTGTTTCACTAGACAATATAATTTATGTTTAAATAAACATGTAATAAATAAAGGTGATGATTAGGCATGAAAAGCTTTGAGTGCAAAGGGAGCAGCAAACCGTAATTATATCTTATTCTCTCATATGAGGGTCTGATTGAATACGAGCTGCTAATTCAGACTCTTAACCTGTACAAATGCTACAGTCTGAAAATCCAACACGGTCAAAGTATATTGAGCGTCTGTAGTCCTAAAATTCTACCTGGTTGCTATGAACCTCTTTCAGGACCAATTAACGTGTGTAAGCTGACGTACAACTAGCATCACGGGAATCGAAAGTAGACATATTTTATTTCCATTTTCACTTGTAATCTAAGCATGGTGACACCAGAAACAATTATTGAGAATTATTTTCTAAATTGACGAAATCCTTCAGAATGACATAAATGTTTGAAGAAGATTTTGTTTATTCCAATTGCCGAATTTCTTTGTTCAACAGATGCAGATATTGTTTCCCAGTTCCAGACAGCTGATGATGTAGCGCATTAGTTCATGGTCGAGTATATTCGTCAATAAAATTATCATGAATATAGTTGAATATTTCCAGTTCAAGGTACAGTCATCTCTAGCGTCGCAAATTTTTTAAAGTTGCAGAAACATTAGCACATTTAGTTCACTTTCATAGACGATTTTTATGAACACATTAGAATGATAATGAAGTGACATCAGAAATAGGCATTTCATGTAGAGGCAATTCAGCAATACATCAAAGTTTACAGAAACATTAGGCCTAGATAGTAGACAATGTAGAATGACCGACATTGTAAGGAACATCTATCTGTTTTATTTGTTTTCACAGGTGGTATAATGTTAGCTTGTAACAACATAAATACAATAGACTAGTTATGTTAGAAGGACTGTATCAAGGTTGTCACACAATGGACAAGTATAGGTGTATCAAAAATATTTCTGTCAACAATTTTTCTCAATTTTCTCACACCCATTTGCTTTTTCCTCCCTTCGTTCGCCCCATAATAATCAACACAAAGATTTGTGCGATTTCCGCCTGCAGCTGAACTCACACCTCTTATATCAGACACAACAACAAAACTAACACAATATATTCAGTATTCCATGCTTTATTTACGTGTTCAAAAATTATTTGAAAATCTCTAAAAGCAAAAAACATATTGTATTTTCCAGATACCCAACAATAATTTTCACCAAGATTTCAATGGTTAAACCCCCCCCCCCATAGCGGAACATTGACCCTAATTGAAATAGTGTTACTGACCAAAGTTGAAAGATGTTCATCGAGTGCTGGTGAAACAAAAACTTCAGATATTAATAAACTAGATGTCTATTTATTATCCATGATTAATAGTGAAGTGTATAAACGGAATTAGGGGCAACGGAATTAGGGGCAGACAGTCAAGATTCCTAGGGCATGTGCTGAGAAGAACACAGCTTGAACACTTAATAACCACTGGAAAGATCAAGGGGAGAAGAGAAGGGACGGCAAAGAGAGAAGTTGCTAGATGAACTAGTATTGTGGCACGGTAGAAGTTTACCAACCGAGCTGACAACACAAGAGACAGAGAGTCATGGAGAAACATGATTGTCTACGCCATTGCACTCGATTGATAAATAGAAGCATCTACCATGTCCCTGCAGATGTTTTTGAAAATGAATTAAATAGTAGAGGTGGTTAGTTCCATGAGTGAAAAAAAATGGTGTGCCATAATTACCTCTATACCACTAAGCAATAATTCTGAGTCTACAAGAATTATCAAGAATCCAACGTACACTGAAAACCAACGTAATGATTTGCAATTGACCAAATTGTCATTACATCTTGATAAACGCACATTTGATCTACTTTACACATGACTTCAGACACACCTGATCTACATAACACATGACTTCAGACACACCTGATCTATATAACACATGACTTCAGACACACCTGATCTATATAACACATGACTTCAGACACACCTGATCTATATAACACATGACTTCAGACACACCTGATCTATATAACACATGACTTCAGACACACCTGATCTATATAACACATGACTTCAGACACACCTGATCTATATAACACATGACTTCAGACACACCTGATCTATATAACACATGACTTCAGACACACCTGATCTATATAACACATGACTTCAGACACACCTGATCTATATAACACATGACTTCAGACACACCTGATCTATATAACACATGACTTCAGACACACCTGATCTATATAACACATGACTTCAGACACACCTGATCTATATAACACATGACTTCAGACACACCTGATCTATATAACACATGACTTCAGACACACCTGATCTATATAACACATGACTTCAGACACACCTGATCTATATAACACATGACTTCAGACACACCTGATCTATATAACACATGACTTCAGACATAGATGACCTACGTCAACCAAGTCTCACACAACATCCCTCATGAATATTCATGATTAGAAACCAGCATCATGGCACACAGGACATTTCCATAAGTGCTTCGCTCTCCTCTCTCCACCCAAGAGTATGCAGTCCCAGTCAGATGTTGATTATGTGATCTTTGTAACTTTCCAGAGAGGATATATTTTCCCCTCGCCCCTGGTTATCCCCATATCTTATCATTCTTTGTATGTGTAAATTATCATCTCCAGCAGACTCTGTAGTGAATCAATGACCATCCTTATTAGGTCAGCCCAGTCTCTCTTCAACACTATGCTATGCCATCCACCACAGCATTGCACACCAATGAATCTGCTCTTTCGTTGTCTCTGATCCTTGCATCAGGGCAGTATACCCATGTAATACTTTGGACAACCAAGCTGTTTAGTAGCCTGACCATTCCTTTCTTAACATGCACCTTCCTATCTTGCACAATATGCTTTTGAATCCTGAGAGTATGACTGTGTGAGTTGACATTGCATTAACCAACTTCAGTGCTGTTTCATTTTCTTACTTGATGTTGTTGTGGAGTAGGCAGTCAATTTTTCATGCACTTTCCCGTAGGCAATAAAACCCCAACTGCACTCATTTGTTTCCATGTTTTCTGAGCCATCTGTCTGTGTATATGATTGTGTCTTGTAATTTTGAGGACAACTGGACAAGTTCTTGCACTGTCATCGTACTCCAGGTCATTGTGTACGCACTTTCCTAGTTGTATTACATTCATTAGAGACGTTTTCTCTTTGCCCACCTCCACCCATTCATCACCTCTACCTACTTCCAATTAAGATATTCTGAACTCTTAACTTCTAATAAATGGACCACATGAACATCCTACTAGCCAACCATGAATGTATATGTTTACCTTCAGTACTGTTGTGCCAGATTCAGCTGCTCGCACTAACAGAGTGTTATTGTCAGCCCCAAGTGAGACCTGAACCAAGTCATACCTGCACATAAAGTCATGAATATTAACAGAATCTATGTCCTCTTATACTTGGTTCTCTTGAAAGGAGAAAATAAGTCAGTATATCAGTCTCATACTTATATTACAAGTAGAATTAAATCTACAAATATCTCTTGCAAGAATGAAATCTACAGTGAATTCAATCTAAACAGTCTGTCAATAACAGTCTCTTAAAATAATCCTTCTTCTTCTTCTTCTTCTTCAGCGTTCACTCTCAAGCTCCCACTTGATTTCTCTTGTAACAGGACAATGATCCTACAAGATTTTCAGTTTAATGTAGTCACGAGAATTAAAATACGTAGTGTTGCCGTTTTATTTGCGGCAATGGCCCAACACATCCGTCTTTGGCGGTAAAATAATTCAATTACAAAGAGTCTATAACAAGAATTCAATTTAAGCAACATTTTCTGACAAGAATTCATCAATCTTACAAGTAGAATTCGATCTAACAGCCTTTAACAATAATGAAATTTAAAAAAGGGTCCTTTACAAGAATTTGTTTCAATATAAACAGAGTCTTTTAGAAGAATTTCAATCTCAATTTATTTGCTCTGCACTTTGATGCTGGAGCTGGATACTAGAGCTAAGATATGCTGATGATACAACTGACAGTTCTAGTTCTCTTTTGGTTGATTAACTGAGTATATCCTCAACTGTAGACAACTGACACTACCAGTTCTCTGTTGGTTGATTAACATTCTTCAAACGACATATTGACACTCATTTCAAGTGACATCCCATTTCAAGATTGAAGCTTGCACTGAATCAATCCCCTTATTCCCTACTTCTAATTCATTGTAGCAGTATGTAGTTATCGAATACATCATAGAGGTTAACTAGAAAAATATAGCAACCTTCAATCTAAGTGAATATATACCAAGAAATGAACTGTGTGATACAATCTAAGTGTATATATACCTAGAAATGAACTGTATGATACAATCTAAGTGTATATATACCTAGAAATGAACTGTGTGATACAATCTAAGTGAATATATACCTAGAAATGAACTGTGATACAATCTAAGTGTATATATACCTAGAAATGAACTGTGCGATAAAATCTAAGTGTATATATACCTAGAAATGAACTGTGCGATACAATCTAAGTGTATGTATACCTAGAACTGAGCTGTGTGATACAATCTAAGTGTATGTATACCTAGAAATGAGCTGTGTGATACAATCTAAGTGAATATATACCTAGAAATGAACTGTGTGATACAATCGAAGATAATATATACCTAGAAATTAACTGTGATACAATCTAAGATAATATATACCTAGAAATGAACTGTGTGATACAATCTAAGTGAATATATACCTCGAAATGAACTGTGTGATAGAATCTTCAAAGACATGCTAACCTGCTACACCGAATGCCTAACTGAATATTGGTTGCATAAAACTCATCCCCAACATCATCATGGAAGCTGATAGAAAACTGTAATGTAGCTCCAATGGGCACAGCTGAGAGCTGATGTTCTGATGATGTTTGTATAAGTGTGTCTGAGTTGATCATCAAATATGAGACTGGCTTCACCTGAGAATTAAAGTTTGTAACTAATAAATGACACGATACTCCACAATAGGTTTAGATAAAATTGGGATTTCTTCTTCAGCGTTCATTCTCAAACTCCTGCGGGATGTCCCTTGTACCAGGACCATGGTCCTACTAGATTTCCAGCAGGATGGTCAGAGAATGGAAATGTGTTGTGTCGCCGTTTTATTTGTGCTAATTGCCAGACTTTGGTGGGGTGGAAAAAATTGGGATTTGACCTGACAGAAGCTAGTACAATCAGATTCTTCAACTAAATATTTCAATACAGTTTGTTCAATGACATATATTCTGGAACTAAGTGTTTTAATACAGTTTGTGATCGCACTGTGTTGTAGAACGAATGTGCCAATAGTACCGTTATAATGTAGAATTAATGCAACAATGATAGCATTATAGTGTAGAATTTATGCAACAATGGTATTGTTATAGTGTAGAATGAATGCAACAATGGTAACATTAAATGGTAGGAGTTATGTTTATAAAGGGCTTTCATATTATACATAGATATCGCTAACGACCATCTGGATAGCTCTTCATTTGATCATTGGGCTAAAAAAAAGTTTCTCACAACTGCCAAATACATACTTTTTTCAATGGTCACCTTCAAATATATAAATGTTTGACTTGAGGGTCACAAAAAACAATTAACATTCAAAAATAATTACCAGGACTAGAATAACAAGCGTCTGATTGAAACCAAATTCTTCTTCAGCAATGACATGTAATATGGCACTTCCTGGTACTGGACCCGATCTCAGCTGTCCACTGTGCAGTAGCTGGACCACAGGAGTCTCAGACTTGCTCTCTGTTATGATATATCGAACTCTGGCTACTGTGTCCCTGTTAAATAAAAGATATCCTTCACAGTAATGTCAAATAAACAAAGGAAATCAGTCACATACACTAGTAAGAGCTGAAAACACATAAATTATATGTGTCATTGATATAAATGGCCCCAACTATATAGTATCAGAGGTATAAAAGACATCAGTTACATCAGGGCTACACACTGAAAAAGTAGCAGTAACAGCTTCATTACATATACAAGATAACAATAACAGCTACGGTATATATAAAAACTATCAGTAACAGCTTACACAGTAACAGCAATATTAGATATAGTTAGTCGTCGGATCATTATCACTGCAAACTAGACACGTCCATAGTTGCTCCGATCTTTCCTTGAGTGTATCCACCATTACACCTCTGCTGCAAGTACTGGTTTTATGCTGGTTGACTATCATTCTTCTGCACCCTCCAAAATGTTCACTTCTAGAAACACAGCATTTCAATCCCTGATTTTTAATCCTGGCCATTGAAAATGAATTATCATTCACACTAGTCTCACTCTCGTGTGCCAAATCTCTTAAGTAGTTCAAAATATCCACGTGATCAATTGCCCCATAACAATGTGCCACAATTGTGCATGATGCCAGTTGATCCACTCTTTCATTGCCTCGATCATCCACATATCTTGGCATGAAAATAATTGTTACCATTTTCAGCCTCGCCTTTCTCAATGCATCAATCCACTGTTCGCGAACGAGACCCATTTGTACCATCCTAATCATACTCTATCCTGAAAGTGAACATGAACTACAAAGACTAATAGATCAAGTCAATATATGGACTGGATATAAATATTCAAAAAACAAAAACCATGATAATCAGCAAAGACACAGAAGAACAGGAGGTAAACATAAACATACAGGGAGAGAAACTACAAGTAAAACAGTATTAATATCTTGGACACATAGTCACAAATGATGGCAGATGTGAAACAGAAGTTAAAAGGAGAATAGGAATGGCTAAAAGTACATTCAATGACATGAGGAAATTATTAATATCTAAACAAATTACAAACAAGTTAAAAATGAGAATTATAAAATGCTACATTTATTCCATATTAATGTATGGCTCAGAAAAATGGACACTAAATAAACAATTAGAAGACAAAATGCCTTTGAGATGTGGGTATATAGAAGAATAGGGAGAACATCATGGAAAGAGAAGAAAACAAATAAAGAGGTGCTAAAGACACTTAATATGAAGAAAGAACTACTAAGAGAAATAAAGATCAGGCAAATAAAATACTTTGGACAAGTAAAAGACATGACACCTTATTGAAGACTTTACTTGAGGGTAAAGTCAAAGGGAAGCGAGCAAGAGGTAGGCAGAGATACAAGTGGGAGAGTAACATCACACGATGGACAGGTTACAGTCTAGCAGAGTGCACCACCAAGACAAGAGACAGGAGATGTTGGAGATACGTTGCAGCCAACCTTCGTTGTGGAGACGGCACTTAATGATGATGAATCATACTCACCCAAGATGCAGACCTGCATTTTAGATATAAAAGCCTCCAAAAATAGAAATATTAGATATAAAAACTACCAGTAACAGCTGTATTTAGATATAAAAAGTTTGTCGCATCATTTTTGTACTGTCTGTGACAGGTGATTCTGTGCCAGCATTGAACTCTAGTCACCTCTGCACACACCTGTTAGGCATAACAACACAGATTTGAAGCTTTTCTGTGATGGACAGATTTTGTTATTTATTCTGAACCGAAGCAGTAAGAATTATTACCTATTTGTCTTGATTAATGTATCCGTGTTTGGGGTCATGATAATCTGCCCATGGCATACTGAAGGGCTCATTAGAATCAGCTTTTCAAAAACCTGCACAATACAAGGAAAAAATATTGAAAAAAATCTTTATACAAAACTTCAGATAAGATAATGAAACATCAGGCACCGCTATGGTACCACAAATATGACTGTAGCATTAAGATGTCTTTATATGGTACTTTAAGGAAGCTTATATGGCTGTGAGTGTGGTATTTAAGGAAGCTTATATGGCTGTGAGTGTGGTACTTTAAAGAAGCTTATATTAGTGTGTATGCTACTTTAAGAAAGCTTATATAGCTGTGTGTGGCATTTTAAGAAAGTTTATATAGCTGTGTATGGTACTTTAAGGAAGCTTATATAGCTGTGTGTGTGGTACTTTAAGAAAACATGGCTGTGTGCGGTACTTTAAGGAAACATGGCTGTGTGTGGTACTTTAAGGAAGCTTATATGGCTATGTGTGATATTTTAAGAAATCTTATATGGCTGTGTGTGAGGTACTTTGACTGTGTGTGGTTTAAGGAAGCTTATATGGCAGTGTGTGGTACTTATAGAAAGTGTATATGGGTGTGTGTATGAGTGTGGTACTTTAAGGAAGCTTATATGACTGCATGTGGTACTTTAAAATTTAGCAAGCCGCGGATTAAAATAACACAATCTTTTCTGTGCCACTGAATTATTTTTTGAAAATTTGTGTTATTTTTGGTGGGTGCTTGAAAAACACAATAACATTTTTGTTTTTAGAGATTTTAAAATAATTTTTGCACATACAAATAAAGAATTGCATACTGCAAATATGTGTGATACGAGAAAGTGGTAAAGATGTCTTTTCACAAAATAAAAAAAAAAAATATAAACGACACACACACACACAAAAAACAAACAAGGGTGTTACTGTTTGGAAAGTGCAGTAACTTTTTTGGTTTTTAGAGATTTTAAAATAATGTTTGTACATGCAAATAAAGAATAGAATACTGCATATAGTGGTGTAAATTTTGTTTGTGTATTTGTGATACAAGAGGTGTGAGCCAGTTGTAAAGATGGGGGAAAGGGGTAAAAATAAAAACAATTATTAAAATATTACTTACCTTTATTTTTCAATGTGGAAACCCTGATAACATACTTTTAACCACCTATGTCTATTCTTCTTCAGCGTTCATTTTCAAACTCCTGCTGGATCACTCTTGTAGCAGGACAATGGTGCTACTAAATTTCCAGCAGGATGTAGTCCAGATAATGGACATGCATTGTGTCGCCGTTTTATTTGCGTCAATGGCTCGACACATCCTAAGTCTATTGTATTTATGTCATTTCATAACTAAACTAATATAATATCGCTGGTAAAATAAATAAAAAATGTAGATTTAACTTACCTTGATGAAAACGTTCTTTAGACCCAGATTTGTAGGTAATCCCGCCAACACATTAGGTCCATACTTGTTCCATGTCATTTCATAACGAAACCAACGTGTTACTATATATATATTACTATATATATTTTGAAAACAAACGAAATTCCCAAGAATTCAGCATCATCAGAATCACAATCCATAATGATTTTACGTCAATTATACATATTGACGGCCAGTGTAACCTGATAGATTAAAATCTGGACAGATCTTATCTATCATTCTATCATTCCTATCAGAACTATCATTCCCTGATCAAATGACATTAATGATCATGTGATTTTCACATCTCTGAATGGAATGTACAGCAATGGTAGAGTCCCCTTTTTGGCGGTATGTAGAACTGTGAAAACCGTCTGAGAATTCACTCGCCTGGGGTGCACTTAAAGTAAGGAAGCTTATATGGTACGATAGTGTGTGTCTGTGTGTGGTACTTTCCGAAAGCTTATATTGCTGTGTTTGACAGAACAAAACAGGTAACATAGCTGTGTGTTAGAGATTATAAAACAGGTTGTGTGTCTGTGTGGCATTATGATACTTTATATGGCAGTGTATTGCAGTAACAGAATGATAAGGCAATATATGGTACATTAAGACAACCATACATGTATCTGAATCTCATCCTTCAGTACACTATGTCCTGAAACATGCAAGCGATTGGTAGGTTTGACATCCACTTTGAGTTGAATGGTCACTAATCCTGATTCTTTAGCTACAGCCTGCTGTGCAAAACTGGCCTCAGGGTCTGGGCTGATACCGCTCTGTAATAATATACAAAACATAAAGTGTACAGTAGAAAAAAATGTCACACAGCACTCGACAGTAGAAAAAAATGTCACACAGCACTCGACAGTAGAAAAAAATGTCACACAGCACTCGACAGTAAAAAATAATCTCACACAGCACACGACAATAGAAAAAAATGTCACACAGCACTCGACAGTAGAATAAAATGTTACACAACACTCGACAGTAGAATGACATGTTCCACGACGCTCAACAGTAGAATAGCATGTTAGACAACACTACACTAGAATGATATTACAACATTCTACACTAGAATGATATTACAACATTCTACACTAGAATGATATTACAACATTCTACACTAGAATGATATTACAACATTCTACACTAGAATGATATTACAACATTCTACACTAGAATGATATTACAACATTCTACACTAGAATGATATTACAACATTCTACACTAGAATGATATTACAACATTCTACACTAGAATGATATTACAACATTCTACACTAGAATGATATTACAACATTCTACACTAGAATGATATTACAACATTCTACACTAGAATGATATTACAACATTCTACACTAGAATGATATTACAACATTCTACACTAGAATGATATTACAACATTCTACACTAGAATGATATTACAACATTCTACACTAGAATGATATTACAACATTCTACACTAGAATGATATTACAACATTCTACACTAGAATGATATTACAACATTCTACACTAGAATGATATTACAACATTCTACACTAGAATGATATTACAATATTCTACACTAGAATGATATTACAATATTCTACACTAGAATGATATTACAATATTCTACACTAGAATGATATTACAATATTCTACACTAGAATGATATTACAATATTCTACACTAGAATGATATTACAATATTCTACACTAGAATGATATTACAATATTCTACACTAGAATGATATTACAACATTCTACACTAGAATGATATTACAACATTCTACACTAGAATGGCATGCAACACAATTTTACAGTAGAACAACATAACACTTCTTCTT
Source organism: Meghimatium bilineatum (assembly GCA_034231615.1). Lineage (NCBI taxonomy): Eukaryota > Metazoa > Mollusca > Gastropoda > Stylommatophora > Philomycidae > Meghimatium > Meghimatium bilineatum. The sequence continues at coordinate 52,141,774 of CM067318.1, read as the reverse complement.
CATTCTCAACTCCTGTAGATTAGTATGATGTAGTCTGGAAATAGGGATGTGTTGTGTCCTGGGTTACAGCTTAGCTGCAATATCTGCCTGACTCATCAGACTTCAGCATGGCTTCTGGGTCACTTTAATCCTATATGGGATTGGACAGCCAACTCCACCCTAAATTTTCCTCACTCACCTCTTACCGCATTAAAGTAAAAAGTGATATTATTCTTTATTACCCATTTGGCCCCAGCAGCACACGGCTGACACATAAACACTATATTGTATAATTCTGATGCAGACACAGATTCGTTGGGCAGGTCATTTGGTGCGTATGCCAGACCATCGTCTGCCAAAGATACTTCTCTATGGTGAGCTAGAGAAAGGTATACGATCTCAAGGTGGCCAAAGGAAGCACTACAAGGACTCGTTAAAGAACTCACTGAAAGCATTTGAAATAGACCAACATACATGGGAAGAACTTGCACAAAATAGATCTACATGGCATTCTAAAATAAAAAAGAGCGCATCATCTTGTGAAAAGAAGAGAAATGCAGCAGCCCAACAGCAGAGAGCAGCTAGAAAGTCATGGATAGACCAAGATCCGTCTACAGTCGTTATTCCATGTCCGAAATGTCCAAGGACATTTACAGCTTGAATAGGGCTCATAAACCATCTACGAACTCATAATCAAGGACATAACTAAAATTGAATTTTCAAAAGTGGATGTAACAAATGGTCATCATCACTTGTGATGGACGAACAACACACATATTGTATAATGATGTGAAGTACTGCAAACATAGACCATTGCTACAGTTAAAGTACATGCTTACCAGCTCAGCCACTGAGTGATGCCCTTCTGCATATTTACAGACAGGAATGAGGTCAGTGTATAAATTACAAGCAGACTACAAAGCCCTCAAATTGCAGCCTCGCTCGTGGCTGATTTTCAATCCAAAGGGACAAGAATAGAATACATATAACAAATCTTGTGTTTAAAGATGTATGTCTTTCATCTGTATTGCTTATCTTCTTCCTCAGACGATAGGATGACTGTGCAGCACAGTACTCTACGCTGCATGATTAATAGCCAGTTCTTTCCTAGAATTTGAAATGATCATGAAATAATTTCAAAGATGTTTATATGTTCTAAATTTCAGTTTTGGTCTTTATATTTGCCATTCACCAGATGAAAGCTTACCAAAGAAAATATCTTTGGATATGCAATTATTTGATATTCTTTTCACATGACCAAATTATCTTAATTGTCTATGCCTGAGCATCATAGCTCGTTGCAAGTGTTTTGTAATCTGTTATTTATATTTTTTTATACCCATAACCTATAGTTTTATGGTTTGTGCATTCATTGTAAAGAAAATTGACCTTGTAATTTACGTACCATCTTGATAAAGACCATTTTGTAAAAACATAAATCCTGTGTATTGTTCAATGTAAAACTGCTAGTTAACCCTTATTATATATTTATTTTCAATATTTACTTACAGTATGGTGCACAGTATTGCTAGTATCCCAATCACTCAATACTTGTTTAATTATTAGTAATTCAATATTTGACCAACCTTTTTAAAAACTGACTGAAGGTGCAGCACTTCTCTGTTGTTAACTGACCATGTGAATGTCAAGGCTGGAATAGAATGACTAAATGAAAATGGGGACTCGTGCTCTGCTAAGCCTACAGCATACACAGGCATCTGAAAGTAAACAGAATTAGAACACAATTCATAACACAGGCATCTGAAAGTACAGAGAAAGAACACCAGCAGAGGAAGACAAGCCCTTCCACAAATAGTGCTCTGAAATTTGCAGTAGTCTCTTGAAAATTTCTGTGCACACTTGCAAGAATATTATAGTTTAACATAGAATAACATAGTTGTGTGAAAAATCATGTATTGTTCACATTTAATATGCCCATGGTATTCTTTAGAACATTTCTATAGATTTTCATTTCCATTTTGAATGTCAGTGCCCATGTCTCAAAACCATATGTTGCCAACTAATAAATATAGCTTCTTAATAGTTGTAACTCTATTTTTATGTTTGCACTTTTTGATAAATAGTTTATTTGCATGTATTTTTTATGACTAGACAATAATCATTCAAAAACTAATGTAGACATTCTCAGAGGTTCTGGAGTAAAATGACAAATCATAGCAAAAATTAGATGCAGACAATCAAGATTTTTAGGTTATGTGATTAGGAAAGTAAAACTTGATTCTTGATTAGAAACTAGCATCACAGGATGCGGGACACTATTTCTTATATGTATATATATTTGTTTTGAATAACCACACGACACCAATCTTTTTGATTGGATGTGGCATGAGAATTCCATGACATAAATGTGCTATTTATAGAATGTTATGGAGAGACAGAACACAGCTATTATAGTATATATATATATATATATAGTTTTTCACTACAATGGTCTCTATTGTCACATGACCACATTTCTGTAGTTTCACATGCTGATTGTCTTTGTTAATGTTTTCTATTTTAGGGCTGTCTTGCATGTTGCTTTCATTGATTAAAGGCATCAAAGCGTCTCCTAACAGACAGCAACAGTGATGTTTCAGTAGACTGTCACAAGGGACCAATTTTCTTTGCAAACATTTCCCCGACTACAAGCTAAAATTTCATATTCTTTAAATATCCCTAAGACAATGTGTCAGACCACTGGTGCAAATAAAACGGCAACACAACACATTTCCATTCTCTGGACTACATCCTACTGGAACTCTAATAGGACCATTGTCCTGCTACAAGAGTTTCAGCAGGAGTTTGAGAATGAACGCTAAGAAGAAGAAGAATATATGCTTTACTGATCCTCTAGGATACTTCTTTGAAGTGGTGGATGGTTGCTTTGGTGCCAGTAGCCTAAATAATAACCTGAGTGTCAGAGGATATTCGACAACGTGGAGTCTGCTGCAGTAACAAAAATAAGAAATGACAACACTAAGGATAATGCACTAGTTGTTACTGCTACTAATAGTAAAAATACTAAATATAAAATACTGTACACGACAAATAAATAAATATGATTATTATTATTGCACATTTGTATATTGTTGTGAAATACATTGGACACAGTGGTAAGATATAGTTACCATATGTCCTTTTTTTCCTGGCCTTAAATTTGCATCCAGCCAGATTTTTGAAATATACAAAAATATTAATTTTCACATTCTGCACTTTTATTCTAATTTTCCTTATAAATATTATAACAAGAAGGCCAAACTAAAATAATTTAAACTGATTTCAAGGGAATTGTTAACATTCTGTGTTGTTCTGACAATATAATATCACAGAGAAAAGTTGGAATAGACATATATCCATTGGTAAATTTTAAAATATTAGCGTCACTTAATTAACTTTTAAACAAGCAGTACAAACATACAACTGCCATATTGCTGAAAGTGTATATACAAACTGTTGGATCTAACTTTTAGCAGTTCTATAAAATATACAAACAGTTGAATAAGTACCTGACTTCCTGTCTGCAGTCTTGTAAGAGCTGTCTGGATTCTGATTCCTGTCAAGATGACAACATTTACTACAGCATCATCCTGTGCAGATGAGAAGGCACAAATGAATGTACAAACATACAATAAGAACACTTAACCTTACTGGCTCTGTAGCCCCGACATTATTAGTAACTAGGGCCTGTAGGCGTCTCCATTCACCCCAGTTACTGTGCCCCGATTCATCAGTCTGGAATCACATGAAGTTAAGCTCATATGATGTAGAATTTCCACTACTCGTAGCTAGGAATACGGTACAGCCTAAAGGTCAGTAACATTACGATTGTTAGCAGAGAGAAAGCCGGATGATTTTGTCCACAAATTTCTGGAACAACGACTGTGGTTTTCAGACGTCATATTTTACTATTAAATGTAGTACAGCTTGAGATGTTCCGTGATATTGTGGTAAGTAATATCTACATGTTTTAGTTGTTATATTATACAAATTATTTACAATATTTGTTTATTCAAACACGAACAAAACAACAGTAGAACTTCTAAATCAACTGTCTGCCAACAATAAAGTTGTGTTGCAGTGGATCCCTGCACACTGTGGAATAGCAGGAAATGAAGGAGCTGACAGACTGGCAAAAGCTGGTGCAAAAAATGAACAATTCCAGCACAGAATATCACTGATTGAAGCAAAACCTCTTATCAAATGAAAATACAGATATACATGGAGTCAGAGAACATGCAGTAACTTTCCACAGGACCCTATTCTAAAGCTAAGCAGGTCACAACAAACCACAATTTTTAGACTTCGCACAGGACACTGCAGACTACAAGTACATCTCCATAAAATTAAGGCTGTCCAAACTGACCAATGCCCATGTCAAAAGGGTCCCCAGAACCCAGAACTCATTCTGCAGTTGATGACGTGAGAACTAAAATATGGCCCCAAGAGACAGATCTGAAGGTAAAGCTGTGAGGTTACTGTGAGGACCTCCTGCTGACGACTGAATTCGTGGAGGCAGCCCACATTCCTTTATAAACTTATGAGCAAAGGAAACTGATCACAGAAGAAAAAGAAGAAGAAACACAAACATTATTGAAAAAGACACACAAAAATATATATCATGAGTTCCATGTGTTTGCATTTAAAATAAAAACGTTTGTTCGGTTAGGCCTAGTCTTGAAAGAATGGACGTTGTATGCGATTTCTTCACATTTTATTAGTTTGTTATACATCCCATTATGGTGATATCTCAATATGTCCCATCCCATATAGTTACCTTAATTTGTGTGCCTGTCCAAGTTGGTGTTAGGGGAAGTGAAAGAGCAGACAGACTTGCCAGTATGGTCACAGTGACAGTGGTAATCAATTAACTAACTAACAGACGTATAAATTGCATAAAAAGATAGAACTATTTTTTTCATTGAGAGCTTACCTGGGAGTATATTACTTTCTCTCCTGTGACTGAGTCAGTACCCAAAGATTTGCCTATCACTCGTGCTGTTCCAATCATCACAGCATCCAATACTCCAGCACCAGTAACCGTAGCAACAGTAGTGTTGACAATGGAGAACTCTACACTGCTTTGTGACTGGGGTCCACCAAAAGCAAGCACCTAGCATCAGATATGAAAAAGATGGATCAGAATATATAGTTGACATCGACATGGAAAAGATAGACTTGAACATACAAAATCTCCGTAATAATGTCTGCAGTTACTAGTCTACATTCGATCTACAGCTTCAAGAAAAGTGTCTATAACAACATTATGACCTGTACACAACCTTCAATGACTTAACACACAATCTTTCTTTCACAACTGATTTATGATTATCTATGCTGATTGTGGTACACTCTGGGAATCCCAATAAGTGTTACATCTCTTTTGACAGATGATAAAGGGCATTTGACACAGTAAATAGAGAGGTTATGTGGAAAATTGTAGCAAAATATATTGCCCTCAGAAATTTATCATACTGGTGCAGCAACTGCATAATGGAGTGTAAGTTAGATTTCAGAATAATGGCAAATTATCTGTGGTTTTTCCTGTTTCAAAGTTCAATAAGAATGTTTATAGCACCTGCCCTGTTCAGCATCATAATCTCTGCTGCTGGACAATGCATTCAGTGATCAGGATACTGGACTCGACACATCAGATATCGTATTAATGGAAAACTGCTCAACCTTTGGAGGTTTCGAGCAAAAAACCTAAGCCAAGCTCCACATCATTAGGGATCTCTTAATTGCTGATTACTGTGCCATAAGTGCCAACTACGAGGCTGATCTACAAATCATAAACAGATTCTTCAAATCTTGTACAAGCTTGGTTTTCTCCCAATAATAACATTATAAATACATCAATGCTGAGTGTTACTTTGTGCAGAGACACACTTGAAATAATCATCCACCAAAGATGGATGTGTTGTGCCATTGGTGCAAAAAAAAAAACAACTAAAAACAGTGACACAATGTATTACCATTCTCTGGACTACATCCTGCTGGAAATCTAGCAGGACAATTATCCTGCTACAAAAAATATCCATTGGAAGTTTGAGAATGAACAGTGAACAATGAAGAAAGAATCAGAATAATGAAATATTTGGGTGTGTTTTTCTACAAGTTTGAGAATGAACAGTGAACAATGAAGAAAGAATCAGAATAATGAAATATTTGGGTGTGTTTTTCTACAAGTTTGAGAATGAACAGTGAACAATGAAGAAAGAATCAGAATAATGAAATATTTGGGCGTGTTTTTCTACAAGTTTGAGAATGAACAGTGAACAATGAAGAAAGAATCAGAATAATGAAATATTTGGGCGTGTTTTTCTACAAGTTTGAGAATGAACAGTGAACAATGAAGAAAGAATCAGAATAATGAAATATTTGGGCGTGTTTTTCTACAAGTTTGAGAATGAACAGTGAACAATGAAGAAAGAATCAGAATAATGAAATATTTGGGCGTGTTTTTCTACAAGTTTGAGAATGAACAGTGAACAATGAAGAAAGAATCAGAATAATGAAATATTTGGGTGTGTTTTTCTACAAGTTTGAGAATGAACAGTGAACAATGAAGAAAGAATCAGAATAATGAAATATTTGGGTGTGTTTTTCTACAAGTTTGAGAATGAACAGTGAACAATGAAGAAAGAATCAGAATAATGAAATATTTGGGCGTGTTTTTCTACAAGTTTGAGAATGAACAGTGAACAATGAAGAAAGAATCAGAATAATGAAATATTTGGGCGTGTTTTTCTACAAGTTTGAGAATGAACAGTGAACAATGAAGAAAGAATCAGAATAATGAAATATTTGGGCGTGTTTTTCTACAAGTTTGAGAATGAACAGTGAACAATGAAGAAAGAATCAGAATAATGAAATATTTGGGCGTGTTTTTCTACAAGTTTGAGAATGAACAGTGAACAATGAAGAAAGAATCAGAATAATGAAATATTTGGGCGTGTTTTTCTACAAGTTTGAGAATGAACAGTGAACAATGAAGAAAGAATCAGAATAATGAAATATTTGGGCGTGTTTTTCTACAAGTTTGAGAATGAACAGTGAACAATGAAGAAAGAATCAGAATAATGAAATATTTGGGCGTGTTTTTCTCAAGTTTGAGAATGAACAGTGAACAATGAAGAAAGAATCAGAATAATGAAATATTTGGGCGTGTTTTTCTACAAGTTTGAGAATGAACAGTGAACAATGAAGAAAGAATCAGAATAATGAAATATTTGGGCGTGTTTTTCTACAAGTTTGAGAATGAACAGTGAACAATGAAGAAAGAATCAGAATAATGAAATATTTGGGCGTGTTTTTCTACAAGTTTGAGAATGAACAGTGAACAATGAAGAAAGAATCAGAATAATGAAATATTTGGGTGTGTTTTTCTACAAGTTTGAGAATGAACAGTGAACAATGAAGAAAGAATCAGAATAATGAAATATTTGGGTGTGTTTTTCTACAAGTTTGAGAATGAACAGTGAACAATGAAGAAAGAATCAGAATAATGAAATATTTGGGCGTGTTTTTCTACAAGTTTGAGAATGAACAGTGAACAATGAAGAAAGAATCAGAATAATGAAATATTTGGGCGTGTTTTTCTACAAGTTTGAGAATGAACAGTGAACAATGAAGAAAGAATCAGAATAATGAAATATTTGGGCGTGTTTTTCTACAAGTTTGAGAATGAACAGTGAACAATGAAGAAAGAATCAGAATAATGAAATATTTGGGTGTGTTTTTCTACAAGTTTGAGAATGAACAGTGAACAATGAAGAAAGAATCAGAATAATGAAATATTTGGGCGTGTTTTTCTACAAGTTTGAGAATGAACAGTGAACAATGAAGAAAGAATCAGAATAATGAAATATTTGGGCGTGTTTTTCTACAAGTTTGAGAATGAACAGTGAACAATGAAGAAAGAATCAGAATAATGAAATATTTGGGCGTGTTTTTCTACAAGTTTGAGAATGAACAGTGAACAATGAAGAAAGAATCAGAATAATGAAATATTTGGGCGTGTTTTTCTACAAGTTTGAGAATGAACAGTGAACAATGAAGAAAGAATCAGAATAATGAAATATTTGGGCGTGTTTTTCTACAAGTTTGAGAATGAACAGTGAACAATGAAGAAAGAATCAGAATAATGAAATATTTGGGCGTGTTTTTCTACAAGTTTGAGAATGAACAGTGAACAATGAAGAAAGAATCAGAATAATGAAATATTTGGGCGTGTTTTTCTACAAGTTTGAGAATGAACAGTGAACAATGAAGAAAGAATCAGAATAATGAAATATTTGGCTGTGTTTTTCTACAAGTTTGAGAATGAACAGTGAACAATGAAGAAAGAATCAGAATAATGAAATATTTGGGTGTGTTTTTCTACAAGTTTGAGAATGAACAGTGAACAATGAAGAAAGAATCAGAATAATGAAATATTTGGGTGTGTTTTTCTACAAGTTTGAGAATGAACAGTGAACAATGAAGAAAGAATCAATAATGAAATATTTGGGTGTGTTTTTCTACAAGTTTGAGAATGAACAGTGAACAATGAAGAAAGAATCAGAATAATGAAATATGTGGGCGTGTTTTTCTACAAGTTTGAGAATGAACAGTGAACAATGAAGAAAGAATCAGAATAATGAAATATTTGGGTGTGTTTTTCTACAAGTTTGAGAATGAACAGTGAACAATGAAGAAAGAATCAGAATAATGAAATATTTGGGCATGTTTTTCTACAAGTTTGAGAATGAACAGTGAACAATGAAGAAAGAATCAGAATAATGAAATATTTGGCTGTGTTTTTCTACAAGTTTGAGAATGAACAGTGAACAATGAAGAAAGAATCAGAATAATGAAATATTTGGGTGTGTTTTTCTACAAGTTTGAGAATGAACAGTGAACAATGAAGAAAGAATCAGAATAATGAAATATTTGGGCGTGTTTTTCTACAAGTTTGAGAATGAACAGTGAACAATGAAGAAAGAATCAGAATAATGAAATATTTGGGTGTGTTTTTCTACAAGTTTGAGAATGAACAGTGAACAATGAAGAAAGAATCAGAATAATGAAATATTTGGGCGTGTTTTTCTACAAGTTTGAGAATGAACAGTGAACAATGAAGAAAGAATCAGAATAATGAAATATTTGGGCGTGTTTTTCTACAAGTTTGAGAATGAACAGTGAACAATGAAGAAAGAATCAGAATAATGAAATATTTGGGCGTGTTTTTCTACAAGTTTGAGAATGAACAGTGAACAATGAAGAAAGAATCAGAATAATGAAATATTTGGGCGTGTTTTTCTACAAGTTTGAGAATGAACAGTGAACAATGAAGAAAGAATCAGAATAATGAAATATTTGGGCGTGTTTTTCTACAAGTTTTGATGATCATGCTGATCACATCATGTATGTCAAGGGCAACACAAGGTCTTTCAGCAATAAAAGTAATGGCTGCAGCTCAGAATGAACAGAGATTATTTCTTCTTCTTCGTTCGTTCTCAAACTCCTGCAGATTAACAGGATGTAGTCCGGAGAACGGAATGCGTTGTGTCATGGTTTGCAGCATTGCTGCGATATACGCACCTTTTGGCCTGACAAATCCGACTTCAGCATGGCTTTGGGTCACTGACCTATATGGGATGGGACAGCCAACTCCATCCCATAACCTCCTTAATCGCCTTTTACGACATGCGTGGAAGGTAAACAGTGTTGCTATTCTTTTCTCCTCTTTCGGGCCCCGGCAACACACAGGCATTATTATTTCTTCTATACCAAGAATTGGTCATTCTATGACTGAGCGAACAGAGGTTACTACCGGGTATTTCTTCCATACCTAGGATTGGTTGTTTCTGTGATGATTGAATATGCACTGGCAATTATTATTCTCAGCCAGATGCAAACTGAAAGATCCAGAATGAGGCTATGCCTATCGTTCTTGGATGCACAAAAGACACAACTGTACGAGCAATTGTATTTGTATCTGTTCAACTATGAAATATACATTAAAGTTTGCAGAGTAAGAGCCTACTTCCAAATCAGTGCTAATAAACAGCATCCGCTGCATACTGAAATACAGAGTGAGAAAGATAATAGACTAAAGAGAGGAAAGTCGTGGATGGGGACATGCTCTTAGAACAAACTGCAGTCTATCTTACCAAAAACTTGATGAGTAAATGACATGAGACAAACTATCAGAAAGTTTATAACAAAAACACAATAGAAACCTGAAAAACTGCTCCAATGATGAGTGTGATATTCTTGGGCTCCAGCCTGAGTGGTGGGAACACTTCCACTGGTTTTGGAGAACTGTATATGACCTTAGATGTGGGCAGTTTAATAGTAGCAGTGAGGGTTGTATGACCGACAACAGCTCCATGAACTGTGTACAGCCTTGTTACACTGTCATGAGCATTGGTGTTTGCTGGTCTGTGAAGATATTCAAATATATTATAAAGGGTTGCTAGTCAATGATTATCATCTTGTGACAAATATATTATAAAGGGTTGCTAGTCAATGATTATCATCTTGTGACAAATATATTATAAAGGGTTGCTAGTCAATGATTATCATCTTGTGACAAATATATTATAAAGGGCTGCTAGTCAATGATTATCATCTTGTGACAAATATATTATAAAGGGCTGCTAGTCAATGATTATCATCTTGTGACAAATATATTATAAAGGGCTGCTAGTCAATGATTATCATCTTGTGACAAATATATTATAAAGGGCTGCTAGTCAATGATTATCATCTTGTGACAACTCCCATTTGATCAATTATACAGGTCAACAAAGAAAACAAATTGATTAAAAAATTGCATTGTATAGACCTCATTAGCTCTAGTTTCTTATTTATTGTAGTCCATTCTGTAAAAGATCTCTGCTTTTTCAATAAAACATAAAACATGAGGCATCAAAATGTGTTGGCCTGAGTTGTACATAAAACATGAGGCATAAAAATGTGTTGGCCTGAGTTGTACATAAAACATGTGAAATATGTCCAACAAGTTGTGGTTTAATTCACTACACATAACATTTGAGTTGACATGTTCAATGATTTCTGTTCCGCTTCACATTTGAATTGAAAGGTGATTGGTTTAGGGTGATTACAATCTGCATCTTAAGTGTTTTCTCTGTGTTTAGACAGTTGTTACCCCCTCTCCCCTCTATAATACTCCACATTATAGTCATGATGAAGAGAAATATTTCGAAGCTCTTCTAAATATATTGAATGAGTAAGAGCTCAGATTATTACGTATCTGTATCTCTCGTGTGTGTGTGTGTGCATGCATGTGTGCGTTTATATATATTTAAAACATATTTATATATATAAATAAAACAATGGCATTTACCTGAGTGTGACAATGTCAGAGGCTGCCCCCAGTCTGAGTTCCATCAGAGAGAAAAAACTGGCAAGTAAAGGTTTACCATTCAGGTCTAATACTTGTACACTTGCAGTCACATACTTCATGACTTCCACCTTACAATACAAATAGACATTGATAGAATGATGGAGCCATTCATATTACTAACTTTACAATATAGACATTAATAAAATGAGGAGTCATTCATATTAACCTTAACAAATGCATTAATAGAATAAAGAGTCTTCATATTACTAACTTTACAATACAAATAGACATTGATAGAATGATGAAGCCATTCATAACTTCTGCGTTCAGTGTCTGTAGTTATACCAACATTGTCGATGTGATCATTATCATGGTCCGTGCCGACTGGCATAGATGATCATGGATCTCCTCAACTCTCTATTTCCATTATCTATTATCAGGATCACTGCTGACTCTTTGCCATCCACAATGTCAGACTAATATTTTCTCACGTTGTTGTACTCATTCTCTCTTGCCTTCCATCTTGCTTGTTATAACTATGCTCTCCAGATCTCCGCCTCTAATAAAATGTCCAAAAAAATAAAGATTGTCTCTTTTCTGATATTACTTTTCTCGTCCACTGAGCCGCTAAAATCAACATTTTGGAGACCTGATATTTCGCAAGACATTCATTTTGATTTTGAAAGATACTTTCATATAAACAGATGTATTTACATTTTCTGTTTGTGTAACTTATTGCTACTTGTATTTAAGTAATGAAATCTAGACCTCCTCAATGTTTTACAGCTAGTTAGGCTTTGGAAATATTCCAAAATATGTTAGGTAATAATACCAACATTAGCTTAGTTGTAGGCCTAACATGAAATTATTACGATCAGACTTTGATGGAAGCTGTGATTCATATTTGAGTGTTGATGAAGCTGAGGGGTTTTTCCAATGCAATACATATGGCTATGATCTTTATCTACATTCAAAAACATGATTTTTTTTTTGGAGTATCAGATATGGATGTGAATATTCAGACTTTTATATAAGGCATAGTAATTTGTATTATATATATATCTTAGGATATATAAGAAAAACCTGGTCACTAAAATATAGGCCTAAAGAATAGAACATTTTCTGAAAAATTCATTTTGTATGCATTTCTGATATCAAGACAATGTGACATTTAAAGTAATTCTCTATGTATAAATACTTGTATGTATTACAAACTGGTTCAGGATATATGCAGATGTGTTTTATTTCCAAAAAAAAATAGATTGTAATTCAACCTTCTGAGTATCCAAGTTATTACATAACTTGGGTATGTACACACTTCTATTGTGTTTTCCCCCACATTTTCTTTTTTTGTTTTCTGAATTAAATTTTATTGCCTGTCCATTTCTGAACATTCTGATGTCAAAATTGTTCATATGGACTGAATAGTAAGGGATAAATTGTAAAAATACAAATATTACCATAAATTACTAAAGATATTAAAAAATGTGCACCAGCATAGCAGGAAAACCTCACTGCTACTTACGGAGACAAAGAGTTAAGGAACCTCCATCTCAATTTGACTCTTTCTGTACCTCCTCATTAGTTTTTCTAGCTGCCCATGATACTTTCAGCATTCTTATATTCAGCAATTTTATTTCTTATATCTATTGAAGTTCTTCCACACCATGTCATCATTGTTTTGAAATATTTCTATGTGATCACCATCGCCTGTGTGGGAACTAGGGTTTGGACTTTAATTCAGGGTGAAAAAATAGAACGAATGTCTTATTTCCAGGCATGTTGTAGGAGGCAACTAAGGAAAGTATATGCTAACAACCTGTCAACTGTGAAAAAAATCATCATTTTCACATCTTGTCTCAATTTCTTACTTTGTCATCTAATAATCCCCATGGGTGATCAAAATATGTACCACAGCGGACATTGCACCGTTGCCCTATTGTGGCAGTTGCCCTATTGTCATCATACTCTTAGGTGACAGGGAATACTAGATGTGTCTTACTGTGGATGCGTCAACAAATCTGACAGATGTGTGTGCTCTGTCTCTGGCAGGACTTGATAATCCTTGTGCACTGTAATGTCTCCCTTCGAGGATTAAACACACATTTATAAACACCCTCCCCTCTACCACACATATCCATGCCTTTGAGATCTTATGATTCAGTTACACAACTGAGAAGAACCTGTGCTTCTGTCAGAAAGGCAATGGACTGTCAAGAGCTATCTATGCACATCTAAAGTTATTATTTCATCATCATGTGATCGCAAACACAATATCACACAAAATGTGAAGATAATCACACCACTCCATCAACACGTAAACACATCCACACATGCCACAATTACATTAAAACAATCATAGACTCCATCGACATGTAAACACATAGACATACTCCACAATTACATTAATCTTATGGACCCCATAGGTGACTGGAAGCCTAGATGACATTACGTTTTCAATGGCCCAGTGGCAACTCCAGTCACCTCCATTGCTATGCCCTGATTGCTCAGTACGGAATCACATGAAGTTAAGCTCACATAACGTAGAATTTCCACCACACAAAGCTAGAATATGTCCCAGTCAAAAGATAAAATTCCTTGAACTCCTTACAATTGTAAGAAGGAGAATGCCCGCTTATTTTGTCAAAAAATTTCCGGAATGATTTTTGTTGACTTTTGCAGTCATATTTTATTATAAAATGTAGAACTACATCGCATGGTTCAAGATCGTCATGGAAAGTAATATATACATGTTTTAGTTGCTATTATATTAGAATTTTATTATAAGAAAGTTCGTTTATTCATTGAATAACACCAATCCAATATTTATCAGGGGTGCCATGTGTCAGCCTGGAAAATAATTACGCTGTACGTCTGCCTAGGTCTAGTATGGAATGGACGAACATTGTATGGGATTTCTTCATGTTTTATTAGTTTGTTCAGTCCATATTATATTAGTTTGGATATGAAACAACATATATACAACAGGTATAGGAATTTAGGAGGATTCTATCAGTGTTGCCATACATTGCTAAAGTATGTGATACTTCAAGAAATAGAAATTATTTTTGCAGAGATTTTCAAAAATCACCAAAATGTAAAGATAACCATGTTCTCCGCCATCAGATAAAAACAATCATACACTCCAAAAAACATGTGAAGATAAGCACAAACTACAATCTCTTACTTTATCAATCACCATAACCTCAACGCTGCTAACTCCTGACACAGAGACTGTAGCTACAGGATCAGAGGCTGTTTCAATGCAGAGGTCATGAACTGTGATTGAGTGAGAACCATCCTTTAGAGGTGTGACCTATAGGGATGGACATGCATGAGTAACAAAATATATGAGAAACTAACTAGCAGTTACAGAGAAAACCTGACAGATTAAGGAGAATAAATATAGTCAATAAGTGTTACAAAAACCTGCTAGTAATAAAAATATAATAGAAATGATTACAATAAAATAGATATGAGGAAAATAACTATTGGCAATTCAATTTAAGATCATCAGGACAAACAGAATAAACAAAAATATTTTACTTAACTTATGTCAGAAATTTGTTCCACATTATTCTGTTTTTGCATCATTTTATCTTTGTTCAAAGAAGATATTAGATCAAAACTCATCATTCTTTTTATTGCAATTGTTTCTTTTATCTTTGTATTAGTAGTAGTAGGTTCTAACAATAAATATTTACTTATTTACAATATTTACTTGTGTATTTGTGTTACTACGGCCCACATCTGATTGTCGTATCTTCTCTGGCTTTTTGGTAATTTTAGATTACTAGTTACTGAGAAGATCTTACAGAAAAACTGAAGCAACAAATACAGAGAAGATATGATAAGAGAAAATCTTACAGCGACCTAATCATCAATTATAGGGAAGATCTTAGAGGAAGGACTAAATCACCAGTTATTGAGAAATATTACATAGTAGAGACTGAATCAGTGAACGAGAAAATCTTAAAGATTAAGGAGAGACTGAAACTGATTATAGAAAAAATCTTTAAAGTAAGGAGAGACTGAATCCCCAGTTACAGAGAAGATCTTACAATGGAGAGACTGGATATTCAGTTAAAGAGAAGATCTTACAGAATCTTCTTCAGCGTCATTCTCAAACTCCTGCTGAATTCTCTTGTAGCATGACCATTGTCCTACTAGATTTCCAGCAGGATGTAGTCCAGAGAATGGAAATGCGTTGTGTTGCCATTTTATTTGCGACAATGGTCAGACACATCCGTCTTCGGCGGAATCTTACAGAGTAAGGAGAGACTGAATCACAGTTACAGAGAAAGAAATAATGAATTGGATGTAAATCCATGTTCATAAAAATAGTGTTTGTCCATCAGAGAAAAAGATGATAGAACCTCTAGAGAGTATGAGTTTGTCACGTTTGTTCGTTTTCTCTGGTTGTGGAGTTTGACTTTCTGTTTTAGATTAGTAATTTTCTGGCATTATTTTTTAATGAGGAAATTTTCTCACAGCTTTAGCCAGTTCCGGATGAATGATTTACTCAATGTGACGGCAGGGTTTAACATCATGAGATTGACATTCTTCAGGGGACTTTACAATTTCAAGGCATGCTTCAAATTAAAGGGTTGATTCACTTCCAGCATACAAGGCAAGGGTCTTTAGCAAGTTTCATTACAGCAGGGATCGTGTGAAGGGGATAGTCAACCCCTATGTTCAACCTCCTTAGTCATCCCATGACATAAATATCAGGAGGCGGCGTTACTATTCTTTGCTCCACTTGCAACAAAGGCCATTGGAAAAAAGTGTCCCAGATCATAATCCTAATGATATTCTGTGTTCATTCTCAAACTCCTGCAAATTATCAGGATGCAGTCCAGAGAACAGAATGCAATATGTCATGATATACAGCTCTGCTGCAATATCTCTTACATTTGAGTGGAGATATCCGACTTCAGCATTTCTGGACCGCATATGGGTCATGACAGCCAACCCCAACCTGAAAACCTCCTTTGTCACCTGTTACAACATGTATGGAAGTCAAATTGTGATAGTATTATTTTCTCCCCTTTCAGGCATTGGCAAGGCATGGGCAGGTTATAATCCCAAAGACATAAAAGTCATAACAGGAATTATTGTTTCAAAAACTAACATTCCAATGATCTCACCTCAACAGCTCTACCTTTCTGATCATACTGTGCCCTCAGAACCACAGAATCAAAGTTCTCTAGGTGGAAGTAACCAGAACCATGTTGGATATCAATCTTGATCTAGTTATTGATGAATAGAAAATCACATCACAAAATTATATTAATCATACAAAACATTCAATGTCATTCCGACACTGATTAGAAAATATGAAAAGTTTCAACAAGCAAGTGAGAAATAAATACAGTATATTTCCTAATATAAGATGATCTGTATAAAAGCCAAGGATGTAACTTTAATGTCCAAAATCTGAAACTCTAGCAATATTCACATAAAATACATCAAGAATAATACAGTGCAATCTTTGTCCGGAGGCGTTGCAAGTCTCATAAAACCTGCAGCCACCAGGTACCAGTGTTTCAAGATATCAGATTCATTCATTTGTTCAGTGCTATCTCCTCAACACAGTTAGGCTGCAATGATACATTCCCAAACTGACAAGTGAAAAGCCATTATAATGGAATTATAGTTTTCCAAGCTCTAATTAAAAGTGGACTGGTATGGTGGTACCCACAATAGCATCTCACTATGAAAGACTGATTTGATTTGCCTTCATATGTCAGGGTGAAAGAAAACGTGAGAAGACAGTTTATGTTTGTAAAGACAAATTTCCCAGTGACATGTTTGCGCATGCCCACATGAAAGGTTGGATCCACTGTGGAGTGGCTAGATGAAGTGGGGAGGGAGACCAAAGTAAAGGAGCCGCCCTATTATTTAACTAAGCCATCATGCATGCAATTGCATATGTGGGTCTCACCAATAGTCCACTAGACAAACCACCCATGCAACAGACAACCTTAGTAGATGACATGCTGTTATATTGAGGCTCTCTTATGGAAGCTTTGTAGCATGTCATCTATACAATTATAAACCCCTTCTGAGTAGAAGGCTCCTTCAATAGGCATTGCACTAAGTCAAAGGCTAAAGTCTCCTGGGTATGAAAGAAAGCTCAGAGAAAATCATCCCCCTGCATATAGGAAGTGAGAGTAAATTGCTGGCAATTCCTGGGGTTCTCTAATAAACAAACAAAACCATCCATGCTAGTATTGGACTTATTTTGGGCAAATCTCAGAGAAAACATGAAAAAACAATGCTATGATATGGGGGGGGGGGGCTGTCTATATCTGTAATTCCTGAAACCATTAGATGTCTCCTTTAGCAAAACATTTAAGGACAAACTTTGAACAAACAGGAATTAATGAATTGTGTCATCCAATTTAGCTGTGATGAAGGGTGGCAACCACTCAAAAAAAGACATCATCACAATCATTAAGTGGGACAAAGAATCATGGTTGAAGGTTCCGTCCGATATGATTGCTTGGTCTTTTCAAAGTGCTCCATTAGCAATGCAATGGATGAAAGTGGAGACCGCTATCTTTGAGGACGATGCCATCGAACACAATGTATGTACATTGTGAGTGGCTACGCACACAGAAAGTAACGCAGGTCTGCATCTTGAGTGACTCTATGAGTATGATTAAGAAGGTACAAGTGGGTCTCGTTCGCGAACAGTGGATTGAGGCCTTGAGAAATGCGAGCTTGAAGGCGGTTACATTTATTTTTGTGCCGGGACATGTGGGCGTTCGAGGCAATGAAAGAGCGGATCAACTGGCATCGTGTGCGATTGTGGCAAAGGGCGATGGGGCAATGGATCGCGCTGACGTTTTGAACTCCTTAAGAGATATAACACGCAAGAGTGAGACGAATGTGGATGATGATTTCTTTTCAATGGCTAGGATTAAAGATCAGGGATTGAGATGCGGTGTTGCTAGAGGTGAACATTTTGGAGGGCGCAGAAGAATGATGGTCAACCAGCATAGGACCGGTACTGTCAGCAGAAGTGTGATGGCGGATACACTCAAGGAGAGATCGGAGCAACTATGGATGTGTCCAGTTTGCAGTGATGATGATCCGACGACTAACTAACTAACTAACAATGTACATTGATATAGAGACATTATATCCCTACTGATGTTCCCATGACTGAGGATGAAATTGTTGGTTAGTTGGTTGCTGATCCAGCGGTCCATGGGCTCATGCCCTTTGACCCAATGCCATCAAATGGCATTATATTACTGGGAAGTCTGTGGATTTCCGGCCCACTCCGGGCCAGAGCTAGATAATAACTATCACACCTCCAGGATGGTAGGTTTCAACCTATGCACTGCTCCGAGCCACTGTAGCCAAGATAGAGTTCACTGTGCTCATTCCCCGCCACCAATTGACTACTGGTTATGCCGAACTCCTCTATTGCTCCAGGCATGCATCCAAATGTTCAAGTCAAAAGGATTATCACGTCCTGAGTCACTGTGCTTCTATGATGGGTCTCAGCCATAGGATAAAACAGTGCTGTCAGTTTCCTCCTCCCCAGTGCTGCACAGTACATCTCTGGCTCCCTCCCAACCACAGAGGGTGCCATACATATATATTCAGGTAAACATGAAACTTATTTCAACAACAAAATAAAAGCATAATTGTATAGATGACATGCCATGAAGCTTCTCTAAGAAGATAACCTCAATATAACGGCATGTCATCAACTAAGGTTTTCTGTTGCATGGGTGATTTGTCTAGTGGGCCATTGGTGAGACCCACAGACGCAACCACATGCGTGGATGAAATTCATGAAGAGTTTCAGAATTCAGACGTGGAGAGTTTTAATGACCTTTGATATCATGAAGAGTTTCAGAATTCAGACGTGGAGAGTTTTAATGGCCTTTGATATCATGAAGAGTTTCAGAATTCAGACGTGGAGAGTTTTAATGGCCTTTGATATCATGAAGAGTTTCAGAATTCAGACGTGGAGAGTTTTAATGGCCTTTGATATCATGAAGAGTTTCAGAATTCAGACGTGGAGAGTTTTAATGGCCTTTGATATCATGAAGAGTTTCAGAATTCAGACGTGAAGAGTTTCAGAATTCAGACGTGGAGAGTTTCAGAATTCAGACGTGGAGAGTTTCAGAATTCAGACGTGGAGAGTTTCAGAATTCAGACGTGAAGAGTTTCAGAATTCAAACGTGGAGAATTTCAGAATTCAGACGTGAAGAGTTTTAATGGCCTTTGATATCAGCAAGTTTTTATTTGTTATTCTGTGTTATTGTTTGTGTGTTTCTGCTGCTAATTTAACTGTGCATATGTATAAATGAAAACCTTACATCAATGCGGGAAAAATACAAAACAATTGTGGCATATATTAGAAAATATACAGTAGTAGCTATGTTCAACATAGGAGAAAATTAGGATCTGTATGTAGGGCATATGAGCAATTACATGGATGAAATGTGAAAACTTAAATGCATGAGGCATGTTCAAATAATACCAGTTCAAGTGGGTTTATTACAAGATTATTAAATATGCATCAGTAGTTGGGATATATTTAAATAACACAATTATAAGGGAACATTTATGCACTTGGGGATCATCAGAAGTCACCATAGACATTCAAACATGAATCCCACTGGGTATGTAGTGAATTCCGTCATAGAAGGATTTGCTGCATCCATCATGGACATGACTTGTCTCAACAACAAATACCTGACCCAGTAGCGGTAGATCATTTGTCACCCTTCCCGAAACATTTTTGCCCAATCCTTCACTGTTGTTCTTCAAAATACATTTTCCACATACATCGCATGACGCTAAAAGGCAAACAAGGGCCACAGAGTATGGATAAATCACCTGAATTCTTTAACAAATGAATGTTGATTGACATCCTTCAGCTATGAGAAACTGAATCACTGCTCGCTGGTCAAATTTGGACGGATTCAGTATCACACCTGCCATGTTATCGACTGCCTGCACAGGACACTAAGCATATGAAGAGAATGATCCTGCAATCATTAGTTTATTGATGTATATTTATTACATCAGTGCTGACATCTTCAATCTCCATGCATGCTGGCATAGTTGATGCTGAACTGGCAGGTTTCATTTCAACAGTTATAAACTGTTTTACATTGTTAGAAAAGTTAGTTCTAAACTGTTTTACCTTGTTAGAAGGATGATTGTACACTGATACTGAAGATGGAGACAGTCTAGCTTCCTCTACCAACAGCAGTTCCAAAGATTTGCTTATTGTTGGAGTTATCTTGTCCTGTTATTCAAAAATTAACATAATTTCATAGAATAAAGAGAAACATATCTGAATGTCAGTTTAATGTCATACATGGGCTATAAGAAAGTTTAACTGTAGGCATGCTGTGTTTACAATTACACAATTTCTCTTCTCCCGCTGACTGCAGCAGAATTGGTTTTCGGAAATGTTACGCAATCGTCAGTGGCTGTTTTGAAATTGCGATAACTTTTTTTGTTGTTACAGATATTTAAATATTTGCACATATAAATAAAGAATTAAATTCTGCATATATTAGTGTAAGTTTTGTTTATCTATTGTCTTTCTCTAGGTGGTTTGTGATCCACTCTTGCTGTTAAGCATGGGGGTGATTGGAGCTCGAGATTGCGTTCTAAAGCCAGGTGTGTGGCATCGGCTGTGCTATGACCATGTCTGTTAAGGATGTCCCTGACATTTTCTATCCATCTTTTCCGTGGTCTTCCTCTGGCTTTGTTTTGTTTGTATGTGTGTGATACGAGACATGTGAGAAAATGATAAAGACAGATTTAGACCTATCTAGAGCTAGGCCTACTGTATTTTTGATTGAAACAAAGCTGTTGAATATTATATATTTTACATAGTGAGAACCTTGTGGAACCTCATGGTCTATTTTAATTAAACTAAATGAAGTACTTACCTCTCAAGATTTCCACATTGAATTCGGAATAAATAATTATTTCACTGAATATATGATGATAGAAAAGTATAATAAACTCAATTCACTGTCATGTCACTTTGTCGCAAAGCAGGTGCTTAAAGATTGCTCGGATTTCCATTCCATAATCAAACACTATCGTCTTTCACCATTTTGACAATAGAAAACAAAGTTAGATCAATTCTCTTCTCAATGTTGCCAAAACATTCTGTCAAAAAGTTACAGATCTCGATTTTTTAATTCAGTTTCGGGTTTAGCGAACCAGGCGGTGGAAAACACCTTCCGAAATCAAGACGTGACACAATTCCGGTGTAATGCACCACCCGAATTGTAAACACAGCATGCTAAAGGTTAAGCACTGATCATGGCCCATAGAGTATATCCGTGTGTGTGTGTGTGTGTGTGTTCATCCATCACAAGTGATGATGACCATTTTTTGACATCCACTTTTGAAAATTCAGTTAGAATTATGACCATGCATAATAGTTCGTAGATGGCTAACGAGCCCTATTTGAGCTGTAAATGTCCTTGGACAGTTCGGACATGGAATGACCACTGTAGGCGGATTTTGGTCTATCCGTGACTTTCTAGCTACTCTCCGCTGTTGGGCTGCAACATTTCTCCTCTTTTCACAAGATGATGCGTTCCTTTTGACTGTAGAGCGCCATGTAGATCTATTTTGTGCAAGTTCTTCGCATGTGTCTTGGTCTATTTCAAACGCTTTCAGTGAGGTCTTTAACGAGATATTAGCATGATGTGTTATAACTATAGAGATATTAGCATAATCAAAGGCAGTTCAAACTTCAGTATGCACAATAAGGTAGTGTCAAGAAAGTGACTCCGTGGACATTTGTACCTGTTTCATAAACATGTCAAGGATGGTTACCCTGTAGCTATTATATCCTCACTTTAAACAACGTGTGGCAAGCCACTGAAAAAAAACAATTAACCTCTAGCAATCCAAAGTCGACAAATTTAATCTAGCATTAGAAACACACTTGACAAATGTCTACATCAAGGCAGCCATTTGCAGTCGTGAGAACAATCTTTCATTTTTATTGCCCATAATGTTATTACAGTAGGTGTGTGCTAGAGTGATTGTTCCTTAGTTTTCTGCAGCGATAAAAATACGCAGTCATAATTTATTCGACCTTTCACAGTTGCAAGCTGAACTTCGTAGGCTCAACTTCAGTGCTACAATTTTTCACTAATTCTTCACGGATTATGATTCAGAAAAGGACAAATTTAAAAACTTTAGTGTTTCAGTTACTGTAGATCAACGTGTGGTGTTAGAGAGCGATGTTTATAATATTTAATAGTGATGTAATTGATGTCATATATGACGAGGAATTTGAGGAGCGGTGTTTTCTTCATCTAGGCCTACGCATGATCTTGACGCAGTAAATTCTTTGTGTGTGTTTGTCCATATTCTCGATATTGGTTGTACAAACATAATACTGACACACAAGCAGTAACACCTTCATATCATACCCAGCATCCATTTATCTCTAATGTCTTTGAATTTGAAATCAATAACTCAAAAAAATAAAAACATTACGGCAAAAAAGCAAACACGTGAAGAAAAACCAGAAGTCATAAAAATTACCAAGTGTCAGAGGAAGTATGCGTTATTTTTAGCTGGGGCTACAGGTTAAGATGGTAAAGTGTCACAAGTGTGGACCCATATTTCAATGAATCTATATCTATTCTCATGTATTTCGAGCAAGCAAATTATATTTTCATGTATATCCATATTTGTTTGGTTATCGGATCTCTTATAGCAAGATAATGGTCTTACAAAATTTCCAGCAGGATGTAGTCCAGAACAGAAATGCGCTGTGCCACCATTTTATTTATGCTAATGATCAGACACATTCGACTTCAGCAACTAATATATTCAGTGTTTTTACCACTCCATTGAACGGTGGACATCTGTAACCATATTATTAGTATAGTCTGCCGGCCATACAAGACAACTGGTTTCTGTACCCCAAAACCTTAGAAGCCTCGCTTCTTCTGACATGTATGGGAGGTAAACAGTACTGCTAATCTTTGAAGGGGCAACACATTACTATAGTTCTCAGATGGTGAGCGACTGTCTACTTCAACATATTCAAAAACTTAATTTCTAAGTTCAATAAAATGTATGCCTGTGCTCTTGTGCCAACACTTTCTGATGTCCTATTTACTCTTGAAACCGCGGCAGTACACATGACATCATTTTTTGGAAATGTCCTTCAATGTGGGTCATAGAATTTAATATACATGGGTTTTCTATAGAGTACAGATATTGTATTTGACAATTGGTCTTACTTGGTGCGTTGATTTCATTAGTCTGAAGTAGGTGTACATGGTTGATGGTGTTAAATCACTAATGTCAATTCTAGCAGGTATATATGTTTATGTACTCTACGGGTGGTATTGTTTTTGGGGTGTGTTTTTTGATGAATTTATTAGAGTTTTGGGTTAGGACTAGGCTGTTTTAGCTGAAGAGAATAGCAACTATGGTTATGGTTAGGATGTATTATTTGTAGAATGAGCTTTTAGGATGGTAAATAAGGTGTTGGAAAATTTGTTGTCACCGAGATGTTTCTATCACACTGATACCTTTTTTATAAAGTAAAAAAATTTCACCATATTGTTGGCACTTGAAATCACACTATATTTACAGTGGATGTAAGTGCAATCATTCTATATTCAGAATATGGGAGACATGTGGTTGTCACAGTAGGCTTGTTTAGGTACCAAACATTTGTCATGTGGCTGAGAGATATTTAGGGTGTCTCACAATCAGCTGTGGGCAGCTGGGTAGTTGGCTTGTTAAAAAAACAATGGCAACTTATTAGATATGTTGATAATCCTCTTAACACACCGGCGGACATGTCCATAGGTGCTCAGATCTCTGTTTCAGTAAGTCTCTCAGGGTATAGTAGCTGATAGTTCCGATTCTATATTGGTTCAGTGGTCCTCTCTACGGGCCATGCCTATCCTCACTCCCATTTCACTCATTCTCTATACTGACACATGCTCATGTATCTCAAAATCTCTGATCGTGCAATCTGAAAAGCACTAATTATGTCTTTTCTGTACATGTTATGGTGGCGAGGCTGGTTAATTTGTTAGTTCGTTCCTTTCCCTCCACACCAGGAACAAAGATGAAATTGATTTTCTGCTTAATGCCCACTTTTTAACAGTAACTTATTGACCTTAATATTGCCTACAAAATAACTATAGACACAAACATTGTGTTGATTGCTATGTCATGAATAAGACATGCAAGCAGATTCTATTAAGTAGGACAAACAACTACAATTTATAGACTCCTGACAGTAAAACAAGACTGGATAATCATCTGATAGGATACCTTCTGTCTGCCTACAACTTTAGATATCCAGGGTTTGTAGCGGTCAATGGAAGCTGTCACTATAACACTGCCTGTTCTTCTGTGTGGTCTGACAGTCTGATGCACTTTTCATGGGTAAGAACAATTGATGATACCATTAGACACAGCGATACAGAGTAAAACATTTAGCAAGATCAATATTGAAACTAATAGATTATAATAAAAATAACACTATAAGATGGTGGGAGTTTATAAATAAGACAATGAGATATAATAATGACACTATGAGATGGTGGGAGTTTATAAATAAGACAATGAGATATAATAATGACACTATGAGATGGTGGGAGTTTATAAATAAGACAATGAGATATAATAATGACACTATGAGATATAAGACAATGAGACAGATAATAAGACAGATATTAATAAGACAGTGAGAAATAAGACAAAATAATACAATGAGAGATAAGACAATGAGAATAATAATGAGACAATGAGAGATAATAAGGCAATGAGAAATAATAAGACAATTGTCTATTGTCTGTCTCCAGGTGAATGATGATTGATCATATACCTGCCGTTAAGCGTAGGGGTGGAAGCTTAAGTTGTCGCTCCAAGGCCAGATGTGTCATTTTGGATGCATTAAGTCCATTTTTATTCACAGCTATCTTGGTGTATTTTCTTGGTCTACCTTTGGCCTTATATCCGGATATTCTTTTTTTATATGTTCTTATTGTTATTTAGTTTGGGTTCATTCTCATAAGGTGACCAAACCATTTTACTTGCTGTCCTTCAATATCTTCAATACAATTTACCTGATATTATACCAACTCTTTCTTTTTCAGACACTGAGAGATCATGAGAGATAAGACTCTCATGAGAGATAAGACAGATAATAATAAGACAGAAATAATAAGATTATGATTGATAATAAGACTACGACAGATAATACGAGTATGGTAGATAATAAGACTATGATAGATATTAAGACTATCACATAATACGACTAAGGTAGATAATAATACTATGAGATAATAATGAGGCAATGGCAGATATTAAAAGTATAAAAGACTGAAAGAAGGAAAGGTGTCACTATGTAAGAATAAAAGACAGAAATGAATGTAGTTTAGAGATAAAATGACTGAACCATATAAACACAACAATATAAAGACTGAACTATTTAAAAAACACCGAACCATACAAACACCAAACATATAAACACCGAACCATACAAACACCAAACATATAAACACAGAACCATATAAACACAACAATATAAAGACTGAACCATATAAACACCGAACCATACAAACACTAAACCATATTAACACAGCAATATAAACACCGAAATATACAAACACCAAACATATAAAGACAATCATACAAACACCAAACCATATAAAGAATGAATCATATAAACACAAGAATATAAAGACTGAACAGTGCATGCTACGCAAATGTGGCCTCATCACGCCATAACAGTTCATCTTTTTAATAGTAGGTTTTATTTCAACGAGCTCCCATGACACGGAAATAAAAAAATGTGAAGCGTCTGCTAGCATGAATTTGATCCTCGAGTAATGCAGAGAGCTCCCCCCCCCTCCCCTGGAATACTCTTTGGGGGAGGGGGGATCTCAGTGCACTATGTGAAGATCGCTGGATGCTGTATTGTATACGCCCTTATTCAAAAGTTTGTTTCGTTAAATAATGTATGACATTAGTTCCGCAAATAAATAGGTCACATCTGCTTAACATGAATCGACTGAACCATATAAAGACTGAACAATATAAAACTTAGGAATGTCAAGATTATGAGAAAGAAAAAAAAAGATTCAGTGCTATAAAGACATATCTTCTTCTTCAGCGTTCATTCTCAAACTCCCATTTGATCTCTCTAGCAGCAGGACAATGGTCCTACTAGATTTCCAGAAAGATATAGTCCAGAGAATGGAAATGCATTGTGTTGCCGTTTTATTTGTGCCAATGGCCCGACACATCCGTCTTCTGCATGATAAAGACATGGATCTATGAGAAATACAAATAATCAGAAAATCAAGACAAGATGTAAAGAAAGCTATAAATACTGTGATATAAAGCCTGAGCGATATAAAGTCGTAAATATACCAGAAGGGTATAAACATATAGAGAGATACATTATTGTAGGTAGTCACTGTACCTGTAGCAATGTTGATGTTTCGGTTGTCAATCTCAGTTTTTAAATCTTTGGTGTACAACAGATCAACAAGATGAGACGTCGACAATGACCAGTCAACCACCAGGGAAGAGAAGTTCTCAAAGTGATGTCCAACAGAGTCTGTTACTATCACAGCAAGGTCGAGGTCGGTACCATAATGTACTGGTATCTGCAACAGTTAAAGTGTAGAGTTTAATCTGATGTTTCTCTTTGACTGTGGACCCACTGTCTCACACTAGAGCTGCCATACTTACTGGCAAGTTGTTCTCTTGGTGTACTGGGCAGGGTGGCAGCAGTGGTCTGGTCTTTAACACTGGTACAAGGTGCAACTCTACAGGTTCAGCACATACAAATCTGATATGAGAAACAGCAACTAGATTAACAAGGCATTGATTGAACACAAGAGAAACAACAAGGAAACACACAATAGAAATAACAAGGTAACAATTGAACATGAACAAAGCAAATATTGATAAACATCTATTGGCACAAGGTAACAAGTGAACGTGATAAAAGAAATAACGTGGAGTTCGAGGCTGTAGGGCTAGAATGCCTGTTTCAGAAGTCTATGAGGTACCGGTTTCAATCCATGGTTGGGACAAGGATTGTGGTCTTTCAGAGGTGCAACAATAAATTCTTTCTGTATGCATAGCAGTAACAGCTATGGCAAAGTGGCCTTTATTTCCACAGCCAAAAAAGCCTCCTTGCACTCCTTAAAAGGAAAACACACAGTAATGAAAGTTTTTTTAAATAACATGCAACAAATGAACACAATAAGAGAAATAACAAGGAAACACATGAACATGGTAGGAGAAATAACATGGCACCAGGTCAACATGATAACAGGAATAATGATTCAGTTGAACATAAGAGAAATAACAAGGCAACAAATGAATATGGTAAGATAAATAACAATGCAACAAATGCAGACAATAAGAGAAATAACAAGGCATAAATTGAATATCCCACCAAAGATGAATGTGTCAGGCCATTGGCACAAATAAAAATGGTGACACAACATATTTCCATTCTCTGCACCACATCCTGCTGGAAATCTAGTAGGAACATGGTCCTGCTACAAAGGAGATCCAGCAGGAGTTTGAGAATGAACGCTGAAGAAGAAAATTGAATATGCTAAGAGAAGCAACAAATATATTAACAAATTAATATCCTTATTTGCAATAAACCACTTTCATTATTATTCTACATGTGTGCCAAGTTGTCAAAAATGATTTATTCTTTGTTCTCAAACTTCTGAAAATTAGCAGGGTGCAGTAAGGAGAACTGAATGTGTTATGGTTTCCAGCTTTACTGCGATATCTGCATATTTGACCAGGCGGATCCGACTTTAGCAAGGTTTCTGGGCCACTTTGACTCTACATGGGTTAGCTAACTCCACCTCTCCCTCCAAATATTCTACGACACACACGGAAAGTAAAGTGTTGCTATTCTTTGTTCCCCTTTCGGCCATGGCAGAACTTATATTACTAGTATTAGATGGTGCTACTAGAGTATTAGAGGTTAAATTGGGGTCTAAAAGTATATAAAGCTTCTTCTTCAGCATTCATTCTCAAACTCCCACTGGATCTCTCGTGTTCAACTAGATTTCCAGCAGGATGTAGTCCAGAAAATGGAAATGTGTTGTGTCGTGGTATTATTTGCGCCAATGGCCTGACACATCGTCTTCGGCGGGAGTATATAAAGCCTTTTGAAGATGTCCAAATTTGTCAGCTGAAAAAGTTTGGGAACCATTTTAATACACGATGGTAGATATTTTGTATGCATGTTAATACCTGATTGATACAGTCTGCGACACTGGGAACCAGTTCCTGGCAGTCTTCCTATTGCCAACAGTAAGTTCTATTCCCTGCAACGAGACAGTATTTCACCATTTATAAAGTGACCCTGCCCTCAATCAAAAAAACATTCCCAGCTGGTATAGTGTGTAGGATATCCTCTTCAGAAGGGAAAATATCACAAGCTGCTGCTAGATTATTTTCTGTATTTACAGTGACTGAATGCTCCTATCAATGTATATGCTTGAATTATGTATGCAAACATTTACAGACACAGAATCTTACACACACACACATTCTATTGATGATAACTATGGATCCACACATACATATATCTATATCCAACACACCGTAGTAAGCATGGATATCCCACACCAACAATGGTGATAATAGCTATCCCACACTCACATGGTGATAAAAATGGATATCCGTCACACGTGGTGATAAGATTGGATGCTTAGTATCCACATGGTGACAATCATAGATATTGTACACACCCACATAGTGACAATCATAGATATTCTATGCACCCAGTGACAATCATTGATATCCTAAACACCCACATGGTGACAATCATATGTATCCTACACACCCACATGACAATCATAGATATTCTATGCACCCAAAGACAATCATTGATATCCTACACACCCACAGGGTGACAATCATATGTATCCTACACACCCACATAGTGACAATCATAGATATTCTTTGCACCCTGTGACAATCATTGATATCCTACACACCTACATAGTGACAATCATAAATATCCGACACACTCGCATGGTGATAATCATAGATGTTCTATGCACCCTGTGACAATCAGAAATCCCACACACCCACATGTTGACAATCAAAAATTCCACACAACCATCATAGATTTCCTACACACTCATATAGTGAACAATTATAGATATCCCAGACATCCATATGGTGACAATAATTAATGTTTTAAAAAAAACGCAACTTTTCTGGAGTTATTATAACAGATAATTGGACATTATTCTACCTATCTACTTTGTCCATAACTTCTTGTGGTTGTCTGAATTGTACTCATCTCATGAGTCATGAGATTATGAAAGATGTCAAGGTCAAAACAACATTTTTTGGCAATGACTCGTGACAGAATCCAGTGAAACTTACAGAACAGAAAACTCTCTGACAATATTATTGAATGTCCATAAAAGATTGATGATCCTCTAATAAATTCAATGAGCAGTATGGCTCATCTCGCTACAGAACAATACATCATTGGATGCTTACAGGCTGGACAATCACAAAGTGCAGTGACCAGACAATTTAATGTGGTTAGAAGCACCATTAATTTGATTTCAACAAACTGGCTCAGTGGAAGATCCAGAATCAACTCCTGCAGAAGACTGTTTCATAAGGCTACGTCACCTCAGGAATCAATTTGCATCTGCATCCTCCACAGTCCAATCACAGTCTGCACAACGCTGATTTTTGGGCTAGATGACCCTACCAAAGATCCTGTTCTTATGGATGGCATCGCCAGAACTGACTGCGATAGGTGAACCAGCATCGTCAATTGACTTTAGAAATGACTGAAGACGGGTTTGGCTTAGTTTAAGCCTGAAAGTTCTTCATGCCAAGGCTGAACCATTAATTCCGGAAATAAAATTTTGATACATATTTGAAATAATGTTGTGCTTCCTTTTTTGAACAGTATAGGTATCCCAAACACTCATATAGCAAACAATCATAGATATCCCACACATGGTGACAATCATAGATATCCCACACATGGTGACAATCATAGATATCCCACACATGGTGACAATCATAGATATCCCACACATGGTGACAATCATAGATATCCCACACATGGTGACAATCATAGCTTTCCCACACACTCATATAGTGACAATCATAGAAATCCCACATTTTTTCCTTCTCTTAAGATCACATTGTTTTCGTATTTCTATGTTAATGAAACCCACTTTTACCTAACTTTCAGACGAATGTGCCAGATTCAACAATGAAGCTCACCTTTCTCTCACAAACACATATGTTCATACCTCTTCACACAAATCTTGGCAGGTGATAACAAATGCGTGAGCACCTCCTGAAATAAATGAAAGATTATATTTTGAAGCAAGACACAATTTCAGAATGCCATTTAGACTTTTCACATTAAATATCAAACAACAGGCTAGTTTGTTATACTTCATTAAGTTCAAGTCTCATTTGCGAAATTCATGTGCCCAAGTCTAGTTTGACACAGTTCACATGTCCAAGTCTAGTTTGACACAGTTCACATGCTCAAGTCTAGTTTGACAGAACTTACATGCCCAAGTCTAGTTTGACACAGTTCACATGCCCAAGTCTAGTTTGACACAACTTACATGTCCAAGTCTAGTTTGACATTACTCAAATGTCCAAGTCTAGTTTGACATTACTCAAATGTCCAAGTCTAGTTTGACATTACTCAAATGTCCAAGTCTAGTTTGACACAATTCAACGTCCAGTTCTAGTCTGATACAATTCACATGTTCAAGTCTAATTAACTACAGTTCACATGTTCCAGTTGAGTTTGTGTCACATATATCCAAATCTTTATAGTTTACTACATCACACAGATATCCGAGTCTAGTTTGCTACATGACACATATATCTGAGTCTAGTTTGTTATAGTTTACATCTAAGTCCACATCTAAGTCCAGTGATATCCACTGATATCCCTTATATATATATAAGCTTCAGAAAGATGTAAAAATTACTTACTGCGAACTGAGACCGGTGCTAATCGTTCTGCTTTCAGCTTGTGTGACTTGTTTGGAATGTTCACTGAAATAAGTATGTTACTTAGTCAGAAACAATGCACAATCACAGTTCAAGGTCAATGACAGGTGTGTTTCTATCACAATTCATCAATGTGAGATATGTGTCTATTACAATTCACTGGCCACGAGAGATTTGAGTTTCTATAACAATTCAAGGTCAATGAGAGATTATCTACTACAAAAATCAAGGTCGGAGAGACTTGTCTATTATAATTCAAGATGAATGAGAGACTTGTATATCCCAATTCACAGTCAATGTGAGACTTCTCTATCACAATTTAAGGTAATTGAGATAACTATTACAATTTCTTCTTGTTCATTCTCAAACTCCCGCTGGACCTCTTTTGCAAAAGAACCAGTCTACTAGATTTACAGCAGGATGTAGTCTGGAGAATGAAAATGCATTGTGTTGCTGTTTTATTTGCGTCAATGACCCAACACATCTGTTTTTGGATATTACAATTTAAAGTCTGAGATAATGTCTATAAAAATTCAAGGTGAGTGAGACATTTGTTTATTACAATACAAGGTCAGTTAAAGTTTGCCTGCACTCTTCATTCAACTAAACACTCTCAAACAGTTCCTTCAAAGTCATCAGGTGTTGTTGTCAAACATTTCAACAAGCACTCACTCAGCCACACAGAAAATAAACTTCATACAAAAAATAAACTTCATCTACAACAAGATTGACTATACAAATCAGCTAAGACAAATAATACGATAGGTGAAGCTTACAGTCATGGAAGAATTTTGAGGAGTCCAGCAGCCATGGTTGTGGCCCCCCAATAAATATGATTTCTCTGGATGATCCAATGGCAACAATTGCTGAAATCTCTGGGTCTATAGCCTGGAAAAGACAAGAAATATATATGTTAAATCATTGTCACTACATGTCTTGTTTCAATTTCCTGCTTGTCTTCTGTCAAATTGTCCCAATGAATGAAGAAGAGATGTATGACAGCGAACATAGCACCTTTGTTCTTTTGTGGCAGGTAAAGCTACACGTGCCATCATTGCAGATCGGTAAAAAGATCTGAGAGAAGAACGATGAACTGGCCCAGGCATATATGCTGTGCTCCGAGCAGGATTTGATGATCATGGGATACTACTACAATGGAATGCCTCCCTTCAGGGATTTGCATCCATAACCCCCCCTTCCCTCCCAATATCTTTGAGACAGCAAACCCAATGCAAGTTCAAGTGTCATCTCAGTTACTGAACTGAGAACCTCTGCATTTGTCAGAATGGCTATGTGCTGTCAAGAGCTACATGCTCCCAGCTAAAGTGATTACTTCATCATCACCATTTTTTAAAAGTCAGACCAATCAACGTTTGGCTGTTGACAAACAACATAAGAACTTAATAACCTTCCAATAAGGCAAAGATCATAACCAGTAACCACCTGCATAATTCAACCATCAACCCTAATGTACACAAAATATTAGCTCAACTGTTAACAAGAAATACATTATTTGAACCAACTTTGTAATTTGAGTGTCTTTTTTTTTACTGTTAATTGCATTGTTTTTATAACCATGAAGTCATTTCATTTCTGCATCATTGACTTGTACACAACTGTGTGCTGGTATTACATTTTGTACTTTCTAAATATGTGCATGAATTGCATTAGAGCAGGTTATAGGGAACATTTCTCCTGAAATCAACTCTAAGGACAACAGACATTTGTTGTAATGAACTTATGACTAAACTCTATGACCTACAGACATCTGTTGTACTGTACATGTGACATCAACTCTGACCACTAAACAACTATTGCACAAAATATGAGAGAAAATATAATACATTTGTTAAAAGCATCGCCCGTGTGTTGCCGGGGTCCGAAAGGGGAGCAAAGAATAGTAACAGTTTACCTTCCACGCATGTCGTAAAAGGCGACTAAGGAGGTTATGGGATGGAGTTGGCTGTCCCATCCCATATAGGGTCAGCGAAACAAAGCTGTGCTGAAGTCGGATGTGTCGGGCCGAAAGACGCAGATATCGCAGCAATGCTGTAAACCATGACACAACGCATTCCGTTCTCCGGACTACATCCTGCTAATCTGCAGGAGTTTGAGAACGAACGTAGAAGAAGAAGAAGTTAAAAGCATCTTCTATCAAAAGCAGTAATTATCCATGAAATGATCACTAACTTTCTCTAAGTCTTAGAACCAACCAATCACACAAACCTTAACCAAAATATTGAAGGATGTCCGACAAAATGGAAAGTGCTGCAGTAACCAGACTAAACACTAAATTAAGTATACAGGTTACTGTAGATAACTATCAATATAAAATAATAATAAGTAACAATAAAACAAAGAATTTATCGACGTGTCGGTCCTATTGGGACCTTTATCAAGAAACACAAACAAATTAAGACAACACAACTATAAAAAAACAGCCAAGAAGACTGGGACAATGGTTGCCTTACAAAATACCATTGCCCAAGTGGCGGTTCTACCGCGTCTTTTAAAGGACATGCAAAATGATGCATTCAATAAATTGTCTTTGTTCTATCGTTATTTCTTATTATTTTATATTTATAATTAGTTATCTACAGTAACCTGTATACTTAATTTAGTATTTACCTCACACAAACCTTACTTGGTCAGCGAGGTCCCCAAATTCAAATTTCTTTTAAAAAACATACAAACAAGAAACACCAGCTTACTTTCAATGGATTAAATGCAGCAATTGTCACTGTAGCCCTCAGAAGAATATTTTTGCTTTTATAAGTTGCTGTTACATCAGTGTGTCCCTGGCTCCTGGCCAAGAATGTCAAGGCCGTGCAACCATTACTTGGTAGCTCACCTCTAGCATCTTCATCTACACAAAGTTCAAGAGAATTGGATTCTGATCAAATATTTCACACATCTGTTTATCAACATCTCTCATATCAACATCTCTCATACACACATCTCTGTTTATCAACATCTCTCATACACACATCTCTGTTTATCAACATCTCTCATACACACATCTCTGTTTATCAACATCTCTCATACACACATCTCTGTTATCAACATCTCTCATACACACATCTCTGTTTATCAACATCTCATACATACATCTCTGTTTATCAACATCTCTCATACACACATCTCTGTTATCAACATCTCTCATACACACATCTCTGTTTATCAACATCTCATACACACATCTCTGTTTATCAACATCTCTCATATCAACATCTCTCATACACACATCTCTGTTTATCAACATCTCATACACACATCTCTGTTTATCAACATCTCATACACACATCTCTGTTTATCAACATCTCTCATATCAACATCTCTCATATCAACATCTCTCATATCAACATCTCTCATATCAACATCTCTCATATCAACATCTCATACACACATCTCTGTTTATCAACATCTCATACACACATCTCTGTTTATCAACATCTCATACACACATCTCTGTTTATCAACATCTCTCATACACACATCTCTGTTTATCAACATCTCATACACACATCTCTGTTTATCAACATCTCATACACACATCTCTGTTTATCAACATCTCTCATATCAACATCTCTCATATCAACATCTCTCATATCAACATCTCTCATACACACATCTCTGTTTATCAACATCTCTCATGCACACATCTCTGTTTATCAACATCTCTCATGCACACATCTCTGTTTATCAACATCTCTCATGCACACATCTCTGTTTATCAACATCTCTCATACACACATCTCTGTTTATCAACATCTCTCATGCACACATCTCTGTTTATCAACATCTCTCATACACACATCTCTGTTTATCAACATCTCATACACACATCTCTGTTTATCAACATCTCTCATACACACATCTCTGTTTATCAACATCTCATACACACATCTCTGTTTATCAACATCTCATACACACATCTCTGTTTATCAACATCTCTCATATCAACATCTCTCATATCAACATCTCTCATATCAACATCTCTCATACACACATCTCTGTTTATCAACATCTCTCATGCACACATCTCTGTTTATCAACATCTCTCATACACACATCTCTGTTTATCAACATCTCTCATACACACATCTCTGTTTATCAACATCTCTCATGCACACATCTCTGTTTATCAACATCTCTCATATCAACATCTCTCATATCAACATCTCTCATGCACACATCTCTGTTTATCAACATCTCTCATACACACATCTCTGTTTATCAACATCTCTCATATCAACATCTCTCATACACACATCTCTGTTTATCAACATCTCTCATACACACATCTCTGTTTATCAACATCTCTCATACACACATCTCTGTTATCAACATCTCTCATACACACATCTCTATCAACATCTCTCATACACACATCTCTCATACACACATCTCTGTTTATCAACATCTCTCATACACACATCTCTGTTTATCAACATCTCTCATACACACATCTCTGTTATCAACATCTCTCATACACACATCTCTATCAACATCTCTCATACACACATCTCTGTTTATCAACATCTCTCATACACACATCTCTGTTTATCAACATCTCTCATACACACATCTCTGTTATCAACATCTCTCATACACACATCTCTATCAACATCTCTCATACACACATCTCTGTTTATCAACATCTCATACACACATCTCTGTTTATCAACATCTCTCATATCAACATCTCTCATATCAACATCTCTCATATCAACATCTCTCATATCAACATCTCTCATATCAACATCTCTCATATCAACATCTCTCATATCAACATCTCATACACACATCTCTGTTTATCAACATCTCATACACACATCTCTGTTTATCAACATCTCTCATATCAACATCTCTCATATCAACATCTCTCATATCAACATCTCTCATGCACACATCTCTGTTTATCAACATCTCTCATGCACACATCTCTGTTTATCAACATCTCTCATGCACACATCTCTGTTTATCAACATCTCTCATGCACACATCTCTGTTTATCAACATCTCTCATGCACACATCTCTGTTTATCAACATCTCTCATGCACACATCTCTGTTTATCAACATCTCTCATGCACACATCTCTGTTTATCAACATCTCTCATACACACATCTCTGTTATCAACATCTCTCATACACACATCTCTATCAACATCTCTCATACACACATCTCTGTTTATCAACATCTCATACACACATCTCTGTTTATCAACATCTCTCATACACACATCTCTGTTTATCAACATCTCATACACACATCTCTGTTTATCAACATCTCATACACACATCTCTGTTTATCAACATCTCTCATATCAACATCTCTCATATCAACATCTCTCATATCAACATCTCTCATACACACATCTCTGTTTATCAACATCTCTCATGCACACATCTCTGTTTATCAACATCTCTCATGCACACATCTCTGTTTATCAACATCTCTCATGCACACATCTCTGTTTATCAACATCTCTCATACACACATCTCTGTTTATCAACATCTCTCATGCACACATCTCTGTTTATCAACATCTCTCATACACACATCTCTGTTTATCAACATCTCATACACACATCTCTGTTTATCAACATCTCTCATACACACATCTCTGTTTATCAACATCTCATACACACATCTCTGTTTATCAACATCTCATACACACATCTCTGTTTATCAACATCTCTCATATCAACATCTCTCATATCAACATCTCTCATATCAACATCTCTCATACACACATCTCTGTTTATCAACATCTCTCATGCACACATCTCTGTTTATCAACATCTCTCATACACACATCTCTGTTTATCAACATCTCTCATACACACATCTCTGTTTATCAACATCTCTCATGCACACATCTCTGTTTATCAACATCTCTCATATCAAAATCTCTCATATCAACATCTCTCATGCACACATCTCTGTTTATCAACATCTCTCATACACACATCTCTGTTTATCAACATCTCTCATATCAACATCTCTCATACACACATCTCTGTTTATCAACATCTCTCATACACACATCTCTGTTTATCAACATCTCTCATACACACATCTCTGTTATCAACATCTCTCATACACACATCTCTATCAACATCTCTCATACACACATCTCTCATACACACATCTCTGTTTATCAACATCTCTCATACACACATCTCTGTTTATCAACATCTCTCATACACACATCTCTGTTATCAACATCTCTCATACACACATCTCTATCAACATCTCTCATACACACATCTCTGTTTATCAACATCTCTCATACACACATCTCTGTTTATCAACATCTCTCATACACACATCTCTGTTATCAACATCTCTCATACACACATCTCTATCAACATCTCTCATACACACATCTCTGTTTATCAACATCTCATACACACATCTCTGTTTATCAACATCTCTCATATCAACATCTCTCATATCAACATCTCTCATATCAACATCTCTCATATCAACATCTCTCATATCAACATCTCTCATATCAACATCTCTCATATCAACATCTCATACACACATCTCTGTTTATCAACATCTCATACACACATCTCTGTTTATCAACATCTCTCATATCAACATCTCTCATATCAACATCTCTCATATCAACATCTCTCATGCACACATCTCTGTTTATCAACATCTCTCATGCACACATCTCTGTTTATCAACATCTCTCATGCACACATCTCTGTTTATCAACATCTCTCATGCACACATCTCTGTTTATCAACATCTCTCATGCACACATCTCTGTTTATCAACATCTCTCATGCACACATCTCTGTTTATCAACATCTCTCATGCACACATCTCTGTTTATCAACATCTCTCATACACACATCTCTGTTATCAACATCTCTCATACACACATCTCTATCAACATCTCTCATACACACATCTCTGTTTATCAACATCTCATACACACATCTCTGTTTATCAACATCTCTCATACACACATCTCTGTTTATCAACATCTCATACACACATCTCTGTTTATCAACATCTCATACACACATCTCTGTTTATCAACATCTCTCATATCAACATCTCTCATATCAACATCTCTCATATCAACATCTCTCATACACACATCTCTGTTTATCAACATCTCTCATGCACACATCTCTGTTTATCAACATCTCTCATGCACACATCTCTGTTTATCAACATCTCTCATGCACACATCTCTGTTTATCAACATCTCTCATACACACATCTCTGTTTATCAACATCTCTCATGCACACATCTCTGTTTATCAACATCTCTCATACACACATCTCTGTTTATCAACATCTCATACACACATCTCTGTTTATCAACATCTCTCATACACACATCTCTGTTTATCAACATCTCATACACACATCTCTGTTTATCAACATCTCATACACACATCTCTGTTTATCAACATCTCTCATATCAACATCTCTCATATCAACATCTCTCATATCAACATCTCTCATACACACATCTCTGTTTATCAACATCTCTCATGCACACATCTCTGTTTATCAACA
Organism: Meghimatium bilineatum; assembly: GCA_034231615.1. Lineage (NCBI taxonomy): Eukaryota > Metazoa > Mollusca > Gastropoda > Stylommatophora > Philomycidae > Meghimatium > Meghimatium bilineatum. Next base: position 52,102,830 of record CM067318.1, on the reverse strand, counting down.
TCTCTCATACACACATCTCTGTTTATCAACATCTCTCATACACACATCTCTGTTTATCAACATCTCTCATGCACACATCTCTGTTTATCAACATCTCTCATATCAAAATCTCTCATATCAACATCTCTCATGCACACATCTCTGTTTATCAACATCTCTCATACACACATCTCTGTTTATCAACATCTCTCATATCAACATCTCTCATACACACATCTCTGTTTATCAACATCTCTCATACACACATCTCTGTTTATCAACATCTCTCATACACACATCTCTGTTATCAACATCTCTCATACACACATCTCTATCAACATCTCTCATACACACATCTCTCATACACACATCTCTGTTTATCAACATCTCTCATACACACATCTCTGTTTATCAACATCTCTCATACACACATCTCTGTTATCAACATCTCTCATACACACATCTCTATCAACATCTCTCATACACACATCTCTGTTTATCAACATCTCTCATACACACATCTCTGTTTATCAACATCTCTCATACACACATCTCTGTTATCAACATCTCTCATACACACATCTCTATCAACATCTCTCATACACACATCTCTGTTTATCAACATCTCATACACACATCTCTGTTTATCAACATCTCTCATATCAACATCTCTCATATCAACATCTCTCATATCAACATCTCTCATATCAACATCTCTCATATCAACATCTCTCATATCAACATCTCTCATATCAACATCTCATACACACATCTCTGTTTATCAACATCTCATACACACATCTCTGTTTATCAACATCTCTCATATCAACATCTCTCATATCAACATCTCTCATATCAACATCTCTCATGCACACATCTCTGTTTATCAACATCTCTCATGCACACATCTCTGTTTATCAACATCTCTCATGCACACATCTCTGTTTATCAACATCTCTCATGCACACATCTCTGTTTATCAACATCTCTCATGCACACATCTCTGTTTATCAACATCTCTCATGCACACATCTCTGTTTATCAACATCTCTCATGCACACATCTCTGTTTATCAACATCTCTCATGCACACATCTCTGTTTATCAACATCTCTCATGCACACATCTCTGTTTATCAACATCTCTCATATCAACATCTCTCATATCAACATCTCTCATGCACACATCTCTGTTTATCAACATCTCTCATACACACATCTCTGTTTATCAACATCTCTCATATCAACATCTCTCATATCAACATCTCTCATACACACATCTCTGTTTATCAACATCTCTCATACACACATCTCTGTTTATCAACATCTCTCATACACACATCTCTGTTATCAACATCTCTCATACACACATCTCTATCAACATCTCTCATACACACATCTCTCATACACACATCTCTGTTTATCAACATCTCTCATACACACATCTCTGTTTATCAACATCTCTCATACACACATCTCTGTTATCAACATCTCTCATACACACATCTCTATCAACATCTCTCATACACACATCTCTGTTTATCAACATCTTATATACACACATCTCTGTTTATCAACATCTCTCATGCACACATCTCTGTTATCAACATCTCTCATACACACATCTCTATCAACATCTCTCATACACACATCTCTGTTTATCAACATCTCTCATACACACATCTCTGTTTATCAACATCTCTCATACACACATCTCTGTTTATCAACATCTCTCATATCAACATCTCTCATACACACATCTCTCATATCAACATCTCTCATACACACATCTCTCATATCAACATCTCTCATACACACATCTCTGTTTATCAACATCTCTCATACACACATCTCTGTTTATCAACATCTCTCATATCAACATCTCTCATATCAACATCTCTCATACACACATCTCTGTTTATCAACATCTCTCATATCAACATCTCTCATACACACATCTCTGTTTATCAACATCTCTCATACACACATCTCTGTTTATCAACATCTCTCATACACACATCTCTGTTATCAACATCTCTCATACACACATCTCTATCAACATCTCTCATACACACATCTCTGTTATCAACATCTCTCATACACACATCTCTATCAACATCTCTCATACACACATCTCTGTTATCAACATCTCTCATACACACATCTCTATCAACATCTCTCATACACACATCTCTGTTTATCAACATCTCTCATACACACATCTCTGTTATCAACATCTCTCATACACACATCTCTATCAACATCTCTCATACACACATCTCTGTTTATCAACATCTCTCATACACACATCTCTGTTTATCAACATCTCTCATACACACATCTCTGTTTATCAACATCTCTCATACACACATCTCTGTTATCAACATCTCTCATACACACATCTCTATCAACATCTCTCATACACACATCTCTGTTTATCAACATCTCTCATACACACATCTCTGTTATCAACATCTCTCATACACACATCTCTATCAACATCTCTCATACACACATCTATGTTTATCAACATCTTTCATACACACATCTCTATCAACATCTCTCATACACACATCTCTGTTTATCAACATCTCTCATACACACATCTCTGTTTATCAACATCTCTCATACACACATCTCTATCAACATCTCTCATACACACATCTCTGTTTATCAACATCTTTCATACACACATCTCTGTTTATCAACATCTCTCATACACACATCTCTGTTTATCAACATCTCTCATACACACATCTCATTCAACATCTCTCATACACACATCTCTGTTTATCAACATCTCTCATAAACTTATTTATGTTACAATATTTCTTTCATGCAGACGCATCACACACAAGATTTTTCATTATGTCACAGTTACAAACCAGATTTCATTATTTCTGTCAGACACCACTTATAACATTTGTATCTTTACCTTGGACAATATCTATGTAACAAATTCTGGCAATCCTATCAAGGGGGAATATTAATGTAACAAATTATTGAATCATATCAAGGGAAAATATTTATGTAACAAATTCTTGCAATCCTCTCAAGGGGGAATATTTATGTAACAAATTCTTGCAATCCTATCAGGGGGGGGGGGATATTTATGTAACAAATTCTTGCAATCCTATCAAGGGGGGGGGGGGATATTTATGTAACAAATTCTTGCAATCCTATCAAGGGGGAATATTTATGTAACAAATTCTTGCAATCCTATCAAGGGGGAATATTTATGTAATAATTGTTTGCCTTTTTACCTGGAGGAATATTTTTGGAACAAATTCTAGGAATCTTAGCTAGAGGAATATTTCTATAACACATTCTTGCCATCTTATCAACGTGGAATATTTCCTAGACAATTTCTTGCCATTTTCTTAAGAGATGTATTTCTGTAACACATTCCTGCAATCTGACCTTGAATATTTTGTAACTAAATTCTTGTCATCTTACCTTGGGGAATATTTCTGATATTTCTGCTTCTTATTTGTTCACTCTCTAGTAACCAACATGAAAGTTCATGTGATTTCTGCCGGTGAACGAGAAATATGTTGTCCTGCCGTTTGAGTTTGCGCCTGTGGCTTAGCACATCTGTTTTCAGAATGACTTTAACTCGGGTGGGCTTTCCTAGCCAGTACCTTCATATCTGTGGCCAGGCATTTTTGTGACAACATTTTGCCATTTTATCTTAGAAAATATTTCTATGATACAATCTTATCTTAACTTGAATAATTTTGTAGCAAACCTATGACGTCTTACCTTGGGGAATGTATTCAAATGCAGAAGCATCACTGAAGGTGACATTAATACTCAGTCTTCGGCAGTCTGCAAATGTTTCCAGTTTTTCTGCAACAAGTTATGTTCATATGATCAATAATCAGATAACTAAACAGCTGGTTGGAAATAACTTTTGTTTCATCCTCTTCTGTGTTCATCTTCAAACTCCTGCAGATCTCCAGGATGTAGTCCACTGAACAAAATGCAGTGTGTCATGGATTAGAGCTGGATTGCTATATTTGTATATAATTACCAAAAAAGTAAGAAAAGATCAAACAACTGGAGCTCTGATGTGCTGATTAATTGAGACATTTTTTTTCTGTTTCATACATTTTACTTTTTATTGGTACTGAAAGGCTGATTCTGGAGGGCAGAGTACCAGGGAAGAGAAGATGAAGACCAAGAAGATGATGGACTATTGACATCGAAGAATGTATGAACATGTCTCTGGTCAATGCAGGTCTTCTTTCTTTTCGCTTTATACCCCTTTATGAATCGCATAAAGTGTCAGGGGTAGAAGAGTTCTCTGGAGATGGCTTTTTTGTGTGCTGCATATATGTTTGTTTTCGTTTACTTTTTTATTTCTGTAATCCATCATTTGCAAGAACTGCAAGTGGCTTTGCATCCATCTTGTCTGTATAGAAATGCTTTTTGAGAGGCACTGTCTAATGGTAGTCTGGAAGCATGCGAAAGCCACATTAATCTGTTGACTTCTGGTGTAATTCAGGAATGGCATTATGTTTGTTAGTCTTCTGATGTTTTCGTTTTTCGTTTATTAGTGTTGGCAATTTTACATATACAATTGATATATGTGATGAATAACAAGGGAAATAGAACACATCCTTGTCGCACAGAGTGTATGTGGAATTTATCTGAAAGCCCAACACTTGTTCTAACTGCACATTGACTGCCTGTGCAACTACTTCTACACAAATGAATTAGATGTTGTGGAACCCCATATTTTGATATTTTCCAAAGTTGTTTGTCTGATCTGTCGAAAGCTTTTTCTTGATCAACAAACGCAATATACAATTTTTTGCTGTTTTAAGTTGTTTGGGGTGGAGCGCATGGTCGTGTGGTTAGAATGCCATTCTCAAACTCATGAGGTCCCGGGTTCAATCCACGATTGTGACAGGATTTTATTTTTTGGAAGTACAACCAAAATCCTTCCTGTACATGTTGCAACGTCTTCTATGGCAAAGCGGCCTTAATTTTCAGATTCCATAGAAAGCCTCACTGCACTCCTTCACAGGAAAACATGCAGCAACAAAAGTTTAAGTTGTTTTTTCTGCCAGTTGTCTTGAGTGTAAAAATGGCATTTGTACAGCTTTAGTTCTTACGGAATCCCATTTGAATATTGCTAAAGCTGTGGCTCTATGAATGCTCGTAATTTTCTTTCTAGAATTCTATTGAAAATTTTTTCCAGTTTGGCTCAGAGGTTAAATACCTCTGTACTTTGTACAGGCCTACTTGCCCAGGACAAAGATGCATTCAGAGTATCAACAATTAAGAGAACGTTCTGGAAAGAATAATGTCACTTTTTAAATATTTTTACAAGATAAATTTACAAATTACTCTTTTTTACAATATACAGCTTTATTAATCATACTGTTTACAAGATATCGTTTCTCCCTCCAGGGCCAGATAAATGGTACACATTATATGGAACAAAACAACAGCTCACAAACACATGCATATATCACACAATGGCATTGGGTCAAAGGACATGAGCCCATGGACTGCTGGATCAGCAACAAAATATCATTACAAATCATACTGTTTACTAGATATCGTTACACATCATACTGTTTACTAGATAACATCAGAACAAGTTATAATTCTATGCCTCAGAACAAGACACAACCGACTCCGCAGTCACATGTATACAAAGTTCAAGATTGGCAACACGGCCATGTGTACATGTGGACAGGCAGCACAGAGTGCCAAACATATACTTCAAGAGTGTTCTGAGCATGAAATGCTGAGGCAGACATATTGGCCAGAGGAAACAACACTGGAATCAAAGCTCAATGGGCCACTGAATGAACTACAAAAGACAGTGAGTTTTATTAAGGAGACATAATTACAGATATAGACATGTTTCAAGTGAACGAAAGAAGAAGAAGAACTAGATAACATTACAAACCATTTCTTCAAGAGTGTTCTGAGCATAAAACGCTGAGGCAAACATATTGGCCAGAGGAAACAACACTGGAATCAAAGCTCAATGGGCCACTGAATGAACTACAAAAGATTGAGTTTTATTCAGGAGACAGAATTACAGATATAATCATGTTTCAAGTGAATGGAAGATGTAGAATTACAAACCATAATATTTAAAAAATAACTTTAAAAATCACAGGTTTCATGCATTGCAGATCACACTTATGTTATTCTTCTGAGTTCATTCTCAAAACCTGCAGATTAGCAGGATGTAGTCTGGAGAACGGAATGTGTTGTGTCATGGTTTACAGCTTAGCTGTGATCTGTAAATTTGACCAGACACATCCAACTTCAGCCACTTTGACCCTATATTTGATGGGACAATTTATTGTATATATAAGTCAGCAAACGGATTACTACCCATGAAGCAGAGACTATTCATGATTTAACTTACCACCAACTTTGGCAGAAACTGAAAGTGGAAGTATCAACTTGGTACCAACAACAGCTTCTACAACCGACGGCGGGAAATTCATTTCAGCAGGAGGCAACACATGAACCTGTTGATTCAAACATAAACAGAATATGAAATTCATTTCTTCCTATATGAGGAAATATTTCAATCAAATGTGATGTCAAAAACATCACCCACTACATGAATGGTTGAAAAAATCAAATACATACGCTGCAATGGATAGTTAAACATCAATCACACTGCAAGAGATAATGATAGAAACCATAGGGGAACATGAGTTCATCACTCATATTCCCTATGCCAGTTAGTAGTTTTACTTTCAGCTTCAGATTACTTTTCCCTCTAGCATTTTTTATGTGTGAAGAAGTTTGTCAGAACATTTGCAAGTTCCAGATAACAATTGTATGCAATGTGCCTGTATTGGCACATGACAATGTGCCTGTATTGACATGTGTCTGTATAATTACAAGAGATCTAGTTTTCTACCCTGGAGGAGATTTTGCAGTGACTTTCCTGCAAAATGATTAATTTCTTCCCAGCAGTCCAGGTGTGGGTCTTCATCACTTCAAAGATTACGGAGTAGGGGTATTAAGCCCTACGTCCAACCTCCTGAGTCACCTCCCACAACATGCATGTCAGGTGGCAGTGATGCTATTTTTAGCTTTCCTCGCATGTGTTGTCAGGGTGTAAAAAAAAAGCAACATTGTTTACCTTCCATATATGTTATAAGAAGCGACTACGGAGTTTTTGGGGTGGAGCTAGCTATCCCATCCCTTAGAAGGTTAAAGTGATCCAGAAACCATGATGAAGTCGGATGTATCAGGCCAAAAAGCGCATATATCACAAACAAGCTGTAAACCATGATACATTCAGTTCTCAGGACTACATCCTGTTAATGTGCAGGAGTTTGAGAAAAATCGCATCAAAAGACTAGAAGGGATGGCAGAAACATCAGAGACACAGAAAAGATGGCAACCAAATTACTGGTACATATATGATTCACACACTGGTATGAAACACGTATCAAACACGTACACCCACCCCGGTCATTACAAGTACACACCGACACAGCAAAGGATAGCAGAATATCACAAACTCTTCCAAACAAAGCTGTCTCTCTCTCCTTGAATTATGTCCAAACAAACATCTTCCCTCTTTTTCTCTCCACCTGTGACTCAGAATATCTCCATACCTACAGCTTTTCTCTTTCTGTGACCTGATGTCTCCAATCCTACAGTTTCCCTTTCTTCCATCTCTCCATGGCCAGAATACATACAGTAAATGAGTACGGAAGACATAAAAGTATCAATAACACCAACTTACAGTGGAAAATCCGAAATGAGCAGCATTTTTCACATCTGAAGCAGTGATGTTACACTTGCCGAGTCCTAATGTTGTGACATGTCCCTTGATAGTTACAGATGCCACATCTGCCCCTGTCACACTCCATACGTACTCTCCACTCCCACCACTTGCCTGAAAACAAAATGTTGCTTCAAGGACATAAGTCATATATACAGCTGGTATTAAATATAGTTTATATTACAGCTGAATCTATACTCAACAATTTGCATGTCATACAAAATGTTTACATAAACCATGTTCTCATTCTATTCCATACATTCACAACTTGATCCAACTGTCCTCCATACATTCTCTAATTGATCAAAGTCTTTCTTCTATACATTCTCTAATTGATCAATTTCCTTAATACATTCACAACTTGATAAAGTCTTTCTTCTATACATTCACTACTTGATAAAAGTCTTTCTTCTATACATTCTCTAATTGATCAATTTCCTTAATACATTCACAACTTGATAAAGTCTTTCTTCTATACATTCACAACTTGATAAAGTCTTTCTTCTATACATTCACAACTTGATAAAGTCTTTCTTCTATACATTCACAACTTAATCAAAGTCTTTCTTCTATACATTCACAACTTGATAAAGTCTTTCTTCTATACATTCACAACTTGATAAAGTCTTTCTTCTATACATTCACAACTTGATAAAGTCTTTCTTCTATACATTCACAACTTAATCAAAGTCTTTCTTCTATACATTCACAACTTGATCAAAAACTGCCCTCCATACATTCTTAAATTGATCATAAACTCATTCATACATTCTTAAATTGATCACAAACTCATCCATACATTCTCAAATTGATCAAAAGCTGCCCTCCATACATTCTCAAATTGATAAAAGACTTTCCTCTATACATTCACACAACTTAATAAAAGACATTCTTCCATCAAAGACTTTTGAAATTGGCCACCAAGGATTTATAACAAAATTCGACAACCGTCGAAATTGTTGTGTAAAATGTTACGGGTACCCAACTGGAATGTATAGTAATTTTTAAGTGCACACCTAGCTCTATCATCAGTGGTGCAAGATTGTATTGCAGTCATGATATGAATGACGCAAGCACCAGCATAACATAGCAGGCACCATATTTCAGCGCCTTTGAAATGCATAGAACCAGAAGTAAACCTTCTGAGGTTAATGGCATGAAGATGTTGGCAGAAACCGTCACTTAGTTTTTTGTCAGTCTTACCTATATATTTCATGTCACATACCTATATATTTCATGTCACAGTGTTTACAAATGATAACATAAATGACATTACACGGTTTACATGTAAAGATAACAGTGGAGTCCACAACAAACCGTGCCTAAACATTAGCCCTGAGATGACTGGACAAAGATGAGTTAAGATTTTTGTCACGCCTATAGAAACCCAGAGGAAACTCTTGGAAAACCGCACAAGTTTGAGAATCAGACTGAAGAAGGAAATAATGTTTGAATGAGATTCTACAGACAGTAGAGCTATAGAAATGAAAAGTGAGGACAAGTTTAACCCTATTAGAGGAAGTACCAGGAGTATTAGTAAAGGTATCATGATGAGAGAGTTTATGTATACGATGCCAAGCTGATGAAAGACACTGTCAGATTATGAGCGTCTACGAAAGAAATCAATCACTCATAGGATTTATCAAGAAAGTTGTTATCATCACTATATAAGCATCGAGGGCAAACACATCAGGAGAATGACAAAATATCACAACAAGCAGGTGACGAGAAATATAAAGTAAAAAACTACATAGGTTTGTAGTATACAGATGAGTTACGGTAAGGAGTATGAATTGTTTATGTTTATTCTCATACTCCCACTGAATCTCTTTTGTTGCAAAACAGTGGTCCTGCTAGATTTCCATAGATGTGTCCAGAGAATGGAAGTGCGTTGTTATTTTTCTTCTGTGTTCATTCTCAAACTCCTGCAGATTAGCAGGATGTAGTCCAGAGAACGGAATGCATTGGATCATGCTTTACAGCATTGCTGCGATATCTGCGCCTTTTGGCCTGGCACATCCGACTGCAGCATGGCTTTGGGTCACTGACCCTATATGGGATGGGACAGCCAAATCCTTACCATAACCTCCTTAGTTGCCTCTTATGGCATGCATGGAAGGTACAGTGTTGCTATTCTTTGCTCCCCCCTCGGGCCCCAGCAACACGTGGGCTGAAGAAGTGCATTGTGCTGCCATTTTATTTTGTGCCAGTGATATAATAGCACATCCGTCTTCGGCATGAGTAAAGAGGATGAAATGTAACAATTATGTCAAGAACCGCCGTAGACGGATGTGTCGAGCCATCGGCGCAAATAAAACAGTGACACAACGCACCTCCTTTCTCTGGACTGCATCCTGCTGGAAATCTAAAATGGATCATGGTCCTGCTAGAAGAGAGATCCAGCAGGAGTTTTTGAGAATGAGCGCTGAAGAAGAAGAATGTCAAGAAAGTTGACAGAAGTAATAGAGATGTTAGATGTGAATAGCAGGGTTAAAATTGTTGAAAGGAGTTCCTGAAAGAGACAATTCTGCCTCAGCCATGTCAGTAATATCTATACCATCATCAATGTATCTATGAAAAAGAAATGGAAAAGGGCCTTCAAAAGTCCCATGAATGGGCAAGCATAACTGGGCCTTGATGACTGACAGATCTGGCATGACTAGTTCCTGTATGATGGTGAATATTTTGTTTAGATCAGAACACCTACGGATGTATCAGAAGTATATTGAAGGTATAAATGAACCTTGTCTCACAAGTAATAATTTGTTGTGAGAGTCCAGCTTGACCAGGAAGATAATCGTCTGTGACTTGTCTGAGACCAGAATGAAGACTCACCCATGACTGCAATGTGAGACAAGGATCACAACTCACCTGTGATATATACGTGTGTGTGCATTTTGTGGCTGGATCCCAAGGAAAGATGACTTGTGCAGGAGATACAGTTATTGGGTCAAATATCTCCACATTCTGACTTCGTTTGACCTCAGGTATGACAGCATGAGCTTGCCCATTCTATATCAAGTAGATAACAGTAAGTGATGTGAAATACAACATGGATGACGTGGATACATCAGAACTATATATGACGTAGCCACTACATGAATGATATATGGATACATCAGAACTATATATGACATGAAAAACAATATGTATGACATGGCTACATAAGAATTAGATGTTACATTAAATACAACAAAGATGACGTGGATACATCAGAACTATACATGATACAAAATACCACATGGGTGATATGTGGATACATCAGAACTATTACATGATACAAAATACCACATGGTGATATGTGGATACATCAGAACTATGACATGATATACAATATGGATGAAATGTGGATACACCAGACTTAATATGACATTAAATACAACATCAATGGTATTTGGATATATCAGAACATGAACAATATATGACATGAAATACATTGATGATACGTGGATTTATCAGAACAATATATGACATGAAAGAGAACATTGATGATACGTGGATTTATCAGAACAATATATGACATGAAATACATTGATGATACGTGGATTTATCAGAACAATATATGACATGAAAGAGAACATTGATGACATGTGGATACATCAGAACTATACATGAAATAAAATACAACATTATATAAGAACTAGAAGTCTGTGCTAGAAGTGAACATTTTGGAGGGAGCAGAAGAATGAGGTCAACCAGCAGAGTACTGTCCCTGTTACTCTGATAATTCACCCGCATAGAAAGTCTTGCAGTTTATTGTTTAAAAACCGTGTTGGAGGGAGGGGGAGCAACCGAAATCAATAGTGAAAGACGTCTTCTCTGTGCCTCTCGCTTTTGAAAAGTGGTTCCAAACATTCCATCGTACTTGATATCCGTAGGTTAATTTCCAAATCCTCTCTAACGTTTATTACTGTATACTCCCTAAAAGGTAAACATACAGTAACAATGTTCACATTCTTCTGTATCCTTTAAAAACAAAGACATTCAAAGGTGTCCGTTTTTCATGCCATTCTTTCATTGTATCATTTCCCGCTTAGACTTTGTTTGTTGTATTCTTCGTCTGAACCGTTGCAAGATAGTTATGTATGTAGTAATTACTATTCACTAGCGTAGTTCCACATCAGAATACCTGGACAACGAACACAACCATTTCGTTCAGGAAAGTACGGTCTGCTGCTGCAAAGTCTCACCACGTGATAAGCCATCTAAAGACGTGGTTAGGGAAAGTGGGCTGTATTATCTCTGAAAATGTTGTTCCCAGAATGCAGGGCCCTATTCATTCCTTGATTCATTCATTTTCAGATAATGTTGAGTGGGGCAAATGAAAGGAATGCCCTTGCATCTGAAGGTTGCTAAAGTTAGTGTTAATGTCCATTTAGTATGTCCATTCATTCTTATGACAAAGTTCCACGGTTATTATTACCGGCATTGTTACATTATTCCTATCTCGGTCTGTAAACTTATGACACTTTCGGGATGCCAAAAACACCTCCTCGATTTAGTATCGGATGGGCTTATACTTTGTATTGTACGGTAATAGCATTTGTAGTGACAACATGACTGACATCAGTCACAATACTTATCCTGACAACATGACTGACATCAGTCACAATACTTATCCTGACAACATGACTGACATCAGTCACAATACTTATCCTGACAACATGACTGACATCAGTCACAATACTTATCCTGACAACATGACTGACATCAGTCACAATACTTATCCTGACAACATGACTGACATCAGTCACAATACTTATCCTGACAACATGACTGACATCAGTCACAATACTTATCCTGACAACATGACTGACATCAGTCACAATACTTATCCTGACAACATGACTGACATCAGTCACAATACTTATCCTGACAACATGACTGACATCAGTCACAATACTTATCCTGACAACATGACTGACACTAGTCACAATACAGTATCCTTGTGGGCAAGTAGCACAGACTGCAGAACATATCCTGCATGACAGCATTATACTAAATCAGAGAAGAACTAGCCCACAGAGACGGATATTTAAAGTAAGCTGTATAGGAGCACTGAGGAACTTTCAAATACAGCAGCATTTATTAAGAAAATCAGACGAGTGTAGACATTAAACTGTGAATGAGAAGTCAAAATACTTATCCTGACAATATGGCTGCCATCAGTCACAACACATGTAATGACAATATGACGGATGCCAATCATAACACTTGTAATGACAACATGACTTACATCAGCAATAACACTTGCTAAGATACCATCAATAAATGTTTCTCCCTTAAGCAAAGTCCAGACTCTATGGTAGGTGCCATTCTCACTGGAGTACAAGACTTTGAAGTATAACTCTGGAAAATCTGTGACAATTCTCACATTCTGTCGGCCAGAAGAAGACAAACAAGAACATTTGTCAAATCTGCTTTGTTCTAACAGAGACTACAGCATCATGTATCATAATCATACAAAATATGACTTGGGAGTACAGAAATACTAAGATCATATATATCAAATGACATATTCCTTCTAGAATATTGTCATCGTGGATACTCTTAACACCTCTCTGTCCCGGGCAAGCAGGCCTGCATTGGTCAGAGACGTGCATACATTCTTCAATGTCGATGGCTCATCATCTTGATTTTCCTCTTCATCTCTCACCTGGCAGTCTGCCCTCTAGAATCAGTATTTCGATACCATCATGTCACTTTAAGTGTCCAAAATAATGTAGCTTCTGTCTCATTATGGCTATTTAGAAGCCACCCTTCATTTAGTTATTTAATAATTTCAATGCTTTTCTTTTTCTCTGTCCATGATATTCTAAGATCATAGTGACACAAAATAACTAGAGAACTAACATATACATATTTCACAACAGAAGTAACATGTACACACAGGTCACAAGAGAAGTAACATGTACACAGGTCACAAGAGAAGTAACATGTACACAGATCACAAGAGAACTAACAAGTAATTACATAGATCACAGGAGAAGTAACATAGTTGTAACACTTGTAACTAGACATGACTACTAAGTGAAGAACTAACAAATGCATACCGGTACTTCTAACGCATGTAAATAGACTTAACAGTGAATTTATTATCATAAACTAATTCATGTAACCAAAAAAGTCCCTGCTGACAATCTACCTCTCAGTAAAAAGCTACAAAAATCTTAGTAGGATTCTTGATATCTTCTTCTTCTGCATTTGTTCTCAAACTCCTGCACGATTCTTGATATGAAACCAACATCCCAGCTAAGGAATATTCCCATAAATGCTCCGCTCTCCATTCCAGCAGGCATCCAAGAGCTTGCAGACTCAAAAGTCCCTGTCAGATGTTGATTATGTGACCTTCACATCTTACCAAAGAGGACATACTTTCTCCTCTCACAGCTGGTCATTCCCATTTCAACATTCTTTATCCACATTTGTTGTCACGTCCAGAATCATCTTCTTCCTTTTGTAGATCTTCTGTGTTTGTTCTCAAACTCCTGCAGATTAGCAGGATGTAGTCTGGAGAACGGAATGCACTTTAGCATAGTTTACAGATATCTGAACACAAGTCCATCTTAGACAGCACTACTCACTGAACCACCTACAACACCAAGTCCATCTCAAACTGCAATACTTGTGTTGTCAATGAACCGCCTACAATAACCATGCTTATCTCCGACTAGTCACTACTCACCTCAGATGGATACAATTTGTGACTGTCTGTATCATAGATCTCCACGTAAACCTCATACTCTCTGCCTGTCTCCAGCACCCACTTCTTATGTGGAAGCACCACAAAGACTTGCAAAAAATATAATGGAAATATTAATATAGCGTTAGAATTTTAACATTTTCTGAACAATTAAAACTATAAATTTAAAAAATTGATTTGAAAATAAATTTCTTAGAAAACGTTTTAATATTGGCTGGAAAGAGTTCAAGTTAAACAAGCAAATAAGAGAAGACAGACACCAAATAGCAATATGTTTCTACAACAATCAGAATAAAATGGTGAACTTATTGGACATGTATTTTTGATGAATTAAAATTGACTGCTGCTACTAGTATTTAAATGAGTATCAGATGGCAAATGAGAAATAGCAAGAGAAAATCTGCAAAGAACAATCATAAGAAGCCATGGCCTCGACAATATGAAAGAACAGTATCAAATCGCATGATCCAAAGAGCAGCAGTTTTTATTGCATTGTATTCAGCGCTGAAGTAACATCCAGAAGTAACTAGTATGTGTATGCAGGGTTTGCCTACTCAATGTTACTGTCAGCATTTACCAAACTACTACATACAGCAATGTAAATTGGGGAACATGCCACACAACTAATACAAAGGGAAACATACATGCAACAATACATTTTCTTCTTCTTCATCTGCATTTATTCTTGGATTCCTGCTGGATCTCTCTTGTAGCAGCACATTGGTTCTACTAGATTCCTGCAGGATGCAGTGCAGAGAAAGAAAATGTGTTGTGTTGCCATTTTATTTTCACCAATGGCCCAACAGATCCATCTTCGGCAGACAATAGATTTGAAATAAAACACACACACACACATATATATATATATAATATATATATACACACACACACATTCATGAAACGTGCGAATGAATAATCTTGTTTTTGTTCTCAAACTGCAGGATGTAGTTTGGAGAACGGTTTGCGTTGTCTCATGGTTTAAAACTTTGCTGCGATATCTGCACCTTTCAGCTTAAAACATCCAATTTCTACATGTCTTCATTATCACTGTGGCATACTTGGAAATGCAAAAGCTGATCTTCTGGCAAGGGAAGGGGGATCACTAGAATAAATAGATAATGATGTTGCATACTATGAATGTCAGACTACAATAAAAGCAAAATTTAAGAAAAAGTGGAAGCAGATGCACCCAACTGCAGAGCCAAACGACCCCAACCATCAAATGTCACGCAAGGAACAAACCATTATCTTCAGACTACAACTGGCCTCAAGACTGAGAAGTCACATGTTCAGAAAGCTCAAATGCATGGAAGCTTCAGTGTTGCTATTCTTTTCTCCTTTTTAGGGCCTAGGCAACCCACAGGAGCTAATGAATCTAATGTGTGATGGCAGTATTTCTTCTTTTGTTCGCTTAGTCCTCAATAAACTTCACATTTTTTGTAACTGAGTTTCATGTTGTTGTCGATATCCAAATACTGATGAGTAATTCTATTCTTGTCAGCACAATGCCATTATTAAAAAAGTGCAGGTCTTCTGAACTTGACTTAGTGATCCATACAGTAAGTTAGTAAATATTAAGGGTTTCTATAGAAATTGTTGATCCATATTTAGGTCCATATAGCTTGACTCCAGTATTATTTGTATGAGCCAGTGTGTTTTTCTCAACATCTAACACTCAGAACACTCTTGAACTATATGTTCTGCAGTCTGCGATGTCTGTCCACATCGCTGTGTCACCAACCATGAATTTTGTGTAATGTTCTGAGATGCAGAATTAATTTCAACCTGTTCTGATCTGTTCATAATGTGATGGTCAACTTGTGTTGGTATTTGTGGGTTTCTGATTCAATTTTTCTTTCTGATGATAAGTGATGACCAACCAGATGTACCAATCACTTACCATCAGAAAGACCAAATCATCAAACTGTTGAACTCCAGTCTTAGTCCACAGTTTGTAGTATTTCTGACAGAAGCAAGATCAGTACTCCAAGAGCTCCAATCGGAACAACTAACAGACCTACACACACTACTGTCTGAACTGTGCAACCAGCATAAGGTAGACACACAGTGGATCACCTGAGAGTGCAGATCAGATAGCTAATGTTTGGTAACAGTATTTAAAAACTTACCCAAGAAACCTGGCGTCACTACATGAACCATGGCTGAGGGCTGGGGAAAAAACTCGCTCACAATAATGTCTGCTGATCAGTTAAGGTAAATATGAGATGGTTTCACAGTTGTGTACAATTGTTCTATACTTGCTACACCCTAACTAAATACCAGACATCTAATAGTGTGTCATGTAACAACATATGGAGTACAGAAATATTGCACACCTCAAACATTCATCTACTTCATTATCTGCAATAACACTGGAGGAGTGTGGTAGCCTAGTTAATTGATAGTGAGTTCGTTTACTGTCACTGGGTTACAGCATGCCATGTTTGAAACTACATCGGGACACAAAACATTATCCGGTTCGTGATTTATCGCCTGACACTACCACTTCTCTAGCCAGCCCAGCTTTAAATTGGTACCCAACACATGAATTAGGGGAGGTAATGAAGCAAGAAAGGGAACTGGTCACCCCCTTCTCCCCCCCCCCCCCTCCACACACCAAATAATAGTTGCTGCAGCTTAGTACATGAAGAGTTATCTTCATCCCCTTACATGGCAGGTTGCTGCCATGGGACCTACCTTTACTATCTGAAATAACACGGTGCAGTATTTGTAATAATATGGTGCACTATCTGTTACAACCTGCTACAAAAACTAACACTTAACCTGGTACAGTATGTGACACACTAATCTGCTAAAGTATCTGTGACACATTAACCTGTTACAGTAACTGTGACAAATAAGCCTATTGATTTAGAAACTAGAAGTTCATCCCAGTTGTACACAGCTGTTCAGTTAGATAATAGCATTTCACAGAAAATATCTGACATTGATTAATCTTTACATACACAAAACTAGATAGCAAAGACTAGATAGTATCAAAGTAGTCACAGTTCAGATTGGCAGAATCATTCCATTGGTTAGTTGACCGCCACATGCAGACACTGACCAAGGAACACAACCCACATGTATGGTTGTTTTCAGGACCCCTGCACTTTCATCATGACTGCTTTTCTAGAGTACCTTTCTGTTAATCTTTGTTCATTAAGTTTATATGGTTCACGTTAAGCAGATGTGGCCTATTTTTTTAATAGAACTAATCTCATACATTATTTAACGAAATGAAATTTTGCAGCGCATACATCACAGCATCATGGAAGCTCAATGCAATCAAACCTACTATTAAAATGATGGACTGTTATTACGTGATGAGGCTACATTTGCCTAACATGTACATTTATTACATGTCATCATTGTTTATTTTATCTTTGCTCAAACACATTTTTTTAAAAAGGTAGGATCAGTTTCTTGCGCACTACCTTGACTTCTTTGTTCAACTCACAGTAGGACCACTTTCCAGTATGTACTAATGGGATAAAGTTGAAGGAGGCTACCGAAGATCCAAACTTTAGTCTGAAATAGCTATTTCAAAAGCAGGTCTTTTATCCAGATGGGGACAAATAAACAGGAACCAAAAGAGTGCCAGACATGCAAGATATCGGGTTGGTCCATCATTTCTCTGTCTAATTGTTCACATTAATTTGGGTTTGTTATTGCATATTTCCTATTTCTGTATATTTCCAGTTTGTGTCACCTCTGACCTAATTTATATCCTTCCTGCCAACCCCACATTTCATTAGACATGTGAACGCCAGATGTGTCGTTCCTGCTAGTTGTTTTTAGATGTACATGTGTATGTAACCTTGATAAAAGCCTTTTGATCGAAATGTTGATTTGTGTGTGTGTTTCTAGTTATTAGCAAAACTTCATTATCCCATTTCAAGCTTTACCTGTTGGATTTCAGTTTTGTGCAGTGAGTACATATTATCAATTCTGAAAGGAACAGTTGACAGTTGAAAGAGAGAGCCCAAGAAACTTTGAACTACATTAAGGAATGGTTGAGGCATGATTTTCCCACATACAGAATGACTTAAGACAGTCTTTGGAGAGCTTTATGTGCTTATGTCTTCTACAACACTAGTTGGTTATAGGTCTTTTCTTCTGCGATCTTTCTTACATTTCTGCAGAACAGAAGAGAGAATTTCATCATCTATTTAGTACTCTTCTTCTTCTTCAGCGTCATTCTCAAACTCCCACTGGATTTCTCTTGTAACAGGACAATGGTCCTACAAGATTTCCAGTTGAATGTAGTCCATAGAATGGAAATGTGTTGTGTTGCCGTGTTATTTGCGCCAATGGCCCAATTCACCCGTCTTCGGCGGTATCTAGTACTGAACTGTTCAGTTACAAGAGAGAATTTCACAGAAAATATCTGACATTGATTAATCTTTACATACACAAAACTAGATAGCATCAAAGTAGTCACAGTTCAGATTGGCAGAATCATTCCATTGGTTAGTTGACTGCCACATGCAGACACTGACCAAGGAACACAACCCACATGTATGGTTGTTTTCAGGACCCCTGCACTTTCATCATGACTGCTTTTCTTGAGTACCTTTCTGTTAATCTTAGTTCATTAATAGTTTATATTACATGTCGTCATGTCTATTTTATCTTTGCTTAAATATTTATTTAGAGAGGTTGGCTCAGGATAGGGACAAATAAAGAGGAACAATTAAATGCAAGATTCTGACTGCATGGAGTGCAGCTAATAAAAAGAGATGCAGTACTATAGTAAAGATCAATCTATACAAATTGCCACTGATAATGTATTCTTGTATATAGATGTGAGAGTGTTGTACAGTAAATTCAGACACAGGAAGGTTTTAAAATTTTAAATGTGGGTGCTATAGACATTTGCCACAAATCAGTCATGTAGAACATAAGACAACTATATTCATTCTGGAACAAAGAGACAAACTTGCAGGTTGTAACTCTATTTTTTTTGGGTAGTGAAACAGCATAAGCTTACTTGGTTTGGTAGTGAAACAGCATAAGCTTACTTGGTTTGGTAGTGAAACAGCATAAGCTTACTTG
Source organism: Meghimatium bilineatum (assembly GCA_034231615.1). NCBI lineage: Eukaryota > Metazoa > Mollusca > Gastropoda > Stylommatophora > Philomycidae > Meghimatium > Meghimatium bilineatum. The sequence continues at coordinate 52,083,312 of CM067318.1, read as the reverse complement.
GTTTGGTAGTGAAACAGCATAAGCTTACTTGGTTTGGTAGTGAAACAGCATAAGCTTACTTGGTTTGGTAGTGAAACAGCATAAGCTTACTTGGTTTGGTAGTGAAACAGCATAAGCTTACTTGGTTTGGTAGTGAAACAGCATAAGCTTACTTGGTTTGGTAGTGAAACAGCATAAGCTTACTTGGTTTGGTAGTGAAACAGCATAAGCTTACTTGGTTTGGTAGTGAAACAGCATAAGCTTACTTGGTTTGGTAGTGAAACAGCATAAGCTTACTTGGTTTGGACATGTAATGTGACACAGTTCACTTTCTAAAAATATTTTTTATTTATTCTGATGTCTCCAATCATTCTCGCACCATGAGTGGCAAACATCCTATATGTTACACCTGTCTGTATGTTACCCAGACCCGGTCCATCATTATGTTACACCTGTCTGTATGTTACCCAGACCCGGTCCATCATATTCCTCAAAGCCACCTTTTCCACTGAGGAGTTTCTCATGTGTGTCCCATAACGTCACCTATGCCATCATCTGCAATAGCTGCACCATGACATACATAGGTGAGACTGGTAGGAGGTTTGCTGACCGATTCTGCAAATGCCTACACAGCATAAAACATAATTCGGGTTATCCTGTCAACTTCCACTTCAATGGCATAGGCCATCTGGGCGCCCAGGATATTTAGGTACTGCCATCAAAGTGTGTTTCTCCGACAACCGGACCGTCTTGCGCTTCAGAGCCACTATATATATATATGAATTTGGCACTCTTAAATCTTTAGGGGTCAAAGAGTGCCAGACATATGCATGATATCGGGTTGGTCTGTCATTTCTCTGTCTGTCTCGTTTTCACATTTATTTGGGTTTGTTATTGCATATTTCCTATTTCTGTACATTTCCAGTATGTGTCACCTCTGACCTAATTTATATCCTTCCTTCCAAACCCCACATTTCGCTAAACATGTGAACACCAGCTTTGTCATCCCTGCTCATCGTTTTTATATGTATACGTGTATGTAACCTTGATAACATACATCTAAAAGTGAACCATCACGATTACAGCAGATGGAAGACACGTTCAACAGAAATAAGAAGCAGAATAGGGAATGCAAAAGTAACATTCAGAAAAATGCAAAATATATTGTGCAATATGACCTTGTCATTAGAGGTGAGAAAGAGAGTTCTGCAGTGCTATATAACTCCTATACTAACATATGGATGTGAGTCTTGGACAATAAACAAACTGGAAAGTGGGAAATTAGAGGCAATAGAGATGTGGTTCAAAGAAGAATGCTGAGAACACCATAGACTGCCAGAAAAATTAATGAGGTGTTGAAATGGTCAAATGCGAAACAGACCTTTAATATAAGAAAAAGACTCATTTCCATTTTTTAGCCATTTCATGAGACAGGCAGGTTTGGAGAACATAGTCACAACAGGCAAGATTGAAGGCAACAGAGACAGAGGGTGACAACGTGAGAAAATATTAGACAGTTTGACAACCTGGCATGGCAGGGAAACAACAATGATCTTGATACATAATACTGTGGAAAGCCATGCTCGTCTACGCCAGCTGGCATGGCACCTGATGATGATGAACCTTGATAAAGGCTTTTTGATCGAAATGTCAATTTGTGTGTGTAATTATGTGGCCCAATTCACCCGTCTTCGGTGGTATCTAGTACTGAACTGTTCAGTTACAAGAGAGAATTTCACAGAAAATATCTGACATTGATTAATCTTTACATACACAAAACTAGATAGCATCAAAGTAGTCACAGTTCAGATTGGCAGAATCATTCCATTGGTTAGTTGACTGCCACATGCAGACACTGACCAAGGAACACAACCCACATGTATGGTTGTTTTCAGGACCCCTGCACTTTCATCATGACTGCTTTTCTTGAGTACCTTTCTGTTAATCTTAGTTCATTGATAGCTTATATTACATGTCGTCATGTCTATTTTATCTTTGCTTAAATATTTATTTAGAGAGGTTGGCTCAGGATAGGGACAAATAAACAGGAACAACTAAATGCAAGATTCTGACTGCATGGAGTGCAGCTAATAAAAAGAGATGCAGTACTATAGTAAAGATCAATCTATACAAATTGCCACTGATAATGTATTCTTGTATATAGATGTGAGAGTGTTGTACAGTAAATTCAGACACGGGAAGGTTTTAGAATTTTAAATGTGGGTGCTATAGACATTTGCCACAAATCAGTCATGTAGAACATAAGACAACTATATTCATTCTGGAACAAAGAGACAAACTTGCAGGTTGCCCATAGAGCACTATCTTAACTTCTACACATTTCTTTGTTCAACTCACAGGAAGACAACTGCAGAGACTGTACTAATAAGTACTTGACTCATATAGTTGGATTTGGTAAACACAACAAGGAAGTGTGACAGTTTGTGGGGGAAATTTTCACACATAATATATTCAACTCCATTTATCACTTTTGTATCAATCTTTCACCATTTCTCTCACTCAATACATATCTATCTATTGTCTGTTCGCTAGAAAGGAGAGTTTTCGTGGGCGAAAAAGAATGATGGTCAATCAACTACGTACTGGGACTGTCAGTCAATGTGTAATGGCGGATACACTCAAGGAGAGATCTGAGCACCTATGGACTTGTCCGGAGTGCAATGACGATGATCCAACGACTAACTAACTAACTAACTATCTATTGTCTATAATATAAAGAGACATAACAGAATGGAAAGATTAATAGCTGAAGGCAGAGTTAACGGCAACAGGGGAAGAGGGCACCCAAGACGACGATGGTGCATTGATCTATCAAAAATTCTTAAACATGTCTCTAGATGTGGCAGGTCAACTCTGACAGAATCGTGAAATGTTCAGAGAATCCATATGGAAGACCATATTCTGGTAAGAATATTTCACATGATGATGATCTATAGTCTGTGCTCTGCTTTTGCTGTAAGGTATCACAGGACTGAATGACGATTGATTTTTGGGCATGCTTGGTTGCTTGATATGCTGTAACATTGTGATCTCAGAATGTTGATAATTCCTTCAATCCACTTTCTTAGTCTTCTGCCTCTTAATTTTTCCATTTTCATGTAGTATGCTCTTTCTATTGGGCAGTGTGGGTTCATTCAATTAGAGATGTAAATTGATATTCTGAAATCAACATCCTTGGTCAGACTATCACATAGGTTATCAAACAATAAGACTTGATTCTCTTCAACACCAAGGTTGCTATGTAGAAAGCATGGATACAGAGTTCTCTGAGTGATTTGTGAATGTATGCTTTACAGGAGAAAAATAATAATGCATTTCACATGTGCCCTTTAAGAAACATATTTGGAATCTCCTCATTTCAAACATGCCTTTTAAGGATCATATATGGAAGCTCTTCATAAGTGCCCATTAAGGATCATATTTGGAAGCTCTTCATGTGCCCTTTAAGGATCATATTTGGAAGCTCTTCATGTGCCCTTTAAGGATCATATTTGGAAGCTCTTCATGTGCCCTTTAAGGATCATATTTGGAAGCTCTTCATGTGCCCTTTAAGGATCATATTTGGAAGCTCTTCATGTGCCCTTTAAGGATCATATTTGGAAGCTCTTCATGTGCCCTTTAAGGATCATATTTGGAAGCTCTTCATGTGCCCTTTAAGGATCATATTTGGAAGCTCATCATTTCACATGCTAGGTGGATACTTATGTCTGCTATCACCAATTCCTTATATCATGGATGAGGACTACTTATATCTGTATCAATGTATCTATAATTTACATATATGATTGAAACTCATACTTTATACCACTATTATGGTTCGTTAACATCAAGGATACTTCTATCTTTTAATACCACTTCCGTTGACCCTAAAGCTAGAGCTGTAACCATTGATATCTGGGAATCAAGGCTGCAAATATTGGCATCTTTGACCTCCAGGTGGTACTCTTTGGATGGCATGCTGATTTCTGAAGAAGATATATCAAAAAAATATCAACAAAGCTGTATATAGAATGTTTTATTAGAAATGTTGTCAATATTAATTGAAAACATACATATTCAGCATCCTCTTAACCATCTATTGTTGTACTCGATGAGCCAAATTGGAAAATCTGATTCAACTTATCATCAGTCTATATATTTTATCCTATCCTAAATCTGTAACCCTTCATGGCTGTAGGGGAACCACATTAGATGCTTCAGCACACCTCCAGACATTTCTATCTTCAACAATGCAGATGAGTGAGGAAAAATCTTGTCATGTCCAGTCTTTGATGTTGTCTGTCCATGTTTTTATTTGTCCTCCTCTGCTTCTTTCACCTTTGATGGCTCCCTGCAGTTTTTTTAAAACAAGTAATCATGTTGAACCATGCAAGTTTTCATCATACCAATATTGAATACAATAGTTCTTGTGGACCTGTATACATCTCTTTTTTAAATCTTAAGTACACATTTGTCTTAGTCTTTATAGGAAATTTGTAGAATTCGTCTGTAACATTTGTATTCGAATTCATCTACCATCAGTATTCTAAGGCCTTTAGTCGTCTCTACATGTCTGCAGTGAGTGTTCAACTTTTACAACCATACAGCACAATAGAAAGCACTAGTGATTTTGATATATTTGTTTGTTTGAGAACACAGGAATTATGAGCAATTAGCTCTTACTTCCTACGCGCAATGGGGAAGTTTCTGAGCTTTGTTTCATACCAAGGAGGCTTCACCTTTCGGCTTGGTGCAATGCCTATTGGAGGAGATTTCTACTCAAGGAGGATGGGTTGGGGGGTTGGGGTTTGGGCTGTGTGATTTTGATAAAAAGTTTTATTTTTACTCTAACACCGATTTTGCTTTTCCAAATTAAGTTTAGCTTTGACAGAAATTAAAGCCATCTCCAGCCTTATTAATTCATTTTTGCATTTTCCATTCCCACATATGCTATATCTGAGGTATTTGAAAGTATTCACCTGCTGAAGTTTATATCTATTCATCGTGATGTTGATCTGTTCAGATCTTGCTTTGTTCATTGTTGATTTCTATTCTGTACTTGCTAGTAACTATTTTCATACTTTCTGTTAACTCTTGTAATTCTTGTTCTGACCCAGCTTTAAGATTAATATCATCAGCGAAGCTTCACAAATTGCATATAGGGTGACCTCTAATAAATATAGATGCGTTGTAGCCCTGAAGGGTCTCCTGTGTGATGTACTCTAGGTATACATTCATACATATTATGACATCACTGAAAAACCTTTGAAATAGACCATGATACAAGGGAAGAACTTGCACAAAATGAAGTTACATTACATGACACTCTAAGTCAAAAAAGATGCAATATCCTGTGAAAAGGGGAGAAATGCAGCAGCTCAACAGCAAAGATTAGCTAGAAAATCACTGGTAGATAACAAATATTGGTCATCCAAACCTGAATTGTACAAGGGCATTTGCCCCAGAATAGGGCTTACGGGCCAACTATGAACTCGCAGGCAAGGACATTCAGTTTTGAATTTCAAAATTGGATGTAACAAATGATCATCATCACTTGTGATATACGATCAACACAATATATATATATACAGAGAGAGAGAGAGGGAGGGAGGCAGAGAGAGAGAGAGAGAGGAGAGAGAGAGAGAGAGAGAGAGAGAGAGAGAATGAAAAGTCAAATGTTTTAAATAAATGAACAAATGACAAGAATAAGCTGCATAGAAATCTAATGAATTCACAATCACTGTGTCAGCAACATGTACTTACGTTTTACAGAGTTGTGTCTGAGCAGTTCAACCCTGTATTTAACACGTCCATGTACAAGTACATATGCATCAGGAGGGAACAACATCAGATTGGCTACAACCATAATACGCACCTCACACGGTATGACATTCTATGAAAATAAAGGAATAATTTATTCACAAACATCCTCATAACGTTACGGGGTGTTGGTATGTTTAAGTCAGACGTCAAATTCCACATAACTTGAATCTTAATCCATGTTATTCGTATTCTCTCCAGATCGTTGTCTTCCCAATGAACTCCCTGAACCTTTCTCTGTCTTGGGCGATGCGGCTTGCATTTTGCAACAACGTACTCATGTTATCTTTAATGTCGTCAGTCCATCGTCTTCTTGGTCTGTCCTTTATCTTTCCAGGTACACTGCCCTCTATTTTTTGTCTTTCTAAACAGTTGTGTCTCTTTATATGACCAAACAGGTGTAGTTTTCTTTTTGCTATTGTGTTTAGTAACCAACACTCTGGAACTTCAATGTGTTTATAATATCTGAGTTGCTCTTTTTTTTTTCCTTCCATGATATTCTAAGTATCCTTCTATAGTATTTCATCTCAAAGGCGTTGACATTCTTAGCTGCTGTTTTACTAGAATTGGCAGTTTTGTTTCTATTGTGTTGTTTTTCCATGTTTTTTCAACCATGTTATTTTACAATATGCCATTGCCAAAATCTCTTCCTTATCTTTGCCATGCAGTCTCATGCACCACTGATGTTTGCTCCTGAGTATTCAAATTTATCCACGCATTCTATCTCGGTATTGTCTATTCTGATCTTTGGTTGTTAATCCATTGGAAATTTCTAGGCACAATATTCCTGTAGGTTGAATCTGTATCACAGAAATATAACAGGTTACCTAGTCACATATTTATTGTTGAGACCTGAAAGGGGAGCAAAGAATAGCAACATTGTTTACTTCTATGCATATCATAAGAGGTGACTAAGGAGGTTATGGGATAGTGTTGGCTGTCTCATCCCTTATAAGGTTAAAGGGACCCAGAGCCATGCTGAAGTCGGGTGTATCAGGCTGAAAAGTGCAGATATCACAGGAAAGCTGTAAACCATGACAGAATGCATTCTGTTCTCCGTACTACATCCTGTTAATCTGCAGGAATGTGAGAATGACTGCAGAAGTTACTTAGTGAGCACGAACACATCACAGTTCATCTCTGACATTTTGTTTATTTCTTGCTAGACCATGAACTAAAATCTGACTAACACTGAAAACAGAAATGTTTCTTTCACTTCTATTCTCTCAACAAAATAAATATGGACAACAACTTTGGTTGGCAGGGGAAATTTCAGTATTGCTCATATGTATACAACCAAAGTCAAATATGTAAACAATCTTGTTCTTGTTTAGCCCTGTGTGACATAGCTTTAGTAGTGTAACTGCTGAAAATGACTTCTTCAACATTAAAAGACTGGTTATGTTTAAAGCAAAACATTTTTCACCTTCAATGTGAAAATCACCAGTTAGCAGTGTCTCTGAAATTTCATTGCAAACACTGTTTCCAACTAGCAACATCACATGTTTGATGCAATCATTGCAAACACTGTTTCCAACTAGCAACATCACATGTTTGATGCAATCATTGCAAACACTGTTTCCAACTAGCAACATCACATGTTTGATGCAATCATTGCAAACACTGTTTCCAACTAGCAACATCACATGTTTGATGCAATAATTGCAAACACTGTTTCCAACTAGCAACATCACATGTTTGATGCAATAATTGCAAACACTGTTTCCAACTAGCAACATCACAAGTTTGATGCAATAATTACAAACACTGTTTCCAACTAGCAACATCACATGTTTGATGCAATAATTGCAAACACTGTTTCCAACTAGCAACATCACATGTTTGATGCAATCATTGCAAACACTGTTTCCAACTAGCAACATCACATGTTTGATGCAATCATTGCAAACACTGTTTCCAACTAGCAACATCACATGTTTGATGCAATCATTTCTTCCATATTGTTTGACATGGTATTTTACAAAATTCTGTGACGAAGTGGTGTTGAGCATATCTGTGATGGCCAAGGTACAGAATTCGATCCCCACCACAGGCATGTGAGCACCCGGACCATTCAGAAAGCAATGGCAAACTAGTGAACATATTTATAATGCCTAGAAAATCATTACAGTCAAAAAAATGCTGGGTTGATGGTTACATCTTGAATAGGATATGCTATCAATTTAAGCTTATTTTATATCATTTTAGCTCTGGGGCCAGTGCATATAGTAATTTTAAATCAGCCAGTCAAAATGGATTCTTCTTCTTCTTCTTCAGCGTTCATTCTCCCGCTGGATCTCGTTTATAGCAGGACCATGATCCTACAAGATTTCCAGCAGGATATATTCCAGAGAATGGAAATGCGTTGTTGCCGTTTTATTTGCGCCAATGTCATCAGTCTTCGGCGGGGTAAAAATGGATTGGCAGGATGGAATTGGCCTGCAGGCCGCATTTAGCCCAACCTTGCAATAAAAAGATACATGAAGGAGCAAGTGACATAACCAAGCATTTATAAAGATGGCAGATTGTCATACAACATTCAGGCATGGTTATTAGATGGCAGATTGTCATACAACATTCAGGCATGGTTATTAGATGACAGATTGTCATACAACATTCAGGCATGGTTATTAGATGGCAGATTGTCATACAACATTCAGGCATGGTTATTAGATGGCAGATTGTCATACAACATTCAGGCATGGTTATTAGATGACGGAACAATTACAGAACAACTGATGTTTTCTCAGCATTGCTGATGTGCAAAATGATATTGCTCATTTCTTATATCAAGAGATGTGGCTTTTTTTAGAAGTATGCTGAGAATATGGACAGCTAGAAAGACCAATGAAGAGGTGCTGAAAGTCAAATGCTTACGAGGATTACTAAATAATATCAGAAAGAGACAAATCTTTATTTTTTTTAACCATTTAGACAAGAAGGTCTAGAGAAAGTAGTTACAACAGGCAAAATAGAATGCAAGAAAGTTCAAGAAAATAGATTGTTTGACATCATGGCATGGCAAAGAGCCAACAATGAACCTGATAAACAATACTGGAAATATAAAATTGTGGAGATCCATAATTGCCTACGCTAGTTGGCACGGCACTTGATGATGTCTTGTGACATGAGCAGGAGTTGTTATATGGTCTAGCTCGTCTGTGTTACTGAGGCCCTAAAGGGACGTTCAGAACTACAATTATGTTACCTGTCACATATGTCCAAATCTTGTGAGTAGTTGCTATGTTTTAACGCCATGTGTGTTTTCATTTCCTCCTTGTGATCATTTTTGTTTCCTTCCTGAAAGAGACCCTTCAGGACTACAACACGTCTATATCAATCAGAGGTCGCCCTATTTGCAATTTGGTTCGCTGGTGATACATTTAGTTATACTTTGTTGTCAATTGACAGTTATTTTTAAGCCATAAATTATATGAATATCTTCTTCAAGTACAGGTATTTAACAAATTGGTAGCACATTCTAATCAGGATGCAGTCATCAATTCAGTATTTTTTGGTTTGCAGTGATTTTCTTGGCAATATTTACATTCAGTAATTTAAACATTGTTTTCTGAATGGTCTGGATGCACAATTGCATCTGTATGGTTTACCCATGCGTAAAAAAAACCTGATGCACAATTCGAACCCAGTACTTCGGCTGTCACAGGTATGCTATGTACTATGCCACCAAAGAGCTAGACCAGTGTTTCCCCAACATGGGGCCCACACCCCACAGGGGGGCAATTCGAAAAAGAATATTATTTTGTACTTGAGATTTAGTTGTCTATTATATATTTTAAAATGTATTTACTGTTTTTTTTCTTAATAATTTCCTAGTGTTTTTTTTCTCCTAAAACCTGTCTTGAACAAGTTGTAATTAGGCTTCATTTAGGGAATAATTCAGTTTTTTTTACATAAAACAATATGTATATTTTACATTGGGGGAGGAGGGGACATCATCATCTTAGAAAGACTTATTTGGGGCATAGTAGAAAAAAGGTTGGGAAACTCTGAGTTAGACAGTACTAGTATATTCAATATTATTAGAAAAATATGTTCAATGCATACATACTGCCTGTATTGACATGGATACAAAAGCTAGAAATCCACACAAGCAATAGACACCAAATTAATCATCTTTGAAAAGAAGTTCCTTCAAACAATATTGAACATAAAATGGATAGATTTTAATTTTAAAACAATAGATTCACTAAGGGAAGAAACAAATCAAGAACTTGTATCAAGTTTTATAAGACGAAGATGTTGAAATTTCATCCCTGCACTTAGAATAGAGAAAAACTGACTTGCTAAACCTTAATGTGGAAGGCAGAAGGAAAAAGAAAATTTAGTCGAGCAAAATAAACTATATGCAGAACAATCAACAGAGAAAGATCAATATTGCTCATAAGCAATGCACAAGCATTACAACAACTTGCAACGAGGCACTAAACATGGAAAGAAATGAATACTGCCCTATGTGCCATCTCTGGCTCAAAAATAACTACGTAACTATTAGATAAATTAATTATAAGTATGTATTTTATTTGACTTGCAATTTAAAACAGCATTTACTTTATAAACTGAATCTCTCAGTCTTGCAGAAACCTTTGCACTTCCTGTCCGAATACCCTCAACTAGAACCATGTCCCCCTGAAGACCAAATTCTTCAAGAGGGACAATGTGACGAGGTGTAGTGTAATGTGAGTCTGCAAACCTCTTGATTCTACAAGTAAACACAACATAATTATTACAAGAAGGTGACATAACATAGGTAACATCAACTATAACACACCAACCAATTCTAACATCAAATATAACACACCAACCATTGTTATCATCAACTTTAGCAGGGTGTGTTCTGGAACATGGAATTTGTTGTCATGGTTTACAGCTTTACTGCAATATCTGCACCTTTTGGCCATTATTTTGGTTATTAAATATCACCAATGTTGAATTCACTATTTCACAGTCATTTCCTGTTTCTTTGCGACTCACCCTATCATTGATATTATTCTATTTGTTGCGTCTTATGTGCTTTGGTAAAAAGATTCAAATATTGTTTTCGTTGCCCAATAAGCTTTATCTTCAGCGTTCATTTTCAAACTGCTGCTGGATCTATCTTGTAGCAGGGTCATGGTCCTACTAGATTTCTAGCAGGATGTAGTCCAGAGATGGAAATTTACTGCATTGTTGTTTTATTTGCACCAATGACCAGACACATCCATCTTTGGCGAAGGTTGTTTATACTTATTAGGTTTATATATTATAATTCTTTTTTCTACTTCCCCCTTATCACTATGCTTTCTTCCAAACATCTTTGCTCGATCCACTCTATCTATTCATCCATTGTCCATTTCAGTTTACACATATATTTTAAATACTGTACTATTCTGTTCTTGAAAGTCTTAGACTGAAACATCAACTTTTTTTCGTCATTCAACTGATTATAATTTTTATTATCTATCATTTATAAGCAATAGTTTTGTTACAAATATTTACCTATTTATGCTAGATTTTTTTATATTCTGTCTTTTTTTTTTAAATTTGTAAAACTATATTACTTCTTACTTTCAATTTTTACCTAAAGCAAAGTAAATATTAAGATTTCCTGCACAAAGAGATTTTCATCATGAAATGACATAGGTTGTATCTAACCTGAGAATGTTATGAGCATCAAGGACATCGTGGCCAGTCTCATTGTCCAAAGTGAGGCTCCATTCAAATGACAGTCCTTCCAAATTGGAAAATATGTTTCCTGTATCAAGACAAATGTAATCTGAGTTAAGGAAGAGGCATCATAGTACATGATTTTTTATAAGTGCTGAGTTGTCTAACCAGTAGCTGACCAAATACCGCCTGATTAGCATCACTTGCTGCAGTTGTTCAACATGCCGGTACCATTCCTCTATCCCCAGAGCATGAGTCTTGGTATCTTAAACCTGGTGGCTGGGTAAACCATGATAGTTTTTTATTTTTATTTCAAACTACAAATAAATAGTGAAAGCTGGGTCTGGAGGTCTGCAAGCTAAAGACTACATTTCAGCAGCTCCCATATCAAGATAACAACGGTTTAATGAGAGCCAACAAGTTCATTCACATTACAAACATAATCATCATCATCAGGTGCCATGCCGGCTGGCGGAGTGCTCTCCACAGCTCTCTGTCTCTAGAATTATGTATCAAGATCATTGTTGTTTCCCTACCGTGCCAGGCTGTTGTCAAACTGTCTAATATTTTCTCACGTTGTTGCCCTCTGTCTCTGTTGCCTTCAATCTTTCTTGTTGTGAGTTCTCCAAACCTCCCTGTCTCATGAAGTGGCCAAAAAATGAACATTTTCTTTTTCTTATATTATTGATTAAGGTATGTTTCACATTTAACTCTTTCAACATCTCCACATTAGATTTTTTGGCAGTTTTTCTGGTATTCTCAGCATTCTTCTGTAGAATCAAATCTCTATTGACAAACATAATGCAGAGTTAATAAACAGAAACAAAAAGGAATAATATAAAATTAAATAAAAAATGATACAGCAGTGGAATCCCTCTATAGCTTAATATTTTATAACAAATTTCCCTATTTAACCTTTAGCACACTGTGTTTACAATTACGTAATTCCTCGCCTGCCGCGAAATTAGTTTTTGGAAATATTACACAATCGTTGGTGGCTGTTTTGAAATCGAGATAACTTTTTTGTTGTTACAGATATTTAAATAATATTTGCACATATAAATAAAGAATTAAACTCTGCATATATTGGTGTAAGTTTTGTTTGTGTGTGATACTTCTTCTTCTTCTGCGTTTGTCCTCAAACTCCTGCAGATTAGCAGGATGTAGTCCGGAGAACGGAATGCATTGTGTCATAGTTTACAGCATTGATGCGATATCTGCACCTTTCGGCCTGACACATCCGACTTCAGCATGTCTTTGGGTCACTGACCCTATATGGGATGGGACAGCCAACTCCATCCCATAACCTCCTTAGTTGCCTCTTACGACATGCATGTAAGGTAAACAATGCTGCCACTCTTTGCTCCCCTTTTGGGACCGGCAACAATTGGGTGGTGTGTGTGATACGAGACGTGTGAGAAAGTCATAGACAGATTTAGACCTATCTAGATAGTATTTTAGTATTAGATTTGTGATAGTATAGCCAACCGTATTTTTGATAAATCGAAAGTTGTGAAATCTGTTGACTATTATATATTTTACATAATGGAAACCGTGTGGTATATTTTAAATAATGCATTTGAAGAACAATATTCTCAAGTTTTTCACTTTCCAATCAGAATAAATATTGTGATTTTACTGAATATACGATGAATGAAACATATATAAAACTTAATTCACTGTCAAGTCACTTCTCGCAATGCCGATGCATACAAATTGCTCGGATTTCAATTTCATAATCACACGACATCGTCTATTGACATTTTAACAATAGAAACAGGAAATTAGATTAAATGTTTACATTGTGTTACCAAAACAATATGTCAAAAAATTACCAATCTGGCTTTTTTCATTTGGATTTGAGTTTAACGCACTGGGCGGCAGATTTCGCCTTCCGCAATCAAGATATGACACAATTTGGGCAAAATGTATCACCTGAATTGTAAACACAGCGTGCTAAAGGTTAAGAAAACTTCAAAATCCACAATATTGTTGTTACTGTATGTAGTGAATTACTGTTATTACAATACACATTTTGTTGTTGCGAATCAAGTTGTAATAATGAGATTTCACTATGTATGGCCGAAAAAAAATATAATTAAAATAGCAGTTTACTCATGAAAACAAAATCAAAACCTTTTTTGGTTTTCGCAAGTGGTGTTACTTCCTAATACTTCAGCATTTGCTCTCTGATAACCAATACGAAATTATCTGTGATATCCGCCAGCGAGCGTGAAATACGGTGTGCTGCTAATTTATAATGTACTGCATTATTTTTGCCTTCTGGCCCAGCATATTCAATTCCAGCATGGTGTCTAAACATTGAACTATAGTTGACAAGTTGTCACATACAGAATATGCTTCTTCAAGTTGTATTATTTATAACTAAAGTATTCCTAAAAAGCCCCAAAGGTGTCTGTCGCTCATAATCACTATGTACGGCGAAGCAACATCAGAGATGGTGCTTGCATTGCCAAGAAGCATCAAATGCCGGAGGCATAACAAAAAACATGCTGCCAGAAAAGACAGAACCATACATAGATGCCAAATTCTTGTCCCAAATGTGGGAGGGGATTCTATGCTAAAATTGAACTTTTCAGTCTTTTTTGCACACACCAGAGAGATACAACAACACAAGTCTGCAATTGTTGTCATTATCGCCTGCGATTGGTTATTATTATTTATTACTGCACAATGAACAACACATATATATGATCAGTGTCTACCAGCAGATGTTGAAGTGTACTCATCGTTCCGTTTCCTTATTAAATACTCTTAGATTAGTCCCACAGGTTCCCAGTCCTACCCATGCCACATTCAATACCAAATGACATCTTGCACTTCATCACATTCCCCTAATCCATCAACAACTAACACCAACTTCTGCACATTCTTCTTACCCATCAACAGCTAATATCTTTTCTTCTTCTTCTGCATTCGTTTTCAAACTCCTGCAGATTAGCAGGATGTAGTATGAAGAACGGAATGTGTTGTGTCATGGTTTACAGAATTTCTGTATATTTGCAATTTTTGGCAGACACACCTGATTTTGACCTATATGGATATGGAACGGGACAGCCAACTCCATCCCCATAACCTCCTTAGTTGCCTATTACGACATGTATGGAAGGTAAAAGTGTTGCTATTCTTCTGCCAGTTAACCTTTAGAGCCCTGAATTAAATTGAGAAATTTCTCCCCTGGGCCTGGATTCTTTTTAGAAAATTTTCGTTGTTTTGAAAACGCAATAACTTTTTTGTTTTAGAAGATATTTAAATAATTTTTGCACATGTAAATAAAGGAATGAATAGTGAATATTATAGTATTTTTGTTGTTGTTGTTGTATGTGTGATATGACAGTTGTGAGCAAGTTTTGAAGTTGAAAATGTGGGGGGAAAACGGAAAACGTCATTTTCAAAATCGCAAATATATCTTCTTGACGACCCTAATACATGAGCAATGTGTGGCAACATTGGTAAAATCCTCATAAATACCTATACTTATTGTGTATGTATTGTTTTATATCCAAACTAATATAATATGAACTAAAAAAAACTAATAAAACGTGAAAAAATCGCATATAATGTCCGTCCGGTCAACACTAGGTCTATGCCGACACGCAACGTAATTATTGTCCATGCACACATGTGGCACCCCTGATACATATTATTTTTGTGTTTTTGAATGAATAAACACACATTCTTATCAAATAACAACATATTAAACACAAAAAACAACAATTAGAACATATAGTCACGATCACTTACCCATGCCACGCGGTACTCAATTTGATAGTAAAATATGGCCGAAAATGACTAAAGTCGCTCTAGAAATACATTGACAAATTCAACCGGCAATTCTCTCTCTTACAATCGTAATAAGTAAAGGAATTTGACCTTTACACTGTGACGTATTCCTAGCTTCGTTTGGCGGGCTTTATACGTCATCTGTTCATTACTTCGTGAAGTTCTGTACTCGGGAATCAGGTGATATCGTATGGTGAGTAACCTCGCCCGCAGGCATAAGGGGGCGTGTCCTCCGGGTGCGTGACCTTGCCCGCAGAGTCGTAAAGGTTAATAGGATGTTGTCAATAAAACATAATGAGTTGTATCATAGTTTATATCTGTGTCTCACACAACACAGTTTGGCACTATATTTTTGGGTAATTGCTGACCCTGATGACAGCAGTCAGCCAGTAGCTGCTGACCCTGATGACAGCAGTCAGCCAGTAGCTGCCGACCCTGATGACAGCAGTCAGCCAGTAGCTTCTGACCCTGATGACAGCATTCATCCCAGTAGCTGCTGACCTTGATGACAGCAGTCAGCCAGTAGCTGCTGACCCTGATGACAGCAGTCAGTCAGTAGTTGCCGACCATAATGACAGCAGTTAGTTATATGTTGATGACAACTAGTCAGCATAATACTGAACATCTTGATCAAAGCTAACATCTCAACTAATCAACAAATGATATCTAGACCTACCATCACTGTCAAATCCACGTGCAATAAGCTCGACTGGTGAGTCCTCCAAGTACAAAAGTCTGGTGGTGGTCTCAATCTCCAAACGAACAATCTCCCCCACAATAACATTGGTTCTTAAGATCTCACTTGTCACTGAAGATATGATCACATACTTATATTACAAACATTAGAATCATACATCTTGAAAACACAGAAATACAATATTACAAACTTTAGATCCGCTGAAGACGGATGTGTTGGGCCATTAGCACAAATAAAACGGCGACACAACGCATTTCCATTCTCTGAACTACATTCTGCTAGAAATCTAGTAGGACAATGGTCTTGTTACAAGGGAGATCCAGCAGGAGTTTGAGAATAAACGATGAAGAAGAAGACAAACATTAGAGACATCTTGAAAACAAAGATAAACAAACTCATATTACAAATATTAGAATCAGTCATCTTGAAGAAATGGATAAACATTGAAAACATGGATAAATATTGCTAACATTATCATCAAAGTTATTGTGAGCCCTTTTTTTTAACAAGTTGATTTCTGTGTGGTGCATGGCCAAGAAGATAGATTGTTGGTCTCACAACCATGAGGTCTAGGGTTCAACTCCCGGAAAGGACTGGGGTTTTTCTGTAGAAAGGTAAATTTTAACTCACCCTATACATGACATGGCGACAGCAAGTGCATGTAGCCTTTATCACTCAAGCTGCATACAGCCTCTCTGCAACTCCCTATTGGGAAACATGCAGTATTGACAGATAACTTTTGTTCTTATTTGCTAAAAGAAAAATGCTTTTCTTCCAAATTTTCAGCTACAACTGCATTTCAAATTAAATACGCAGGTAAACCTTTCAGATCTTTTCACGTTATATCCCTATATATGTTTCGTTTCGTTGACTCCTTTATAATTCTGTAATCCATTTTTGTCCATAACTAATTCTCCTAGTATTGGTGTTTTCGACACTAATGTGTCAGCTTTCATTGCTGTGGACTCCTGCATGTCCAGGAGAATGAATCCACATAATTTTCTGCAGATCAGAATATGCAATGTATTCCATCCACTTATGGCCACCCATTCTCCATCTATCTAAGCATGGATTGAGAATGTGACTATTACAGTTCCCACTATTTTAGTACTGTAAATCCATTTAAGTGCCACAGTAACTGCCTGGATATAATAGATTTAATAGTACAATGCCCGTGAGAAAGTTTTTGTTTTCAAGGACTCATTGTCACATGTTTCTGACAATAGCTAACTGAATCAGCAGGCAGAGCAATATTTAGAAGTAAATTTACAAATGACATAGATACCTTTATTCTCAGCTAATATCACTGTGGTCAATTGGTGGGCAGTCTTTGAAATAGCTGTAACAATGGCAGTCTGGGCACAGATTCCATCAGTTGAGTTGACAAGATGAATTTGAGCTACTTCAGGGCGAGTTGAAAGCCTAAATAAATTGATAAAATCACAACAAATTTAATAATTTTCAAAGTGAATTTGTATTTTTTTCTTTTTCTGTGTTCATCCTCAAAAACATACTTATAAGAAGGATATAATCTAGAGAACAGAATCTGATGTGTCACGATTTACAACTTAGCTGAGATATCTGTTGTGACAATCCTTTTGACTTGAACATTTGGTTGCATGCCTGGAGCTATAGAAAAGTTCGGCATAACCAGTAGTCAATTGGTGGTGGGGAATGAGCACAGTGAACCCTATCTTGGCTACAGTGGCTAGGCGCAGTGCATAGGTTGAAACCTACCTTCCTGGAGGTGTGATAGTTATTCTCTGGCTCTGTCCTGGGGCGAAAATCCACAGACTTCCCATCAATATAATGCCATCTAATGGCATTGGGTCAAAGGGCATGAGCCCATGGACCGCTGGATCAGCAACCAACCAACCTCTTGCGACACTACTCTTTGCTCTCTGTCACAGGCAAGACACTAGAGAAATTTGGGCGTACAGTAGAATATGTGCATATAAAATGCATACAAATCTGGAGTGCATCTTGGAAGAAACAAACTCTTAACCTTTAGGCCCCTATGGTCGCAACAATGCGCCTTGCGTGTGCATCCCGTATTGCCTGTGGTCGCAATCACATGCTATACGATATCGCTCCTTTCCCGAGTACGGAACTTCACGAAGTTAAAGCTTATATGATGTAGAATTCCCGCAACACGAAGCTAGGAATACGTCACAGTTTAAAGGTCAAATTCCTTTACTCATTACGATTGTAAGAGAGAGAAAGCCGGTTGAATTTGTCAATGTATTTCTAGAGCGACTTTAGCCATTTTCGGCCGTATTTTACTATCAAATTGAGTACCGCGTGGCATGGGTAAGTGATCGTGACTACATGTTCTAATTGTTGTTTTTGTGTGTTTAATATGTTGTTATTTGATAAGAATGTGTGTGTATTCATTAAAAAGCACAAAAATAATATGTATCAGGGGTGACACGTGTGTGCATGGACAATAATTACGCAGCGTGTCGGCATAGACCTAGTGTTGACCGGACGGACGTTATATGCAATTTCTTCACGTTTTATTAGTTTTTTAGTTCATATTATATTAGTTTTGATATAAAACAATATATATACAATAAGTATAGGTATTTATGAAGATTTTATCAATGTTGTCACACATTTCTCATGTATAAGGGTCGTCACGAAGATATATTTGCGATTTTGAAAATGACGTTTTGCGTTTTTCGCCAGAATTTTCAACTTCAAAACTTGCTCACAACTGTCATATCACACATACAACAACAACAAAAACACGATAATATTCACTCCTTTATTTAGATGTGCAAAAATTATTTTGATATCTTTTAAAACAAAAAATTTATGACGTTTTCAAAACACCCACCATCAATAACGCAAATTTTCCAAAAAATAAGTCAGGCCCTGGGGGAAGTTTTGTAATTTTAAGCCAGGGCTCTAAAGGTTAATATGGTTGAGTCATTTTTTTTAATGCCTTCTCTCTTACACATTATAAACACATCTGCTAATTCTGTTACCCCTTCATCATGAACTACGTCTAACTGCTAAGAACTTCACATAAAAGATAACGCTCATATGTTGCAGAGACCCGATACTAAAGTACACCTATTTAACTTAATGTGTGAGGCGCTTTCAAGACAGCAGCATTTATTAAGAAAACCAGACTTGCTGCGTTGACATGTTATACTGCGAATGAAAAGAACTCTCTAATGTAATATCTGTATTAGCATATGGTTGCAAAAGCTGGAAAATAAAAGCACTTCTTCTTCTTCTTCAGCGTTCGCTCTCAAATAACCACAACGAATATTTTTTGTGATTTCCGCCGGGGAGCGTGAAGTACGTTGTGCTGCAAGTTCCACAGTAGAACTGTGATTATTTGCACCCTGGTTGGCCACTTGTGGTCAGAGGTCCAGCACATCCGTTTTCGTCATTCCTTTATTTTGGGTTTGGTCCCTAAATAAAAGCACTAAAGAAGAAATTTAATTCATTTGAAAATAAATGTCTTAGAAAGCACATAAATAATGTCTGGGAAGAATTCAAGTCAAGAAAATTAGAAATGATACCGCCTGTGTGTTGCCAGGGCCCGAAAGGGGAGCAAAGAATAGCAGCACTGTTTACCTTCCACGCATGTCGTAAAAGACGACTAAGGAGGTTATGGGATGGAGTTGGCTGTCCCATCCCATATAGGGTCAGTGACCCAAAGCCATGCTAAGTCAGATGTGTCAGGCCGAAAGGCGCAGATATCGCAGCAATGCTGTAAACCATGACGCAACGCATTCCGTTCTCCGGACTACATCCTGCTAATCTGCAGGAGTTTGAGAACGAACGCAGAAGAAGAAATGATACTAAACAACAATATATTTCACTTTCTACAACAATAAGAAGAAAACCATGGACTTACATAATTGGCCAAATTTCTTGTGACCAGGGTTTACATTTAGTGTGCACTTCATTGCACTTGTTTGTCACTACGTTTATCAATTTCTTTAACCATTTCTCTGTTTATATATGTAACTTTTAAGAAAACTGGACATTGCAGGAAAACAGAAGATTTTTTTAAAACATCAACATGGTTTAATTATGCAAATTTTCCACACTTTTGAATATTAATTAATTGTACATGCATTTGAGAATCACAGCAAAGTGATCCAACGTCTTGTCTTTGTGAATACAAAAAAAATAGTTTCTTCTGTGGTATTTTATAATTTAATAAATATATAATTTATTTTCATTATAAGTATGCTAATTAGCCATCATATTTAATATCAGTTCTGTGTCCATCTGAAAATTCCAGCAATAATCTTACTATATAGTTTGTTTGTTTTGCGTTTGCTCCATTGTAACCATCACGGATATCCGTGTGATTTCCGCCGGGAGCGTGATTACGTTGTGCCACCGTTATGCGCCTTGTAGGCCTAGCACATCCGATTTCGGCATGCCTTGACAATTCGGGTGGGCTACCCTTAGCCTGTGACAGCCTCTATATCTGTCTCCAGGCACGCGTAGTGGCGACTCTTCACCCAGATGATTTTTGCTCTCGTCTGACTCGCACGAGGTGTTCCACTGTCTATGAACTTGCCTCGTGTAATTGGACGTGCTGTGCCCATTGGGTACTGAACCGTTTCTCATCCGTGGGCCTGGTTCCTTAAGGGGAAGAACTCAACAGAGGATGGTTAACGTACGACTTTACTGGTTCCTCGAGAGCTCAAACATCCTCTGCCATGAACAGGCTGGCTTCAGAAAAGGCAGTTGCACAGAAGACCAACTATTTAGGTTGACACAGAAAATCCATGATGGATTCCAGGAAAACAAACACACTGTGGCCATCTTCTTTGACTTACAACAGGCTTATGATCGAGTATGGAGAAAGGGTCTTTTGATGAAGATGATTGAGATGGGAATTAGTGGAAAGCTATACAACTGGATAAAATACTTCCTCATTGACAGAACAATCCAGACAAAGATAAATGATGCAATTTCATCTAAAGAAGTTCTAGAGGAAGGCTTACCACAGGGTTCTGCTTTAAGCTGCACCCTCTTTCTCATTTACATCAATGACCTTACCATACATATCAAAGCTGAAAAAGCCCTCTATGCTGATGACTTAACAATATGGCAGAGCCATGAGAATGTTGAAAGTGCTGCCAAAAGACTAAATGGAGATTTAAAAAGACTACATGAATACTGTCAAACATGGAAGCTAAAAATAAACTGTGAGAAAACTGTCTATACCATCTTTACCAAGAGTCATAAGGTAGCCAAAGAAAATATCAGTCTATGGTTGGATACACAGAAATTGCCAAGAGAAGAACACCCCACACATCTTGGAATCACGCTTGATCGGCAGCTCACCCTCAAGAAGCATGTAAAAAATATTAAAAATAAAGCACTCAAACGGTTACAACTACTGAAAAGACTCGCTGGCACATCTTGGGGATCAGACAAGGATACCCTTAGAGGACTATACCTTGGTTACATACGTTCTGCTTTAGAATACAACAGTGCACTCCTCACAACATGTTCCACAACAAATGTAGAATCCCTAGACAGAGTGCAGAACAATGCCCTACGTCTTATTAGTGGAGCAATGAGATCTACACCGACGGCTGCATGTGAAATACATACGAATATAGAACCCCTTGAGATGCGGAGAGATATGGCTGCAATGGAGACTTATGAAAGAAGCAAAAGAATGAACAAAGACCACCCAAATAAACAACTTGTAGAAAACTGGGAACCAAACCACAGAATAAAACAAAAGTCAGTCCTGAGCCATGTCAATGAAATAAAAGACAGTTACCACCTTCCAGACAAGAGACAAAGACTGCAAAGAGTAGAAAAATGTTTACCACCACACACAGGCTTTAAATTGCCAGAAATCAAAACACAGTTAAGAGATAATGCAACGAAACGTTCCGACCCAGTAAGTCTTATTCTTCTTCTTCTTCTTTCGTTCACTTGAAACATGTCTATATCTGTAATTCTGTCTCCTTAATAAAACTCACTGTCTTTTGTAGTTCATACAGTGTCCCATAGAGCTTTGATTCCAGTGTTGTTTCCTCTGGCCAATATGTCTGCCTCAGCGTTTCATGCTCAGAACACTCTTGAAGTATATGTTTGGCACTCTGTGCTGCCTGTCCACATGTACACATGGCCGTGTTGCCAATCTTGAACTTTGTATACATGTGACTGAGGAGTCGGTTGTGTCCTGTTCTGAGACGTAGAATTATAACTTGTTCTGATCTGTTCATATTGTGATAGTCATCTTGTGTTGGTGTTTGTGGCTTTCTTATTGACTTTATCATCTGTTTTTTCTGATGGTAGGTGATTGGTATATCTGGTTGGTCTTCAGCAGCACCTTCCTTAGCCAGTTGGTCTGCTTTTTCATTTCCTGGTATTCCACAGTGAGAGGGTATCCACTGCATGGTTACCCTATACTGGTAAGACAATTCGCTAAGTAGTTTTTTTAAGTCTGTTAGTTTTCCAGACTGGAGAACTTGAAGCACTGACCTTGCATCTGTCAGGAATACCACAGGCTGTAGGTCAGAGTTGGAGTTCAGCAGTTTTTTAGCTGCCACACTAATTGCCTGGATTTCTGCATCATAATTATTGCAGAATTTTCCTGTCGGTGTTCTGATTGTATCTCTAGGCTTGTGTGGATATTCTATATATACACCTGCACCTCCATTCCTCACAGTATTCTGTGTTGACCCATCTGTGTACACTCTGACCCATATATCTTGTGGATATTCCTCATCCAGGAAACTGAGGGTGACTGTCATTCGCTGAACACTGTTCTGTTCGTCCTCGCTTAGTATTCCTTTCACATGGGTCTGAATGTATATTGGCATTCCATGGCTTTCACTCCACGGGGTTTGCTCTGGTACAGACCTTAAGGGGCTGTCAACTTCAGGTAGGTCTGTAAGTTGTCTACGGAGTCGTTTAGCTTGATGGATAAAGCTGCTCCTTTTCAGTCGTCCCATTGCTAGATTTTGGAATCTTTCCTTCATTGGATGACTTGGCATACACTGAAACTTTTCTGCTTGAGTAAGTCTTATGAAAGCAACACAGAAAACAATAGACACCTACCCAGAACAATGGATTCATGTCTATACTGATGGGTCTGCCTTCAAAGCCATCATCAAAGCAGGTTATGGTGTCTATATAGAATATCCAGACAAAACATCTGATGAGTTGTTTGATGCCTGTGGGGAGATATGTTCTAACTATGAAGCTGAAATAACAGCACTAGAAATTGCCTTGTACCACCTGAAGACCATATTTGATGCCTTCCCATCAAAAGTCCAAAACATTGTTATTTTTACAGACTCTTATGTCTGCGCTCCAAGCATTGGAATGTGATGGACATTCTAAACCCGAGCTAGCTGAAATATACCACCATGCAAACCAGCTGCTCACATCTTATGATGTCAACATTGTTATGCAGTGGATTCCTGGCCACTCAAACACACCTGGTAATGATAAGGCAGACAGACTAGCAAAGAGGGGAGCACAACAAGAACAGCCTTATACAGAAACAGCAATGCACACAGTTAAAATGATTCTGAAATCTGTGAACAAAGAAAATTGGATGAACAGATGGGCCATGGGAAACACTGGGAGGGAAATCTATAAATATATGACCAGCCCAAATCCTAAAGACAATATCAACCTCCTGGAAAGAAAAGACCAGAGTATCATATTCCGACTGCGCACACAACATGTACAGCTTAACAATCACCTGAACAGAATACAACCACAACACACTCCAGGGTGCCGGCTGTGCACTCATCCATATGAAACTGTTGACCACCACCTTTTTGAATGTCCAGCGCTGGATGACCTCAGGAAAATGCTTCTCCCTCCAGGGCCAGATAAATGGAACACAATATATGGAACAAAACAACAACTCACAAACACATGCATATATCACACAATGGCATTGGGTCAAAGGGCATGAGCCCATGGACCGCTGGATCAGCAACCAACCAACCAACCAACCATGGCTACATCCTGAATAGGACACGCTACCAACTTTTTTAGTATCATTTTGAAAATTGTGTCCAAGTACTTATTAAGTAAGTAGGTACAAAGATAGTCCTACTTTTAGACTTAGTCTAGTAACTCTAAGTTCTAACATAGGCCCTAACTATAAATATCGGGTCTTGTGGTGGAACCTGGGAGTTTCAACAACATTGAACAACATTCATTTGGCTCAATCCTAGTTTAGTTCTCCACTGTGACCTTTGTTCTACCTTCGAGGTATGTCCTGGTCTTTGCAGTGTGATTGATTTTGGAATATAATTAGTATTTAAAATTAATTGATATTAATTGAACACAATTGTATTAGAATTAGCATTTAGGGTTAGGATCAGGTTTTAGTATTTATAATTAAAGTTAATTATTATTATGTACAATAATGGACAAGAAGATATAATAATAAAGGGACATGCACAGTAATATATGGTAACAAACGGAAAAGAACAGTAGTCATGAGTAGCGTGTTGTTAGATGTGATCGTGCTTTCATTATAAATTAGTGTAGTAGTGTTCATGGAGTTCTTTTGTGTGATTAAAATAGTGTGTCATGCACAGAATTCTGAATAAGGTGAGTGTTTTGCTTTATTCAAATTGTTAAATTTTATGAACCTTACGGATTTTTTGTTCCAGGATAAATCCATGACGTGAGCTAGTAAAAACTGTATGTAAACTGTGCTATTTATAGCACAGTGGTGACTTAAATTAGGATTTAACCCATTCATTTATTGATTCATAATTGAATCAAATGATTAAATTAGGTACTTGGACATCTGGGATTAGCGTGTTTGGGAAATTTTGTTTAGGCTATAAATTTCTTGTGACATGGTTTCAAATAGTGTTCGCATCATTTGTTGTGTTTGAAACTAGATTTATTAAGTTCTGTAACCATTTTTCTTTTTATATAAGTAACTTTTAAGAGAGTAAAACAATGCCCAAAACAACAGTTAATTATTTTAAAAAATCAAAATAATTATTTTAAATTATGCAAATTAGCCAACATTTTGAATATTAATTAGTTGTACGTGCATCTGAGATTCACAGCAATGTGATCAACAGATGTGGTATGTCTTTGCGAGTACAAAAATATATAGTTTCTGTGGTATTTTATTATGTTTAATAGATATATAATTTATTTTCATTTTAATTATGCAAATTAGCAGCCATTTTGAATATCAATTAGTTCTGTATCCATCAGAAAATTCCAGAAATGTGATCAACATAAGTGTCTTGTCTCCGCAAATACAAAAATGTATAGTTTGTGTATTGTATTATTGAAAATAACAAAGAAAATTCAGAAATTATCAGCTTGGCTACATTTTGTAGTCACAAGTTTTATTTATATTTTCCTAGTATATGTTCCATGTAAATTATTTTGATGTCAAATTGATTAGAAAAAAATGTAATAACTTTTTTCAGCATTGAGTACATACTTGGTTGAGGTATCGTTGAATTACAATTTTTAAGGGCTATCTTAGTATCTAACTATAATCTATATTATTTGTAATTATGTAGTTAGTACTATTTTGAAAATTTTGTCCAAGTACCTAATTAAATCATATCATTCCCAGGCTAGTATTTGTGAGTTGCAATGATTCAATAAAAAGCAGGTCTAATAAATAACATAAATGTTTTGGGCATTGATGGAGACAAAATTCAAAATTGCAGCAGATATGCCTAGCAGAGATACTCAGATAGTGGGGGATTTTCAGGATGTTTGTTTGGTAGACTAGGGGCCTAATCAATTTTTGTGTTCATTTTTGCTGATAAATGATATACTCCGATATAAATATAGTTAAGTCTGCTAAGCAGGACTTGGTGACTTATTTTATTATTGAGTTATTAATTCAAGAAAACGGTAGGCTCTAGATGATGTGTTATTATGAAATAATTTTCAGTTCCACAGTCTAACACGACACCGAACGTGAGTACAGTACCAGGAATAGTGAGTAAGCCTAGTAGCCTACCGTTCACTTAAGTATCGTGAGTACGAGGACACACCGGTGACACACTACTGACGCCGAACAAACAAAATATAAACCTTACCATTGATAACAGTTGGCAATTTGCGCTTCCTCTGGTGAGTATTCTACCTGAAGGGTAAAATTCACCATTACTGAACTATAATAAGGTAATAAAACTTTCGGTGCATTTAATTTTGCAGAATGAATAATGAGAAACTTCAAAGCACACAAGAATAGAATGACTTTTCTGAACGCCATGATATGCCTCATGGATGGCGCCATGATTTGAAAGGTCTAATAATAGTCTACTACAGTGTTACCAGTCAACATTTTTAAAAGGCCTTAGAACCATAGACAAAAAAGACCATTAGATACTACTGCAGTAGGAAAAATAATAAACAAATTTCATTCACAATTTTTTGTGCGCAATCACTTTGTTTTCCTGACATTTTCGGTAACCTTCTTGGGGAAATCGTTGAGATTATTCCTTAATGGCTAAATTTCTAGTTCTGATCATGTTCTGGTTCCCATGGAGTTGGT
Organism: Meghimatium bilineatum; assembly: GCA_034231615.1. NCBI lineage: Eukaryota > Metazoa > Mollusca > Gastropoda > Stylommatophora > Philomycidae > Meghimatium > Meghimatium bilineatum. The sequence goes on along the minus strand of CM067318.1, from coordinate 52,056,832 downwards.
AGGTTATCTAAGGGTTAGGCCTATATAACCCTTATCTACGGGTTATAGAGGCCTATATTAAATCGTGTTTTTTTTTCTTGAGATACGTCGTATTCCCACATTTTTGTATTAATTTTGTTCTTACTTTGGTTCTATGTCAAGAGATATATAACAACACAACAACCACAAATCAGAATAGACAATACCGAGATAGAATCTATGGATAAATTCGAATACTTAGGAGCAAACATCAACGGTGCAGGAGACTGCATGGCAGAGATAAGGAAGAGATTTTCCATGGCATATTGTAAAATAACACGGGTAAAAACAACAAAATAGAAACGAAACTGCTAGTGCTAAAATCTTTTATTTTTTCGGTTGCAACATACGGCTGTGAAATATGGACCCTAAGTAAAACAGCGGCAAAGAAGATCAACGCCTTTGAGATGAAATGATACAGAAAAATACTTAGAATATCATGGAAGGAAAAAGAAGACGCCCGTGTGTCGCTGGAGCCCGAAAGGGGAGCAAAGAATAGCAACACTGTTTACCTTCCACGCATGTCGTAAAAGGCGACTAAGGAGGTTATGGGATGGAGTTGGCTGTCCCATCCCATATAGGGTCACTGACCCAAAGCCATGCTGAAGTCGGATGTGTCAGGCCGAAAGGCGCAGATATCGCAGCAATGCTGTAAACCATGACACAACGCAATCCGTTCTCCGGACTACATCCTGATAATCTGCAGGAGTTTGAGAACGAACGCAGAAGAAGAAGAAAAAGAAGAAGAGAAACTCAGATATTATAAACACATTGAAGATTCCAGAGTGTTGGTTTTCAATAGCAAAAATAAAACTACACCTGTTTTCTCATATAAAGAGACAAAACTGTTTAGAAAGACAAATAATGGAGGGCAGAGCACCTGGGGGTATGAGGAAAAAAGGCGGACCAAGAAACGATGGACTTGCGACATTAAAGAGAACATGAATACATCGTTGAACCCGTGTGTCGGGGACCGAAAGGGGAGCACAGAATAGCAACACTGTTTACCTTCCATGCATGTCGTATGAGGCGACTAAGGACGTTATGGGATGGAGTTGGCTGTCCCATCCCATATGGGGTCAGTGACTCAAAGCCATGCTGAAGTCGGATGTGCCATGCCGAAAGGCGCAGATATCGCAGCAATGCTGTAAACAATGACACAACGCATTCCGTTCTCCGGACTACATCCTGCTGATCTGCGGGAGTTTGAGAACGAACGCAGAAGAAAAAGAAAAATACATCGTTGGAAAATGCAAGCAGCATGGCTCAAGATATAGAAGGGTTCAGGGAGTTCATTAGGAAGACAACGTTCTAGAGAGAATACGTCACATGACACACACTTTGGTTCTGATTTGGTTCAACCTAAATAAACTTTCATACTTTCTTTATTTCTATCATCTGTGCCGTGAAACGTCATTGAGAGCCGAAGGTTTCTGTTCTTTGCTATTTGGGAGGCTTCAGCTGAATTTAGATTGTATATCTATAAAATATCTTTGATTTTATCGATCCACCTGTATCTTGGTCGGTCTTTCACTCTATATCTGAGCATGCTTATGTTGTAAGCTGCCGCCGGGAGTTAACGGGTTCATTCTTGTAGATGGCCAAGCCACTTTATCTTTTGTCTCTTTATATAGTTTATGCACGATTCGGTACACGTCTTCTTCTTCTTCTTCTTTCGTTCACTTGAAACATGTCTATATCTGCAATTCTGTCTCCTTAATAAAACTCACTGTCTTTTGTAGTTCATACAGTGTCCCATCGAGCTTTGATTCCAGTGTTGTTTCCTCTGGCCAATATGTCTGCCTCAGCGTTTCATGCTCAGAACACTCTTGAAGTATATGTTTGGCACTCTGTACTGCCTGTCCACATGTACACATGGCCGTGTTGCCAATCTTGAACTTTGTATACATGTGACTGCGGAGTCGGTTGTGTCCTGTTCTGAGACGTAGAATTATAACTTGTTCTGATCTGTTCATAATGTGATAGTCATCTTGTGTTGGTGTTTGTGGCTTTCTTATTGACTTGATCATCTGTTTTTTCTGATGGTAGGTGATTGGTATATCTGGTTGATCTTCGGCAGCACCTTCCTTAGCCAGTTGGTCTGCTTTTTCATTTCCTGGTATTCCACAGTGAGAGGGTATCCACTGCATGGTTACCCTATACTGGTAAGACAATTCGCTAAGTAGTTTTTTCAAGTCTGTTAGTTTTCCAGACTGGAGAGCTTGAAGCACTGACCTTGCATCTGTCAGGAATACCACAGGCTGTAGGTCAGAGTTGGAGTTCAGCAGTTTTTTAGCTGCCACAGTAATTGCCTGGATTTCTGCATCATAATTATTGCAGAATTTTCCTGTCGGTGTTCTGATTGTATCTCTAGGCTTGTGTGGATATTCTATATATACACCTGCACCTCCATTCCTCACAGCATTCTGTGCTGACCCATCTGTGTATACTCTGACCCATATATCTTGTGGATATTCCTCGTCAAGGAAACTGAGGGTGACTGTCCTCCGCTGCACACTGTTCTGTTCGTCCTCGCTTAGTATTCCTTTCACATGGGTCTGAATGTATATTGGCATTCCATGCCTTTCACTCCATGGGGTTTGTTCTGGTACAGACCTTAAGGGGCTGTCAACTTCAGGTAGGTCTGTAAGTTGTCTACGGAGTCGTTTAGCTTGATGGATAAAGCTGCTTCTTTTCAGTCGCCCCATTGCTAGGTTTTGGAATCTTTCCTTCATTGGATGACTTGGCATACACTGAAACTTTTCCGCTTGAATTAGTACTTTTGTGTCTCTGCGTTCGCCAAGTGTTTGCATTCTTCCCATTTTCTGCATCTCTGCTATGGGTGTTGATTTCATTGCTCCCAACATTATTCTAAGTGCCTGGTTTTGCACTTTATCTAGATCTTGTAATGTGGTGTTTGATGCAGGACACCACGCAGCTGAACCATATTCCAGGTGTGGTCTTATGCCTTGCTGGTAAACTTTACTGAGTATATTCCCACTGGCTCCCCATGTGGTTCCACTTAGTTTTCTCAGGATAGCTAACTTCCTCCTGGCTTTTGTTGTTGCTTTGTTTATGTGCTGCTTCCATGTCAGCTTATCATCAAAAGTAACTCCGAGGTATGTTGGTTGTTTGTCTTCCTTCAAGAGCTCTCCGTCTATCTTGATATGACCGGCTTTTTGTTTTGGTGAGAGGGTAAAGAGTGTAGTGCTGCACTTATCTGTGTTAATGCTGACACACCATCTATTTGCCCATAAGGTTAGGGCATCGATAGCTCTTTGTATTTGTTTAGTGGCCACTGTTGCATGTTCTTCCGTGCACCAGATCACCAGGTCGTCAGCATACATTGCCACTTTGATCCCGTGTGGTAGTTCAGCAACTAGGTCATTGATGTAAACCAAGAAAAGTGTGGGTGACAGGACTCCTCCCTGGGGGACTCCATGACGCAGTAGGACTTTCTTGCTTTTGCGACCATCTAATTGTACCCTGGCTCTTCTATTATGCAGGTATGCTTTTACCCATTTGTACATTCTTGAGCTAACCCTGCAATTTCGCAATTTCTTTAGGAGCCCTTCTTTCCAGACCTTATCAAATGCTTTCCTAAGGTCTATCCATGCTGCTAGTACCAGTTTCTTATCTTGGAAGGCATCCTCAATCTCTTGGGAGAGGTAGGTTGCCTGATCTTCAGTAGAGTAGCACTGTCTGAAACCTGCTTGCTGTGATACCAGAAGGTTTTCACTTTCAAGGTACCACTGCATCCTAAGATTGATAATGCGTTCCATTGTTTTGCATAAACAGCTTGTGAGGCTGATGGGCCTGTAGTTGGAGACTGTGTTGCCATCTTTTCCTGATTTGAGGAGTGGTATCATTATTGCTTCTCTCCACGACTGTGGTACATTACCTGTGGACCAGCTTGTGTTAAAGATTTGCAGCAGCTTTGCTCTTGCTGCAATTCCCAGGTTTCTAATCATTTCATTGGACACTCCATCAGCTCCAGGGGACTTTTTCATTTTCAATTTGGATATTGCATGCTCCAGTTCTCTCATTGTGATTGGTGCCTCCATGACTTCAGGTATAGGTTCGTCTTGTCCAATGTTTTGCTGGTTCGCTCAAACCTCCTGTTGTTTGTCTGGGCTGACTTTGACGTTATTGTCTTCTGCAAAGGAATCTGCAAAGTAATCAGCTGCATGTTTACCTGTTAAAATGTTTCTATCTTTATAAAGTGTGATCCTGGTATTTCTCCCTGTACCTTCATCATTTAGTTGTTTTACAAGTTTCCATAATTTCCTAGTATCTCTTTCTAGGTTCAGCGACTCTGTTTTTTCTTTCCAGCTGTTCCGTCTGGCTTGTAACTTGGCTCTTTGAAATTTAGCCTTTGTTTGCTGATATTTGTTGTGATGTTCTTGGCTAGGTCTGTTCTCAGCCTGCTTTCTAGATGTTTCCATCTCATTTTGCAGCTTTTCCAGTTCATCATTCCAGTAGGGTTTGTAGTTTTTGCGTGCCCCCCTGGGTATGGTTTTACTAGCAGCATGTAGTATACATCTATTAAATTCACTCACTGCTCTATTGATGTCTTTGTCCAAGTTCATGTCCTTAGCTAGAACACTGGTTAAATGCTGGTACATTTTCCAGTCTGCCCTCTTATAGTTCCACCTAGTGAGCGTGCTGCTGTCCTTGGTATATTCATTGTGAATTTCCAGAAATACTGGTCTGTGGTCACTACCCCCAAGCTGCTTTCCAACGACACGTGTGATGTTCCATTCCAGGCCTGGTGAGTAGAATGCCAGGTCTGGTGTAGAGGTGGTGTGCCATGCTCTCGAGTAGAAGGTTGGTGAGTCAGCTGGCTGGTTAATAAGAATGAGATTATTTTCATCCTGCCAGCTCTCAAGTTCCTCACCTCTCTTGTCGATATGATCGTAGCCCCAGCTCTGAGAGTGGCTGTTGAAGTCACCACACACCATAAGCCTTTCTTTATCTGGAATTGTGTCTAGTGCCAATGGTTTATCATTTGGGCAGTAGTAGTTCAGGAGATGGAATTCTGCACTGTCTGTTTTTATGTGGAGCATCTGGTATTCTGCCCCGTCCATGTATACTTCCAGCTGACATGCGCTGATATTGTTTTTAACTAGTGTCAGAATTCCACCCTTTCGCCTGTCTTTTCGGTCAGATCGGTAGCACTGGTAGCCTCTGATTTTGAAGGCTATGTCGCTGCTGAGGTGTGTTTCTTGGATACAGCAAATATTAACTTGTTCTTCACTGAGGACATTTTCAAGTTCCAATTTTTTGCTGTATCCATCTCTTTTACTGTTGACACCCTCAGCATTCCAGTGCATTATTTTTATTGGTCGTCTGTTTGTTTGGCCAGTAGCTCTATTCCCTTGCCTCCTGGCTCCTCGGGGCAATTGAGAAGGACTTCCAGTAACTGAGGTTGGGCCCTTTCGAGGTATAGGGCCCGGCACCGTCCCTGCCTGAACGTCCGCCACAGGGCAGGCACCATAACATTTATTAGATGCAGACATGTTTCCATTGTGTTTTATGCGTGGCAACCTGATTATCTGTGCGCCTTTTGGCTGGTTGTCTCCGTCTTCAGCACTCTGCTTACTAGGGCCGGACTATGGTCCTGCTCGAGTGGGAGTGCCCGACCAGTCTTAGTTTCCAGCCTCTGATGGCTGAACTAAGCCCCATCACCACTTCAAGGTTCTGGCCTCGATGGGGCGGTACACGTCATTTCCAACTTTAATACATACCCATGAAAATGAAAATTCAACCGTGAAATACTCAAACAGTCATCTCGTTTATTTGTTGATCAGAATGGTAAACTACCAATGACACTGATGTACGATATCCCGGTGTAAAACATTAGTCTGGATTTATAATTGATCCCGCGAACTTTTTTCGTTGTAGTCTTCTTTTTCTTCAGCGTTCGCTCTCATATAACCACAACGAATATTTCGTGTGATTTCCGCCGGGAAGCGTAAAGTACGTTGTGCTGCAAGTTCCAGAGTAGAACTGTGTTATTTGCCACTTGTTGGCCACTTGTGGTCAGGTCATCCGAGGTCCAGCATTTCCGTTTTCGTCATGCCTTTATTTCGGGTAGGCTTCCCTAGTCCGTGACAGCCTCTCTATCTGTCACCGGGCACGCTGGTAGTGCCTCTTCACCAAGACGCTTGTTGAGCGCGAATATCTGGCACGAAGTGTTCCACCGTCTATGAACTCACCTCGTGCAATTGGATGTACTGTGCCTGTGTCCATCGGGTACTGAACCGTTTCTCATCCGCGAGCCTGGTTCCATATGAGGAAGAACTCGCCGGAAGAGTTGGATCCTGGCTCGTTCGCCCTCCTACCCGAGGCGTCGTTAATAGACATCGTGAACTTCTCGCCCAAGTTCGAGTCTCACACCGCGCGTTTGAGAGCAAGGCGTTCTCGAGCTGAGCAACCTTGTCCTAATAGCAAATGAGCCCATCAGGTACTAAACCCTTTCTCTCTGCAAGTGTATTTCCGGTATAGGAAAGCTTGCCTGTAGAGTTGGGCCAGGACAGCCATCGTTGTCCCTTTTTTGCATGAGCCCCTCGGGTACGGAACCCTTTCTACGCGGGCATATTTCTGATTTAGGAAAGCTCGACATGAGAGTTGGGCCAGGTCTTCTTGCTTTTCCGAACGCCCATGATTGGGTCTGGGTCTCTGCCTATAAGGAGAATACGTTTCCACGTTGGGAAACACGGCACTATATGATTCTGCGTAAGCATGCTATTTGAACTGTCACAAGTTTACGTTTGTCTTGTGCCGTTGTTGTCCATGTTTGGCATTGGTAGCACAGCTTTGGCATAATATTTGCTTTGAATAGTGTTATTTTGGTGTTTAATTTTACATTTTTGTTTCTGAAGATTGGTGTCATTTGCCCTAGGGCTTGGTATGCTTTACTACATCTATTTGTGTATATCTTTGCTGCTCTTGCCATCTGTTGTTATATTGCTTCCTAGGTATGTGAATTATGTCACTTGTTTAAGTCTGTTGTTTCCAATATACATATTGGCGTTTCTTTTTGTTCTTACTATCTTCATTACTTCGATCTTTTCTATATTTATCTTCATGTTAAAGGTTTGGCACGTTTGATGTAATGTGTCTTTGTAGTTGTTCTTTTGATGATGCTACTAGTGCTTGGTCTTCTGCAAATAACAATTCGTTTAAGTTATTCATCAGATTGTTTCCTTCCGTTGTCTTTGCTACTTTGCAGATGTGATCTAAGTATGCTATGAACAATACAGGGATTAGTACACACCCTCTAATGTCGAGCCTTCCTATACCGGAAACATGCTCGCGAAGAGACAGGGTTCCATACCCCATGGGCTCAGGCACAAAAGGGACAACGAATTTAGCTCTGGCCCAACTCTACTGTCAAGCTTTCTATACCGAAAATACACTTACAGAGAAAAAGGGTTCAGAACCCAATGGGCTCAGGAGCTATTGGGACAAGGTCGCTCAGCTCGAGAACGCCTTGCTCTCAAACGCGCGGTGTGAGACTCGAACTTGGGCGAGGCGTTCACGATGTCGGTGAACGACACTTCGGCTAAGAAGGTGAAAGAGCCAGGATCCAACTCTTTCCTGGAGTTCTTCCTCATGCGGAACCAGGGTCGCTGATGAGAAACGGTTCAGTAGCCGATTGGCACAGGCACTGTAAGTCCAATTACACGATATAAGTTCAAAGACGGTGGTACACCTCGTGTGAGATAGACGTGAACGACAATCGTCTCGGCGAAGAGTCAATACACAACTGCGTGCCCGGCGACAGATAGGCAGGTTGTCACAGACTAGGGAAGCATACTACCCGAATTAAAGGTGTGCTGGACCTCGGACTTCCAGACCACAAAGTGCCAACTGAGGTGCAAATAACACAGTTTTACCGTGGAACCTGCGGCACAATGTACTTCACGCTCCTCGGCGGAAATCCCACGATATATTCGTTTTGGTTATATGAGAGCTAATGCTGAAGAAGAAGAAGTACACACACCTGTCTCACTCCCGAGTGAATTTGGAAATTATCGGATATACATGTGCTCGCTCTTACTGCGCATTGATATTGGCGTGTATGCTCTGACATAGGCTTATCAGATGTTGGGAGACTTCATATGGTTGTTGTTGCCACGGTCCGATAGGGAAGAAAAGAATAGCAACACTGTTTACCTTCCATGCATGTCGTAAGAGGCGACTAACGAGGTTATGAGATGGAGTTGGCTGTCCTATCCCATATAGGGTCAGTGACCCAAAGCCATGCCGAAGTCGGATATATCAGACCGAAAGACGCAGATATTGCAGTAATTCTGTAAACCATGACACGACGTTCTCCGGACTACATCCTGCTAATCTGCAGGAGTTTGAGAAGGAACGCAGAAGAAGAACAATATGTCTGTAATGTTATCATAGTTGTGCACTATCCACTTTGTCAAAAGCTTTCTCTTGGTCCACGAAAGCCAAATATAAGTTTTAGTTATGTTCTGTCGCTCTTTCTGAAATTTGTTTGAGGGCGAAGATTGCATCTGTACAGCTTTTATTTTTCTGAAAGCCTAATTGTGTTTTGTTGAGCTGTGGTTCTATCTATGCGCGCATTCTTTTCTCTAATATCTTGCTAAAGATTTGTCCTATATAGCTTAAGAGTGATATGCTCCTATACTTAGTGCACTCTCTCTTACTGCCTTTTTTCTCCCAGATGGGAACAATCACCGTTGTGAGTTGAATCGACGAGGCCAAAACACCGATATTTATCATCAATGGGGAAAAGTGGCCGTGTGAAACATGAACAGCAAACAAAAGTGTCCACGATAAGCTGGAGGCAATTGAGATGTGGTTTTTTAAGAAGAGTGAAGAACATTTATTGGACAGCCAATAAAACTAATGTAGAAGTTCTCAGAGATGTTGAAGTAAAACGACAAATTATAGCAAAAATTAGAAGCAGATAATCAAGATTTTTAGTGTATGTTATGAGGAAAGTAAAACTTGAACATTTAGTAACCATTGGAAAGATCAAGGGGAGAAGAGACAGAGGAAGACAAAGAGAGAAATTTCTGGATGTGTTGTCCCCGTGGCACAAAAATAAGTCACCAAATGAACATATTAACAACACAAGTGACAGAGAATTGTGGAGAAGCATGGTTGTCTACACCACTCGGCATGGTATTTGATTGATTGAAGTTTTCAAAAACAAAATGTCATGTCTTGTAATGTCCAACATGTCTTTTTGTGCTTGATTTTTATTTCCTTTAATAGTTCCTTTATTTCATACGAAGTGTTGAAACAAACTTCAGATATAAGCATGTTCCAGGCGAACGAAAGAAGAAGAAATAAGAAGTGTTGTTAGAACTTCTTTGTTTTCTTCTCATTCCATGAAATTCTCCCTATTCTTCTATATACTCACACCCCAAAGGAGTCAAATCTGTCCTCTAGTTGTTTGTTCTGAGCCATACATTAATATAGAATAGATGTAGCATTTTATAATGATCATTTTTAGCTTGACTGTTGAAAGCAAATGTCACAGATAGGCCTACATATTGTGTATAAATTATACAGAAAATAAAACTAACAATTATTTGCGAAGCAAAATAAGTACTCTTGCAGACCAACAAGAAAATCTCATGGCAGCGAACAAATGAGGCTGGAAGAAGAAAAGGGGTTTGGAAGAAAGTATGGATAGAAAATATTAAAAAATGGACAAGATTAAAATTTCTCCACTCTTAAACAAATAATTGATAACAGAGAAGCATGGCGAAATTTTTATGTTGCTGTCTCCTGAGTGACACCACTACGACCCTGACGGATTATCTTGGGTTTGATAAAGAATTTGTTTAGATGTCAATATTTTCCTCATGTATTTGGAAGTGATTTTAGCCATTCATATTCTCCTTTAAACTCCTGTTTCACATCTACCACTATTTGTGATGTTCCCGAGATATTGGTAATCTTCTACTTGTTATAGTAGGCCTATCTCTCCGTGTATTTTTACGTTTAGCACATGTACATTTTGCTGATTATCGTAGTTTTTGTATGTTTATATCTAATGAATATATTAGTCTTTGTAGTTCATGTTCACTTTCAGCTAAAATGACCGCGTCATCGTCATATCTCAGGTTGTTTATTATTTTCCCACAGATCTTGAAAATAAGATCATCTCGGCATCCCTTCTATAGGCCCGTGTTAAACCCCTAGATATTCTAAATATCAAGAAAACAGAAGTAATGGTTATTTCAAATAAACAAAATACCACATCTTGCAAGATCAAAGTGAATGATATTGTATATAGTATTAGAACAGGCCCACCAATTCAAGTATTTTAAAGTTGTAGGCCTAAGTTACAACGATTACAGTAGATGGAAGTTTACAACCTTATCTTACCACTCTTTTTATTTCTATTATGTAGGCTTAGGGCCTATGATGAGTTGCTGTTTTCACACATTATTGATGTAGTTTGTTCTCAAATAAACCCTATTTGGGCATATTGAAAATGTATAAGAAAACAGCAATCAATACAAGGTAACTGCGTGAAACGTAACAACAATCAGACTTACGTAAAACACAGGTTTATATATCGTTTCAATGGGACACGACAGACTATAGCTAAAACTATTAGGTAATGATGGGCAATGATGAGCACACAAGAAATCATAAAAATTACAATACACAAATCACAGTCAACGTTTCAACCAAAAGGTCTTTATGAAGACACAAACAAAACATCAAAAGACGACGAATTGAAAAATTATCACAACATCCAACGTCTTTTGATGTTTTGTTTGTGTCTTGATAAAGACCTTTTGGTTGAAACGTTGACTGATTTGTATATTGTAATTTTTATGATTTCTTGTGTGCTCATCATTGCCTACTAGTTTTAGCTATAGTATGTCGTGTCCCATTGAAACGATATATAAACTTGTGTTTTACGTAAAAGAAAACAGCACGGATTAGGCAAATTTGCTCACAGGATATTTAGGCCCACAGCAATATTTTCATACACGCGCAGACAGGATGTTCAAGTACCTATCAACAGTTATACACAGACGTGTAGTTTATTTATCGTAATAGGACTTGGAGCAAACATTTTTACGTTTCGATTTAGTTTAAATGTATTACTAATAATGGTTAGGCATAGTGCAATTTATATGAATACTTTCGCAGCTGTGGACATAATTTAAATTATGAAACACATTTTTATTATTGGCAACGTGAAACAATCTCAATCACCTCATCAATCACATGACATATGTCTCCTATGCTAGTCATAGGCCCTATGTAATTTTGTAAGTGTATTAGTATTTTTTAATTCAAATATTTCATCTTGTCAATATCATTTCTTCAACAATATTACTGTATGATGTGTATCAAAAACGTGTTGTTCGTCCAATCATCCAATGTGTTTTGTGTAAAATGTTTTAAACATGGCGGGTGTCGTTTACTGGTTGAGTTTATTAATATTAGGCTTAGTTTTTAACCTAAATTAAACTCTCTTAACTTTTACCTAAGTTTAAATTGTTAGAAATAGAAATATAATAAGTAGAGATGTACCGAGACGTAAGAATATTATTATACCTATTTCATTCGTTATAACAGGCAATCCTTGGCCACATGATTGTAAAAATTAATCATTAATTAAAATTAATGATAATGTAAAAAAACCTAATTAAAAATTGATAATTCAGTACTTTTTTCTGGAAAAAAAGGTGAGTAGCCTATACATAGGATAATGCACCTATAAAAATAATACATATGGTGTTTATGACTGCAGTTTTACAGAAGTGGATAGTCTACTCTACTTTTGTTTTAGCAAGAATCGCCACCACCCTTCCCACTTGGTCCTAATACTTTGCTGCAGTTTGCACAACAGGTACTTTTGAAAACAAAAAACCAAGCTTATTTTATATTTACTTCCTTTGATTTGAAGCATTTTGAGAAATGAATAGGACCTAGTTTTCTTAGTTCTGCTCTCATAAAAAAGAGGTGAGGTTTGTTCTCTTTTGTTTATATGTTTGTGCATTCTTGGCAGTGTTCATTATCTAAAGAGGAAGAACTGAACCCTTTTGTGTGTGTTGACAGTGCCAGAAGGGATAGCAAAGAATAGTAACACTCTGACCTGCCATGAATGTCATAAGAAGCTCTTGATAGGTTTGAGATGAGTGTTCATTAATTCATTTAATATGTCACAGTAACCAAAAAGAACATGCTGAAGTAGGATGTGCGAATGCAAAATTTGCAGATATTGCAGCTAAGCTGGAAATCATGACACACCGCATTCAGTCCTTATGATTTGCAAACCAAAGTGAGATTGAGAATAAACACACAAAAAACCACTCAAACCATCCCATATATATACACAATATATATATACGCCTCACCTTTCACCTTTTCCATGCATAGGCCTACAGATATATACTAATACTTTAAAAAGATTGATATAAAGTCCATACTTTATTAATGCCTTCACTGCTGAAGACGGATGTGTCTGGGCCATTGGATAAATTAAGACTGCGACACAACACATTTCCATTTTCTGGACTACATCCTGCTGTAAATTGAGTAGGGCTATTGTCCTGCTATAGCAGATCCAGTAGGAGTTTGAGAATGAATGCTGAAGAATTCATGTTTTCAGAAGGTTCAATGTTTCAATTTCTTTCCTTGCTTTTTTAATCTGTTGTGTCAAAAAAAATCAATAGTTTGCACCGAGTATTTGTCACACCACAATTAATACCTATTTGTCACAATATAAAATAAACTAATACGTAATAACAAGAAAAATCATATGTGCAAGAGTATGCATCATTTTCAGAATATAAATCTGTTTTGTATGTGTTAAGTATAGGCTACAAATTTTGCCAGTGTATTTCTGGAGCCTGAAAGAGGTACAAATAGTGACAGTTTTCTGCCAGGTATGTCATAAGACATGACTAATGGATGGAATCGCGTGTTCCATCCCATAAAGGGTCAAAGTGGCCCATACGCAATGCTGAAATTGGATATGTCAGGCAGAAAGGTGCAGATATTTCAGCTAAGCTGTAAACCATAACACAAAACATTCCATTCTTTGGACATGTTTCCATTGTGTTTTGTGCGTGGCATCCTGATTATCTGTGCGCCTTTTGGCTGGATGCCTCCGTCTTCAGCAGTCTGCTTACTTGGGCAGGACTATGGTCCTGCTCGAGTGGGACTGCCCGACCAGTCTTAGTTTCCAGCCCCTGATGGCTGAACTAAGCCCCATCACCACTGCACGGTGCTGGTCTCGATGGGGAGCCAGTGGAAATATATTCAGTAAAGTTTACCAGCAAGGCATAAGACCACTCCTGGAATATGGTTCAGCTGCGTGGTGTCTTGCATCAAACACCACATTACAAGATCTAGATAAAGTGCAAAACCAGGCACTTAAAATAATGTTGGGAGCAATGAAATCAACACCCATAGCAGAGATGCAGAAAATGGGAAGAATGCAAACACTTGGCGAACGCAGAGACACAAAAGTACTAATTCAAGCAGAAAAGTTTCAGTGTATGCCAAGTCATCCAATGAAGGAAAGATTCCAAAATCTAGCAATGGGGCGACTGAAAAGGAGCAGCTTTATCCATCAAGCTAAACGACTCCGTAGACAACTTACAGACCTACCTGAAGTTGACAGCCCCTTAAGGTCTGTACCAGAACAAACCCCATGGAGTGAAAGGCATGGAATGCCAATATACATTCAGACCCATGTGAAAGGAATACTAAGCGAGGACGAACAGAACAGTGTGCAGCGAAGGACAGTCACCCTCAGTTTCCTGGATGAGGAATATCCACAAGATATATGGGTCAGAGTATACACAGATGGGTCAGCACAGAATGCCGTGAGGAATGGAGGTGCAGGTGTATATATAGAATATCCACACAAGCCTAGAAATACAATCAGAACACCAACAGGAAAATTCTGCAATAATTATGATGCAGAAATCCAGACAATTAGTGTGGCAGCTAAAAAACTGCTGAACTCCAACTCTGGCCTACAGCCTGTGGTATTCCTGACAGATGCAAGGTCAGTGCTTCAAGCTCTCCAGTCTGAAAAACTAACAGACTTGAAAAAACTACTTAGCGAATTGTCTTACCAGTATAGGGTAACCATGCAGTGGATACCCTCTCACTGTAGAATACCAGGAAATGAAAAAGCAGACCAACTAGCTAAGGAAGGTGCTGCCGAAGACCAACCAGATATACCAATCACCTACCATCAGAAAAAACAGATGATCAAGTCAATAAGAAAGCCACAAACACCAACACAAGATGACTATCACATTATGAACAGATCAGAACAAGTTATAATTCTACGTCTCAGAACAGGACACAACAGACTCCGCAGTCACATGTATACAAAGTTCAAGATTGGCAACACGGCCATGTGTACAGGCAGCACAGAGTGCCAAACATATACTTCAAGAGTGTTCTGAGCATGAAATGCTGAGGCAGACATATTGGCCAGAGGAAACAACACTGGAATCAAAGCTCTATGGGAAACTGTATGAACTACAAAAGACAGTGAGTTTTATTAAGGAGACAGAATTACAGATATAGACATGTTTCAAGTGAACGAAGAAGAAGTAGAAGAACATTCTTTGGATTAGGGCCTACATTTTGCTGGACTGCAGGAGTTTGTGTGAATGAATTCAGTTGAAGAAGAAAATAGCAAATTTAATTGTGAAGCCAGACTGTAGGACAATCCACCTGATGATGTGTCTGTAAAGTATATTTAATTACTGTTGCTGGTATTATCCACAGATATTCATGGCTGCTAAACGTCTCAGTTCCATTCTGTTGTACAATGGTCCAGGGAGTAATGAAGAGTGCATCAAATTCTTACGGCATTCCTTAATGTCTGCAGTAGATCTGAACCAACATTATCTCCACGATATAACACCTCAACAGCTTCTAGAAGGTGACAATAGAACCATGATATTTGTAGTGTTGTGTGTAGATTTAAAACATCCGTAGTATTGTGTGTAGATTGGAAACACCCACGGTGTTATGTGTAGATTGGAAACTTACATAGTATTGTGTGTAGATTCGAAACATCCATAATGTTGTGAGTAGATATGAAACAACAGATACGATTACAAGGGAAGAATTAGAAGTACTGCATAATCACCAAAATGTTGAAAGACATCTAAAACAGTGTATATATATCTCATGTGACTTATTGCAATCAATTTTCATAGCCTTGCCTGGTGTGGTAGAATGTGAAGACCACCATTGTTGGTGAGAGCTTTAGAAGTACAAAATGATGTGTACTTGTTCTTCATGGGTTATAGTAAAGCATTCAGCAAGGTAAAGCATTAAGAGATGATAAAAATATTAGAAAAACACCATGTTGGAGAGATCTAAAGATAGTAAGAAATATGTATCAGGAATAAACAGCTGCGATGAGGGTTGCAGTAATATAGGAGAATTCCAAAAGATATCAACTTGCTCTTACTTCCTATGTGCAGATGGGTGATCCCCAGAGCTTTCTTTCATAACCCGAAGACTCTTGACGGTGTGTGTAATACCCTGAGAATAAGCTTCCACTCAGAGGGAGACTGTCATGAGACGAGCTTGCTAGTTTTCTTGGGTCACCCACTAATTGCCTATCTGTGTATGAGGTGCTTCTCTGTAGGCAAACTATTTATTGTGTACAAAAAACACTTCATTGCTCACTATTATGGGATATTAAACCCAGTTTTCTCTGTATGACCATGGTGTCAACTGAGTTGGTGTGCTTCATAAAAGTATCATTTGACTTGGTGTGCTTCACCCTCAACGCCTGTATGTTTTACCAGACCTGAAAGGGGTAAAAATAACATTAGTGGTTACCTTCCATGCATGTCATAAGAAATGACTAAGGAGGTTGTGGGGGTGAAGTTTGCTGCCTCATCCTATTAAGGGTCAATATGAGTCAGAAATCATGCTGAAAGACATGTCAGGTTGAACATTGCAGATATCGCAGCAAACCTGTAAATTGTGACACAATGCATTTTATTCTCTGAACTACATCTTTATATTTCTAGATTTTTTACAGTAATCAATAATTTTCAAACCCGATCTCTATAGAAATGTAGGTCATTTGAAAAATATGTGGTTTGCAACTTGATTTTTTTAAATATAACCTTTGTACTTGGCAGAATCATAATAATTATTTAACTTTGAAGAGGGTCATTGATGGAGCAGTTTCCGACATGCTAATCCTAACCCTTTCTGTGGTGTATGTGTACTCATGTCACTTGATAGACAAAATTAATTGAATAGTTTACATATTTATTCAGCAGTTACCGGTATGTTATCTAGGAGATTTCCACTACAAAAGGGAAATTCCCACTGAGTCTTCTTCTGCGTTCAGCATCTGTGGTAATGTTATATTGTCAGGCCTGTCATCAGGGTGAAGTTCACTGTCTTCTCCAGCTCCTCTAGCTTTTGTCTCAAACCTGTATCCTCTGGCTAGGTCTGCTGTCTCTGCTCTTTGTATGTTTGGCAGTCCTGAGATATGTATTTTGGAGTCTAGGTCCATAAGGACACTCATCTGTGAATAAGAGCTTCAATCGGTAAAGGTGACCCAAAAGTCTGCAGTGGCCTGTTCAAAGATGAAAAATTGTGGTTTGTTGATATCTTTAGAGATGATGTATTGCATCATGTTTGTCTTCCACTTCTATTTGTTTCTTTCACTTTGCTGTGTATGTGTTCTGGATTATTGTTTTTGCTTCTCCATGGGGCAGTGGATGTCTGTGTTGCTCCATTTCGCTTCCTGCTTTTGACAGGTCATTTCCCATTTCCCATGATTCCATAGTGTGATGGTATCCACTAAAGGGCAATAGCTGATGATTTTTGAATATGTCTTAGCTCATGTCTGATGTTGTGTAGAAGGCTTTCATTTCTGTTGCTCTTGATTGATTCCAGTAGGGATCTGCAATCTGTGAATATAGCTCCCACTAAGTTACCTATGGAAACCCAGTGGACCACTTCTTATGTTTTGAGTATTAATTCTTGTGAAGTAACTAAGTCTATGCAAATAAAGTGCAAAGAAGAAGACCAAGAAGAAGAATCATGGACAACATCGAGGAATATCTACAAGAACTAAGAATTCTAAAGCTAAGCAGGTCACAGCAAACCACAATTTTTAGGCGCCCCACATGACACTGCAGACTTCAAGCACATCTCCACAAAATGAAGACTGTCCGAGCTGACCATTGCCCATGTCAAAAGGGTCCAAGCTGTGGGTGAACTCATGGTAAAGAGAAGGATTAACCAGGCTGTGGGCGAACTCATGATAGAGAGAAGGGTTAGCCAGGCTGTTGGTGAACTCATGATAGAGAGAAGGGTTAGCCAGGCTGTGGGTGAACTCATGATAGCGAGAAGGGTTAACCAGGCTGTGGGTGAAATCATGATAGCGAGAAGGACTAGCCAGGATATGGGCAAAATGATGATGACAGAGAGAATGGCTGTATTCACAAATGATATTGTTCATGTAGTGTTATGTTGTCGTGTTTTCATTATAGGATCATGGACGAAGTCAAGTCGTTTGATTGTGTTTGGGGGAGGTTATGATCTTGGCTATGAATCAGCCTTAGGGAGAGAGGGAGCTAATATGATCCGTAGATTTGTTGACAGTGGTGGATCTTACTTAGGCATCTGTGCTGGAGCCTATTGGGCATGTGATTATATTGAATTTGACAAAGGGGGACCACAAGAAGTGATCGGTGAAAGATTTATGAAATTTTATCCAGGTAAATTTAGCAGCTATTTTTTAGATACATCCGTCTATGGCGGAATTTTAAATTATGACATTTAATTTAATGTTTGAAATCATAATTCGTGAACAAGTAATAAGATTTGCAGTTAAGCTGTCTTTACTGCCAACCATATTTAATTCTCAACATTAAAATATGTTTATAGTTTTGGTTTTAAATTTAGTTGGAGATCTCCCTGGCATAGTGGTTAAGCCATTCACTTTGTGCTCAAGAGGCACAGGTTCAAATCCAGTTTGTATAATCTTGTTTTTAAAGGATTTTTGGGGAATGAGTGGTATTCTTGGCAAGCGGCACTATCCTCTTCGCTGATATGGAAGGAGTACATATGGTGGGGGGGGGGGGGGTATCCTGAGTGTCAGTCCTCTATACATTTTGAGCCCTTTACATTTATAGTTTCAGCCAGCAACCCCACAGAAAACTCTTCATGATCTCATTTATGCTAAAGAGTACAGTACAAGTAGATGTCACAACATAGTCGTGTTATTTCCCTTGTCTATGTTTGTAAATTTCATGTTCATCATTTAAAAATTATTTAGGGTTTGGGTTAGGATAGTTGTGTTTTACATAACTAACCCCAACCCTAAATAAATAAATATTTCAATTATTAAATTAAGAACATGAAATATACAAACATAGACAAGGGAAATAATTAAATATGTAGTGGCATCTACTTGTACTGCACACTCCTGGGAACCCGTATTCTAGAGAGTGAACACAGAAGAGAAGTCCTGTTAGAAGTCAGTGTTAATAAACAATCAGCACTCAAGTGGAGTCTATTGTACTGTTAAGAGCCAGCGATAATAAATAGAAAAACTCTACAGTGAAGTTATTGAAGATGTTCATGCAACTGCATAAATCTATAAGTAGTTCAGTTCAATAGGTTATAGAGGCATCTCTGGAGCACAGAAACAAAATAATAAAAACCTGTAAAATGTGCCTGAATCAGGAGTGCATCTATTTCCATAGAAAATTGTCTCATTTTATGTTGTGAGAAGAAAAACAAGTGTACTCTTAATATGATTGCGTCATTATTTTCTATGACACTTCTTATACACATTATAATACATCTACTAAATATAGTGTCACTTCATCATGAACTGCTTCTAACTGTGAGCAATATTCAGCCAGCATTGTAGTTGACCATTTTACCTAGTATCTCTGTTCCATTGTTGCGATATCTTGATGAAAATATGTTCATCACTAGCCATGTCACTGTTCTCAGGAGAGAAATCCAGATGGAAATGAAGTGGATTTTTAGAGTCTTATTGCAGCCAAGCATCTGATACTTCATCAGCACATCTTCTACTAGTACCTTGGAGTTTTCTGTCCTATCATTACCGAGAAAATTGGTGGACACTAGGCGAAAAGGCATTCCATGTTTGTTTCTCATCACCTGCAGCAAGTTGTTGAAATGGTCATCTTTTAAAAGCTCTCGAATTCTAGGACCGCAAAAACTCTGTCTTAATCTTTGCTGCACTGAGTCAAGGGAATTTTTCATGCAGGTATCAGAAAGCTGGCAAACTCCAGTTCATGGCTTTCACAAAATCCTTCATCAAACACAGTCTGATGTGAAGGGTGGTAGCAGGATTTTGTGAGACTTGACTAGAGCTGGGTGCTAGATATTCTTCTCTCCAATTACTATATTTTGTCTGCAAATCCATTCCTTCCATATGTAGTGCAGTTCTCTTGCTTGGCTATCCCATTCACATAAAACAGCACATGTACTTTGTATATCCTTGCTCATCATCATCAAGTGCCGTCTCCGCAACGAAGGTTGGCTGCAACGTATCTCCAATATCTCCTGTCTCTTGTTTTGGTGGTGCACTCTGCTAGACTGTAACCTGTCCATCGTGTAATGTTACTCTCCCACTTGTATCTCTGCCTACCTCTTGCTCGCTTCCCTTTGACTTTACCCTCAAGTAAGGTCTTCAATAGGGTGTCATGTCTTTTAATGTGTCCAAAGTATTTTATTTGCCTGATCTTTATTTCTCTTAGTAGTTCTTTCTTCATATCCTTGCTGCAGTCCAATTAAAAGGGCATCTACCTTCAAATCACCACATGGGTGCCAGTAGTACTTGTTATACTCAATGTAATTCAGTATCTGTTTTAAGTTATTGTATGTCTCTTATATGTGGACAGCATGCTCTACTGGAATAGATGGAATACAGTTTCCATCTGATGGATTAGATGGATAAGTTCAAATCATGAATCAGGTCATTTAGTTCTTCCTGTGTTATTCTGTGTGAGGTTGATGATGCACCACAGTGAAAATAGGGATCGCTGCATGCTGACTGACGGACCATGAGAAGAACAGGTCGGCTCACCCTTGTCCTCATCAGATAATCAAGAGAATATTCTGCTGGAGGTTCTGGAATCGGAAGTCCCTCACCATGTGGAACTGGTCTCAATGCAGACAGAATGTTTGGTAGACTATTATCGACTACTTTTGCTTCGCTATTCCGCCGGAAAAAAGAGGAATCAAGCAGAAGTAAGTCATTTATGTGGTTGCTTGGCTCTCTCCACACCATGGGAACTGCAAATGGCATTGATGTTCTTTTGCTATTCAACCACTGGGAAAGCTGTGTTGTACATGTTGAGCAGCATATGTGTGGTGCCCAAGGCTTGTCATGTTATCCACTCTTGCTGTTAAGCATAAGAGTGAATGAAGCTGGAGCTTGTGTTCCACGGCCAGATGTGTCACCTTGGCTGTACTATGACCGTGTTTGTTCAAGATGCCCCTGACATTTTCTATCCATCTTTTTCGTGGTCTTCCTTTGGCTTTGTACCCTGATCTCATTAACCATTAATATGCCTAAAAGATTGCAATAGCCGCTGGTCCAGATAACATCTCAGTAGAAATCATCAAGAGACAATGTTTACAAACTGCTTGGTAAAATATGGGATTGAGAAGACATACCAACAGACTAGAAAGAAAGGTATCTTGTCAAACTAACTAAGTAACTAAAAAGAGATTTAAAGGATTGCACAAATTACAGAGGGATAATGTTAAATACCGGGTATATTATCAGTTGCTGGAAAAATAATAAACATGATTATTCTTCCAGCTTTCATTCTCAAAATCCCATTGGATCTCTCTTGGACAATGGTCATACTGAATTTCCAGTAGGATGTAGTCCAGAGAATGGAATTGTGTTGTGCCGCTATTTTATTTGTACCAAATACCCAACAATCCATCTTTGATGCTTGGATTTATTCTAAATAGTCTACAGAATGTTATAAACAAACAGATAAGAGAAGAACAGGTAATTTCTGACAGAACAGATCAAGGACAGACCAGATAGCAACCATACATAGTTGCAGTAGAACAAAGCTTAGAAATGGAATTATAT
Organism: Meghimatium bilineatum; assembly: GCA_034231615.1. Taxonomy (NCBI): domain Eukaryota; kingdom Metazoa; phylum Mollusca; class Gastropoda; order Stylommatophora; family Philomycidae; genus Meghimatium; species Meghimatium bilineatum. Next base: position 52,035,690 of record CM067318.1, on the reverse strand, counting down.
ATATATATAGGCTGATAAACTGTCATCTGTGAAAAAAATTATCATCACATCTTGTCTCAGATTCTTATTTGTGTGTCTTTTATTCTTCTGCATTCGTTCTCAAATTCCTGCAGAGTAACGTGATGTAGTCTGGAATGTGTTGTGTCATGGTTTATAGCATTGCTGCGATATGCACCTTTCGGTCTGACACATCCAACTTTAGCATGACTAAGTCACTTTGACTCTATATGGAACAGGACAGCCAACTCCACCTCATAACCTCCTTATTCGTCTCTTACGATTTGCATGGAAGGTAAACAGTGTTTCTATTCTTTGCTCCCTATAATCCCCAGAGATATTTTAAAAATCCACTTTATAAACAAGACATCGCGAGCGGGATTCAAAATTGTGACCTCTTGAGCACTAATTAAACATACTAACCACTACACCTCCGCCGAAGACGGATGTGTCGGGCCATTGGCACAAATAAAACGGCGACAACGCATTTCCATTCTCTGGACTACATCCTGCTGGAAATCTAGGAGAACCATGGTCCTGCTACAGGGGAGATCCAGCGGAGTTTGAGGATGAACGCTGAAGAAGAAGAAGAATTACTACACCAGGGACACCCCCAGTCTTCTATCAAATAATTCCAATGGATGATGAAAAGATGCAGATATTGCACCTTTTTATTTTTGTTGAAGACCTCTAGGTCACAGGGAATTCTTCTTCTTCAGCTTTCGTTCTCAAACTCCCGCTGGATCTCCCTTGTAGCAGGACTATGATGCTACTAGATTTCCAGCAGGATGTAGTCCAGAGAATGGAAATGCATTGTGTCGCCGTTTTATTTGCGCCAATGGCCAGACACATACGTCTTCGGCAGGACAGGGAATACTAAATATGCAATCACTGCAGATGGGTCAGCAAATCTGAGAGAAGATGAGATAGTTGACCCAGAAGTGTGTGCTGTTCTTCTGGCAGGACAAGGTGATACTGGCACACTGGAATGTCTCCCTTCAGGGATGAAGTGCATCCATTAATTCCCCCTTACACATCTGTGCCTTGATACTTTATATGAGTTCAAGTGTCGCTTTGTTGCACATCTGAGAAACTATGATTTTGTTAAAAAGGTTATGGGCTGTCAAGAACTGCGTGATTACAGTTAAATTCATTATCATGAACGACGCAGACAACGTTCATGGCAGACAGTACAGACAAAATCTAAGACATTTTCAAAATGAACTGTACTAACAATCATTGTAAAATATTAGACTATCAAGAAGTTTTGCAAGGCCATCCTTCAACTGTTCATTTATGACATGACTTTTACTCACACAGGTATTTGCAAAGGTCCAGCATTGCCAGGCTTCAAGTATGACTCCAAGGCTGGTGTCCATGCAGTTCCAATCAAATATAAACAGAAAAACTTTCATGCATATTTAGATGGTGGAGGTTTCTTCAAGCCCTATGTACTATCAGCCGTAGATCAGACTGTCTCAGGAATATTAAAGTTTGGCACAGAGAGACTTGTGATCAAGTCAGAAGAAAGCGTAAGTGAATCACCCGTTGACTACCCAGAGTCTTACCTTGACCCTATATCAAGCAGTTCTTCAATAGTGGAAACTCTGGGTGTTTTCACTTCTCTAGAAAAGACTCCCTCAGCTATTGTTAAATGTATGGTTGGAGAAGGTGTGGCTGTTCTCTCAGGAGTCCATGTGGAGTTTCCAGCTCACCTTTTGGATGAAGATGATGTCTACCTGAAACCAAAGCTACCACATTTTCTGAGAAGTGATACTGTCAGGCTGCAGGTTTTCAAAGACATTCTCACAGAGCTAGGCATTAATGTTTGAAAGTTGGTCATCCTTATATTGTCTTCTGTTTAGTACATCACAGATCTATAGTTGATCATCACTGTTGTTTTCAGTTTAGTACATCACAGATCTATAGTTGATCATCACTTTTGTTTTCAGTTTAGTACATCACAGATATATAGTTGATCATCACTGTTGTTTTACGTTTAGTACATCACAGATCTATAGTTGATCATCACTGTTGTTTTCCGTTTAGTACATCACTCTCCCGTGTGTTGCCGGGGCCCGAAAGGGGAGCAAAGAATAGCAACACTGTTTACCTTCCATGCATGTCGTAAAAGGCGACTAAGGAGGTTATGGGATGGAGTTGGCTGTCCCATTCCATATAGGGTCAGTGACCCAAAGCCATGCTGAAGTCGGATGTGTCAGGCCGAAAGGCACAGATATCGCAGCAGTGCTGTAAACTATGACTCAACGCATTCCGTTCTCCGGACTACATCCTGCTAATCTGCAGGAGTTTGAGAACGAACGCAGAAGAAGAAGTACATCACTGACCTGCAGTTGATCATTACATTGTTGTCTCCTGTTTAGTACATCACTGACAGTTAGTCATCACATTGTTGTCTCCTGTTTAGTACATCACTGACAGTCATCACATTGTTGTCTCCTGTTTAGTACATCACTGACAGTTAGTCATCACATTGTTGTCTCCTGTTTAGTACATCACTGACAGTCATCACATTGTTGTCTCCTGTTTAGTACATCACTGACAGTTAGTCATCACATTGTTGTCTCCTGTTTAGTACATCACTGACAGTTAGTCATCACATTGTTGTCTCCTGTTTAGTACATCACTGACAGTTAGTCATCACATTGTTGTCTCCTGTTTAGTACATCACTGACAGTTAGTCATCACATTGTTGTCTCCTGTTTAATACATCACTGACAGTCATCACATTGTTGTCTCCCGTTTAGTACATCACTGACAGTTAGTCATCACATTGTTGTCTCCTGTTTAGTACATCACTGACAGTTAGTCATCACATTGTTGTCTCCTGTTTAGTACATCACTGACAGTTAGTCATCACATTGTTGTCTCCTGTTTAGTACATCACTGACAGTTAGTCATCACATTGTTGTCTCCTGTTTAGTACATCACTGACAGTTAGTCATCGCATTGTTGTCTCCTGTTTAGTACATCACTGACAGTCATCACATTGTTGTCTCCTGTTTAGTACATCACTGACAGTTAGTCATCACATTGTTGTCTCCTGTTTAGTACATCACTGACAGTTAGTCATCACATTGTTGTCTCCTGTTTAGTACATCACTGACAGTTAGTCATCACATTGTTGTCTCCTGTTTAGTACATCACTGACAGTTAGTCATCACATTGTTGTCTCCTGTTTAGTACATCAGTGACAGTTAGTCATCACATTGTTGTCTCCTGTTTAATACATCACTGACAGTCATCACATTGTTGTCTCCTGTTTAGTACATCACTGACAGTCATCACATTGTTGTCTCCTGTTTAATACATCACTGACAGTCATCACATTGTTGTCTCCTGTTTAGTACATCACTGACAGTCATCGCATTGTTGTCTCCTGTTTAGTACATCACTGACAGTTAGTCATCACATTGTTGTCTCCTGTTTAGTACATCACTGACAGTTAGTCATCACATTGTTGTCTCCTGTTTAGTACATCACTGACAGTTAGTCATCACATTGTTGTCTCCTGTTTAGTACATCACTGACAGTTAGTCATCACATTGTTGTCTCCTGTTTAGTACATCAGTGACAGTTAGTCATCACATTGTTGTCTCCTGTTTAATACATCACTGACAGTCATCACATTGTTGTCTCCTGTTTAGTACATCACTGACAGTCATCACATTGTTGTCTCCTGTTTAGTACATCACTGACTAAATTTGGTCATCACTTTGTTTTCTGTTTAGTATATTCTTCTTCGTTCATTCTCAAACTCCTGCAGATTAGCAGGATGTAGTCCGGAGAACGGAATGCATTGTGTCATGGTTTACAGCATTGCTGCGATATCTGTGCTTTTCAGCCTGACAATCCGACTTCAGCATGGCTTTGGGTCACTGACCCTATATGGAATGGGACAGCCAACTCCATCCCATAACCTCCTTAGTCGCCTTTTACGACATGCTTGGAAGGTAAACAGTGTTGCTATTCTTTGCTCCCCTTTCGGGCCCCGGCAACACACCTTTCGGGCCCCGGCAACACACGTTTAGTATATCACTGACCTACAGTTGGTCATCACATTGTTGTCTTATTTAGTACATCACTGACCTACAGTTGGGCATAACTTTGTTTTCTGTTTAGTATATCACTAAGAGTTGGTCATCAATTTGTTTTCTTCTGTTTAGTACATCACTGACCTACAGCTTGTCATCAATTTGTTTTCTGTTCAGTACATCACAGACAGTTGGTCATCAATGTGTTTTCTGTTTAGTACATACTGACACTAGGTCATCACTTTGTTGTCCTCTGTTTAGTACATCACTGACAGTTAGCAAGAATCATGTCAGTTCTCACCATAAATATGACAGAACCATGTCAGTAGTCACTGTAAATATGATAGAATCATGCCAGTGGTCAGTATGAAATATAACAACCATATCAGTAGTCACTAACCATATCATTTTCTGATAGATAGTGAGCATGTCTTAATTTAAATCAGCTACATACAGCTGAACAATCATACCAGCCACAAAAATGGCAACCTACTAATTGTAAATATTTCCAATAAATCACTACAGTAAAAAAATGGATTGATGATCTCATGCTGAATAGGATATGCAAACAGCCTATGTCAAAGGTTATGAGTCTGACCATGACGAGTCACAGGTTTTTTTCTTCTTTTTATACAATAACCAGTGCCATAAATTTTGCATACTATAAATTTTGAATTTGCTCAAATGTTAAGTAAAATCTAGAAATGTGCATGTTTTTTTAATGATTATGCAGCAGTTGAAATGATTGAGTATATAATTTATTGTGTGCTGTGTTAAAAAAAAATTGTATATAGTGCAAATAAGATATTGAAAATCTGTTGTTGTTTTTTTTACTAACAATAATTGTTATCTAAGGTCATCATGATGATTATTAGCTTGCACACAAAATTGTATAAGATCATTGCAGTTACAGATTTGTAAATACTGACAAATGTTTATGAATACATTATAGTTACATAAATATGCATAGGACAATATAATGACAGTTCTGAAGGTTATTTTATAGTAAATCTATTTATTGGCAAATATTGTTGGCATCGGGTAGACGTATATCTGTTCACCTTTTTGAGAACATTTGTTTAGAGACAATACAGTCAAATCCCATTATAACAACTTGGTACGGACTGACGAAATAAGTATGTGATTAAGAAAAATTTGCTATATACAGTACAAACAATATAGAATAAATATAATTGGGGATTTTGAAAAGTGTTTTTATATAGGGAAATCTATTATAAAAGGATGCACTACTGTCACTGTACAGATATCTTTCCTTGAGAAGTTAGTTTTATATCTTTACTACAGTAAGTAAAATAAATCAGATGTGTCAGACCATTTCTGTTCTCTGGACAACATCCTGGAAAAATAGTAGTGGGATCATTGTCCTGCTATAAGAGAGATCTGGTGGGAGTTTGTTTCAAGAAAAAGAAAAAAGTAAGCAACATGGAAATAAATTACTACCCTATGTGCCATCTTTAGCCAGTAAGGAACTAACAGTAAGCAAAACGAGTTGGTTCTGGGTCCAGCAAACAATGCCCATGTATGATATATATTCACATATTTTCTTCTTCTGCGTTCATTCTCAAACTCCAGAAGATTAGCAGGATGTAGTCTGGAGAACAGAATGCTTTGTGTCATGGTTTACAGCATTGTGATATCTGTGCCTTTCAGCCTTACACATCCGACTCAACATGGTTTTTGGTCACTTTGACTATATATGGAATGGGACAGCTAACTCCACATCCCATAACCTCCTTAGTCACCTCTTACGTATTCACATATGATTCTCCACAAAGTAGTCAGTGAGTGAGGAAATAAACATGTACATTTTAAAACATCATTCATATGAAATCAGTTTCAACATATACATAATGTGGGTCTTCTCGAACATTTCACACGATGTTTCCGTGCATATAAATTAAACAGATATGGTTAGAGGGTGCAACCCTGTCGGACACATTTTGGATTTCGAACCAGTCGGATGTTTCTCCCTTGAGGCGGACAGATGCCTATTTCTCCTGATAAAGCATTTTAATGAGTGACAGGAGATAATGTGTAACTCTATAACCATATAGATAAGCTGTTTGCATTGTGCTTAAGAGGTCATGGGTTCGAATCTAGCTCATGTCGTCTTGTTTACAAAGTGGATTTTTTTTAGATACCTGGGGATTATCACTTGAAACTACTACGTGCTATGTACTCTTGGCAGGCGACATGCAGCTTCGTTTAGAGGGACAGAGTACATATATGGAAACCAGAGTACAATTAAATCAATCCTTTACACCCTTATTCTATTACCATAAGTTATTATTTTGTACTATCTATAAACTGCAGTCAATAGACAGCTAACATTACCTTCAGAACCATCATTATTTTGTCCTATCTATAAACTGCAGTCAATAGACAGCTAACATTACCTTCAGAACCATCATTATTTTGTCTTTGTTCAAAAAGAAGCATTGTTCAAATGAAATTTGCCAGTGCTGCGTCACCAATGCCAGAAGCAGGAAGATGTCATTACTGATGTAATAAGCACACAGTAATGATCAAATGGTCACTTTTATGCTTAGTGTCTGATGCAGGGTAGCCGATACCATGACCTATGTGATAACAAATCCGTCCAAATTAAACCAGTGAGTAGTGATGCAGCTTCCTACAGCCAATGGATGTTAACCAACCTATATTCATCACAGGCGAATGGTAAAAAATGTGTGTCGAAGACAACTATTAATGGATTTGGCATGAATGTTTTGGGATGGCCAACAAATTATCATTTGAGGCTGGGTCAGGCACATGTGACAGGAGAAGTCATCACAAAGATGGATGCAGCAATATGGGATGACAGTCGCCCGAGTTTTCTAGTTGATGAATTCTCTGTGTCATTAGAGACAGTTAAAATTATGGTTTGGAAGAAACTGAAGTATTGGAGAGTATTTTGAGTAAGTACCACAGTTATTGGCTGACTACCTTAAGGAAGAATGAATGCAGTGGAGTTTGAACCATTATGCAGAATTACTAGCTGGAGGCTGATGCATTTCTATCACGTATAGTGGCAGGTAGTGAATTTTAGTGTCACCACTTTGAGACATGCAGCATGCAATGAAAAAATCCTGAATCATCAAGTAGAAAAAAATTCTAATCGCAAATTTCTACAGGAAAGGTTATGATTACTGTCTTTTTTTTACTAGGAAGGACTCTTGTTGGTGGACTTTAACACAACTGTTGACATACCATTCCTAACTTTGTAATAATCCCACTTGGACAGGTTTCAAATGAACACATTTTGTACAAACTGCACACACTAATATTCCCTTCATGACTGTCATTATTTTGTCCTATATACTATCTCCATCTATTTATAAATCTGTAACCCATCTTTGATGTCTGTCCATGCTTTTCTTTGTCATCATCTGCTTCTTCCACCTTCGATCATTCCCTGTAGTATGGGTTTTGTCAAGGAATCATGTCGGTATACCTGTCCAAACCAATGTTTTTCTTACGTGCACATTTGTCTAATTTATCTATAGAAGATTTGTAGAATTTGCTGGTAAACATTTGTATTTGAAGGCCTCATGCCTGAACTTTGCTGGTAAACATTTGTATTTGAATGCCTCATGCCTGAACTTTGCTGGTAAACATTTGTATTTGAACGCCTCATGCCTGAACTTTTAGTTTTAAACTGGGTGTCTATAAACCAGAAATGGGAGTGACAGAAAGTGTGCCCACTTTCACACACCAGCAATTTTATTACCATTCATGGGCCAGGATTCAATTAAAGGGAGATAAGAACTGACTTCAATAAATTAGTAGTAGACCTACAATGATTTATAACATTTAAAAAAATATCAATTCACGTACATTTTCTCATTAGTCATGCACTCCATCAAAATGGAGTGCGATAGCCAAGTTGATAGTCAACTTGCTTGCTATCATCAGGTGCCAGGATCGAAACAATGGCCAAACAAAAAAAAGTAAGGGTTGTGATTTCTCACTTGCCATTAACTCTCCTCCAGTCAACTTAGCTCATAAGTAACTGATGCATGAGTTATGGGAAATAAAGGCAGTAAGAAAGGGAACTTGCAACTGCACTTAATAGCTGTTGTGATTTAGTACATGAAGAGTTATCTTCATCCCTGACAGCAGATTTCCAAACTGAACACATTGATTGCAGAATATTTTACTTTATTTAAAAACAAATTCCCAATTACATTGTCATTTTGTACGCATGCTACAAAAAATGTATTTGCTTACATGATCTATATTTGGCTAATATATAATTCCAGTCATATTATAAACAAATGAGATTATGTTTATCAATCAAGGAAAGTTCCATTATTGTTAATGGTGCATTAATAGTTTAAATTAGAGATTATTTCGCTCGTGTGTTGTCGGGGCCTGAAAGGGGAGCAAATAATAGCAACACTGTTTACCTTCCATGCATGTCGTACGTGGCGACGGGATGGGGTTGGCTGTCCCATCCCATATGGGGTAAGTGACTCAAAGCCATCCTGAAGTCGGATGTATCAGGCCGAAAGGCGCAGATATCGCAGCAATGCTGTAAACCATGACACAACGCATTCCGTTCTCCGGACTACATCCTGCTGATCTGCAGGAGTTTGAGAATGAATGCAGAAGAAGACGAAGAGATTATTTTTTCACAATTTTGACAGTGACTTTCACCAATATAAACCTCTCTGCAGAATTAATTAGGACCTCATTCGTTACATTTATTATTGTTTTGATTTTCATTGGTCACTATTTATATACTTGTAATCGCCTGCCAAAAATAGCAGAAGCAGACCAACAAAACACACGGAATAAAGCTAAATCTGCCTTTAAAGTAATCTTTACTGTGGTCTTACTAGAGACCTGTCATGGTTTGACACTGTAGGAAGTATTTGAAATGAGCTTAACTGCATCCAATGACACAGGTAATTAAACCTGCAGCTGAGCAATAAATATGTCAGGTTCATTCACACTGACCAATACAAATAATAGCACATTCTAAGGGGAGGCAATTGCCATGTGGTGGACAGTAAATATGTCTGGTTCAGACACACCTACTATAGAAGAAATTATCATTTTAACTACAAGTTCAAACATCTGATGAGTTGTTTGATGCCTGTGGGGAGATATGTTCTAACTATGAAGCTGAAAATAACAGCACTAGAAATTGCCTTGTACCACCTGAAGACCATATTTGATGCCTTCCCATCAAAAGTCCAAAACGTTATTTTTACAGACTGCTCTCCAAGCACTGGAATGTGATGGACATTGTAAACCCGAGCTAGCTGAAATATACCACCATGCCAACCAGCTGCTCACATCTTATGATGTCAACATTGTTATGCAGTGGATTCCTGGCCACTCAAACACACCTGGCAATGATAAGGCAGACAGACTAGCAAAGAGGGGAGCACAACAAGAACAGCCTTATACAGAAACAACAATGCACACAGTTAAAATGATTCTGAAATCTGTGAACAAAGAAAATTGGATGAACAGATGGGCCATGGAAACGCTGGGAGGGAAATCTATAAATATATGACCAGCCCAAATCCTAAAGGCAATATCAACCTCCTGGAAAGAAAAGACCAGAGTATCATATTCCGACTGCGCACACAACATGTACAGCTTAACAATCACCTGAACAGAATACAACCACAACACACTCCAGGGTCCGGCTGTGCACTCATCCATATGAAACTGTTGACCACCACCTTTTTGAATGTCCAGCGCTGAATGACATCAGGAAAATGCTTCTCCCTCCAGGGCCAGATAAATGAAACACATATGGAACAAAACAACAACTCACAAACACATGCATATATCACACAATGGCATTGGGTCAAAGGGCATGAGCCCATGGACCGCTGGATCAGCAACCAACCAACTACAAGTTCCAAGTTTTAATTGTCTATTGTTTCAACCCCTTAAATATCGCATGAGATTCTAGAAATTAAATATGCAGATGACACCACACCAATATCAAGGAGCCCAACAGAATTATATCACATGATTATATCAGTCAAACATAATGAGGCACAATATCTTTTCCTCAAAAAAAAAAAAATAATGCATATCAGCTGCTAATCTGCAGGAGTTTGAGAACGTAAGAAGAAGCAGAGATGAACTCACACCTACAATGTCATTGACAAAGACCAACTAGAAAATGTTAGCAACTTTGAATATCTCGGGTCACCATCAACATCGCATGAAATTGCTCTTCAGAGATCTTTAAGAGATTAGCAATGTCCCTACAAAAAAACATCACAGATGAAAAATCTATGGCAAGAGGCAAATAGAAAAACAAAATTACAATTGTTAAGAAGCAATATCTTTCCAGTGGCAACATACGATTGTGAGTAGTGGGCAATGACATCTGAATGGGAAAAGAAAATATTAACATTTGAAATGAAATGTTATAGAAAGGACGTAAGAGTATCATGGACAGAAAGATGAACCAACGCAGACGTCCACAAAGACCTGAACGTAGAAGAAGGATGGATCCTCAAAACTATCACAAAAATTCAAACCCACTTTTTTCTGACATATAAAGAGATACAATGGTTTAGAAAGATTAATCATGGAGGGAAAGTTTCAGGACAAGAGGCAGACCAAGACTATGATGGAACATGTCATCGAAGAGCTGAACATGACACTAGAAGAAGCTGGGCAGCTTGCACAGATCCGAGAGGCTTACAGAATGGTAGTGAGGACAATGTTCTGGAAAGGACATGTCACATTGATAGAATTGTTTCTCCATGTCCGCAGTGAATGTCCAACTCTTACAACCACATAGCACAATAAAAAACCTGGTACTTACATGGAAAGATGTAAAATTCCTCATTTAACAGAAATTGAACCAAGTTCCTACCACTATAGGAAAAAGTTTTACTTCTTTGTGAGTAGAAAAGCACAGTATTTAATTGTGTGGGCTGTTTTTACAAATTGAAACCGAAAAACAATAACTGTGGACAGTGCTAGGGAAAATAGAAGAATGTGATGTTACACAGAGTAAAATACCATCTGAGATTTTGGTACTTGTCCTCAATCCAACTGCAAAGCACACATTTTAATTAGCCCCTTTTCATGTTTGAAACTAGTTTTCAAAGGGCTACCTTTGAAAATCACAAATGTAGAACACTTTGTCTTCTTATGGTCCATGCCATGTGGCATTGGTTACCATGTTTTTCCAGTCTTGTTTCATGTGTTGTCAATCATTTCTGACACCTATGTTTTGAAATGCCACAATGCTAGGTTGTGAAGCATCTTTTCTCTTGGTCTTCCCATATTCCTCTTGCACTTGTCTGTTGCCAGGATGTGATCCATATTTCCTCTTCTCATGTGCACACAAATTTTTGGCTGCCTCTTAGGACACTAAGGGATAACAATTATAACTATAGCGATAACTAAGAGATAACAATTATATTTTATGCTTTCCTGGTAGAGTGAGCAGAAGTAATACAGTTTGTTATAGTCTTCCATGTGATAATTATATACCGGTGTGTTGTTCCTGCATTATACTGTGATCAAATTGATTGATGAAATTCTTATTTGTTGATATATGACTGAAATTGGAGAAAAACAGCTCCGAATTGAATTAATTCTGTCTATCATCATCTTATACTGATGTGAGTTATCTGGTGAGTTTAAACCTTGTGAGGAGTCAGTTTTTATGTGGTGCATAAACAATTAGACAAATGTTTTTTCATTTGGAATCAAGTTTTCATGTGGTGTGTAAGTAAATAGAATAAACTTATAAACATGATTACCACCACAATAAGTGTTGTCATGATCTGTCTGAGAATAAATGTATAAACATGACTACCAACAGAGTTATATATTACTTTCATGTATTATTTTACTGCATAATTTGTGTCTTCTTTCTTGAACTTACTAAGTAATTTCGATTTGTATGTGCCTCTTGATTAGTTCATTGTTCCTAAACTTCATCCTTTCCCACCATCCACAAATAATTAATGAAGTTTACTACACCTTGCTCAACCATCATCTACAAATTCATAATTAACCTTTAGGACCCTTTGGTCGCAACATTGCACCTTGCGTGTGCGTCCCACCTTGCCTGTGCGCAATCATTTGCCATACGATATCGCTCCATTCCCGAGTATGGAACCTTCACGAAGTTAAAGCTTATATGACGTAGAATTCCCGCCACACGAAGCTAGGAATACATCACAGTTTAAAGGTCAAATTCCTTTACACATTACGATTGTAAGAGAGAGAAAGCCCGTTGAATTTGTCAACGCATTTCTAGAGCGACTTTAGCCATTTTCGGCTGCATTTTACTATCAAATTGAGTACCGAGTGGCATGGGTAAGTGATCGTGACTACATGTTCTAATTGTTGTTTTTTGTGTTTAATATGTTGTTATTTGATAAGAAAGTGGGTGTATTCATTCAAAAATACAAAAATAATATGTATCAGGGATGCCACGTGTGTGCATGGACAATAATTACGTTGTGTGTCGGGCTAGACCTAGTGTTGACCGGACGGATGTTATATGCGATTTCTTCACGTTTTATTAGTTTTTTTAAGTTCATATTATATTAGTTTTGATATAAAACAATATATATACAATATGTATAGGTATTTATGAGGATTTTATCAATGTTGCCACACATTGCTCATGTATTAGGGTCGTCACGAAGATATATTTGCGATTTTGAAAATGGCGTTTTGCATTTTTCGCCCAAATTTTCAACTTGACAACTTGCTCACAACTGTTATATCACACATACAACAACAACAACACGATTATATTCACTATTCACTCCTTTATTTAGATGTGCAAAAATTATTTTGATATCTTTTAAAACAAAAAAGTTATGACGTTTTCAAAACACCCACCATCAATAACGCAAATTTTCCAAAAAATAAGTCAGGTCCCAGGGGGATGTTGCATTATTTTAAGTCAGAGCCCTAAAGGTTAATCAAGTTTACTACACCTTGATCAACCATCACCTACAAATTTATAATTAATCAAGTTTACTACACCTTGATCAACCATCACCTACAAATTTATAATTAATCAAGTTTACTACACCTTGATCAACCATCACCTACAAATTTATAATTAATCAAGTTTACTACACCTTGATCAACCATCATCTACAAATTTATAATTAATCAAGTTTACTACACCTTGATCAACCATCACCTACAAAAGGTAATCAAGTTTACTACACCTTGATCAACCATCACCTACAAAAGGTAATCAAGTTTACTACACCTTGATCAACCATCACCTACAAAAGGTAATCAAGTTTACTACACCTTGATCAACCATCACCTACAAAAGGTAATCAAGTTTACTACACCTTGATCAACCATCACCTACAAAAGGTAATCAAGTTTACTACACCTTGATCAACCATCACCTACAAATAGTTAATCAAGTTTACTACACCTTGATCAACCATCATCTACAAATTTATAATTAATCAAGTTTACTACACCTTGATCAACCATCATCTACAAAAGGTAATCAAGTTTACTACACCTTGATAACCATCACCTACAAATAGTTAATCAAGTTTACTACACCTTGATCAACCATCATCTACAAATTTATAATTAATCAAGTTTACTACACCTTGATCAACCATCATCTACAAATTTATAATTAATCAAGTTTACTACACCTTGATCAACCATCATCTACAAATAGTTAATCAAGTTTACTACACCTTGATCAACCATCATCTACAAATAGTTAATCAAGTTTACTACACCTTGATGAACCATCATCTACAAATTTATAATTAATCAAGTTTACTACACCTTGATCAATCATCATCTACAAATAGGTAATCAAGTTTACTACACATTGTTCAACCATCATCTACAAATAGTTAATCAAGTTTTCCGGCTACACTGTTCTCCTTGTGACTAAAGTGTCCTGACTTGTTTAGTTCTTCATTAAGATTGCACAACTGTTGCAGGAAGCCTTGGTTAGGGCACACCTCTCTCTTTTCCCTGATCAGCCGCAGTGCATCTTGTACACACATGTGTTTCTTGATCATCAAATATGCCACCACTAAAGTTGGTGATCTGCTGGCTCCTTGAACACAGTGAACAAACACTTTACCTGATAGCAAAACAATTAAAATGTGATATTATCATTATATAGTATCATAAATCTAGTGTATAAATCATTACTTAAATCATCACAGCAACAGCGATGAACAGACTAATAAAAAGGGTCTTGATCTCCCATGCCAGAATTCTAGGTTATCAAGCATCTTCTCTCTTGGTCTTCCCCTACCTCTCTTGCTCTTCAACTTGCCTGTTGTTACAATGTGTTCCAACTTTCCTCTTCTCATGATGTGTCCAAAAATGTGGACCATCTTTCTGATGTGGGTAAGCAGTTCTTCTTGAATTAACTTCTCTCAAGAGATCTTCATAGCACTTTTTATCTGTCCATTGTGTTCTCAACATTCTTCTATAAAATCACATCTTAGCTGCCTCAATATAATTTTTCACTGTTCTGCTTATCATCCAGGATTCACTTCCATACATCAGAACTGGTTCTATATAACTTCTAAGAACTCTCACCTTAACTTACAAAGATATATTACATAGGATGGTCTTAATCTTGTGAAATGTTGCCTTTACAAGCAAAGTAGGAAGCATCAGGATAAATGAAAATAATTCTTACGGCTGATGGGAATTGAACCAGGCCCATTCTAGCGACACTGAATTGCCTTGCAACTCAAATAAACAGGTTTTCTGTACTTGACCAACCACAGATATGATCTTGTCAAGACTTTCAACTTGTGTACTCTCAAGTCAATGATAATGGACCAATTGAGACAAAAAATACGGAAAAACGTGTGTGCAATTGTTGCTAGGCGATTTGGTGCAGTAGAACGGACTGGTTCAATTCCCGTTAGTCTCAAGAATTTTAAAAATTGTCCTCTGGCTTCCTACTTAAATTTACTTGTATAAACAATTGAGACAAGTACTATTGCAACAACAACAAACATCTCATACAAGTATTGAAGTATCCTAAGGAACACAAACATAGAACATCCGTATTCGTACTATAAGGGCATATAGACCTGCTTATAAACATAAATAACATAGAGATAGGACAATGTTGCTTCACACAATAGCTTAATCATCATGTGACATATTCTTTTCATAATGTAGTCTTCCTTATGGATTCTCTGAACACTCTGATATTCTGGGCGAGTTGACCTGCCGCAGCTAGAGACAATGTTTAAACAATCTGATATATCACTGCACCATCATCGTCTTGGGCGCCCTGTTGCCGTTAACTCTGCTGTCAGCTATTAATCTTTCCATGCTATTATGTCTCCATATGATCAAAAAAACCAAACATATTCTTTGTAGGATGCCAGCCCTCTTCGACTTTATTGATCTTAACACTTCTTGATTTGTCTTTCTCGCTTGTCCATGGTATATGTAAAATTCTTCTGAAGTATCTCATTTTGAAAGCAGAAATTCTCTTTGGTATTGTTTTATTAAATATCCATGCCTCACAACCATATATTGCCACTGGAAATACACATTCTTGCGTAGTACCTTGCCAAAGATTTTTCATTTGTGCAAGTTTCAGTGTTGCCATTGCAACTCTGCTCTTAATTTTGACACCACTGTCTCCTGAGCTTTTTATGTTTGTGCCCAAATACTGAAAATTTGTTATTACCTCTAGTTTGAAAATGTCAATTATTATCTTTGGTTGTACTTTTACTTTATCCATTATCATAATTTTTTCTTCTTCATATTTAAGTACAGGTTTTGGGTTTCACTGTGTTATTTTGTTGATAGTAACATTTGCTTTAGACCATATCCGTTTGATGTTAAGATCACTGTGTCGTAAACAAACAGACCAGCTCTGCCAGAATATCACCCTAACTAACAACATAAACTACAACATCTCACAAATAAACAAAGCGATACTCCAATCCGCACAGAAGGCAATCCCAAGGGGCAGACGAAGAGAATTATTAGAGTGAGACCCTAGAAAATTTGCATAACGAGCTGAATGATGCAAGATATACAATGGAGCAAAACCCTACATTAGAAAACACAATTAAATCAAACACATGTTTGATGAACAGAGGGGTGCAAAGGGTACCGGATTGTTCTTTGTAGAATCAGGGTTAGCAGATAACCAAGATCTCAAAATACCTCCTCATGGTGCACCCTGGAAACAAATACAGCTGCTCATGCTGATTCTGGCTAAATCTTTTGGGAATTGTGTCCGTGAATGTGGAGGCAACAGACAGAAAGAGTTTAGACAGACAATATCTCGGACACTACAGCGCCAACACATGCATTGGCACTATCGATACACAGTGACAGTCAGTTCAGCAGAAGCATTGGAGGGGTGGCCAATGAAAAAGTAGATGCATGGCGAGAGACCAAAAGACAACATACTGAGTACAATGAAAGGGCAGCACAGCTACAACTGCAAATAGATTTTGAAAACGTTCCAAGGAAATCAGAACTACAAGCTCTGTTAGCTCAAGACAAGCTTCTAGTTACCCGTGGTTCTTATGGGCAGAGAGCCAGACCAAATCATGGATGCCTGGCAAAGCTAGAAGACCTAGCCCAACTCTAATATTGAACTTTCCTATATCGGAAACATGCTCGCGAAGAGAAAGGGTTCCATATCCAATGGGCTCAGGCACAAATGGGACAACGATGGCAGCCCTGGCCCAACTCTACTGTCAAGCTTTCCTATACCGGAAATATACTTGCAGAGAGTTCAGTACCCAATGGGCTAGGTACAAATAGGACAAGGTCATTCAGCTCGAGAACATGCCTTTGCTCCCAAACGCGTGGTGAAACTCAGACTGATACGAGGGGTTCATGATGTTGGTTAACGACACCAAGAAAATGAAGAAAGCGGCTAAGAAAGCGAACGACACATCGGCTAAGAACGGTCCAACTCTTCTGCTGAGTTCTTCTTTCACCGGAACCAGGCACAGGGAGGAAAAAAGGTTCAGTACCCGATGGGCACAGGCACAGAATGTCTATTTGCACAAGGCAAGTTCTCTGAACTGATGGTTGAACACCTCGTGTGAGATAGATGTGAACGACAATCATCTCAGCGAAGAGTCAGTATAAACCCGCGCGCCATCGACAGATAGACAGGCTGTCACTGGCTAGGGAAGCCTACTACCCAAATAAAATTCACAACGAAAATGGATGTGCTGGGCCTCGGATGTCCCGGTCACAAAGTGAACCAACCGAGGTGCAAATTACACAGTTCAACTGTGGAACTTGCAGTACAATGTACTTCATGCTCCCAGGTGGAAATAACATGATTTTTCTATGTGGTTATAAGAGAGCAAATGCAGAAGAATGGAAAAACCTGCTTACTTGAGTTACAAGGTGATATGGTGCCACTAAAACACCTGGTTCAATTCCCATTTGTCTCAAGAATTTTTAATTTATCCTCAAGCTTCCTACTTGAATTTACCTCCAATGTGAAATTTCTGGACATATCCATCACTATCCAACTCTCCTGTCATAGCACATTTATACACAACAAATCAACTAAAGCCCATATGTATCTTCTCTATACCTCCACCCATCCCTCTCATCATCATCATCAAGTGCCGTCTCCGCAACGAAGGTTGGCTGCAACGTATCTCCAACATCTCCTGTCTCTTGTCTTGGTGGTGCACTCTGCTAGACTGTAACCTGTCCATCGTGTAATGTTACTCTCCCACTTGTATCTCTGCCTACCTCTTGCTCGCTTCCCTTTGACTTTACCCTCAAGTAAGGTCTTCAATAGGGTGTCATGTCTTTTAATGTGTCCAAAGTATTTTATTTGCCTGATCTTTATTTCTCTTAGTAGTTCTTTCTTCATATTAAGTGTTTTTAGCACCTCTTTATTTGTTTTCTTCTCTTTCCATGATGTTCTCCCTATTCTTCTATATACCCACATCTCAAAGGCATCAATTTTGTCTTCTAATTGTTTATTTAGTGTCCATGTTTCTGAGCCATACATTAATATGGAATAGATGTAGCATTTTATAATTCTCATTTTTAACTTGTTTGTAATTTGTTTAGATATTAATAATTTCCTCATGTCATTGAAGGTACTTTTAGCCATTCCTATTCTCCTTTTAACTTCTGTTTCACATCTGCCATCATTTGTGACTATGTGTCCAAGATATTGATACTGTTTTACTTGTTGTAGTTTCTCTCCCTGTATGTTTATGTTTACCTCCTGTTCTTCTGTGTTTTTGCTGACCCATCCCTCTGCCTGTCGTCATTTCCTGCCATTCTCTCAACTTCTCAACCACTGTGTAGTGGGGAAAAGGACTGTCTCAAAGTCCATGAGATGATGGATTGCTTCTGTTGCTGCCGATAACCTAATAGGATCAGGTTTTGAGTTTGCAACCTCTCCCGCCAGGTCACCCTCAAGAACACTTAGAGGTCTTCCTCCACAGACAGGGTCAAACTTGTTCTCGCCTTCCACCACATAGCTACTGTCCATCATGTCATATTCCGACGCATTCTTCTTCTTTAGTTATATCCCAAGATGCATGATGTGTTCTGCGACTCTTCTCTAGGTGCTTACAGACATCACAAAAACATCAAAGATATATTGGTCCTGAGTCATCTCAAGCCAGACGCCCCTAATCACTTTGGCACCATCAGCTGCAAATGTAGTAAATGCTACACATATGCATATTTCACCCAGACCTAGTGTTACACTCACCAAAGCCACCTTCACCATTGAGGAGAGTTTCACATGTCCCACAATGTCATGTATGCCATCATCTGCTATCACATACATGGGTAAGACTGGAAGGATGCTTGCAGATCGATTCTGTGAACATCAGTACAGCATCAAAATCCAGACTGATACTCCTGTTGCTGACCACTTCAATGGCACGTGCCATCGGGGTGCTCGTGATATTCATGTGACGGCCATTTAGACATGTTTCTCAGATGACTAGACCCAACACGCTGTGAGAATAGTTATATATATCAATTTGGCATGATTGAATCCTTTGGGATAATGTCTATCAGTCATTTCTCTGTTTGTTTTGTTTCATCAATATTTGGGTGTATTTTGTCTATTTTCTGTTTGTGTTGTTTAATCTCTGACCTTCTAGTTTTTACACTTCTGGGTTACATCTATATTACCGGTAAGCTCTGCCATCTGAGCTAAACATCAATAGTACCATTCTTATTTGTTGTTTCATTGTGAATGTTTTCTTGATAAAGTCCTTTTGGCTAAAATGTCAATTTGTATGTATTTCCAGTGATCAGTAAAACTTCATTGCCCTGTTCCAACTAAATTTCAGTTTTGCTGCAGTGATTACATTTTATCAATTACAAGTGGAAGATCTGGATTTAAAGAACATTCTATAACACTCATGTGTTGCCTGAAAGGGCATTCCATGCATGTCATAAAAGGTGACTTAGGAGATTATTGGGTGGAATTTTCTGTCCCAACCCATATAGGGTAAAACCCAGAAGTCATGCTGAAGTTGGATGTGTTGGGCCAAAAAGCTCAGATATTGCAACAAAGCTGTAAACCATGACAATGCATGCTGTTTTCCTAACTACATCCTGCTAATTTGCAGGAGTTTGAGAATGAATGAATGCAGAAGAAGGACAAACTGTAATACTGATCTTACTTTTCCAAATTAAGATAAAATAATTTTCCTTGCCATGGCAGCCATCATGAGTCTTATATTGATCTCTCATTTCAATGAACATGTTTATAAACACAAACATGAACAGGTGAAAAACCTGGATTAAAAGAATATTTTATAAAAGTCAGCTTGAAAAACAATTCACTAGCAATAATAAAAATTTTTTGAGAACACAAAATTATATAAACTAAAATATAATTATTTAATTCTGGTTCATTGTTCACAGATAATTCGGCCCTTGGACTACATCCAGCTACTTGCCTCAAAAATTATCATTTGACTCTTAGTATACACAGCTGAAAGCCAAGTTTTTATAAGCTGCGTTAAGAAAAAACTACTACATGTATTTCAAGCAACTTCAGGTGGCTTCTAGTAAAAATGGGGATGACTAAGATCTACTTCAAAAGGCATCTCATATTTAAAAGTTAAAAGATAATTTTTTTAAAGTTGACATTTTTATTTCCAACCTTTTCCATTTAGCCCAGACTGGATAAAATCAGCAGCAGGGATAAAGTGTTTGGATAAGTCGCAGTTAATGAAATCTGTTGCTTCAATTCCCATGAATTGAATATTGGCTCGTTTGTACATCTCAGCGTTTGTGTTGACATGAAATGTATCTTCACCAAGAGCTGCATTCAGCACATGTGTCACTGACAATCTTGTCATGCAGCTAACACTACGTGCAGAATCACTGTAATAATGAATGAAACAATTAACTGGTATTCATTAATAACTGAAAAAAATATCTTGCATAAATTAATAACTGTATAGAATAATTAGCTGGCATACCATAAATTAATAGAGTAATGAGCTTGAATACCATAAATTAATAACTGTATAGAATAATTAGCTGGCATACCATAAATTAATAGAGTAATTAGCTTGAATACCATAAATTAATAACTGTATAGAATAATTAGCTGGCATACCATAAATTAATAGAGTAATTAGCTTGAATACCATAAATTAATAACTGTATAGAATAATTAGCTGGCATACCATAAATTAATAGAGTAATTAGCTTGAATACCATAAATTAATAACTGTATAGAATAATTAGCTGGCATACATTAATAAATTAATAACTGGATAAAACTAATACTTGACATAGATCAAACTAATTTTTGGCATACATGAATAGCTGGATAAAACTTAACTATTATCTGTTTTACATGAATAATTGGATAAAAACTATTAGCTAGCATACAATAAATATATAAAAGAATTAGGTGGCATACATGAAGTTATATTATTTCTTTGTTTAAACCATTTAAGCCATTAGCCATGTGTGCTCTGATGTGATTCTCACATCACATAGGAAGATCTCAGCAGCAGTACACAAACACTGTAGCACTAAGAAAGCATGATGTCCTGTTTTCTTGTCATGTCATATTTTCATGTGATGTCATGTATTATTTTCATTTAATGTTATATCTTACTGTCTTGTGATATCATGTCTTACTTTCATGTGATATCATATCTTACTTTCATGTCATGTCTTACTTTCATGTGATGTCATGTCTTACTTTCATGTGATGTCATATCTTACTTTCATGTGATGTCATATCTTACTGTCTTGTGATATCATATCTTACTTTCATGTGATGTCATATCTTACTTTCTTGTGATATCATATCTTACTTTCATGTGATGTCATATCTTACTTTCATGTCATGTCATATCTTACTTTTATGTCATGTCATATCTTACTTTTATGTCATGTCTTACTTTCATGTGATGTCATTATCTTACTTTCATGTTATGTCATATTTTACTGTCTTGTGATATCATATCTTACTTTCATGTGATATCATATCTTACTTTCATGTGATGTCATATCTTACTTTCATGTGATGTCATATCTTACTTTCATGTGATGTCATATCTTACTTTCATGTGATGTCATATCTTACTTTCATGTGATGTCATATCTTACTGTCTTGTGATATCATATCTTACTTTCATGTGATGTCATATCTTACTTTCTTGTGATATCATATCTTACGTTCATGTGATGTCATATCTTACTTTTATGTGATGTCATATCTTACTTTCATGTCATTTCTTACTTTCATGTGATGTCATATCTTACTTTCATGTGATGTCATATCTTACTTTCATGTGATATCATATCTTACTTTCATGTGATGTCATATCTTACTTTCATGTGATGTCATACCTTACTTTCATGTGATGTCATATCTTACTTTCATGTGATGTCATATCTTACTTTCATGTGATGTCATATCTTACTTTCATGTGATGTCATATCTTACTTTCATGTGATGTCATATCTTACTTTCATGTGATGTCATATCTTACTTTCATGTGATGTCATATCTTACTTTCTTGTGATGTCATATATTACTTTCATGTGATGTCATATCTTACTGTCTTGTGATATCATATCTTACTTTCTTGTGATGTCATATCTTACTTTCATGTGATATCATATCTTACTTTCATGTGATATCATATATTATATTATATGTTCCATCCATGTGTAACAGGGGCTCGAAAGGGGAGCAAAGAACAGTAACACTGTATACCTTCCACACATGTCCTAAAAGGCGACTAAGGAGGCTATGGGATGGAGTTAGCTGTCCCATCCCATATAGGGTCAGTGACCCAAAGCCATGCTGAAGTTCGATGTGTCAGGCTGAAAGGCGCAGATATCGCAACAATGCTGTAAAGCATTCTGTTCTCCGGACTATGTCTGCAGGAGTTTGAGAACGAACGCAGAAGAAGATATTATATGTTCAGTAACATGGTCAGTGCAAAATAAAGGCACCACTTCTGCTGCCCATGAGTTAATTTGCTTGCTAATTGGTTTAGTGAGAATGTCTTACTAACCCCTCTTCTACAAACATCATGAAATTTAGTAGTTCATATTAGATAAGACACAGGCTTACCCTTCTCCTATAAAAACTCCATCATACACCTCATCATATGCTCTGCTGGGATAAAGTGTCAGGCCTCCAGTTGGAGCTGTAATGATGTTTTCTAATTCTTGAATTGTACATGGTCGATCTTCATTAAACAATGTATTCATCTTAAATTGACAGTTGTATAATATATACTCATATTATTTACATTTTTTTGGGCACATTTTTAGACTAATAATCTTGTCACTAACTTTCACCAAAAAATTCCAGAAAGTCATCACTTCCTAATTTCTCCTAGCACAAAACAATGTGTGTATATTTTTCTAATCACTGTAAAAATATAATAGACACATGTTGTTCGGAGTAAAAAAAAAATTTTTGTTTAGTTGATCTGAGCCAGTAGTTCTCAATGTTTTCTAAGCCATGACTCCCTTTCAGGCGCAGTTTTGTGTATGTGCTTCCCCCTACCCACAAAAGCTTTGCAACATTGTCTAAGGATTCTCATTTGTTTTATTATATATTGTTCAGATAATATCAGATTAATATGGTAATTAATTATGGGCTTTCTGACTGTCCATTTTTCTTGTTCCCTCCTCCCAATGCACTTGATGACCTTCTGATAGGATACAATTCTGTGCCTTCTGACTGTCCATTATTCTGTGCCCCCCCCCCTGTTCTTGATGACCTTCAGAGAGATACAAGTCTGTGCCTTCTTGTTATCAATTCTGTTATCTTCATTAGATAACAGAAGAAGATACAATTTAAAACGTATCTCTTACGGTAAGGAAGTATCTTTTCAAATAAGGGCACATCTTAAGTATCTCCACCGTTGTGATTACCTAACCTTGGCAGTGTTAGATAAGTTGCGTAAAATTAGAGATTTTGGTAAAGGATTAGAATTAGTTTATAGATTTTTTGGGGAGAAGGGTTAGAATCAGTGTTTAAAATTAATAATTAATTCTCTAAGAATTCTCATCTAAGGCGTTATTTATAGCACAAGTAAATTTAAGTAGGAAGCCAGAGGACAATTTAAAAAAATTCTTGAGACTAACGGGAATTGAACCAGTCCGTTCAACGGCACCAAATCGCCTAGCAACTATTGAACACACGTTCTTCTGTACTTGACTAACCGCATCTCCTAAAAAAGATGCGATTTCGTCAAGCCATTCAAACCGTGCACACAAAGTCACCCGAACGGACCGATCGAGACTATTACAAGTTGCTAGGCGATTTGGTGCTGTTGAACGGACTGGTTCAATTCCCGTTAGTCTCAAGAATTTTTAAAAATTGTCCTCTGGCTTCCTACTTAAATTTACTTGTATAAACAATTATTTTAAGCAAAATTGTATTGTCTATATATGTTATCCATGTTTACAAGAAGACCTATCGGACATTGTATAACTTATATGGATATTATGTTATGTGTTTGTTGTTACTGAGGTTTTTTCAATACCTGTAAGCAGAGCCGCCTTTACGCCATTTTGGGCCCCTGGGCAAAGAAATAGTGTTGGGCCTCTGGGCAAAGAAAGAGTGTCCCCCCCCCCAGAAGCTGTACTACGAAGCTTATTTTTTATAAGTTTAAGTCTTGAAAAAGAACGTTCTCCTGTACAGTTTCTCACCATCATAAACATGAACACTGAGTGCAATTTCAATGTTCGGAAAACAGATTTTAAATTATCCGAATTTTTTTTGGCAATAAAGCTTTTCTTTGAAGGGAAAATAATTATAGGGATTAAACCTCAATCTACAGAATGTGGTAAATGACATACCTGAACACTGGTCCAGGTTCAAGGTTGGAAGTGATTGATAAACTTAAAGGGCCCGTTAGCATATAAACACAAAATTATGGGATTTTTATAAAATAATACTAAATTTTATACGGATTTTCCGAAGCCGTACAACATATTCGCATGGGGCCCCTATGATCGTGGGCCCCCGGGCAAATGCCCAACTGGCCTATGCATTAAGATGGCATTGCCTGTAAGGGATGTTTGTTGTTGTTGTAATAGTCCTTGTCTCGATCGGTCCTTTCGGGTGACTTTGTGTGCACGGTTTGAATGGCTTGACGAAATCACATCTTTTTTAGGAGATACGGTTAGTCAAGTACGGAAGAACACGTGTTCAATAGTTGCTAGGTGATTTGGTGCCGTTGAACGGACTGGTTCAATTCCTGTTAGTCTCAAGAATATTTATAACACAACGGTGGACAATACTTAATTTTTACCCAAATAAGTTAAAATTTGATTTATATCAGAGATTAATGTTATATATTAGGGCCTATATATAGAACACAGTTTTTACTGCAGTAATCTTTTTAGTCACTGAATATTAGTGCAATAGTAATACATTTCTTTGGTGTTTTACACTAGGCCTACTTTATTCATACCTGTGCGTCCTTAAGTGATGTTTCACTTCAAAGATACAATTTGATAAAGGGTAGGCCTATGATACGTATAATTCTATTCCCCAAATACTACACGATTTATTAACTTGAACGTGCATTTTCATTGCATTTGTTGTGTCAACTTTTAGATACTCGAACTATAGCCCAACTTATAGGCCCCTATTTGTTCATAACTCATTATCTTTTGGCCTAACTAATGACTGAAACAATCCACGAAATACAGATTCTATTGTTATTGTAGGGAAAAGCTTCTAACAGAAATTGTAAATGGAAAGTTGGAGGATCTTCCTCTGATTAACTCAAATGAGATCTCTGATCTGATTCTGAGTGAGGCACTTATCTATTAATTAAGATATAAAATATATTTTTTTAAAATAATTAATTATTATAATTAAGTCTAAGTTATTAACAAAATTTATATAAGTTAGGGACTATATAAAATATTTATTAAGTAAGCTAAAAATTAAACTAATAGTTATATTTGTTAAATATCAATCTTTGTCACGAAAGCTTCTGAAAATGACAATGTTTGGTACTAGGCCTACACTACACACATGTAACAGAACACAGAAACGTAGCTACACACTACACTGGTGTTGCCTACTCGGTTCGGTAAAAACGCTCTGGTCTCGTGTATAAATAAAATATTAGAAAGCACTACATTTAAAAAAACCCACTATTTTCACTACGCTGTTATAATATATTAATAAATGGAAAAAACTTAAACACAAATACTTGTTCCACGTTAAATTCTAATAGGGACCTTTACAAGAAACAACAACGAACTAGAAATAAACATAAATAATAGTCCTACTCTCAATACAATGGTAGGCCTATAGTAGCCTATAGTTTCACCGCCTCATCCAACTATATTTAAATAGAAAATACGCAGTGCTCAGAAATTGATAAGAAGCAGAGGAAGTGTGATATAATAATAATATAGGGCCTAACTGTTTAAAAAAACGCAAATGTTTTATAGTTACTTCTGTAAAAGATATTCACTGATTAAATATCATTCAGCATATCATACGTATCCCCGCCAGGGTCAGATAAATGGAACACATATATGGAACAAAATAACAGCTCACAAACACATGCATATAGGGCCTATTACGTCGTCCTGTAGCTCATTCTGATAAATGTCCAGTACCTGTCTATGCAGAATTTCCTGACCTCAGTGATGAAGATAAAGGTCAAGAGGAGAATGAAGACGAAGAGTCTTTTAGCGATGATGCTCCACGTCATTTTTTTAAATACCAAAATGCGCTTACCGATCTTGTTTGTTATCTTAATTTGTCGAAGTCCTCAGCTGAGCTCTTGGCATCCAGTTTAAAAGAAAAGAACCCCTTGTCTGACAGTACACGCATCACTTTTTATCGCAACAGGCATCAAGAGTTCCACCATTTTTTTTTGAAGAGAAAGACTTGGTGTACTGTACAGATATAGTGTTCACCTTCTGCAGAAGCTTGGAGTGCAACATTATGAATCCAGAGATTGGAGACTGTTCATTGACAGCTGCAAGATCACTCAAATATGTTCTGCTTCACAATGGCAATCAGTTTGCTTCTGTACCCCTTGCTCACTCGACTACACTGAAGGTGAAGTATGAAATGGTGAAGTATGTGCTGGATAAAGTTTCTTATTATCAGCACGAGTGGTATATTTGTGTTGACTTGAAGAGTGTGAATTTCCTATTTGGACAACAGTCTGGCCTTACAAAGTACTCCTGCTTTCTGTGCATGTGGGATAGTAGGGACAGGTCTCAGCACTATACCAAGAAGGACTATACCTGCACGAGAAGAATTGGTGCCGGGTATATCAAAGAATATATTCAACAATCCTCTGGTACACAGAAACAAGATACTATTCCCACCGCTGCATATCAAGCTTGGCTTGATTAAACAGTTCACCAAAGCCCTGGACAAGTATGATGGCTGCTTCACTTACTTATGCCGCGCTTTTCCTGGATTAACCATAGAGAGGTTGAAAGGTGGCATTTTTTTATGGTCCTCGAGCTCGTCAGCTCATCAGAGATCCTGAGTTTGAAAAATCACTGAAGAAATTGGAATTGAAAGCATGGAAGTCCTTTGTTCTGTTTGTGAAGAATGTTTTGCGCAACACCAAAGCCAGTTACTAAGAAATAGTTGTCAACAATATTCCGCGGTGAGACCATACCATTGTATTGTTGATGGGGTTAATTACGGGATAATGTGTCCATACACATACGAACTTTTAAATATTAGGCTTCATTTCATACATCTTCCGTGACGCGCGGATAAAAAGCCCGTAGAGTGTGCTACCGATCATTAGATCTGCGCGCAACGCACTGAGAGGGCTCCCCACTCCACGAGGGTCTTCCAGGTGAGGGAGAATGGTAGCTTCTTGGTGCATTGCGACTAGATCACTGAATACTGCCTTGTAGGCGCATTTAGTGAAATTTAGTTTATTTAAACGATGTATGGTTTGCTGTGTTAAAATACCGATGGTAGTGCCTATATTTTGTGTTTATTTCTAGTTCGTTTATTGATAAAGATCCCTATTGAACCGTATTGTGGAAAAGTCCTTGTACCTAGGTTCCTGTTTTGTGTGTTTAAAAAAAAACAACTTTTAATTGTCAATACTTCATATGTGGTATGTTTGCTATTTATTAATTATATTAGCAATCAGTGAGAATAATACATTATCAATGGTGTTATAACTTCTTTATTTGGTTACTGCAGCACTCGCCACCCTGCCGGATATCCTCTGACTATGTATTGTTCTATCTGAACATTAATAATATTCAGCGAAATTGTGAATCATTGTTAACAATGACCATTGTTATCGATGCTAAAATTCAAATCAATGATCATGCCGAAATCGGATGTGCTAGGCCTACAAGGCGCATAACGGTGGCACAACGTAATCACGCTCCCGGCGGAAATCGCACGGATATCCGTGATGGTTACAATAGAGCGAGCGCAAAACAAACAAACAAACAAATCAATGATGAGGACAATTCTTGTTCTAATGAAACAAAATAAATTAAAATGCTTAGTCACGACGAAGATGCCAAAACAAAATGTCAACAAAAGATGTAGTCACATTTATAAATAATAACCAAACTGTCAGAGGAAATCCGACAAGGTGGAGAGTGTTACAGTAACAAAACTAATTCGCTTCTTAGTCACATTGATTTATACACTTGTATTGTAAGAAAAAAGATTATGGTAATAGCTAAATGGTTTCAAAAGATGGTTTAATATTGCGCGGTAAAGTACTAATCACGATGGCTGCTGTTTTTCTCTAGTTAGGCCTATTCCCGGTTTGACATTTAATGTTCAGAAAAATTTCAATGAAACATAAAACACATTTTTTACGACATAAATTCTAAACGCAGTAAAAAGCACACAATAGTGAAGAAAAAACCGTTAAGAACCACATATTTTTGTTTAGAAAATCATTAAAATTATGTCCCCGCAAGATTTCAAAAAGTAAAGCATTATACTTTAAAATGCGTGATATCTGTCATAAAAAGAACCACAATGTCAACACTGAATACACAACACACCCACTAGAAGTGTCTGCTAGAATTGTTAGTATGTGGATATTCACCGTGTTAAGTGTACATTATTTCTTTTTACACCTATCGTACAGCACTGGTGATGAGGAAATGTTACCAAGGATAGGTTCGTTTGTTTTTGATATATTTTTCGCTTTCTTTTGCTAGTCCAGATAGTAAAAAAATGTATGCCTACTGCAGTTGAATGCTCAACTTTATTGTTACAGTTACTAACTAGTAGGCCCTACTACTACTATCCTAAGTAGACCCTGTGTAGAGTATGCCTACACAACACCGGAGTGTACACAGTGTAGGCATTGTAGCAGGACAATGGTTCTATTAGATTTCCAGCAGGTCTAGTCCAGAGAATGAAAATGCGCCGTTTCACCGTTTTATTGGACCAATGGCCCGAAACATTCTTCTGCAGCGGAACCAATGATTTATAAACCATCACATTTACTTAAATACGTCGTAATTTATTTAACCCCACCCCTCCACAAATGAGCAGAAAAGAGACACTACCGTCGTCTAAAGCATACCCTAACACCGAATTGCCATCAGCGACTCTGCTGCTTGCATCTGCAGAACAACTGAGACACTATAACTAAGCTTACATGACTGTTCCAGC
This sequence comes from Meghimatium bilineatum, assembly GCA_034231615.1. Lineage (NCBI taxonomy): Eukaryota > Metazoa > Mollusca > Gastropoda > Stylommatophora > Philomycidae > Meghimatium > Meghimatium bilineatum. The sequence continues at coordinate 52,006,506 of CM067318.1, read as the reverse complement.
TTCGCTGCTCACAGAGCGACAGTCTGGCCCACAGAAACGTCTCTGCAAACAAAATTGAACCTAAGGTGACCGAAAACAAAGGCAACCGCAATATGCCTATGAAAAAAATACTTGAGACTAACGGGAATTGAACCAGTCCGTTCTACGGCACCAAATCGCCTAGCAACAATTGCACACGCGTTTTCCGTACTTGACTAACCGCATCTCCAAAAAAGATGCAATTTCATCAAGCCATTCAAATCGTGCACACAAAGTCACCTGAACGGACCAATGGTGACTTTGAATGGCTTGATGAAATCGCATCTTTTTTGGAGATGCGGTTAGTCAAGTACGGAAAAACGCATGTGCAATTGTTGCTAGGCGATTTGGTGCCGTAGAACGGACTGGTTCAATTCCCATTAGTCTCAAGAATTTTTAAAAATTGTCCTCTGGCTTCCTACTTAAATTTACTTGTATAAACAATTATTTGAAGCAAAATTGTATTGTCTATATATGTTATCCATGTTTACAAGAAGACCTATCGGCCCTTGTATAACTAATACGGATATTATGTTATGTGTTTGTTGTTACTGAGGATATTTCAATACCTGTACGGGATGTTTGTTGTTGTTGTAATAGTCCTTGTCTCGATTGGTCCGTTCGGGTGACTTTGTGTGCACGATTTGAATGGCTTGATGAAATCACATCTTTTTTGGAGATGCGGTTAGTCAAGTACGGAAAAACGCGTGTGCAATTGTTGCTAGGCGATTTGGTGCCGTAGAACGGACTGGTTCAATTCCCGTTAGTCTCAAGAATTTTTAAAAATTGTCCTCTGGCTTCCTACTTAAATTTACTTGTATATGCAAAAAATACACAATATTAGACTGGAAGTATAGTCATTATTTGAAGAAGAAGAAGGAATAGACATAACTTCCGGGGGAGGAGGAAATCAGGTTATGTGACGGTACTGTTCTAGTAGACGGTACAATATTTTGCGGAACGAAATTTTATTTGGACAAGTAATCTTGCATAAGAACGAGAGTAACGTGAAATGTGGTGTCTGTGGTCCTTGATGTCCACATAATTTCTGCATGATAGCTTTCAAGATAGTGTAGAGATGTGACACTGTGTTTATTGTTTCTCACTTTCCCCCTGCTGCAAACTCGTCCAATGTGCAGAGTTCCATTACTTTCATTGTGCTCCTGTAATGCATAGATAGTAAAACGCCAATCATTCCTTCTGCAAGCTACACACTGAGATCCCTCCTCCCATGGTAGCGTGCAGAAAGAATGTAGATTACAGGTATTATCAATAGGTAGTACTCTTTCTGCTTTATAGAAACACTACTGATTCCTGCTCATTTCTGGAGAGACTCATAGCTTTAACCATCATGTTTGTGTTAGCAGCAGCCATGTTTGTTATTGTAGCAACAAATACCAATGAATTGTCATGTGCAGTGACTATCTCAAAAGTCAGATTCAAAAAACCTAATCGTGTGTTGGCACCTACTAGTACTGAACCAAATATAATAAATAGTGTAACTTTGAAAAACAAAATGAACACACAAAAATATGGAAACAAACATTTCCAGAAGAATATTAACCAGAATAACCAAAATAAAATTATAGGAATATTTATGTAACTCCTGTACTCAAACACACAATTCCACACAAAAATCACTTATGGCCGTTATCCTGTTAAAACTAGAATTAGTGTCTGAGTTTGAATACTGCTGATGCAAATCATTCTCAGTCATGAAAATATCAGAGTAGCATATCATCGCCATTCTCCACTTCAACACCAACATTATTGTCGCTATGTTTCTCAAAAATTACAACAACATCACTTTTGGCCATTGCATGCTCAAGCACTTTTTGAAAGAAAGGATGATTATTTCTGATAGAATGATTTAGTTGAGCTTCTCTCATCCTCTCTGTAATCGTGACAATGTCAACCCTTTTCATGTCAAATAGAGCCTACAGATCAGCGCCATCATGTACTCCCTTTGCAATATACAATTTTTATCACTAATAACTGCATAAACACATGTTCTTCTTCTTCTGCATCTGTTCTCAAACTCCTGTAGATTATCAGGATGTATTGTAGCCTGGAAACAAAATGTGTTGTGTTACGGTTTTACAACTTTTCTGCAATAGATGTGACTTTTGGTCTGAAGCATCTGACTTGAGCATGGTTTCTGGGTCACTTTGATCCTATATGGGATGGGACAGCCAAATCCACCCCCATAACCTCCATAGTAGCCTCTCACAATATGCATGGAAAGTAAACAATGTTGCTATTCTTTTCTCCCATTTCAGGCTTGGGCAAAAAACACATACTTAGATGGGTGAGAATTTTCCAAAGTTTTCATTGAATTGCTGTTGTCAATATATTTACAAATATTCATTTTAGCTTATTACAGACTAAAGATTTAGGACAAATGTGCTACAGAAAATTGCCATACTAAACACATAAACAGACTAAAGGCCAATTTGTTATCAAAAATTACCTTACTAATGTTTACTGTCTTAAAACTGTATTGCAAGGACAATAGAGGGTAGAGGGATGAAGGAGAAGAGTTGTGAAAGAAAATCTTGGATTGACATCAAGAAATGGTTCTTGCATGATTTTTCTACACTCTTCTTAATGGCTAAGGACAAAAGTGTTTGGAAGGATATTTTTTTTTTGCAGATGTTTCCCTTGTGACAACTAAACAACCTAATGGATTATGGGTTTTATGATTATTTATCTTAAGTACATTGGTTTCTTGTTTGGACTTGCATATTGTCAAGTGTTCTCTCTTCTGTTTTGTTTAATTACCGGTATGCAATGAGTGGTATTGCAGATATTTATTTCATCATTGATCTGTAACATCCATGTCTTTGCCCATGTTCTTATATTGTCAACTGTCATGTGTAATTTCTCATTTGCTGTAGTAAGGCATTCTTTCACACATCACTAAAGCTTCAGAATATTAGTAATTCTACATAATTGTGGTGAAACTTGGATAATGTCATTAATGAATATGAGGAACAGAGTTGTACACAAAACTGGGACTTGTTGAACACCATTTAAATATAATTTTCTTGCTTTTATGACAATCTGTGATAACTTGATTTTCTATTATGTAATCCATTTTTTCCTGTTATTGCCTACTCGATTATGATATAAAAGGCTAATATGTTTTCAGCCATTGTTGGAGCTGGATTGAGTGGAACATCTGCTGCATATTTTCTGCGACATTTATTTGGAAATATGACACAAATTGATGTATATGAATCTGGTAAAGTTGGAGGACGGGTTTCTCTTGTTAACATAAATGGGCATCAATATGAAGCCGGTGCAAGCATCATTCATGAAAAAAACAGATACATGGTTGAGTTTGCGAACAAACTGTCAAGTGAGTGTTTATTTACTTGTCTATTATTTATCAACTTGATTCATATTATTGACTGGGCATGTACCCTTGTACTGTTATTCTTCAGGAGAAAAATTCTCTCCAGAAGGTAGTCTTCTTTATGGGTGTACTGAACTTCTCATGATTCCAGGTGAGTTGGGTTGCTGCAGCCAAGGGCATGTTTAAACAATCTGAAATGTATCTTATCCATCGTCCTCGTGAGTGGTCCTTTTTCCTTCATTCTGATAACTAACACAAAATTTCATGTGATTCCTCTGGGGAGCATGAAGTATGTTGTGCTGCTAGTTTACAGTGGAGCTGCATTATTAGCATCTTCTGGCTCAGCATATCCAATTTTGGCATGGACTGCCCTTAATCCTGTTACCAACAACCATCAATCAATCAAGTGCGACAATCAATCCATCAATCAATCAAGTGTAATGCCTAATGGGACATATGATCATGTTTCTCCACAACTATCTGTCTTGTGGGTTAATAAGTTTTTTGGTGACATTCTCTCATGACATAATGACAACTCATCCAGTTACTTCTCTCTTTCTCTGCCTCATTTTCTTCTCCCCTTGATGTATTCAGTGGATACTAAATGTTCTCCTTATTCAGCCAATATAAGGTAATACAGCAGTGAAATGGAACAACAATAGTACTTATGAAGAACACACGTTTTTGATGTTTCACTTGAACACAACAGATGGACTATCACTAAGAATAAGGGGTTATGAGGTGTAAACACAAAAACATACAAATTATAATGCACAAGACATTTTCAATGTTTCGAACCATTACCGGTAGGTCTTTCTCAAGTTAGTTAGTTAGTTAGTTAGTCATTGGATCATTGTCACAGCAAACTGGACAAGTCCATAGGTGCTCAGATCTATCCTTGAGTGAAGCTGACATTACACGTTGACTGACGGTCCCAGTACGCTGTTGATTGACCATCATTCTTTCTTTCCATACTGCTATTCTTTGCTCCTCTTTTGGGCACCGGCAACACACGAGTGACTTCAATCTAATTTAGTAACAGAGCTTTTGACCATCAAAAATAATTTAGGTCGCAAATCAGGCTACCTTGCCACCATGACTTCTGACGACAACAGAATATGACAACTAATTCTTCTGCATTCAGAATTCCTTTGTCTTGCTAGATCTTTTCAGGCCAGTCATCAGGATGAAACTCCCAGTCTTCTCGAGGTCAGAACAGCTGCCCGAAAGTTTTGTCCTCAGTTTAGTCCAGTGTGGCCATGTCTTGCCTTCCAGTGCTTTGTATTCTGGACAGTCTTGGCGTATGTGTTCAGGGATCTGTATGCCTGTTCTCCACCGAAGATGGATGTGTTGGGCTACTGGCGCAAATAAAATGGCAGCACAACGCATTTCCATTCTCTGGACTACATTCAACTGGAAATCTTGTAGGATCATTGTCCTGTTACAAGAGAAATCCAGTGGGAGTTTGAGAATGAACGCTGAAGAAGATGAAGAAGTATACCTGTTCTGCATGGATATATTTATTGTGTGGGCCACCCTGATCCAGTACAGGTGACTCTGTTACCTGCAGTGGCGATTTCTAAGTCGAAAGGTGGTATGTTGTTGCGAATGAAGTTGGTATATGGAGTCTGGTTTCTGATTGATATCCATATATTTATTTCACTGTAATGTATAATGGTTACTGATTAGTGTTTTAGCCTCAGTATATGGTAGAGGATAGCTGAATTGTTCCATTTTGCTTCCTGCTTTAGCCAGAGCATCAGCTGCAATATTGCAGGTTTTCATCTAAACCAGTTGTCATTGCTGGTTTTCTTATAAACAAGTTGACATTGCAGGTTTTCTTCTAAACCAGTTGTAATTGCAGGTTTTCATCAAAACAGGTTGAAAGGTATGACTCGACTTGAGTAAGAGTTGACACTGAAAGATTACTGTGATTATTATTACAGTTAATGATCATCTCCCACGCTCGACCTCAATATTTGGACTATGTGCTAATTCTGGAATTGTGTTTACGACCAGTGACTGGCAAGTGATGAGTTTAGCCAAACTCTTTTGGCGGTATGGCCTCGACCTTTATACTTTGAGAGACTGGACTAAAAATTTTGTTTTGAATAAATTTGAAAGGTTTGTTGCTTTTGATATTTAAAAAAAAATATATTTAGAAGCAATCATCCACCACTTATGTAATCATACTCATATAGAGACTTTTGTTGTCTTTTTTCTTATCTCTCATGTAGCTATCATCATTGGTTCATTTAATTAGTCTTTCCACCATTGGTTCATTTCGCTAGCCTTTTCATCATTGGTTCATTTAATTAACCTTCCCCTCATTGTTCATGTAGCTAGCTTTCTCATTGATTTATTGATTTATTGATAACCCCAGGAATTGAAGGTGATTAACTCTTACTTCCTTCATGCAGTGCGTTGGTTTTTCTGAGCTTTATTTCATACCCAGGAGACTTCAGCTTTCATCTTAGTGCAATGCATATTGAAGGAGCCTTGTACTCAGAGGGGTACCAGCTTTCTCATCATTGCTCATATAGCTAGCCTTCTCATCGTTGTTCATGTAGCTAGCCTCCTCATCATTGTTCATGTAGCTATCCTCCTCATCATTGTTCATGTAGCTATCCTCCTCATCATTGCTCATATAGCTAGCCTTCTCATTGTTGTTCATGTAGCTAGCCGTGTCATCATTGCTCATGTAGCTAACCTTCTCATCCTTGTTCATGTAGCTATCCTTCTCATCATTGTTCATGTTCCTAGCCGTGTCATCCTTGTTCATGTAGCTATCCTTCTCATCATTGCTCATGTAGCTATCCTTCTCATCATTGTTCATGTAGCTAACCTTCTCATCATTGTTCATGTAGCTATCGTTCTCATCATTGTTCATGTAGCTAGCCGTGTCATCATTGCTCATGTAGCTAACCTTCTCATCATTGCTCATGTAGCTATCCTTCTCATCATTGTTCATGTAGCTATCCTTCTCATCATTGCTCATGTAGCTATCCTTCTCATGTAGCTAGCCTTCTCTTCATTGATAATGTAGCTAACCTTCTCATCATTATTCATGTAGCTATCCTTCTCATCATTGTTCATGTAGCTAGCCGTGTCATCATTGTTTATGTAGCTAACCTTCTCATCATTGTTCATGTAGCTATCCTCCTCATCATTTCTCATGTAGCTAACCTTCTCATCATTGCTCATGTAGCTAACCTTTTCATCATTGCTCATGTAGCTATCCCTCTCATCATTGTTCATGTAGCTATCCTTCTCATCATTGCTCATGTAGCTATCCTTCTCATGTAGCTAGCCTTCTCTTCATTGATAATGTAGCTAACCTTCTCATCATTGTTCATGTAGCTATCCTTCTCATCATTGTTCATGTAGCTATCCTTCTCATAATTGCTCAAGTAGCTAGTAGTTGCCTTTTCTTGAAAAAAATTGTCCGGTTACATTTTATCTTGGAAATATAGTGATTGCTAAACTCTTAACAGTTGCAAGCTCCTGAGTATTATACACAAGACTAAGAACATAATTTCAACAATGATCTAGTTAGAATCTGAATGTGCAAGATTCATACATGTTATATAGCATTTTAATCTGTAGATATAAAACTTTATATATGAATTCTGTGCACCTTGTGGTGAGAGCATGAGATAAATGTGGACATAAGAAATTAAATTGAGATGCATTCAGGTCCAGAAGAATCATTGCTTTCAATAGTGAAATGACAAAAACTTGCATGGTTTGGATGTGTATGCAAGACATGATTCCTTGTCAAAAACAATACTTCTTCTGCATTCGTTCTCAAACTCCTGCAGATTAGCAAGATGTAGTCCGGAGAATGGAATACGTTGTGTCATGGTTTACAGCATTGCTGCGATATCTGTGCCTTTCAGCCTGACACATCCGACTTCAGCATGGCTTTGGGTCACTGACTTTATTTGGGTTGGGACAGCCAACTCCATCCTATAACCCCCTTAGTTGCCTCTTACGACATGCATAGAAGGTAAACAGTGTTGCTATTCTTTGCTCCCCTCTTGGACCGGCAACACATGTGCATTAAAAAAACAATACTGTACTACAATGGACAGTCAAAGGAAACAGAGGAGACCTAAGAAAATCATGGACAGACAATATCAAGGACAGGACAGGTCAAGATCTTTCCATCACTCATCAACATTTTTTGAAGATAAAAATTGCTGGGGACTCTATGTGTTGATGCATCAAATGTGGTACCCGTAACCATGATGGGCATGGATTGGGATTTCATTCTTCTATGTTTATTCAATGTCCTATAGTTGAACTACTTGTTGTGTGCTAATAATTTCATTACTGTAAACCTTCAACAAAAACAAATACAGAAGTATAAATTTCTCAAACACAAAGAAGGAAAAAAAAACTACATTTCAGTTATCATTAAATAAGCTTCAATAATTAAAAACTACACCATCTGTGAATAAAATATATAAAAAAATAATCAACATTCTTGAATGGTTAAATAATGAAAATAATTTACCTGAATTATGTAAAATTCTATTTAAAATTCTATTAACAGTAAAAACATTAACTCTAGAAACTCGTGTTTCCTATCCTCATCCCCGTGATTTCTACTATTCCCTCTCATTGATTTATTCTATGATTTGTCCTAATATTCTGCAGAAATCATGTCTATGTACAATTATTGGTCTATAGGTCCTTTATGCTTTAATAATATCATCTTTTAGTAACTGAGAACATGTAAAAGAAAATAAGATTGACAGTTGGTAACTTATATTGACTAAAACTGGAAACAAATTTCATGACCATATCATAGACTAATACAAACTTAGAACTCTTAGAGTCTGCTTACCAAGGTAAATATCAAAATTATATTAATAAGGTGAAATTATTATCTGAGATCAGTGTAATGTCAGGTCACAGCGCAATTAAAGATGGTGGAAGTAAACAAACATAAAAACATAGGTTTGGAATAGAGTGTTAAAAAGTTATTTTTCAACTTTCATTCTCAAATTCCAGCTGGATCTCTCATGTAGCAGGACCATGGTCCTACAAGATTTGGAAATGGAAATGTGTTGTGTCGTTATTTTATTTGCGCTAATGGTCTGACACATCTGTCTTCGGCAAATTAAATGTTCTAACTGCTGAAATATTAAAATTTTTAATGTTGGAATTAATTAGTTAGTAATTCTGATTAGTTTCCAGAAAAATATGAACAATAATGATGTTCTAGGATGTCAAAATGGAATGGGTGTCATTGATGATGGGTAAATTTAAAAATTATGGATGGAAGTGATTAAAGTTAGTTAATTAATCAGCGACTGATGAAATTAGTTTGATATGTAGTATTTTCCTATGTGCAGGATATACAGCTTCCAAGAGAGAGGTTTTGCTTTTACCACAGTGGAAGACATGCTTCGAGGCATGAGTGAAGACATCCTCAATTTGACTCGATACAGTTTGCAAGATGTGCTTTCTAATGCTGGACTGTCTCAAAGATTCATTAATGAATTAGCAATGGCTGCTATGAGGAATAACTATGGACAGATGATAGATGCACATGGATTTGTTGGTATGTTTCAAAACAGTTTAACTCTTTTCAGACATGTCATTTTGGCCATTGAAAAAATTTGGAGCCATTTTAGTTAAAATGTATTTAAAATTTACATTAAATGATACACTCGAATAAACTGGTGGCACAACAAATTTTCATTCTCTGGGCTACATCCTGCTGGAAATCCAGTAGGACAATTATCTGCTATAAGAGGACTATGATATTCATAGATGATTTCCAGTTGGACAAGCCTGATTTAGATCACAACATAGAGACATCCTCTAGAGCAGCTCTAATTGATTGAAGACTCTTTAGTCATTTACAATGATGTTCATAGATGGCTTCCAGTTGGGCAACCCTGATGTATACTACAACATAGACATCCTCTGGAGAAGCCAAAATTGATAGATAACCTGACTGCCAGCAGTGATATTGATGACATCCTCTAGATTAGCTTAAATTGATTGATTATTTTAATGCCCAGTTGTTCTTTTACAGGTGCTGTTTCTTTGGTTGGGGCTGAGCCAGGATTGTGGTCAGTACGAGGTGGCAACAGAAAAATTGCTGTATCATTGTTAAACGAGTCGAGGGCAACACTAATTCAAGCAAAAGTTACATCTGTTGTTCTGATGAAAGATAACCTTGGAACTGGGCGTATTTCTTATGAAGTTAAATATGAGACTGGACAGTCTGCAGACACGGAGGTGACCAGCTCTCAGGAGTATGATATTGTTATTATAGCAACACCCATCTTTGCCACTAAACATCAAATTTCTTTTTTAGAGTTTCCTTATCCTGTGACATCATTCTCACAAGACTACCATACAACAATTGCCATGTTTGTTCAAGGTAGGATTAATGCCAGTACTTTTAACTTGAATAGCAGGAGTGACTTTCCTTCAGACCTATTCACCATCAGTCCAGACTTATTTTTCAATTCTATAGGCAGGCAGTCGCCAGTGAATCCAGATTCTGAAACTGAGAAAGTCTTGAACACAGACCATGCTGTTTGGAAGACCTTCTTAAATAGAGTTCCAACAGAAGAAGAAATTAATTTCTTGTTTGACAGCCATACAGATGTCAGGATTGTTGAATGGCTAGCATATCCTGAATACAAGGCTAACATGGGTATGCCCCCATTCATGCTCTTTGATAAGTTGTATTATATCAATGCCATTGAGTCAGCTGCCGCAGCAATGGAGATGAATGTTATAGGCTCCAAGAATGTGGCATTACTTGCATTTAATCAATGGCATGGACACTTGGATAAGATTGATGAAGTTAGCCATACTGCCAGTGAGAGTCATAGATCAGATTTATGATTTCAGTGAAGCAGATTTAAAGTGGGAAGACGTGTGTGCAACTGCCAGTGAGAGTCATAGATCAGATTTATGATTTCAGTGAATCAGATTTAAAGTGGGAAGACGTGTGTGCAACTGCCAGTGAGAGTCATAGATCAGATTTATGATTTCAGTGAAGCAGATTTAAAGTGGGAAGACATGTGTGCAACTGTTGATGGACACCTAATGATAATCATATGATAATTACATGTATTAAAGACATCCCCATCAAATTATTGTCTTCATGTCATCTCCATCCAATGATTTTCTTGTCATCTCCATCCAATGGTTTTCGTCATGTCATGTCCATCCAATGATTTTCTTAATGTCATATCCATGCAATGATTGCCTTCATGGCATCTCCATCCAATGATTGTCTTCATGTCATGTCCATCCAATGATTGTCTTCATGTCATGTCCATCCAATGATTGTCTTCATGTCATCTTCATTATACAATTGTTTTGATCATTAACATGTTTGCCATAAAATATATGCTTTGTTTTTTGTTGCTGTAATTTTAGCCAATTAAAAAATATACAAATCTGACATATTTTCTTGTTTAAATTCATGAAAATATAAGAATCCTGATTATACCAGCAAGCAATGTTGTTTGTATAGTTGTTTTTCTTGTAACAGCTGTCAATGCATAATCAAGAAACAGAATGCAGCTTAGTCTCCAATCTACCGGTATGTGATGTGTCTGCAGAATGTTGTCTTCACTATCAATCTGTAAGCTTCTTGCTTCTGTGTAAGCTGTCAACCTTGTCCAGTGTTGTATTCAGATCTTTGATGTCCTGTGTGAAGTCTTGGTATGCCTCCTGTTCTCTTTCTAGAACCTTCCTTCCATGATTAATCCTTCTAAACCATTGTTTCTTTTTATATGTCCAAAATATTGTAGCTTGTGTTTTTTGATAGATTTGATGAGCCAGTCTTCTTCTATGCTCATGTCTTTCTATCCATGATATTCTTAGAACCCTACTATAGCATTTCATTTGAACTGCTGAACATTTTCTGTTCCATTGTGCTTGCACTTTGCCATCGATGTTTTTTATAAGGCCATTATTAATCTCTGCTTAACAATCTACTATGATGTTAATAGTTGACCTGAGATATTGAAAGTTGTTGACATATTTTAGTTCTTCTTTAGGTAACAGTCAGATTTTTGGCCATCATCATGTTTACCAGTAGAGGCACTGCTTTTGTTTTCTTCCCCGGTAAATTTGGGTCTGACCAGCCTGGTTTTGCCAGACCCTTTCGTATTTGTAGTCATCATGAGTTTCATGTCATTGAATACGTCTCAGTAGTTTACCTATGCTATCTGAACCACTTAATCTCTTAGATGGAGAAATTATGGTTTAAAAAAAATTATATTAAAGCTCATTTTATTTGTTTTCAGTTTTTTTGGCACAATTTAGGATTTAAAAAATGTTAATTTAACCTTTAGCACACCCTCTGACAGTTTGGTTATTTATACAGTACTTCTTCTTCTTCTTTGTTTGTTCTGAAACTCCTGCAGATTAGCAGGATGTAGTCCGGAATGCATCGTGTCATGGTTTACAGAATTGCTGCGATATCTGAGCCTTTCTGCCTAATATATCCGACTTCAGCATGGCTTTGGGTCACTGACCCTATATGGGATGGGACAGCCAACTCCATCCCATAACCTCCTTAGTCGCCTTTTACGACATGCTTGGAATGTAAACAGTGTTGCTATTCTTTGCTCCCCTTTCGGGCCCTGGCAACATACGGGAGTATACAGTACTAATGTACTTTAGCACACCTTCTGACAGTTTGGTTATTTATGCAGTGCTAATGTACTTTAGCATGCCCTCTCGCCCGTGTGTTGCCGGGGCCCGAAAGGGGAGCAAAGAGTAGCAACATTGTTTACCTTCCACGCATGTTGTAAAAGGCGACTAAGGAGGTTATGGGATGGAGTTGGCTGCCCCATCTCATATAGGGTCAGTGACCCAAAGCCATGCTGAAGTCGGATGTGTCAGGCCGAAAGGCGCAGATATCACAGCAACGCTTAAACCATGACACAACGCATTCCGTTCTCCAGACTACATCCTGCTAATCTGCAGGAGTTCGAGAGCGAACGCAGAAGAAGCATGCCCTCTGACTCTGACAGTTTGGTTATTTATATAGTCATCATCATCAAGTGTCATCTCCGCAATGAAGGTTGGCTGCAACAGACCTTCAACATCCCATATTTTGTTTTGGTTGTGCACTCTGCTAGACTGTAACCTGTCCATCTTGTGATGTTGCTCTCCCACTTGCATCTCTGCCTACTTCTTGTTCGCCTCCCTTTGACTTTACCCTCAAGTAAGGTCTTCATTAAAGTGTCATGTCTTTTAGTGTGTCCAAAATATTTTATTTGCATGATCTTTATTTCTCTTAGTAATTCTTTCTTCATGTTAAGTGTTTTAGAACCTCTTTGTTTGTTTTCTTCTCTTTCCATGATGTTCTCCCTATTCTTCTATATACCCACATCTCAAAGGCATCAATTCTGTCTTCTAATTGTTTTTTTAGTGTCCATGTTTCTGAGCCATACATTAATATAGAATAGATGTAGCATTTTATAATTCTCATTTTTAACTTGTTTGTAATTTGTTTAGATGTTACTATTTTCCTCATGTCATTGAATGTACTTTTAGCCATTCCTATTCTCCTTTTAACTTCTGTTTCACATCTGCCGTCATTTGTGACTATGTGTCCAAGATATTGATAATGTTTTTCTTGTTGTAGTTTCTCTCCATGTATGTTTATGTTTAGCTCTTGTTCTTCTGTGTCATTGCTGATTATCATTGTTTTTGTTTTTTGGATATTTATATCCAGTCCATATTCTTTACTTGATTTATTGACTTGATCTATTAGTCTTTGTAGTTCATGTTCACTTTCTGCTAAAATAACAGTGTCATCTGCATATCACAGGTTGTTTATTAATTTTCCATTGATCTTGAGTCCTGGTATTTCTTCTAAATCTTTTAAAGATATTCTCTGTGTAAATATTAAATAGGTTTGGTGATGAAATGCATCCTTGTCTTACCCCTCTTCTTATTTCTATGTATGGTGAATAGCTGTTTTCACACCTTATTACTGCAGTCTGTTCCTAATATATATTTCAAATTAGTCTGATGTATTTTCCATCTATGCCTATTTCTTGAAGACATTTTATTAATTTTTCATGTTGGACTCTAAAGGCCTTCCTAGTCTATGAAGCAAATATAGATACTTTTTTTGATTTCTTTTATATATATAGTACTAATGTACTTTATCACGCTCTCTGACAGTTTGAACCAGTCCTTTCAATGGCACCAAATCGCCTAGTAACTATCGTAAAGGGGTTTTCCGTACTTGACTAACCGCATCTCCAAATAAAGATGCGATTTTGTCAAGACATTCAAACTGTGCACTCAAGTCACTGAGAAAAGACCAATCGAGACAAGGACTATTAAAACAACAACAAACATCCCATACAGGTATTGAAGTATCCTCAGTAACAACACACATATAACATACAACATCCGTATTAATATAACGGGTATTTATTTGATGCAGTTGAATGGACTGGTTCAATTCCCATTAGTCTCAAGAATTTTTCATTTATCCTCTGGCTTCCTACTTGAATTTAATGTACTTTAGCACGCTCTCTGACAGCTTGGTTATTTATACAGTACTAATGAGCACCAGTGGCCTACGACCAGGATATGCAGGCATTCATGGTAATGAGAGAATAGATATAAATAGACGAGGCACTGATAATTTAAAAATAGGATTTTACTGAAATCTTTCACCAGCGCCTGCTGGATGCAGATACAGGGATTGACGAGACATCAAGATTGAGATTCATAGAATCTGATATAAAACATGGAGCTAACACAACTGGAGGTCTACAGGATAGAATGAGGAGCACATTCAACCAACAAGCCACAGGAATGGGAACTCTCCCTGAATACATGCCTACCAATATATTTTTATTTTGATTATTTCCCTTTTTATGTTTGTCATACAACTGGTATTTATTAATTAACCCAAATCTTAACTCACACAACTCCCCTAACCACTCATACTATCTATCTATACGCTATGTCCCTTGTTTACCTTGCGGAGTCAGGGGTGGAAGAGTTCTCTGGAGATGGCCTTCTTGTGTGCTGTTTGTAAGCGTGTTCCTGTGGCTTCTTTGATTTTTGTGATCCATCTTTTACATGGTCTGCATCTGGCTTTATAACCGTTATGTCTATGTGTCATGGCCATTTGTGGCATGCTATATGTCGGTAGTCTGGAAGCATGTGAAAACCACTTGATCTGTTGTCTTTTAATGTGTTCCAATACTGGTATTGTTTTGGTTATCATTTTACGTTTAGTCATCTCCTGAGCACTCTTCATTTTCTATGAGCAGTGTGTTTCGTCGCTGTCAATTTGCTAGATCTGTCACAGCGTTGTTTCAGAGTTTCTAAATGGTTAAACCGTGTTCTAATCTATCACATTCAGATGTAGAAATGACATATTCCATCAGAAATACACTGAAACAATGAAAACTACTACCCGGTCTAGAGGCTGGCCGAAACCAACTCATACAACCATCCTATATAAATAAATATTTAAATTAATAAACATAGATAAACACATTTACAAATATAACCAAGGTAAATAATCAAAATAAAATTATATTGGTAGGCTCAAGTTCAGGGAAAGATCCTTATCCTTTGACATTTGCTAGGGGAGACTGAGCACCTATGAGTTTTCTCTGAGTGCAATGATGTCAGTTCATAAATCTTTGTGAAAAAAAATGGTCCCTCCTATGATCAGATTGTTGGAATTTACAATGTATAAAAATGCATTTTCAGTTGTATTCTCATTCTCTTCTCCATTGTCAGTTTATATCTAGCAAATGAAAAAAAAAACATATAGGTAACTCACATCTGAGAAGTTTTCTTTGCATCTAGCAGTTGCAGCTCTCAGAATTACTTTTCCGACCAAGTTTGAATATAGAAGCTGCCAATAATTATGTCAACAAATTTTGTGCTCATATTTAATCCCCCCCCCCTCCAAAACAAGAGTCACATTCAGCACCCCAGTTGTATAACTGAGGCCACACCATGATTCACATGAGGTTGTCTCAAAAGCATACTGGTGTAAGGGGAGTTTATGGATACATGTTTAGTCCCGAAGGGAGGCATTGCAGTACACCAGGATTACCAAGTCTGCCAGAAGCACAGCACACACATCTTGGCCAATCATCTCATTATTTGTCAGATATGTTGACCCATCCACAGTGATGGAAAATCTAGCATCCCTCGTTACCTAGGAGTCTGCTACAAAAGTTACTTAGGAGTCTGCCACAAAAGTTACTTAGGAGTCTGCTACAAAAGTTACTTAGGAGTCTGCCACAAAAGTTACCTAGGAGTCTGCTACAAAAGTTACTTAGGAAACATAAGTAAGAAATTGAGACAAGATGTGATAATGATTATGTTTTTCACAGGTAACCGGTTGTCAGTCTATCCCTTCCTATGCTTTCTTTAGTCGCCTTCTTTGACATGTCTGAAAAGAAGACATTGGCTCTATTCTTTGCACCTTGAACTAGAAGTTCAAGCCCTGGTTGTCACACAAATGAAAGAATGGTTGAAGTAACAGAACACTACAGATAATAGAATGGTTGAAACACATAACAATACAGGTAATAGAATTGTTGAAACATCACAACAATACAGGTAATAGAATTGTTGAAACATCACAACAATACAGGTAATAGAATTGTTGAAACATCACAACAATACAGGTAATAGAATTGCTGAAACATCACAACAATACAGGTAATAGAATTGCTGAAACATCACAACAATACAGGTAATGTTTATGCACATGAAATGCACTTTTATTTGATGCTGGAAATATTTGTTTAAATAATTGTAACATTTCTGCAATTTGTCTAGTGACATGTAAACATTTTTTTTAATGCTTATGACATCTAAACAGCCGGTGATTTGTTCATGACATCATCTGAACAACCTGTGATTTGTTCATAACACCATATGAAGAAGAAAAAATCCTTGCAAAATTTTTGCAAGAAACAGTCGAGGGTGGAAGCAGAGGAGACAAAATCCTGAATCAACAGTAGGAATGGTATGGGCATGATTTTTCTACATTCCTCCAAATGGCTGAGGACAGAGGTGTATGTCAAAAATATGTTATCTTGTATTGATAGTTTTGAGAAGCCAGTCCTCTTCTATGTTCAGATATTTACAGAAGTCTGTGTTGGATTATGGTATCTTTTTGTTTCTAAGTACTTTTCTGTAACATTTGATTTCAAATGCTGATACAGTGGAATCCCTATTTATTGCATTCTGTTATAAAAAATTTCCCTACATAACATCTTTTCAAAATCATATTTACCCATTATTGTTTGTAATGTATATAGAAAAGTTCTGTTATTACATACATAATTTGTTGACCTGGACAAAAAAAAAGTTGTTATAGCAGGATTCTACTGTATTTTCTTCTCAATTATGGATGTCATTGAACATGTACAGTGGAATCTCTCTACAGCATACCCTGTACAACAAATTTCCCTATAATAACTATTCAAAATCCCCAATTATATTTATTCTTTATAGTTTTGACTGTATATAGTGAATTTCTGTTATTACATACATATTTTGTTGACCCGTACCAAGTTGTTATAACAGGATTCTACTGCATTACTAAGAAATATGATGGGAATCAGAATCAATCACAGTACACAAAACCAGTACTAAATTGTTTGTAAAGCAAGTTTATTTAGTCTTCAGCAACTTCTTGGACATCAATCATTGTTGTTAAAGACATTTTTCACAATAATAATATAGTTCACAGGTCTATACTGAATGGGAGACTGCAGTACTGAGTCTATAGTGATACCATCTTGCTGTCTTTTTAGAAAATAGTATTATTGTTGTACTTTAAAGAATATAATCTACAATACATGACAATGATGGGTGTGGCTTGCAAGAACAATCTGAATGCACAAAGAATCCATACAAATATCATAGACGTTACTCAAAGACAACACACAGATGCAAGCAAGTGATATTTTCATAAATAATAATATTGGCAAATTTTTTCAGGACGGATAATATGGTTGCACACTTTTTCCAGTTCTTTGTAACATTTATCTGGAACATATAATGCAGGAGGCACTACTAGATCACCAAATATCAATAACTACTTGTGGTAGACCACTTTGAGACTTGTGGTATGTCGATGATATTGACCTCTTGACTAGTTAAAAAATTGAACTCTGGGAACACACCTAAAACTGGGAAGACGTTAGAAAATATGACATGGCAATTAGCGTAGATAAAAGCAAGATATTGATGACAAGTAATATCAAACAAAATTTCATGGACATCCATCTAAACAGTCACAAACTGGAAGAAATAACCACCTTGAAATATCCAGGGTCCCAAATATGTGATGACAATTTGAAAAATTAGATCACATTAAGACATAAGATGGCTGCCAAGGTACGGCTGAATATAATTTGGAAAAGTAAGATCAGTATTACAGTAAAGAACAACATATACAGATCGCTAATGCTAACTTTTGAAAGGATGTTATCCGCCGAAGACGGATGTGTCGGGCCATTGGCGCAAATAAAACGGCGACACAGCGCATTTCCATTTTCTGGACTACATCCTGCTGGAAATCTAGCAGGACCATGGTCCTGCTAGATTCAGTAGGAGTTTGAGAATGAACGCAGAAGAAGAAGAAGAAGAAAGGATGTGAGAGCTGGAACTAAATGTAGACATTAGAAGAAAAATGTGGGTTTTTGAATATAGGTGCTGCAGACGTCTGTTAAAAATCAGTTATGTAGAACATAAGACAAATATACAAGTATTAAATCAACAGCAGATAAACAAACATGCAGATTATCAAGAAGGTGAAACTCAGAAACATAGTAATGAAGTTTTGATAATTGTTAAAAACACAAAAGATACACTTTTTCTTCTTTTATTCTCACGCTCCTGCAGATTAGCAAGATGTAGTCCAGAGAACAGAATGCATTGTGTCATGGTTTACAGCCTGCCTACAATAATGGCTCTACAATTCTGTGCCCTCCAAAATGTTCACCTTTAACAATACCACATTTCAAACCCTGATCTTTAATTCTGGACACAGAAAAGGAATCATCATCCACACTAGTCTCACTCTCGCGTACTATATCTCTTATGGAGATATAGTTCTTCTTCAGCGTTCATTCTCAAATTCCCACTGGATTTCTATTGTAACAGGACAATGGTCCTACAAGATTTCCAGTTGAATGTCGTCCAGAGAATGGAAATGTGTTGTGTTGCCGTTTTATTTGCGCCAATGGCCCAACACATCCATCTTCGGCGGATTATGGAGTTCAAAATGTCAGCTTGATCCATTGCCCCATCATTCTGTGCCACAAACGTTATTGATGCCAGCTGATCTGCTCTTTCATTGCCTTGAACACCCACATATGATAGAGTATTTAGATGAAAACTGAATCAATGCACAGATGTAATGAACGAGAATGGCAATCATCTGATGAGACAAATAAGAGACTTGTATCAAGCAAAAATGCGCCTAATACTTACTCATGCAGGAAGCAGTGACCATGGTCTTCCAAATAATACTGAACTTATATATTTGTTTCAAAATCCACAGATTATAATGATTATCATAAAGAGATAAATGGCAAATATTTCAGGACTGGATTGTTAACCATGTACTTCTTTTTCATTAGATAGACCTTGTTTGATAATGGACAATGCTTCAAATTACAATGCTGTGCAGCAGAAGTAAAGTTCCCAATTCATCAAGTACTGAAGATGTAATAAAGGTTTAGCTTACCAAAAACAATATTCCATTCAACTCTCTGCCTCTGAAGCCTGAATTACTTAGAAATGTAAAAAAGACACAGCATGCAAGGATTTTTTATACAGACAAGATAATCCTGGAACATTGTTACAGATGTTTAAGACTACCACCTTACCTTTCTCACCTAAATCCAATAGAAATAGTCTGGACTAAATTTATGGAACAAGTAGCAACAGAAAATAAAAGGTTCAAATTAAAAGGATATAGAAATACTTACAAATGTCGCGATCTCTAATATAACCAGGGATTTTCTATTTCTAGTTGGAAATAGTTGTCATAGCTTCCACACTTGCCACTGAGCGTAGGGGTTTGTGAAAAAGAACCAGAAATTATTGGAAGAAATGTGAGAACCATGTGTGAGAAATGTGAGAACCATGAGAAATATTGGAAGAATGAAGGTTTATCCTTTATTCAGCCAAGATTGATTATCAATTTCTCAGAAACATCTGATGATTCAGATTACATTTAATTTCTTTAAATATGACCATAGAGTTATTGACAGTTAAAGAACTACCTTATTTGCAAAAGAATTATAACCAAACATATTGCTAGCAGAAATTAAAAAAATTCCATTCAAACAGCTCTATCAAAGAAATCCACAGGACCTGATAGCATACAAGTCAAATTAATCAGGGTAGAAGATATGGGAAAATAATGGCTACATAGGCTGTTTAATATGATATGTAATACACAAGAAACACCAAAAGACTGGAGAAAAGCTGTAACAATACCTATATTGAAGAAAAGAGCAGCATGCACAAAATATAGAGGTATATCATTTGTAAGTCATACTGGAAAAGCATTCAACATACTTCTAGAAAGAAGATTACGAGCACTCATCAAACAACAGCTTAACAATTTATTAAAGATCAATCCATGGGTTTGTGCTACTTTAGGACTGCCTTCGGGTTTTGCAAGAACTACGTGACAAAACTGATCTGGTGTAATGTATGAAGTGGCAAAATTTTGTATCTAGAAACACAATAATTAGCATGCTGACACAGATCAAAGGATTTAATTTGTTAAAACCCGCCGAAGACGGATGTGTCGGGCCATTGGCGCAAATATAACGGTGACACAACGCATTTCCATTCTCTGAACTATATCCTGCTGGAAATCTAGAATGGATCATTGTCCTGCAACAGAGATCCAGCAGGAGTTTGAGAATGAACGCTGAAGAAGAAGAAGAAGAATTTGTTTTAAAAAAACTGGACATGATGCACAAATATAAAGTATACATTTGTTGGGTCTAACCAAAATAACATTGCATGCAAATAATGGTATTAATATGTTAGATGGTTACTCAGAGAATTTCATTTGAGGGCAGAGCTAGTGAAATGTACTATAGTAAACCAACATAGTGGGTGTGGCCAGTCGCAAAACACAATGAGGGAGATCTGGAAGAGGACTTATGGATAGATGTCAGCGAGGATGATCTGTCGATTAACTAACATGACGCAAGACCTGAAAATGAACATGACATGAACATCATGATGACTGCCTGTAAAGACTCACAAGAACATCATCATGACACAATAAATGTGAGTACATAAAACTAGAATAACATTCATTAAGGCCTGTCCAAAAAAATAGTCAGTGCTTTTTTTTGGCAATGTTTGACCTCTTGCGTTGCTCTTGTAAAAACAATACCTAATATATCTATTATGGGGTATTTATAACAAATTACGATTGGTCTCTCATTAGGTACACAGCGAGTGGTCAATAGCTAATTTCAGTACGACATTGTTCTACTTTTTGGGTCAAGTTCATTGACACTGTACAATGAATTATGTTAATGTTATATGGATTCTTCATATTCTTGGGGACACTACTCTTACTTGTATTCACGTCAACAAGGATAACAAATAACTGCAACTCTGGGCAGGTTACATTCTGCAACTCTTCCGTTTCAGTAGCAATAAGGCATACCTGCAGTTCAGGTACTACATAATTCCTCTGTAGAACACTTCATACATAGGGGTAAATGATAACAACTGAAACACTTGATAAATATGATTCATACTGCAACTCTTCACACTTCAATGATAAATAGTAATAACTGCAACTCTGGATAAACATGATTCCTACTGCACTCTTCATGCTCAGTAGCAATAAGGCATAACTGCTACTCTACATGCTACACAATTCCCCTGTAGAGCGTTCCATATTAGTTTAGGTACATGATAGCAACAAAATCTCTTGATAAATACAGTATGATATAGTCTATGACACATTGGAGCATCCTGCTTATCTATATTACTTTATCAGGATGAATACTTATCCTTAAATCTGCACATCACTCTCCTTGAATTCACAAAATATCCAACTTGGAACAATCCAGAATAAGGCTCTTGGGCGGCGCCCATTTCAGCAGTCAATTCTACACTACATATCAGACGTTCACTGGTCAGTCTGCTTGTACCCAAGTGATAAGTATTCACTTTCCAAAGTTCATATCTTCCGTCTCCTTCACGATCAGTTCCCTCACTCACAATTTCCCCCCGAGAAGAATCACCCCATTTACCGAGTCTTTGCTATCCACAACTAACTTGGTCAACGGTTTTAAGTTCAATGAGGTACTGCCCCTTTAAGTGTAGTGATCCCCCAAACCCTGACACGTCTACAACTGGACATCACAAGAACTACTTCTGCGTTCACTTTCTTATAACCACAATGAATAAATCGTGTGATTTTCAACCGGGGAGCTGTGTTATTTGCACCTTGGTTGGCTCACTTTATGACCCGGACATCCGAGGCACAGCACATCTGTTTTTGTGATGTCTTTAGTTCGGGTAGAGAGCTTCCCTAGCCTGTGACAGTCTGCCTATCTGTCGACAGGTGCGCTGGTGTGTAATGACTCTTCGCAGAGACTATTGTGGTTAACGTCTATCTCGCCCGAGGTGTACCACAGTCAGTGAACTTGCCTCGTGTAATTGGACGTTCAGTGCCAAATGGTACTGAACCTTTTCTCATCTGCGAGCCTGGTTCAGGTGAAGAAGAACTTGACAGAAGAGTTGGATCCAGGCTCTTTCACCTTCTTGACCGAGATGTGGTTTACTGACATAGTGGAACACCTCATTAAAGTCAGAGTCTGTCTCACCACGCATTTGGGAGCAAGGCGCGTTTTCAGGCTGAATGACCATGTCCCATTTGTTCCTTAGCCCATCAGATGCTGAATCCTTTCTCTCTGTGAGCATGTTTTCGACATTAGAGTTGGGCCAGGGCTGCTTTCTTTGCCAAAACCCACGATTGGTCTGGGTCTCTGCCCGTAAGGAGCACCGGTAACTATAAGTTTGTCTCGAGCTAACAGAGCTTGTAGTTCTGATTTTTGTGGAACATTTTTCCTTTCTATTTGCACTTGGCACTGCACTCTAGTACCCTTTCATTGTACTTGGTATGTTGTCTTTTCGTCTCTCTCCATGCATCTGTCTTTTCGTATTGTTTTACTCCAATGCTCTGACCGAACTGACTAGCATCACTGTGTGTTGAAAGTGATGTGTTGATGCAGTGGTGTCGGAGATATTGATTGTCTCTTGCAGTAAATTCTCTTTTCATCTGCTGCCGCCACATTCACAATCCCCAAAAGGTTTAGCCAGAATCAGCAAAAGCAGCTGTATTTCTGTTTCCAGGATGCACCATGAGGAGGTAATTTTGGGTACTTTTATCTGCTAACCCTGGGTCCGCTGGGAGCAGTTCGGTACACTTTGCACCCCCACAAGAACCACTGACCCTATCTCTGAGCATGCTCATTTTAAAGTTAAATGCAAGTCCAGAAGTCAGATTATAAGATCCAGTAGTCAGCAACCCTTGCAAAAACTGATTGATAAAAAGATCCTTGAAGATGAAACAATATTTGAAATGCACAGCAGCATAAGGTATGTCCAGACATGCTAGAAAGTATATACCTATGTTATGTTGCCAGTTTGAAATTCAATGCTGATTGATAAAATGTGATGTAAAACTGTATTTCTCAGTAAAACTGCTGCCACATACTGAACAGCACCATGGGTTTTCTGGAGAGTGTAGACCAGCATGCATGAGGTACATAGCTCTCTGGAAAAACATAATATCGCAGAACTCACACATAAAGCAAGTCTGGGTTTGATTGCCACGAGCATGACTAATAACAACTGAACTGCTGCAAGGAAGGTCATCAGAGTCAACAATCTTGCCAGATTTCATCAATGATGGAGATGAATAATCTTGAGATGTGTCTGAATATGTCTGACTGTCCATGGAATAATTATGTGCTCGCTTTCTGGTGGGTGTTGATATGTTTTGAGAAAGGAGATCTCCATCTAACATGTGCTTTGAATGGACCAGTGATGGTTTTAAGTCTCTAGTAGACTTACTTTTTTCCAGCGCTGAATTATAAATTCTATTTGAACGTAGCATAGACTCTGATGACTTTGGTAAATTCTGGGTATGGCTGATCATGTCATCTTTAGGAACAAAATCTGACGGAAATGAAACTGGCAAATCACAGTCTGCATCAGACTGGCTGCTACTAATGAAATTAGACATACTTGGAAGTGATTTCTGACATGCTTGTTCTAGCTTCTCTTGCTTTATTGGCACAGTCAACAAGTCTGTTGAACCCATCACATTTGAAGCTGCCATATTTTGTGACATCTCAGTCACTGGTTGGAGGAAGTGTGAACCAGAATGTGCAGAATCCATATCTGTCATTTTATTTCCTTTAATCTCATCCCATGAGTTGTCCTCACCACTCTCCCCCCTGGACAATGAGCCAGGATTAGCAGCAGAGTTTGTGTCAGGCAAACCCACAGGCTTTAACATTGTTGATTCCACCATCAAACCATGTATTGTATGCAGATGTTTCTTCAGGTCCTGCTTCCGTTTTGCAGCATACTCACAAACAGCACACACAAATGGTCTGAAATCAGAATGAACTGCTTGGTGATTTAAAAGACTGTTTCGAAAAGCAGTACGGAAATCACAAAGGTGACAAAAATACATTTTCGGTGAATCCTCAAACTTTCCATCTGCAACTTGTGGCAGGCCATACTTTGAGTCATAAGCCATGGGTGTGCCAGGATACTTCATACCCATAGCTGCAGTTTCATGATGGTCATGTATTGGTGATGGAGAAGAAATCCTTGTATCCAACGCCATGTCCTGTAGACCAGGTTTTATGTCTGGTGGTGTGTCAGCCATATTTATTGCTGTAGTTCATATTCTGATATTCAATCTGGCAAATCAAGATAAGACTGTCCATTCTATGTGTATAAATATTTGTTTTTCTTCATGGCTCCTTTAGATGTCATCTGTCAATAGTAATAGAAAATAAGAATTATACTATAAATCTTTCAAAATAATTTAATAATAATACAAGGTGATTTGATAAAATATAGGACAAGAAGAAATACCAACAGACTACAAAGAAGGATATCTTGTCAGTCTACTTTGGAAGGAAGATTTATTTAAAGGATTGCACAAACTACAGAGGATATAATTTTGTGAAATAATTGTGAGAGACAAGATAAATCTATAAGCATATCCACAAGATGTAGAGCTTGTTCCCCAACTTCTAAACTATAGATCTCACCTGGCAGTGAACAGACAAGAATAATGGTGTTGCATTCTATTTAGAGAAATGTGGCCAGATAAAGTAGCATAGCTGGATGAGATTCAAGAACTAGCATGTTAAAGGTACCACCTGCAAAGATGCACCTACTTGGCATCTTTCTCTTCTGCACTCATTCTCACACTACTGCAGATTAGCAGGATGTAGTTCAAAGAACTGAATGTATTGTCATGGTTTACAGCTTTGTTGCAATATCTGGTCTTTTCGGCCGGACACATCCCACTTCAGAATGGCTTCTGGGTCACTTTGACCCTATATGGGATAGGACAGCTGACTCCATCCCATAATCTCCTTTGTCACCACTTACAAGATGCATGGAAGGTAAACAGTGCTGCTATTCTTTGCTTCCCTTTTGGGTCCTGACAACACAGGGGTGTAACTGATACTATTATCTAAAGTTGGTAAGGATAAAAGTGACTTGCAATGATATCGAAATAATAATGCAAAATAGTGCAGGTATTGATAAATTGCTAAAAAAATCTGACACAGTAGCTTACAGTTGCATCTTCACCTGCACTTGGAGGTTATCGTCTTGGAGAAAAATGATGTAATGCAGTTGTCTTTGCTCCAAATGTTTATGAGGGTTTCCATGATAAAAATCCTAAAAATGGCTATTAATTTGAAGGACACAATAGGGTCTCTTTGCATGTCATGCTGTCTTGGTTGTTGGATCTTTATATAAACCCTTTTCTTGTTAATTGGATTTCTTCAGCCTTGTTTCAGAGAAACATAATACTGATGTGCGATAGTTGGACATAACAACAATAAGCACAGGTTTCATCCTGTACTTTCTAATATTTACGCTTTTACACTCATTTGAAGAGTGATCCGCCATAGCAAGTGCAGATAAAGATATCACCAGCTGCATCCACTAGGGTACCGGTATGTTCTTCTTCAGCGTTCATTCTTAAACTCCAGCTGGATCTCTCTTGTAGCAGAGCAATGGTTCTACTAGATTTTCAACAGGATGTCATCCATAGAACAGAAATGCATTGTGTTGATGTTTTTTTGCATGGTCAAAGCAGTCTGTAA
This sequence comes from Meghimatium bilineatum, assembly GCA_034231615.1. Classification (NCBI taxonomy): domain Eukaryota; kingdom Metazoa; phylum Mollusca; class Gastropoda; order Stylommatophora; family Philomycidae; genus Meghimatium; species Meghimatium bilineatum. The sequence continues at coordinate 51,980,712 of CM067318.1, read as the reverse complement.
CCATGTGGACTTTCAACTATTTGGAGGTGTTATTATTTTAGGTTCTTGGTTATTTGCTTACTCTGTGTTTGCAAGAGAGCATTGCAAAACCCTGTGATCTCCAATTATCCATACATAAATTTTGATCATCACATATTTAAATGTTCAGCTTTGGAGGATATAAAAATCTGTCAGTCTAGAGAGTGAACAAAATGGAACACCCTACAAGGAACAAAATAGCTGACAAACACATGCAAATATCACACAGTGGCATTGGGTCAAAGGGCATGAACCCATGGACAGGTGTATTAGAACCAATCAACTCATACAAATAAATAACTAAACATAAATTAATAGATGGAACTCAAGAAACAATGCTGGAGATGGATAATACATACATTAAGAAGATCAATGGAAAACATTGTAAAACATGCATTGTTCTGGAATCCACAGAGACAAAGAAAAAGAGGAAGACCTAATTTACAAGAAATACCTGTTGAAAATAATGAGATCAGGAGATACAATAAATTTTGGCATAACTGGAAGCATTAGCTTAGAAAAGGACAAAATGGAAGAGGCTTGTTGAGGGCATACACTCCACAGAGAATTAGAAAGTACAAGGTGAATAGATACAATAAAAGGTCCCGCCAAGGACGGATGTGCCTGCCTATTGGCGTAAATTAAATTGCGCCACAACACATTTCCATTCTCTGGACTACATTCTGCTAAATATCTAGTAAGACCATTGTCCTGGGACAAGAGAATTCAGAGGGAGTTTGAAAATTAACGCCCAAGAAGGATAAAAGGTGAGATCTGGATATTTTATCACAATTAATCTAATAGTTAATATATTTGACATCTCTCTAACTAATAGTTAATACTTTGACATCTCTTCAATAGTTAATATGTTTGACATTTCTCTAACCAATAGTTAATATATCTGACATCTCTCTTGAATGTGTTCACCCGTCGTAAACATCGACACCCGTCGTAATCAATGATGACTATTCATCTCAACTGGGATGTTGATAAATATGTCTGTGGTGTGCCCATCTGTGATTAATGAGTACTATGTGCGCCTGGAATTTTTTACCGCACTCTGAGCATGTGTGGGAGGAGTCTGTGGGACATTGAGAATTCTTGCCTTTCTTCTAGTGCATTTTTGTTGTGCAGCATTAAGCTTGGGGTTCTCTGCAGCTACTGCAGCACTCTTGATTCTGTGACACCAGCACAATCTATCTTGTCCAAGACTATCCCATAAATGTGTGTCTATGTTGAAGTGAGTCAGTGATATCTTAAGAGTGTCTAAAACGCCTCTTCTGTTCTCCAGCCTTACAGGAGCCAGTCCGGAGTCTGTCTGATATAAATGTAATAAACACATTACATACACAATCTTGGTACATGATATAAAATCCAGTAAGATATTGCAAATCTCTGAAACAATAAACACAACATAAATTCACTACAAAATACAATAAATACTACAGTAGAATCTTTCTATACTAGACTATAGTGCATCCTTTTATTACAAACTTTCATACAAGTATATACCGATGGATCAGCAACCAGAGCAGTGAAGAATGGAGGTGCTGGTGTGTACATAAAATATCAAGAAAAAGAAAATGAATCCACATGTTCACCAAATGGAATATTCTGCTCCAACTACTCTGCAGAAGTACAGACTTTAAACTTTGTTGCAGAAATAATTAAAAACACAAGCCAATGCCAACAGGTGGTATTTCTTACTGATGCTATGTCTGTCCTGCTAACCCTTGACAGCGATAAGCTGCCAGACCTGAAGAAAGTCATACGAGAAGATAGCATCCAAAGAAGGGTAGTACTACAGTGGATAACATCCCACTGTGGCATACCAGGAAATGAAGAGGCAGATAGACTGGCAAAGGATGGAGCAACACAGGAACAAAAAGACCAAGAAATCACCTACCAAGAAAAGAAGACCCTCATCAAAGCCATCAGGAAAGTCGACCACCCAAAAGACAATTACCACTATCTCGACAGAGCAGAGCAGGCTATTCTCTTCCGCCTCAGAACAGGACACAACAGATTAAACAGCCACTTAAATAGACTAAGATTGGTCCCATCACCTCTGTGCCCTTGTGGGCAGGCAGAACAGACCGCTGAACATATCCTGCAATAAACTAAACCAGTTAAGGGAAGAACACTGGCCCACAGAGATGGATATCCACAGAAAGATGTATGGGGGCACTGAGGAGCTTTCAAATACAGCAGCATTTATTAAGAAAACAGGACTTGCTTTGTAGACATGTCAAACTGCGAATGAGAAGATTACAAACTTTCCTCTTTAACAACATTTCACAGAATTCTCAATTATACTTTATACAGTGGAATCACTATATAACACATCCTTTTATAACAAATTTCCTAATATAATAGTTTTCAAAATCTCCAATTACATTTATTCTTTATTGTTTGCACTATTTCACTATAGCAAATTTCTGTTATTTCATAAATATTTGTATGGCCCTAAGTTGGGATTTGGCTACAGGAATTTTGCTCAAAAGTGGCAAAAGTATCTTTGTGAATTTTAAGGAAATTTGAAAGTACATAACATGGCATTGACAAGTAGGCCTCCTAATTATGATGTCAAAGTGTGATTGATAATGGTGATATGACATCACTAGTACTATGATGTACTCAACTGTACTGACTGGATGATAGTAACTATCAGATAGTTTGATACTGATCGGATTAATTAATTGATTGGTCTTGTGAAAACGAGTTGAATATTTCTGATAGTGAATAACATCGCAACCTTCTAATTCTGCAGATGTTTATCACTCGCATTTATTTGGTAATGTGATCTACATAAATATAACAGTTAAATTACTCACACGAAAAGCTTGGTGTGTGTAGCTTGTGTGTAAAACATGACTCAATGACGAACTCTCCTCATTAAAACAGAATTATCTTTAAAACGAAGTTTCGCTTTCCATCAGATACTGATAAACAAGATCGCTTTCAAATATGCTAGCAAAACAAATTATTTAGTCTGCTGAGAACATTTGTATGTAACTTTTGAAATACATAAATAAATGTCTGGTTACTTTGAATGCCGTTGTCGCAATAGAAATTCTCACCTGTTAATAAGAATATATATATAAACTATAATAAACATACACACGCGAGGCCACACATTTACACTGTTTAACATAAAATTTGGTTTGAGTAAGCCACGCACTGCATGCTGGTCTACTTTGTGCACCAAGCAACATCAAATAGCCAACATACTGCTACTTCCATCATCGTCAATAAGGAAAAACTGCAGGTAGTCGACAATTTTACTTACCTTGGAAGCACTCTCTCTCGCGATGTCAACATTGATGTGGAAGTTAACAAGAGACTGGCAAAAGCTAGTGCTGTATTTGGCGGATTACGCAAAAATGTATGGGACAGAAGAGGCATAAGAACAACCACCAAACTACAAGTATATCATGCTGCTGTTATACCAACCTTACTATACGCCTGCGAAACGTGGACAGTGTATGCTAGACATGCAAGAAAGTTAAATCATTTCCATCTTACCTGCCTACGTAAATTACTAAACATCCATTGGTGGGACAAAGTACCAGACTACGAGGTCTTGGAAAAATCAACCTCAATAAGCATCCACACAATACTTATGAAGGCGCAGGCACGCTGGGCAGGCCATCTTGTGCGCATGGAGAACTCGCGATTGCCAAAACAAATATATTATGGAGAACTCAAGGCAGGATTTCGAAAAGCTGGTGGACAGAAAAAGCGTTTCAAAGACACGCTCAAGTCATCCTTGAAACATCTTAACATTGACGTAGGTGCTTGGGAGAGCCTCGCTCAGGATAGAACGGCTTGGCGTTACAGCATTAGAACGGGAGCACTAGCGGCAGAAGAATTCAGACAAGAAACTGCAAGACAGAAGCGGACACGTAGGAAAGAAAAAACATCTCAACCTCACACAGATACCTTCTATTGTTGTCAATTCTGTAAAAGAACATTTTGTGCGCGCATTGGACTTGCTAGTCATTTAAAAACGCACTATTAACTTTATTATTTTATTATTTATTGTTATTATTATTATGGTTGAGTTTTTGGTCATCGTCGATCACGACGGACGAACATCATCATCACTTTGTGCATCTAAAGATGGGCCTATAGGCGTGGCAGTGGTTTGTATAAAGACCTGTGCGCTGGGTTTCCAGTAAGGGACGTCACGAAAGAAGGTTATCGCGTACATGCGAACTCGTGTCTCTGACTAAAGAGTTATTGTCATAATAATTGTCTATTGTCTTTCCCCAGGTGAATGATTGTTGATCGCATTCACACTTGCCGTTAAGCATAGGGGTGGGAGCTTATAGCTGTCGTTCCAAGGACAGATGTGTCGCCGAGGTTGCATTTAGTTCATGTTTGTTCAAGGCTATCTTTGTTTTCTATCAACTGTTTTCTTGGTCTACCTTTGACCTTATGTCCAGATATTCTTTTGTTATATGCTGTTATTGGTATTTGGTTTCAGTTCTTCTCATTATGTGACCAAACTATTTTACTTGCTGTCTTACGATATGCTCAATAATTGATATTATACCAGCTCTTTTCCTGATTTCTTCATTTTTCATTTTATCTAGTTTAGTAACCACATTGCAGCTTTTCTCAGACACTTCATTTAACATGTGACGATTTTTCTTTGCTGCGAAGCTGTTAAAGACTAGACCCTATGTTTGACATTGGTAGTACAGTGTTGGTATAAAAATTGTAGATATTATTTTTTTTTTTTTTAAATTTCCATCTTGATCTTTGGGTGAAGAAGAAATGGTGAAAGTTGGTACGTTTCTTTCTGGCACCTTGTTTCTATTTCTCTGTCTATTTGTTTCTATTTTTCCATCTTCGGAAAAAATGTTGCCTAGATATTTAAATTCTTTGGCTTGTTTCACTTTGGTGTTATCGAATAATAATTAATTACCGCAAAATAATAGAATACAGTAAGTGTTTGCACATAACTGTGTCATTTTTTATACGCCAAAATGAATTATATCTATCTATAACCCCGTTACCCGTCAGGGTAGTAGGGGTACCACATTGGATGCTTCAGCACACAGTCCTCCGGCGATTTCTGTCATAAACGATGCGGATGAATGAGGAAAAGTCTTGTCCATTCCTCGATGCGTCTGTCCATGTATTTATTTTCTCCCCTCTTCTTCTTCCCCCTTCGACGGTTCCGTGCAGTATTGGTTTTGACAATGAATCATGTCTATTTTTCGCCGTTTCACTATCGAAAGCAATGGTCCTTGTAGACCTGCAATACATTCATATTTTATTTCATACGTATACATTTGTCTTATACTCTCTATATGAAATTCGTTAGAATTCATCTGTAATATTTGTATTCAAAAGCCTGTAGTCACCTCTCCATGTCCGCAGTCAGTGTCCAACTCTCACAATCATACAGCACAACAGAAAACGCTAGCGAGTTATACAGTTTGATTTTCACTAACACTGATTTTGCTTTTACAAATCTAGTTGAGCCTTGACATAGACGCTAAAGCCATTTCCAGCCTTATTTGTAACTCTGTTTTGCATTTTTCATCGTTGCATATCAGAGGTATTTCTTCTTCTTCAGTGATCTTTCAGTCAGGTTTGGACTCCGGATTCTACTATATAGGCCACTGTCTGTTTTAGTGTTTCCGCTGTGTCATACAGTTTCTCCTTGACGTTGATTGAGGTGAGCCATGTCTTGTTCCTCAGGTCTGCATAATGGGGACATTCTTTTAAGATATGTTCTGCTGTCATATTCACAAGGCTGCAATGGCAAAGGCCAGTTATATGCCCTACATATTTTGAATTTGGTGTACAGGTGAAGTCTCATTTTGTTGTGACCATTTCTGAGGCGCAGCAGGATTACCTGTTCTCTTCTGGAAAGTTGGTAATACCCATCATATGCATTATATTTGGGGTGGTCGTCTTTCCACGTTTTGTTACCCTGGGGACATACCATGCTTGGGTCAATGACTCCAGCTGATGGCTTGAGCTTATAGCGGCTCATACTCGCTTTATGCTGCCCGTCACGACACGTGGGGTATTTCAGTGGAGGTATCAGTGCCACCTGATATCCGATCCTGTCCTTGTGGGTAACATCGTCAGTTTGTGTACGACTGCTTATTCATCCAGAGATCTGGCTTATATCGCAGCCAACCACCAGATACTGAGGGTAGCCACACTCCGTATCTGGAGGCAGTTCCACTATTCGCAACCTGCGGACGCACCTGGTAAGCGATGGTCGCCCCCTCCCCGCAGGATCTGAGATATTTGAAAGTACTCATATCCTCAAGCTTATATCCAGTCATCATGATATGTGTCTGTTCTTCTGTTAACCAATTTCTTGTTCTTTTCTGTATTTAATTCTATTCCGTACTTGCTGGTAACTTTTTCCAACTGTGCTGTTGACTGTACAACAAAATGAATTATCCACAAATGAATTCACAAATATATCAGTCAATCAAGTGCCGTGCCAAGTGGTGTAGGCGATCATGCTTTTCCACAACTCTCTATCTCATGTTGTTAATAAGTTCATTTGGTTACTTAATTTTGTACAACAGTGACAACGCATCCAGAAATTTATCTCCTTGCTTTCCTTTGCCTCTTCTCCCTTGATCTTTCCGGTGGTTATTAAACGTTCAAATTGCATTTCTCATCATATACCCTAAAAATCTTAATTATCTGATTCTAATTTTCGCTATAACACAAATATATAGGCTATCTATATAATCAGAAACTATATTTTTAATGCACGTCTACGGAGTGTATCCATAAATGATGGCAGAAACAGAAGTTAAAATGAGAATCGGGATGGCTAAAAGTACTTTCAATGACACGAGGAAAATATTAAAACAGACCCTATATAAGGGAGTGGTTTGTGGTGTTCAAAACCCTCCCTTAACAAATCTGAACGTGACTTTTAATACTATGAACTTAGCCAAACGGTCCGTTAAAACACATCCAATAGCGATTTTTCAAAAAAGGTCTTCAAATAGTCCATCAAATAGTGGAATTCACTGCACGAAAACTTTTAAAAAAATGTTTACAGTAAACCTCCTCCTTAAGGTAATCATATCTACAGCCCTGTATTAACATCTAAACAAATTACAAATAAGCTAAAAAATTAGAATTATAAAATGCTACATCTATTCTATATTATTTATGTCTCAGAAGACAATAAACAAGCAATTAAAAGACAAAATTGATGTCTTTGAGATGTGGATATGTAGAAGAATAGGGAGAACATCATGGAAAGAGAAGAAAACAAACAAAGAGGTTCTAACAACACATTGTACGAAGAATGAATTATTAAAGATCAAAACAAATACAATATTTTTAACATATTAAAATACATGACACCTTGTTGAAGACCTTACTTGATGGTAAAGTCGAGTGGAGGCGAGCAAAAGATAGGCAAAGATACAAGTGGGATAGTAACATCACGAGAAGGACAGGCTACATTCTATCAGATTGCACCACCAAGACAAGAGACAAGGGATGTCGGAGTCTGTTGCAGCCAGCTTTGTTGCAGATACGGAACTTAATTATGATGATATTAGCCCTGGCCCAACTCTACTGTCAAGCTTTCCTATACCGGAAACACACTTGCAGAGAGAAAGGGTTCAGTACCTGATGGGCTCAGGCGCTATTGGGACAAGGTTGCTCAGCTCTAGAAAGCCTTTCTCTCAAACGCGTGGTGTGAGACTCGAACTTGGACGAGGAATCACGATGTCTGTGAACGACGACTCGGGTAGGAGGGCGAACGAGTCAGGGTCCAACTCATCAGACGAGTTCTTCCTCATACGGAACCAGGCTTGCGGATGAGAAACGGTTCAGTACCCGATGGACACAGGCAGAGTGCGTCCAATTGCACGAGATGGGTTAATAGACGGTGGAACACCTCGTACCAGATAGACGCGCTCGACAAGCGTCTCGGCGAAGAGGCACTACACACCAGCGTGCCCGGCGACAGATGTTGTTGTTCGTCCATCACAAGTGATGATGACCATTTGTTACATCCACTTTTGAAAATTCAATTTTAGTTATGTCCTTGATTATGAGTTCGTAGGTGGCTAATGAGCCCCATTCGAGCTGTAAATGTCCTTGGACAGTTTGGACATGGAATAACGACTGTAGACGGATCTTGGTCTATCTGTGACCCTCTAGCCGCTCAGATACACAGGCTGTCACGGACTAGGGACCAAACCCGAAATAAAGGAATGACGAAAACGGATGTGCTGGACCTCAGACGTCCTGACCACAAGTGGCCAACCGGGGTGCAAATAATCACAGTTCTACTGTGGAACGTGCAGCACAAAGTACTTCACGCTCCCCGGCGGAAATCACACGAAATATTCGTTGTGGTTATTTGAGAGGGAACGCTGAAGAAGACGAAGAATTATGATGACAGAGTGTAAAACTACTTATTCATACGTGTAATTCCGTAAAATAAAATCTGGTTTATTGTCTATCTCCGTAAGAATATCCATACTTGCCGTTAAGCGTAGGGGTGGTAACTGGGAGCTTTAACTGTCTATCCAAGACCAGATGTGTCACTTTGGCTGCGTTGAGTCCGTATCTGTTAAATGTTGTCTTAATGTTATCTATCCATCTTGTTCTGGGTCTTCTCTGGCCTTGTATCCGGATTTTCTTATATGTTCTTGTTGGTAGTTTGGTATGATCCATTCTCATAAGGTGTCACGTTTGAAATAATGTTGCGTTTTATTTTCTTTTGCACAGTATATATATAGGCAATGCTTTTTTCTAGGAAAAAAGGTTGGTATACGCTTAGTTTGCAACAACAATAAATTGCCGAAATATTTTAAGTGATAACACCCACCAACCCCACCCCAATATAACACACACAAACACAATTTATTACTTCAAAAATATTTATTAAAATGTTGATATATGAACTACCTTTAAAAATTTGTTATTTGGCCGGAAAACGTTATTTTCCCCTTAACTCATCTCCATGAACACACAAAGCTATACATTTTATTATCCATAATATAGATCATAAGTTCTCTGCCGAAGACAGATGCGTCGGGCATTTGACGCAAATAAAACGGCGACACAACGCATTTCCATTCTCTCGACTACATCCTGCTGGAAATCTAGTAGGACTATGGTCCTGATACAAGAAAATTCAACAGGAGTTTGAGAATGAACACTGAAGAAGAAGAAGATCATAGGTTCCTAAAGTGGGCGATAGCGGTTACAGATTTGTGTACATAGCTCAGCTGTGTCACGATTTACGGTTTATCTATGATATTCCGATACGACTTGCTGTGTAAGAACAGAAAGTGGCGTTTCGAGCTGGTTCCCAGTAACAACGAGAATAAAACAAGGATGTGTTCTGTCCCCAGTACTGTTTTGCATCGCGATCGACTGGGCGATGAGGAAATGCACAGACCAAAAACAGCTAGGAATCAAATAGGTAAACAACAAGACCCTGGAAGATCTTACTTTCGCAGATGATATTGCTCTCCTGAGTTCAACACACCAAAATCTCCCAGAAAAAACAGAAAGACTCACATTTTTTGCACAACAGATAGGCCTTCAAATAAACGCACGTAAAACGAAAATCATAAACTTTACCGGCCTGACAGAATCAATTAAACTAGATGATAATAGGCCTATACTAGACAACGTTTCAAATTTCGTATATTTGGGAGGCACGATAACAGCAGACGGTGATATCAACTCAGAAATCAAGACTCGAATCGCTCTCGTCTCCAACGCCTTTAACAAACGCTCAAACATCTGGAGATCGAAGGTCGCAAGTAAACACATGAAACTGCGACTATTCAATGCAAGTGTGATTCCATCATTGACATAAGGATGTGAAAGTTGGAAATCTATCGTAATAATGGATAAGAAGTTAGTTGCCTTCGAGAATAGATGCCTCAGAAAAATCACAAATTCTAATTGGAAAGACTTCAAATCAAACGACATACTAAGAGAGGAGACAAAACAAGAATATGTGACGAACATCATCAGAAAACGCCGCTGGACATACATCGGCCACATACTTAGAATGAAGGAAGACATAATTTAACGACAAGCCTTCATGTGGACACCAGACGGGTAAAAGAAAACAGGGAAGACCAAAAACAACGCTCAGAAGAACATTTATGAATGAATTAAAATCAACAGACATAAATGCACAAGACCTGCAATCCTTGGCAACTGATCGACAGGCATGGAAAACTATGACATCCGCCTTATGTGCCAAACTTGGCAAAAGAGGAACTGACTGATTATATCTATACATTTTGGCCTGATGGGGGGGGGGGGGGGGGGTGAAATAAGGGAAGGAGGTGTAAAAACGTTGACATAATTAAGAAGGATGGTCTCTGTTACTTAACAGTTGTGAACAAAAGGAGGAAGGGGTTAAACAAAATAGGCAAAAAAGTTATTACGTAATTTATGAACAGCTCCTGGCGGATGCTTTTATGGAAGTTCTACCAATCCTTAACTGCTCGGAAAACACCCCTAACGATAGCTGACATGAACGATGCTATTAACGAACTAAACTATCAAGCAAGGCACTTGACAAGAATGGAAATCCAAATGTGGTCATCAGGTGTGCAAAAGACATAGGCCCTACTTTCACTGCAACTCCATCAACTAACAACATTGTGTTGGCTTGAAGAACAGGCGCCATGCGATTTTAAAGTCTCGAGCAGTGTAACTCTATACTGTACAAAACAAGGGGACATGAGTTACTGTAACAACTACATAGGAATTTCGCTTCTATGCAATGTTAGCAAAATACTTGCTTGAATTGCATTGCGAAAACTTCGTTCTACGGAATCGAGTTTATCCAGAATCACAATGCGGTTGTCGTGAAAACTAATTAACCACATAGGGGGCATATATATTTTCATTACGTTGATTACAAGAAAAATGCCGTGAACAAAAACACTATGCTATATGTTGCTTACATTTATCCTACAAAGGAATTCGACTAGTCGTAAGGGCGTACTGGTGCATTCAAAACACTCAAGAAGATTGGCTACTCACCAACCCTCCTAAGTAGACCTACAGATGTGTCACTCCGCATGCATGAAAGGTACTATCACGTTTGATGGTGTTTTTTCACAGTAGTTTGCGATCAAGACTGGCGTAAAATAATGCTGCATTTTTGCCCCACACTCTTTTTGGAATATACTCTCTTCTCTTGAAACGTGCTTTTCGCAACCAACGAATATAAATGACCAAAATATCAGAGGATGTCCGACAAAACGGAGAGTCTCGCAGTATCCAAACAGAAAAAGGTGCAAATACTAAATGAAGTTTAAAGGTTAATATAAAATGCTAACTATCAATGTTCAAAGTAAATAACTAACAATTAAACAAAGAACAAGGGCATTTTTCCACGTTACGGTCCAACAGGGACCTTTCTCAAGAAACACATAATTTAAAAAAAAACCATAAAACCACAAAAAATGCAAAACTAGAGTGCTTTAGACATTTTTTTCTCACCCAAAAATATTGACAAGTGAAGATTTGGTGAGAAAAACTTGTCCAAGTTATTCTAGTTTTCAATATTTTTATTCCGCTAAAGACCGATGTGTCGGGCTATTGGAACAAATAAAACAGCGACACAACGCATTCCATTCTCTGGACTATATTCTGATGTAAATCTGGTATATTCATTGTCCAGCTACAAGAGATCCAGCGGGAGTTTGGGTATGAACGCTGAAGAAGAAGGATATTTTTATGGTTTTATGTTTTTTTATATTGTTATATGTTTCTTGAGAAAGGTCCCTGTTGGACGGCGGAAAATTTTTCTTGTTCTTTGTTTTATTGTTAATTATTTATTTTAACATTGATAGTTAGGATTTTATTTTATAGTAACCTTTATACTTTATTTAGTGGTTTCAGAGACGGCACTTTAATGACACTATAAAACGACATACGTTTCGTCTGCTGGCAGCCATACATAAACTTCCCTTGGAAAAGTGGGAGGCGGCTCTCACGAGATGTCACTTGCTAAACATGGCGACTGCCATGGCAGAATACCCGGAAAGCAAACATTTACTGTTATAAGTAATTGTTTACTATATTATATTGGGACTTTATTATTTTATCAGTGGAACCATAAAGGTGCATGAATCATGAGCATTAAGGCATTTGAATTGGTCTCCGCAATTGAGCGGTTAAAGTTAATGTCAGATAAAGCCAAAACGCAGGTGAGCACCAGAAGTTATTTTACTAGAAATGAAATTTCCTACGTTTTAATTAGGCGGATTTGTCATACTGTTAGTACTGTGATCTGAATAGAGCATACTCTTGTCATTCTTGCTGTGAAATATTAGATCTTTCCACTTACATTTATTATGTAAACTTTAACAAACTGAATTAGGCCAGGCATAGGAGAGCAAACTAGGAGTCATAGTCCATAGTCATATATTCCTACTGAAACTCGTCAAATTAGGATAGGTGTCCACATCAAATTGAAGGAGTCGAGTTTCCAATTAATAAATTTTATTAATAGGAAGCTTGAATTCTTTATATGCCTATATATTTATTCCTAGTTATAATAAAGGAAGACGTATATTTTCTCCCTCAATGTATAGTATCTCATATAGTTATATTATAGAACTAGTAGACTACCAGGCTTACCTGTAAGTTAAGTTGTATTAATAATCTGCTTTAATTAATAGTATTATAATTAGGCCTAGTTATTTTGTAACAATTATAATTACTGTACCATCACCTGGGATTTTTATGATTATGTCATCAACAAACTCCAAACTGTCGTATTCTGTGCAGTTCTCTCAAATTATATCCAAATGTTACCTATTCTTGCTATATCTACTTCCTTATCTCTTTTTTATATAAATTATTACTATCTTGTTCACTGTGGATTCCATGAAATTTCCTTGTGATACTTGTCAGTGAGCATTCATATTTTGTGATTCCATTATCACTTCCCTGTTAGGGTTGTCTGTTCTCATAAGCATATTTTAAAAATTGTGAAACTGTTGTAGGTGAAGGATAAGGAATTTACACAGACATCTACTATTTATGAAATCTTGCAGTCACTGAACTGTGTTCCAAGGGATTTTACATCAAATAGATAGATAACCCCCACTCCCATTAGGAAGTCAGAACATAACATTTAATACTGAGAAACAAACCCCCCCCAAAAAAAAAAGTAGGTAAACATCCCCACACTCCTTCAACACTTAGTATACAAAAGATCACAAAACAGAATAATATATTTTTATGATAGATATACTGGCTAGTTCATTTTGGTATATCTGCTATAGAGAACGCATGAAAAATGCAGGTAAATGAGAAATTGCATCTCATTAACTACTACTTCCCAAATGATAGACCATTGAGATTAGACTCAATCCCAGAAAAAGAGACATTTGGTGTGTGGTGACTTCAACAGCTACTCTCAGAGCTGGGGACTATGATCACATGGAAAAGAGAGGTGAGGAACTTGAGAGCTGACAGGATGAAAATAAGCTCATACTTATTAACCAACCAGCAACCTTCTACTTGAGAGCATGGCACACCACCTCTCAACCAGACCTGGCATTCCACTCACAAGGCCTTGAATGGAACATCACACATGTAGTTGGAAAGCAACTTGGAGGTAGTAACCATTGAGCAGTTTTTTAAGAAATCCACAATGAATTTATCAAGGACAGCAGCACACTCACTAGGTGGAACCATAAGTACTAGCATTTAACCAGTCTTCTAGCTAAGGACATAAACGTGGACAAAGACATCAATGGAGTAGTGAGTGAATTTAATAGATGCATACTACATCCTGCTAGTAAAACCATACCAGGGAGCATGCAAAAACTACAAACCCTACTGGAATGTAAACTGGAGAAGCTGCAAAATGAGATGGAAACATCTAGACAGCAGCCAGAGAACATACCTAGCCAAGAACACCACAACAAATATCAGCAAACAAAGGCTAAATTTACAAGCCAGGTGGAGCAGCTGGAAAGAAAAAAACAGAATCGCTTAACCTTGAAAAAGACACTAGGAAATTATGGAAGCTGGTAAAACAACTAAATGATGAAGGTACAGGGAGAAATACAAGGATCACACTTTGCAAAGATAGAAACATTTTCACAGGTAAACATGCAACTGATTACTTTGCAAATTTCTTTGCAAAAGACAATAAGATCAAAGTTAGCCCAGAAAAATTACGGGAGGTTGGAGAGAACAGCAGAACATTGGACAAGGTGTACCTATACCTGAAGTCATGAAGGCACCAATCATATTGAAAGAACTGGAGCATGCAATATCCAAATGAAAAATGAAAAAGTCCCCTGGAGCTGATGGAGTGTCCAATGAAATGATTTAAAAACCTGGGAACTGCAGCAAGAGCAAAGCTACTGCAGATCTTCAATACAAGCTGGACCACAGGTAATGTTCTACAGGCATGGAGGGAAGCAATAATGATACCACTCCTCAAATCAGGAAAAGATGGCAACACAGTTTCCAATTACAGGCCCATCAACCTCAAAAACTGTCTATGCAAAACAATGGAATGCATTATCAATCTTAGGATGCAGTGGTATCTTGAAAGTGAAAACCTTCTGGTATCACAGCAAGCAGGTTTCAGACAGTGCTACTCTACTGAAGATCAGGCAACCTACCTCTCTCAAGAGATTGAGGACGCCTTCCAAGATAAGAAACTGGTACTAGCAGCATGTATAGACCTCAGGAAAGCATTTGACAAGGTTTGGAAAGAAGCACTCTTAAAGAAATCGAGAAATGGCAGGGTTAGCTCAAGAATGTACAAATGGGTAAAAGCATACCTGCATAATAGAAGAGCCAGGGTACATTTGGATAGTCACAAGAGCAAGTCCCCCAGGGAGGAGTCCTGTCACCCACACTTTTCTTGGTTTACATCAATGACCTAGTTGCCGATCTACAACACGGGATCAAAGTGGCAATGTATGCTGCCGACCTGGTGCATGGTTCAGCTGCGTGGTGTCCTGCATCAAACACCGCATTACAAGAACTAGATAAAGTACAAAACTAGGCACTCAGGTTAATGCTGGGAGCAATGAAATCAATAAAATATGGAAAGGCTGCAGGCTCCAACAACATAACAGCAGACATAATAAAAACGAAATGAGTTTGGTGTAGATACTATCACAGAACTTTGCAATGACATATACGAAGCAGGCCATATACCTAAAGACCTAACCATCAATATTCATACCACTACCTAAGAAGCCCAGGGCTGTGGACTGTACAGAATATAGAATAATAAGTCTAATGAGCCATCTAACTAAAATACTCCTCAAGATAATACATGAAAGAATTATGAGCAAGATAGACACGGAGGTCGGTGAAGAATAATTCGGTTTTAGGAAAAACAAAGGAACCAGAGAAGCTATACTTAGTATCCGACTAGTGATAGATAAATATATAGAAGTCCAAAAAAGTATCTACATTTGCTTCATAGACTACAGCAAGGCCTTTGACAGAGTCCAACATGAAAAATTAATCAAATGTCTTCAAGAAATAGGCATAGATGGAAAAGACAGACTAATTTGAAATATATATTAGGAACAGACTGCATTAATAAGGTGTGAAAACAGCTATTCACCATACATAGAAATAAGAAGAGGGGTAAGACAAGGATGCATTTCATCACCAAACCTATTTAATATTTACACAGATAATATCTTTAAAAGATTTAGAAGAAATACCAGGACTCAAGATCATTGGGAAAAAAATAAACAACCTTAGATATGCAGATGACACTGTTCTTTTAGCAGAAAGTGAACATGAACTACAAAGACTAATAGGTTATAAAAACACTTAATATGAAGAAAGAATTACTAAGAGAAAGATCATGCAAATAAAATACTTTGAACACACTAAAAGACCTGACACCTTATTGAAGACCTTACTTTAGGGTAAAGTCATAGGAAGGCAAGCAAGAGATAGGTAGAGATACAAGTGAGAGAGTAATATCACAAGATGGACAGATTACAGTCTAGCAGAGTGCACCACCAAAACAAAAGACAGGGGATGTTGGAGATCTGTTGCAGCCAACCTTCATTGCGGAGACGGCACTTGATGATGATGATAGAAAAGTAAAACATTTGTAAATGATGTATACTAGTACATGTATCTAGTTAATTGATGATACAGGTATATACTTTCAATTGTTTACAAATATTGTTGTTTCAGATTGAGTGTCTTGATGTTTGTGGTAAAAACATTTACATTGGAACAAGTGACTGGTAAATAGTTTTCTAAATGCCACTTTAATTTGATACATATTTGGTTGATATAGTTTTTATTGCCAACTAGCCTTATGAAAACATGGTAACTCAGAAAATTCATAAGTTTGGTTTCTCTATAATTCATCCAAAGAATTTTCTTTATTCAATAAGAATCAACATAGTTTTATTTCTCTATCAATGAAGTCCAACCAACCATGTGTTGCAGGGGCCCGAGAGGGGAGCAAAGGGGTAACAAAATAACAAATTTCCACAAAATGTTCTTCTAAGGGTGGTTTCTGCTAAATATGGTTACAGCTAAACACTGTTATGCTAAACATGGTTACTGCTAAACTAAGTTACTGCTACATATAAACTTATCTAGTGCTTCAACTTCTAGATGCACATTTTATTTGTGTGTAAGTAGATACATCCGCTCATGTGTTGCAAAGGTCTAAAAGGGGAACAAAGAATAATGTCACTGTCACCTGCAATGCGCGTTGTAAAAGGTGACTAAGGAAACTTTGGGGATGGAGTTGACTGTCCCATCCCATAGAGGGTCAAGTGAGACAGAAGCCATGCTCGAAGTCATGTATGTAGTATACAATACATGATTATTAGTGTGTGAAGTCTAGTACAGACAGATTTCAGTGCTTATAGAAGTGTGCCTATTCTCTCCTATTGAACAGTCACATGTAGACTTAACAAAGATTATATTGAGTATGTATTCTGTATGCATAGCAACAACACAGATCAAAAGAGACCCAATATTGCAAACACTAATTCAAACCTGATATGCTGTTTAGGTCTATCATTGATGTAGTGAATCATTCCATTTTTTTTGGTCATTATCTTTCAGTTTTGTGGTACACTACAGCATTGAGGAGAAGTCACATGCAAATGGAAGAATAACATTTGTTACAGAGAAGCAGGGCCATAAGTTTTTGGTTGTGGTAACAAGGCATTTTCTATTTTGTACAGTTCTAACCATTAGTAACCATTAGCAAAATTTTCAACCGCCAACTTGATTCTGGGTCCAGAAAGGGGGCGAAGAATAGTAACAGTGTGTGGGTGTGTTTAAACACATATGAATGTTTGTATGTAGGGTATAAATATGTTTATTACGGGTATTAATGTGCTTATGAGGGATGAGGGGTATAAATTTGTTTATAGCTTGTGCTACTCTAGGCTTTGGGCAAACTTATGTTGTAGAATGTTTCCTTTTGCAGGCCCGGACTACCATATTTTGAGTAAGCGTATGTTGTAGAATATTTCCATGTGATCTCTTGTACTACTAGATTTGGGGTAAACTTATGTTGTAGAATTTTTGCTTTTGACAGCCCCATACTACCATATTTTGGGTAAACTTAGGGTAGTCAGGGGCAAGATGGCATGCAGGGTAAGATGGTGCAACAGGTTTTTTTGAGCCTATGGTTTTTTCCGGTAGGACATGTGACTAGGTCTGGTGGGAGAAATCCATTCTATGACAATGAAACTTGAAAGTTCATGAACAGGTCATTTTTCAACAATGAGGTAAGTTGGTTTTTCATGGGTCTCGATCTAATTTTTGTTCAACTTTTTTACTCCTTGTCTGTTGTTACATGCTTAAACTAAAACATATATTGTATTGTTAAGTTATTAAGCACGTTACCTTGTCAAGATACTTTGTTTTTGCATGACATTTTATTAAAGTTGCTAACCATGTGACTTGGGGAAAGATAGCGCAAAGCTAGTGGGGCAAGATGGTGCTGCTGACTCACTGCGCTATCTTACCACACTCACTGCAGTTTTTAGTCCCCCTCATTTTGCACAGTATTTAAACCAATTAAACAGTTTAATCAACTGTCAGTCTCCACCAGTCATAGATGCACAATCCCCGCCGGTCATAGATGCACGATCTCCACCAGTCATAGATGCATGATCACTGCCATGCATAGGCCTAGTCTTTGTGTTCTATAATTTTCCAATTATTTTGCAGTTTTTGTCAATTCTTCACTGATTTTGTATTTATTTCTTTCACCTTTTTTTCCTGTGCCATCTTGCCCTAAAAAGTCAGGCAAATTGTTTTTTGTGTGCTTATGTTAGAAAATTCTCATTCTACTGTCTACACATAGCTGTATATGTTGTCAATAATCTCACGATGTAAGATGGATGGATAAGCTATACACTGATAGCAGATTGTTCTCTCAAAAATAAATCTAGTCAGAATACGCTCAGTGTCTGGCCGAAAGGCGCAGATATCACAGCAATGCTGTAAACCATGACACAATGCATTCCATTCTCCGGACTACATCCTGCTGATCTGCAGGAGTTTGAGAACGAAGGAAGAAGAAGAAGAATACACTCAAAAATGAAAAGTGCGCCATCTTGCCCCCGACCACCCTATATTGTAGAATGTTTTCTTGTGACAGCTTGTACTACTAGATTTTGGGTAAACTTATGTTGTAGAATATTTCCTTATGACAGCTTGTAATATTAGGTTTTGAGTAAATTTATTTGTAGAATGTTTCCATTTGACAGCTTATACTCTTCAGGTTTTGGTACTTTCAGAAAAAACCTGTTATTCAACTGAGAGCAGCCTCAGCACTCAATCGTATCATGGTGTTGTGTGATGCTACCTTGACATTGCTCAACATGTTTGACCTTGAGGTTTGTCAAATCTTGTACTGTTCCTTGATTGGTAAATTTCCACATATAATTGAATAATGTAGAATATTATTGGATAGTGTAGAATAATGTTGGAAATTTGAATAGTGTTGAAGAATCTTGCAAATGTCATTATTTTTTTTTACAATACTGGAGATCATCATTGTCTGAGAATCTTAGACAGTTGCAAGTATACATGCCATCTGTGTGTTAGTTGCAAGTATACATGTCATCTGTGTGTTAGTTGCAAGTATACATGTCATCTGTGTGTTAGTTGCAAGTATACATGTCATCTGTGTGTTAGTTGCAAGTATATAAGTCATCTGTGAGTTAGTTGCAAGTATACATGTCATCTGTGTGTTAGTTGCAAGTATACATGTCATATGTGTGTTAGTTGCAAGTATACATGTCATCTGTGTGTTAGTTGCAAGTATACATGTCATCCGGGGTAGTGGTGGTTAGCCACCTTTTGGCTACATTCCTAGTACTACTTTTTCTTTCATTATTATTATGTCTATATCTGTAATTCTGTCTCCTGAATAAAACTGTCTTTTGTAGTTCACACAGTGTCCCATAGAGCTTTGATTCCAGTGCTGTTTCCTCTGGCCAGTATTGTCTCCCTCAGTATTTCATACTCAGAACACTCTTGAAATATATGTTTTGCAATTTGTGCTTCCTGTCCACATGTACACATGGCAATTCCTAGTACTAAATGTTGTGTTCTAATTTCCTAAGGAAAATCCCTTAAGTGGGGGAGGGGGGGTAAAACACTTCAAACCTCCCTCTCCCATCCATGTTTGGATCATATTTTTTGTAAAGTTTGTCATACAAATATTCAAGTGATAGTTTTTTTTCTTCTTCATCTTCTGTGTTCAGGAATCTTGTAGTCTCGCTAGATCTTCAGACCAGTCGCCAGGATGAAGCTCTCAGTCTTCTTCAGGTCAGAGTGGCTGCCCCATAGTTTTTGTCTCAGTTCAGTCCATTGTGGCCATGTCTTGCCTCACAATTTTTGTTTGTTGGTATTCTGGACAGTCTTGGAGTATGTGTTCGGGGGGGGGGGTCTGTATGCCTGTTCCACATGGACATTCATTTGTGTGGACCACCCTGATCTGGTACAGGTGACTTTGTAGCCTGCAGTGGCCAGTTCTAAGTTGAAAGATGATAGTGACAGTTTGACATCTGTATATAAAATCTAAACAAAAAAAACCCAGAAACATGAGAAGATAATTTATTAGAAAAATGGCAAATGAAAACAGATGTTGAATCTGTGCATAGAATGTAGTTTATAAATAAATGCATTTATTATTTTCGGTTTAGTCTTTATTTATGTGGTTTTTTTTACTTTGTGGGTCATTTATACACTTGATTTTATCTTGACAGATTTATGTTTTTTTTCAGTTTGAATCTGTAGAGGATATTGGCAGAATACAAAAAAAAAATATGTGAACAAAAACCTTTGTTGAAGCTGGAGATATTAGCAACAAAAAATAAAATAAAAATATTAGTTTCAGTTGGAATATTTCATGTTGATACTACTGTCCAGTATATTTTGTTAAGTTGATACAACTGTCCAGTTTATTTTATTATATTCATACAACTGTCCAGTTTATTTTATATTGATGCAATTGTCCAGTTTATATATATATTATATATATATTATATATATATATATTATATATATATATATTATATATATATAATATATATATATTGATCAAAATTTGTTTATTATCCTTGAACAAATTTTATTTTGCAGCCTATTGTGACTGGGGCTAAAATCAAAGGTGTGGCCTGTTTCTGTATCAATGAGAACCCAGTGAGAACAAATCCATTTAGTGTGGAGGTATTGATCACTCAGTTTTATTTCCTGCTAAAATGTTCTTGCACCATATAACATTCATTCTTTGTATGATATTATCATAGATGGGAGCATATAGCATTAATTAATCCTATAAAAATAACTTTATTCTGTACAATTCTATCATTGCTATTTTCTGGGTTTTCTTTCATATCTAGCTCAATAATCTCCTCCATGATTTTACTGGTATTCCCATATCCACATCTGTACTGAAATCTTATTGTGTCTTTTATGTTCGTTCATTGGGGGAAAATCACAATGAATTTAATTACTTGTCCTACTGGTGTTTAGGGGATTTATTAACCTTGGTAGATTGAGCAGCTCTTCAGAATACTCTTCTAGTCTATTCTTCTGTTGCTTCAGATCAGATTTGTAATATTTACTAAAGATTTCACTGTGATTAGTTGTATGCTATTGACATAGCTCTACTTACGTGAAAGCCTTTGAACTAGACTAAGATACAAGGGCAGAACTTGCACAAAAATAGAGCTACATGGTGCAGTACATTAAAATGGTGCAGCATCTTGTGAAAGAGGAGAAATGCAGCAGCTCAACAGCGGAGAGTAGCTAGAAAATCATGGGTAGACCAAAACTCTCTAGACTTACCCCATGCCTGAAATGTCCAAGGATATTTCCAGAATACGTCTCATTAGCCATCTACGAACTCATAGTCAAGGATATAGGGTAGCCGGGGGTAATGATGCGCGTTTTTCACTTTTTTCCGTATTCTGACAAATAGACTCAACTATGAGAGACCAAACTAGCAGCAGTGTGTAGCTTATCCATCCATCTAACAATCGTCAGGGTATTTACAACATACAATCACGTTTAGTCCGTAGAATGAGATTTTATGAACATGAGTATAATCCCACCTTTGCCCCAATTTCTGGGGCAAACACGCGCAGGCAAAAACAATTACAAAATCATGGGAAAATTGACAAAACCAGCAATATAACAACGTCACTTCCTATCTAAACATAGTCAGTCACATTGTGGGAAGATAATAGAGCACAAAGACTAGGCATATGTATCTTTATGTAACTTTAATACGAAAAAAAATGAAAAAACGTAAATATGAAAAACAAAATTTAATACAGAGAATGGGTGCTTAGATCCGTTTAAAACTATAACAACGTGTTGGAGTGCTCTATAAAGCGTTTGACTATAATTTCAACTATCTATGAATAGCGGAGGTCGTGCATCTATGATCAGCGGAGATCGTACAACTATGACAGGCAGATATCGTGCAACTATGACCGGCGGCAATTATGCATCTATGACTGGCGGAGATTGTGCATCTATGAATAGCGGAGATTGTGCATCTATGACTGGCGGAGATTGTGCATCTATGACTGGCGGAGATTGTGCATCTATGACTGGCGGAGATTGTGCATCTATGACTGGCGGAGAACGTGCATCTATGACTGGCGGAGAACGTGCATCTATGACTGGCGGAGATTGTGCATCTATGAATAGAGGAGATCGTGCATCTATGAATAGAGGAGATTGTGCATCTATGAATAGAGGAGATTGTGCATCTATGAATAGAGGAGATCGTGCATCTATGAATAGAGGAGATCGTGCATCTATGAATAGCGGAGATCGTGCATCTATGAATAGCGGAGAACGTGTAACTATGACTGGCAGAGATGGTGCAGTTATGACCGGCGGAGATAGCGCAATTATGACCGGCGGAGATAAGCAATTATGTCCGGCGGAAATCGTGCATCTATGACCGGCGGAGAACGTGCATCTATGACTGGCGGAGATTGTGCATCTATGAATAGAGGAGATCGTGCATCTATGAATAGAGGAGATTGTGCATCTATGAATAGAGGAGATTGTGCATCTATGAATAGAGGAGATCGTGCATCTATGAATAGAGGAGATCGTGCATCTATGAATAGCGGAGATCGTGCATCTATGAATAGCGGAGAACGTGTAACTATGACTGGCAGAGATAGTGCAGTTATGACCGGCGGAGATAGCGCAATTATGACCGGCGGAGATAAGCAATTATGTCCGGCGGAAATCGTGCATCTATGACCGGCGGAGAACGTGCATCTATGAATAGCGGAGATTGTGCATCTATGAATAGCGGAGAACGTGCATCTATGAATAGCGGAGAACGTGCATCTATGAATAGCGGAGAACGTGCATTTATGAATAGCTGAGATCGTGCATTTATGTATAGCGGAGAACGTGCATCTATGAATAGCGGACAACGTGCATCTATGAATAGCCGGGAACGTGCATTTATGAATAGCTGAGATCGTGCATTTATGTATAGCGGGGATCGTGCATCGGCGGAGGTCGTGCATCTATTATCTGCGGAGGTCGTACAACTATGACCCGTGAAGATTGTGCAGCTATAACCGACAGGGATCGTGCAACTATGAATAGCGGAGAACGTGCATCTATTATCGGCGGAGACCGTACAACTATGACCCGTGGAGATTGTGCATCTGTGATCGGAAGGGATTGTGCATCTATAGCAGCGACTGCTTCATTTTCAGTCAGTGGCATCATTTTCTCAATTTTCCGTTTGTAATTCCTAAAAAGAAACATAACGTGACAATAAAATATGGTTTAAATATTTGGCAACATGAGGGGGAAGTGACTGGGGCAAACATGCGCAGTCAGTCAGCAGCGCATGTTTGCCCCGTCAGTGTGCGCGGCGTTACCCCAAAATCACACTGTTCACAATTTTTATAAAATATCATGAAAACAAAAATTATCTTGACAATGTAACTTGCTTAATAACTTAACAATACAATATAGTTTTCAGTTCAGACATGTAAAATAACATGACAGTAATGATAACAGAGGACAAAGAGTGAGAAGTGGAAAAAAAGTTAGATCGAGAACGTTAAAAAATGAATTTACCTCATAGCTCAAAAATGACCTGCCCGTGACCGATGAAAATTCGTTGTGCAACAGAAACGGATGTTAGCGTCCGGCGTGGCCACGTGGTTTGCGGGAAAAACCCATAGTTCCGGAAAAAAACGACTGCGAATCTTTGCCCCCAGCGCATCTTTACCCCCGGCTACCCTAACTCTGAATTTCAAAAAGTTGATGTAAAAAATGGTTGTCATCACTTGTAATGGGTGAACAAAAACACTTAATTGATTGGTTGCATGCATTTGATATAGCTCTGCTTCATTAATTATTGGTTTCCACTTAAGACGGATGTGTCTGACCATTGGCACAAATAAAACGAGTGTGCAACATATTTTCATTCTCTGGGCTACATCCTGCTAAAAAATCTAGTAGGACCATGTTCCTGCTACAAGAGAGATCCAGCGGGAGTTTGAGAATGAATGCTGAAGAAGAAGAAGATTATTGGTTTAATACTTTTGTTATAGCACTACCTGATAGCTTTTTGAATGTCTTATAGAAACAGTTTACAATTATAAACTGCCAAGCATTGGTTTTCCTAGATTTGTCTCACATGTGTATAGAACAACAATTGATATATCTATATTGCCTGTGTGTTACCGTGCCCGAGAGGGGAACAAAGAATAGCAACATTGTTTACCTTCCATGAATGTCATAAGAGGGGACTAAGGAAGTTAT
Source organism: Meghimatium bilineatum (assembly GCA_034231615.1). NCBI lineage: Eukaryota > Metazoa > Mollusca > Gastropoda > Stylommatophora > Philomycidae > Meghimatium > Meghimatium bilineatum. Next base: position 51,956,385 of record CM067318.1, on the reverse strand, counting down.
GGGGTTGAGTTAGCTGTTCCATCCCATATAGGGTCAAAGTGGCCCCAATCCATGCTGAAGTTGTATGTGTCTGGAAGAAAGGTGCAAATATTGCAGCAATGCTGTAAACCATGGCACAACACATTCCATTCTCAGGACTGCATTCTCCTAATCTACCAGATTTTGAGAACGAACACAGTAGAAGAAGAAGAAGAAGATATTCCTATATTTGTATCGTGTATGGAACAATAATTAATTGTCTTATAATTGTCTTGTGTATACACAATTTTGGATACAACACATTTTGTTCTCCGGACTACATCCTGCTAATCTGCAGGAGTTTGAGAACGAATGCAGAAGAAGAAGAACAACAACAATTGATTTTCCCAGATTTTTGTTTGTTTGTATAGAACAACAATAGATTTTTCCACATTTGTGTATGTGGGTATAGAACAACTGTTGATATAACCATATTTGTCTCAGATTTGTGTATGTGGGTATAGAACAACTGTTGATATAACCATATTTGTCTCAGATTTGTGTATGTGGGTATAGAACAACTATTGATATAACCATATTTGTCTCAGATTTGTGTTTTGGGTATAGAACAACTATTTATGTACCCATTTTTGTACTAAATTTGTGTGTACACGTGTTTAGAATAACAATTGATATTTCTATATTTGTCACAGATTTGTGTGGCCTTGAAAAGAAAAATGATCCAGCTCTACACAGTAACAGAAGACCGTCTGATGCACCTGAGAGATGTCACTTTACCTGAGCAGGCATTGGTTGTTGTAAGTTAGACTAGTACATACTGTCATGATTGTGTTAGTTAGTTGTAAGTTAGACTAGAACACGTTACGATTGTGTTTGCCTGAAGAATGCTGTGTCAGAACTTTGTGTTTGTTTGTGTACAGTTCTGAAACTTGTGACAAGTGAATGGAAATATATGACCAAACTTGTTCTGTGTACAGTTCTGTGTCAGTTGTATAGACAGGTGAGTGCAGACATGTCTCTTGTTTCTGTTTCATTAATTGTTTCCGTTTCCCAGGGGGTGGATGGTGTCTTTGTTTGCGCTGCCCTGGCCTCACAGTACAGCATGGTTGACACAGACAGTGGATTGATTACTGATCTATTTCCAATAGATCCAGATCAAGTCCGTCCCATTATTAAGAGAATCAGCAAAGTGAGTATCTCCAAATTTTTAAACATATTATTATACATTGGAATCCCAGTCTAGCAGAGTGCACCACCAAGACAAGAGACAGGAGATGTTGGAGATACGTTGCAGCCAACCTTCGTTGCGGAGACGGCACTTGATGATGATGATCTTTATTTCTCTTAGTAGTTCTTTCTTCATATTAAGTGTTTTTAGCACCTCTTTATTTGTTTTCTTCTCTTTCACCATCCACAGAAATACATAGACAAATAGATTGTATTTTGTATCCTCATAAAAAATCACAAGGATGACATGACATTCCCCATCCACAGAGATACATAGACAAATAGATTATATTCTTGTGTCAAGAGGTCTTAAACTAAGTATTAGCTAAGCCAAGACCAGGATGTTTCCTGGAGCTGATGGCGGTGATCAAGATTTTGTAATGGCAACAATAAAATTGAAGCTATAAAACAATATCTCAATAATAATTACTCTAGACTTGTGTCTCCCAACCTTTCTTGATCCCTTATGCACACATTTTTGTCTGTTGACACTGACACATAAATAGAGCGCCATTGATTTATTTACAAACTATTATTATTTGTATTGCTACTTTACCTGTATGTTTTGTTGTTTTTGCTGTTCGGTTTTCATTGGGATTAATGTATGAAGATGTGAGTCAGTTGATCATTCTTGAATTGCCTCCCTGTGGGGCATGTGTCCCATGTTGGAAAACATGACTATAGACTAAGATTTAATCTAGATAAGCTAAAAAAACACAGAAGTTGCCAAAATATTTCAGGCTAAGCTACTATAGGTGGCAAATTTGTGTAGCTTTAAATTTCAAGAAGAAATTAAAATTTTTGAAGATATCAATAAAATTATCAAAAAACATTTGGATACAATTTTTTCTACAGCAACAGAAGTACTTAAAAATAAAAGCACACAAAAGCCATGAATAAACAGATGACATATTGCAGTTGTGTGATATCAGAAGAGAATAGAAGAAGTAGAAGAAAGGTAGTATGTTAAAAGCACAATACGGTAAAGTGAAAAAAAATATACAAAGCAAAATGAAATAAGCAAAAGAGAAATGGATTAATGATCAATATGAGACCATCAAAGTGGCTATACTGCTTGTTAACAATAAGGAAACATCTGTATGTCATATTAAAAAACTAGCACAATTCTTCCCATGCCTTTATCCACTCTTAGCTAATCTAATCTTTCCCTTGTATCCATGTGTTTATCCACTCTCTGCTGATATACACCTTCCATTGCATCCATGTGTTTATCCACTCTAAGCTAGTCTAATCTTTCCCTTATATCCATGTGTTTATTGACTATCAGCTAATCCTCCATATGTATCCATGTACTTATCCACACTGCTAAATTTCCCCATGTATCCATTTCTTTATCCATGTTGCTAACTCTCTCAGTGTATCCATGTGTTGTCCACATGGTTAACTCTCCCATCTATCCACATGTTTATACACACTGCTAGCCCTTTCTATCCATGTGTTCATCAACACTGCTAACTATCCCTTTGTATCCATGTGTTTGTCCAAACTAACACTACTTATATATCCATGTGTTTATCCACTCTCTGCTGATGTAAACCTTCCCTTGTATCCATGTGTTTATCCACTCTCTGCTAGTATAAACCATCGTTTTTAATCCATGTGTTTGTCCACAAACATGTCTGAGCATGTTCTGTGTTGTTATTGGTAATATATGTGAATAATTTCAAACAGGAAGAATTCTTGTTGAGCGGTCCTAATGCTCTGGGTATTTTCGCCACATCAGCTGGTGTATCTCAGCGTCCGCCCATGCAGTGGTCAGATGGGCTCAGTGCAGTCAGCTTTGTGCATCCTTACATCCTTGCTATGAATGATGAATTTATCACAGTTCACAGGCAAGCTCAGTGATGTTTATCATGTTGAAGTTATTGTATCACAGTCATTCTATCACAGGGAGTCATTCTATCACATATCTAGTTAGTAATTGTATTTCATTGAGTCATACTGCAGCATTGTATCACAGTGAGTCATTGTATCACAATAGGCATCTTATCACAGTGAGTCATTTTATCACAGTGAGTCATTGTAACACAGTGAGGAATCTTATCACAGTGAGTCAGTGTATTACAGTGAGTCATATCACATGACCAGTGAGTTGTATCACAGTGAGTCATACTATCTCAGTGACTATTCATGCAGTTCAGTTGTGTCTATGGGTCTCACCAATGGCCCACTAGACAAACCACCCATGCAACATAAAATCTTAGTAGATGACATGCCGTTATATTAAGATATTAAGACTCTCTTATGGAAACTTTGTAGCATGTCATCTATACAGTTATATACTCCCTCTGAGTAGAAGGGTCCTTCAATAGGCATTGCACTAAACTGAAAGCTGAAGTCTCCTGGGTATGAAAAAAAGCTCAGAAAAACCACACCACTGCACATAGGAAAAATGTTCGCAATTCCAGGGGTTCTCAAACAAACAAACAATCTCAGTGAATCATTGTATCACGCTGAGTTATTGTATCACAAGTCTAGTGAGTCATTATATGACATTCCCAATCAGTCTACATACATAATATACATACACACACATATATACATAAACATACATATCAAAAAGTCTTGGACAGAATAGAAAGCCAGGCTCTCTGCTTCATTTGTGGTGGCATGAGATCAACACCAATGGTGGCATGTGAAATTGATGCAAACATAGAGCCACTAGACATTAGAAGAGAAAATGCAAGTATAGAAGCTGTGAAAAGAAAACATGAAAATGCTCCCATAAATCTATCCTAACAAAGAAGTAGTCAACAAATGGACACGCAAAACAAGACTAAAACAAAAATCCCCAGTACAGTTAGCAGAAGAACTAAACAAGAAACATCACCTTCCTGAAGATAGAGAGGAATCTGAAAGAGTATCAAATATCCCACCAAATGCATTCCTCATACTGCCCCAAATAATCTATTGTCTGTCCTCAGGTGAACGATGGTTGGTCTTATTCACACTTGCCATTAAGCGTAGGAGTGTGAGCCTCAGATGTCGTTTCAAGACCAGATGTGTTGCCTTGCTTATATTTAGTTCATGTTTGTTCAAGGTTATCTTGATGTTTTACAACCACCATTTTCTTGGTCTACCTTTGGCTTTATGTCCGGATATTCTTTTGTTGTATGCTCTTATTGGTATTTGGTTTGGCTTCATTCTCATAAAGTGACAGAACCATTGTATTTTGTCTTTCAATATGCTCAATACATGATATTATACCAACTCTTTTCCTAGTTTCTTATTTTATCTATTTTAGTAACCATTGCAGCTTTTCTCAGACACTTCATTTCACTTGTGACGATTTTTCTTTGCTGCGAAGCTGTTAAAGACCATGTTTGACATTGGTAGCACAGTGTTGGTATAAAAATTGTAGATATTATTTGTTTTTTAATTTCCATCTTGATCTTTGGATGAAGAAGTAATAGTTAGTTAGTTAGTTAGTTAGTCGTTGGATCATCGTCATTGCACTCCAGACAAGTCCATAGGTGCTCAGATCTCTCCTTGAGTGTAGCCGCCATTACATGTTGACTGACGGTTCCGGTACGCAGTTGATTGACCATCATTCTTTCGTGCCCACGAAACCACTCCATTCTAGCGACACCACATTTCAAACCAAATTCCTTTATTCTAGTCATGGAACAAGAGTCATCGTGACTTATACAGTCATTTGCTCGTGCGTATTTCCGGTAGGCCGTTCAATATGTCTGCTCGATCCATCGATCCATCCTCCACCAACAGCCGTAATAGCAGTGTGTGCGGCCAAACTATCTGCTCTCTCATTATCCCGGACTCCTGCATGTCGTGGCACAAAAATGAAAGTCACTTTACGCAAACAGGAATTCTTCACTGCGTCCGCCACTGTTCCCGAATGTATCCCGCCTGAACTTTCACAATCATGCTCATCGAGTCACTGAGTATGTAGGCATGCTCGCAGATAGTCTTCAAGCAGTCACATTGCAAAGCCTTGGTCACTGCCAAAACCTCCATTGTCATGCTGCTTGTGGTCTGAGTGAAAGCACCACTTTCCTCTCTGATGGTTTCCCCCCACCTTTGAGCCGTGAAGGCCCAGGCACTTCTGATGTGTCTATCAACCAACCCATCTGTATATATAATCATATTCAACCTTCCCTGGAATTTTCACAGATTAGAGCGAGTACCTCTGACTCCACCACTATCGGACACCATTCCCTGCATTCTCTACTGAGTGTTATTATTACTTTGAAGGCGGTCAGACAATCTAAGGGTGCACGACTCCATTCCGAACCAGGTAGCACATCCTCTAATCTGCACACACTCTATATAATATCCTCTATGCGCCCCATCCACGACTTTCCACTCTTAAGTCAACTGCCTTTCAATTTGATAATTTCAGGGTGTAGAGGATGTTCTTTATCAATGGTGATTTGTAGGTAGTCCCACGACCTGCAGATTTGTATTCTTTGCTCTGCAGTTGAGTAATCAAGTAAGTATCGTATAGCTTGTGCCGACGTATCTTTCGTACACCCCAAAATGATTCGCATTGCCTCATTCTGGATTCTATCCTATCCAATCTTTCTGTTTGAGTCTTACTCAGTGTTAGAATCGCCAGTGCGTACTCTACCACTGCCACGACCAATCCCTGATACAGCAGAAATAGCAGCCTCTGTTCACATTGAGCAGCAGCCATAATCTTCATAGCCGCAAGACCTTTATAAGCCTTTACAATGATGTGGTCAACATGATCTTTGAAACAGCCTGCGGTCCAGCATAACCCCTAAGTATTTCATTGTGTTGGTTCTCTCAAGGACATCCCCTCTCAATGTAACCGTTGGCGTGGACGTGTTTACTATATGATTATTTAGAGAAGTAATAGTGAAAGTTGGTAGATCACAGTGTTTACTTTCTGGCACCTTATTTTTATTTCTCTGTATAGTTTTCCATTTTCTGAAAAATGCTGCCTAGATATTTAAATTCTTTTCCCAAATAAACGCTACACTAATTGACAAGTCAGTAACCAAGGCAACAAACCAAAACACCTTTAAGTCCATTTCACCAGAGACTATCAACTTCTACTCCAAGGAATGGATCCAAGCATACACAGATGGGTCAGCCTTCAAAGTAATCATCAATGCAGGATATGGCTCTCTCATAGTCCTTCCTGGCAAAACATCAATAGAGTTATCTGCTCCTTGTGGAGAGTTCTGCAGCAACTACGATACAGAGGTGAAAGCAATATCAGAAACACTCTCATACATCACCATCAAATATAAAAATGGTGCAACATGTCCAAAACATCTAGTAATATTTACAGACCTTGTCTGCTCTACAAGCCTTGAAAACTGGAATCCAACAGCAGAGAAAACCATAAGCAACATACTTCAAGCTACAAACACACTAACATCCAATGGCATCAATACTACACTACAGTGGATACCAGGCCACACAGGAATCAGTGGGAATGAAAGTACTGATAAACTGGCAAAAAAGGGAGCAAGTATGCCGAACCAAGAATTTCCACCAACCTTAGAACAGCTAAACACATTATCTGCAACAACTATAAACAATGAATGAACTGCTGGCTCAAAAGGAAGATGACTATATGCAGACATATCCCAACCAAATCCACACAAAAGAATAAATAGATTACACTGCAAAGATCAAACCATAATATTTAGGTTGCAAACAACACATGTACAACTTAATAAACATCTACAAAGAATTACTGCAGACCATACATCATACTGCAAGAGGAGGAAACAGTAAAACACCACATTATTGAATGCCCTGCACTACAAGACCTAGGAAAAGAACTGTTACCACCAAACCCTTCCATCACTAACACCCTTTGTACAGACACAACACAGCTGATCATTTGGCCACTTCTTGAGACAGGGAGGTTTGGAGAACATAGTCACAACAGGCAAGATTGAAGGCGACAGAGGGTGACAACGTGAGAAAATAATAGGCAGTTTGACAACCTGGCACGGCAGGGAAACAACAACGATCTTGATACATAATGCTAGAGATAGAGAGCTGTGGAGAGCCATGATGAACTATGCAAGCTGGCATGGCACCTGATGATGATGATGAACACAGCTGAAGAAGACATGCACCTACCACCAGCTGGCACAAGGAAGAAAGAGTGAAATCTCACAATCTCTAGGATTGGATAAGTAAGTCCTAATCAGTCATTGTATCACTGTGAGTCATTATTGCATACTACAGCATAGTATCACACTGGGTTATTGAATAACATGCATCGTGATTCTTGATATATCTCACATATCATATGAGATTATGTTATTGTTAGAATGAGGATATTGGTGTTTCTCATTTTATAACCATTGGAAACGAGCATTTTAATCTATCTCATCACTTGCAGCATTTTAGACCAGCAGCAGAAGCAAGCTATTCCCTTCCAAGGAGGAGTTTTCCTTGGGGATTTTGATGGCAGAATTTTTGTTGCATCAAGCAGGGAAATCTATGCTCTAGTTCCAATACCTTTTGAAAAACAGGTGTGTATTATTGTTCACAACTGTAAAATGTTTGTGAGAAAATATGACATGTTCCACCATCAAGGTAACACTATCAATAATAAATTCTGCAATGTTTTGAGACTGCAATGTTTAGGCTATCACAGATAGGTAACTCACTTTTCAATGTGGTTAGAAAGATATATTATATATCTGTAAAATGAAAATAGCACCACAAGCCTCTTTTTGGATGAAAAATATCCACATGCATTACTTTGCTACTGTTTGTAGATAACTGATCCACTATTTTACATGTATTTCGGTGCAGCTGATACTATTAGCAATAGACATGTGCTTGACATGGCAACCATTATAGATCATCATCTTATATACAACAAATCTATTCAACATATAACAAATATATATATATATATATATATATATATATATATATATATATATATATATATATATATATATATATATATATATATATATATATATATATATATATATATATATATATATATATATATATATATATATATATATATATATATATATATATATATTCCAGGTGCAACAAATCTATTCAACATATTACAAATACCCGGTATATATATATTCTAGATGCAACAAATCTATTCAACATATAACAAATATATATATATATATATATATATTCCATGTGCAACAAATATACTCAACATATAACAAATATATATATATATTCCAGGTGCAACAAATCTATTCAACATATAACAAATAAATATATATATATATTCCAGGTGCAACAAATCTATTCAACATATAACAAATATATATATATATATATTCCAGGTGCAACAAATATACTCAACATATAACAAATATATATATATATTCCAGGTGCAACAAATCTATTCAACATATAACAAATATATATATATATATATATTCCAGGTGCAACAAATCTATTCATCATATAACAAATATATATATATATATTCCAGGTGCAACAAATCTATTCAACATATAACAAATATATATATATATATATTCCAGGTGCAACAAATCTATTCAACATATAACAAATATATATATATATATATATATATATATATTCCAGGTGCAACAAATCTATTCAACATATAACAAATAAATATATATATATATTCCAGGTGCAACAAATCTATTCAACATATAACAAATATATATATATATATATATATTCCAGGTGCAACAAATATACTCAACATATAACAAATATATATATATATTCCAGGTGCAACAAATCTATTCAACATATAACAAATATATATATATATATATATATTCCAGGTGCAACAAATCTATTCAACATATAACAAATATATATATATATATTCCAGGTGCAACAAATCTATTCAACATATTACAAATACCCGGTATATATATATTCTAGATGCAACAAATCTATTCAAAATATAATAAATACATATACCCCATATACAACAGTTCTATCTATTCAACATATAACAAATATATACATTCTAAATACTGCTGAAATAATTACACATATTTTTCTTGAGAATTGCATGAAAAGTGTAATATTTGTTCAGATCCAAGCTTTGCTGTCAGACAAACGTGTTGCAGAAGCTCTAGATCTGGCAAAAAATGCGAACAAAACTGGCATGACACGAGACAAGTTTCTCAAGGTGAGACTACTTCTCATATATAGACCAATGTCTGTTTCATGCTCTCAGAATTTTCTTTTGAGTTTGGTATTTGCTTTTACGATGTCCAGTAAAATCTTGTGTCTGCTTCATAACTCCTGACAAATAACAAGCGTTACTTAAAGCTGGTTAGGCCTCCACTCGTTATCTTTATGCTACATGAAATAAAATGTTGAAAATAGACATTTTTTGATATTGGATGTGTCAAACCAAAAGGCAGATATCTCGGCCAAGCAGTGAACCATGACACAACACATTTCATTCTCTGAGCTACATCCCGCTAACCTGCAGGAGTTTGAGAACTAATGCAAAGAAAAGATGAAGAAGAAATATCATCAAACTTCAGATGTTCTACTGTTTGTTTACTGTTTACTCTTGTTTGGGAGAGTATTGATCTTGTCCACTTCCTAACACTGTAGGATAGCTACACAGACGTTACCATAAATCGCAGTAATTCTTTGGTTAATATTGATTGGCACACAGCCTTCCGCAGTCAGAAACTCAATCACAGAACACTGTTAGCTCTTCTTCTCAGACATCAGTCTGGGAAGTAAAGACTGCGAGGGAGAGGAGATGGTTACCACCCTCATATAGCAGAGCTACAGAAATGTAAGATAACTAACATCTGACTCCCCTACAGCAGTAACTGCTGTGGGTTAACTTTATTCTCAGACACCATCATTTTGTTGTCTGCTGATTGCATGCATCACATTCCAGGCAAATGCTATTGCGTGCTTCAAAAGTAACTTGATTCTAGAGTATAATTATATCATTTCTGCAGATAAATTGACACTTTTTTCATAAACAAAATTGTGTTATATAAAGTCAATAGTAGGACATGATATGTATTGTATAAATTGAATGTTTGAAGTCAGTAGTAGGACATAAACTATGTTGTATGAATTGATTGAATGTTTGCTTTCAGATGTTCAAGAGAATCCAACAACAAGCTGCATTTATCCAATTCTCTCAGCAACATTTTGATGAAGCTAGTCAGCTGTTTAAAGAAAGCAGTATAGATGTCAGAGAGGTAGTGTCTCTTGTTTTAACTAGATGTCAGAGAGGTAGTGTCTCTTGTTTTAACTAGATGTCAGAGAGGTAGTGTCTCTTGTTTTAACTAGATGTCAGAGAGGTAGTGTCTCTTGTTTTAACTAGATGTCAGAGAGGTAGTGTCTCTTGTTTTAACTAGATGTCAGAGAGGTAGTGTCTCTTGTTTTAACTAGATGTCAGAGAGGTAGTGTCTCTTGTTTTAACTAGATGTCAGAGAGGTAGTGTCTCGTTTTAACTAGATGTCAGAGAGGTAGTGTCTCTTGTTTTAATTAGATGTCAGAGAGGTAGTGTCTCTTGTTTTAAAAGATGTCTCAGAGGTAGTGTCTCTTGTTTTAACTAGATGTCACAGAGGTAGTGTCTCTTGTTTTAACTAGATGTCAGAGAGGTAGTGTCTCTTGTTTTAACCTTCACAGAGCCTATATCAATTGCAGCCGCCGAGAAACAAAATGGCCGCGCGCACTATTGGCGGTCCGGCCCACCAGACGATAATATAGTGAGATTTACACGTACCACAGTCCATGCACATAGCTGGGGACATGCGCAATCGAAGCCGGTACATCCCCCATTTCCGACATGATCGTTTTTGAGAATGGCTAGCTATTCGTAAAAGTTTAAGAGCAATTAATCTGACCACATCTGTACACCGGTACGATGCCATGATGATGGATCGGTTTTACAGACCTTTATTTCATCGTATTTTGAATAAAATAACATTGAATCGTGGCTTGAATCATGGATTATTAGGTTATTTAGTTTCACAGCAGTGAATATACAGAATGCCGTGCTGGTTTGGGGACTTGTACGTTTGATATCGAATATTTTGAAGTGGCAGAAAAAATAACTAGGCCTAAGCTCAAAGAACGATTTTACTGCAAATCTACATGTTTTATACAGTTCCCCCGGCTATATTTTGATAATTTCGCAGTGAAAGAACATAAATACAACAGATTTGCGTGATTTAGCTTACAGTGTTGCCAAGGAATTCGATATGTAAGGTAAGTTATTTTTTTTTCTTATTTTTTCCCCCTTTATTTGTTATAAAATATATGTTTTTTGTGAAAAACGTCTTTACCACTTTCTCATACGTCTGGTATCACACACACACGTACATAAATTACACCAATATATGCATAATTCAATTATTTATTTATATGTGCAAATATTATTTAAATATCTCTAACAACCAAAAAATTATCACATTTTCAAAACAGTCACCATCAATAATGCAAATTTTCAAAAAAGAATCCGGTGGCAGGGAGACATTTCGTATTTTTTAATCTGGCTTGCTAAAGGTTAACTACGAGGGGGAGTCAATAAGTAAGTCACAAATGGCTCTTTAGAAAAAAACTGAAGACGATAAAAACCTGAAAACTGTTTATTTTTACACATACATTATCCCTTTACTTCTCAACATAATTTCCACCAACATTGATGCATTTATCCCATCGTTTTATGAGTCCTCCCAAACCTGCTGCGTAGAACTGCGTGCTCTGCTTTTTAAGCCACATTTTCACTTCACATTCAACTTCTGCGTCAGTCGCGAAATGCTTCCCGCCAAGGTGGGTTTTTAGTGGACCAAAAAGGTGAAAATCACTAGGGGCTAAATCGGGGCTGTAAGGAGGATGTTCCAGAATTTTCCAACCAAGATTTTTTATTTTCTCCTGAGTTAATCGAGCCGTATGTGGTCTAGCATTGTCATGAAGGAGTAGCACTCCTCTAGTCAGCAGTCCTGGACGTTTTCTTCGAATTGCATCCCGAAGCACTGATAGAACTTCACAGTATGATTCAGAATTCACATTGTCACCTTTCTTTTTGAAATTGGTTAAAAGCACTCCTTGACAATCCCAGAACACTGTCAGCATAACCTTCCCTGCTGATGGTGTAACCTTGAATTTTTGGACACAAGGCGAAGAAGGATGTTTCCATTGCATTGAAGCATGCTTTGATTCAGGCTGGTAGTGATGCACCCATGATTCGTCCCCAGTAATAATCCTGTTCATCATGTCTTCTCCTTCATTTGCGTATTGACAGAGATGCTCCAATGACAAGCCTAATCGGTTCATTTTGTGTTCGTCCGTCAATTGTCTGGGCACCCACCTTGAACACACTTTCTTAAATTTCAATCGGTCATGCATGATGCTGTATGCTGAACCATGTGAGCACCCTATTGCAGCTGCTACAGCGTCTATCGTTACTCGTCTGTCACCTCGAATCATCTCCTCAACCCGCTGCACAGATGCGTCTGTTGCAATTTCAACAGCACGACCAGATCGGATTTCGTCAACAATTTTAGAGCGTCCTTGAGAAAATTTGTTTACCCAGCTGTGCACCGCTTTACGGGACAAACAATTGTCAGCATAAACAGGAAGCACTTCTTTATGAATGTCTTTTGCAGGCAGTCCTTTTGCCCATAAAAAACGCACAACAGCACGTTGTTCATTGATTGTACACTCTGTAAGTACAGTAGCCATTTTGTTTTTTGTGCTGCGCATGCGCAAGGTACAGCTAGCGCCATCTAGCGAACATAAACATAAAGTTCTATGATGATATCAACTATAAACAGCTTTAGAAACCACCTACTGCATTTTCCTGCCATCCAACATCAATTTGTGACTTACTTATTGACTCCCCCTCGTAAATATCAGAGAGGTAGTGTCTCTTGTTTTAACTAAATGTCAGAGAGGTAGTGTCTCTTGTTTTAACTAGATGTCAGAGAGGTAGTGTCTCTTGTTTTAATTAGATGTCAGAGAGGTAGTGTCTCTTGTTTTAATTAGATGTCAGAGAGGTAGTGTCTATTGTTTTAACTAGATGTCAGAGAGATGGTGTCTCTTGTTTTAACTAGATGTCAGAGAGGTAGTGTCTCTTGTTTTAATTATATGTCAGAGAGGTAGTGTCTCTTGTTTTAATTAGATGTCAGAGAGGTAGTGTCTATTGTTTTAACTAGATGTCAGAGAGATGGTGTCTCTTGTTTTAACTAGATGTCAGAGAGGTAGTGTCTCTTGTTTTAACTAGATGTCAGAGAGATAGTGTCTCTTGTTTTAACTAGATGTCAGAGAGATGGTGTCTCTTGTTTTAACTAGATGTCAGAGAGATAGTGTCTCTTGTTTTAACTAGATGTTAGAGAGGTAGTGTATTGTTTTAACTAGATGTCAGAGAGATAGTGTCTATTGTCATGTTTTAACAAGATGTCAGAGAGATAGTGTCTCTTGTTTTAACTAGATGTCAGAGAGATAGTGTCTCTTGTTTTAACTGGATGTCAGAGAGATAGTGTCTCTTGTTTTAACTAGATATCAGAGAGGTAGTGTATTGTTTTAACTAGATGTCAGAGAGATAGTGTCTATTGTCATGTTTTAACAAGATCTCAGAGAGATAGTGTCTCTTGTTTTAACTAGATGTCAGAGAGATAGTGTCTCTTGTTTTAACTAGATGTCAGAGAGATAGTGTCTCTTGTTTTAATTAGATGTCAGAGAGGTAGTGTCTATTGTTTTAACTAGATGTCAGAGAGATGGTGTCTCTTGTTTTAACTAGATGTCAGAGAGGTAGTGTCTCTTGTTTTAACTAGATGTCAGAGAGATAGTGTCTCTTGTTTTAACTAGATGTCAGAGAGATAGTGTCTCTTGTTTTAACTAGATGTCAGAGAGGTAGTGTCTATTGTCATGTTTTAACTAGATATCAGAGAGATAGTGTCTCTTGTTTTGACTAGATGTCAGAGAGATAGTGTCTCTTGTTTTAACTAGATGTCAGAGAGATAGTGTCTCTTGTTTTAACTAGATGTCAGAGAGATAGTGTCTCTTGTTTTAACTAGATGTCAGAGAGATAGTGTCTCTTATTTTAACTAGATGTCAGAGAGGTAGTGTCTATTGTTTTAACTAGATGTCAGAGAGGTAGTGTCTCTTGTCTTGTTTTTAACTAGATGTCAGAGTTAGATGTCATCTCTCATTCCTCAATATCATTGTCATTAGGCATCTTTCAGATGACCATGACTGTGACCATGACAACAGCTACATTTTTCTTACCTTTGTTACAGTTAATTCTGAAGTCATCTCTAGTACAAGTTAGTCCTCATATCATCTCTGGTACAAGTTAGTCCTTATATCATCTCTGGTACAAGTTAGTCCACATATCATCTCTGGTACAAGTTAGTCCACATATCATCTCTGGTACAAGTTAGTCCTCATATCATCTCTGGTACAAGTTAGTCCTTATATCATCTCTGGTACAAGTTAGTCCTCATATCATCTCTGGTACAATTTAGTCCACATATCATCTCTGGTACAAGTTAGTCCTCATATCATCTCTGGTACAATTTAGTCCTCATATCATCTCTGGTACAAGTTAGTCCGCATATCATCTCTGGTACAATTTAGTCCTCATATCATCTCTGGTACAAGTTAGTCCTCATATCATCTCTGGTACAAGTTAGTCCTCATATCATCTCTGGTACAATTTAGTCCTCATATCATCTCTGATACAGGCTAGACTTCTTGTCATCTTTGGTAAAAGTTAGTCCTCATGTCATCTCTGGTACAAGTTAGTTCTCATATTATCTCTGGTACAGGTTCAACTTCATGTCATCTCTGGTACAAGTTAGTTCTCATATTATCTCTGGTACAGGTTCAACTTCATGTCATCTCTGGTATAAATTAGTCTGCATGTACTACATTATATTCTCTGGTACAGTTATTGTTCATGTAATACAGCTTGTTATCTCTGGTACAGTTATTGTTCATGTAATACAGCTTGTTATCTCTGGTACAGTTATTGTTCATGTAATACAGCTTGTTATCTCTGGTACAGTTATTGTTCATGTAATACAGCTTGTTATCTCTGGTACAGTTATTGTTCATGTAATACAGCTTGTTATCTCTGGTACAGTTATTGTTCATGTAAAACAGCTTGTTATCTCTGGTACAGTTATTGTTCATGTTATACAGCTTGTTATCTCTGGTACAGTTATTGTTCATGTTATACAGCTTGTTATCTCTGGTACAGTTATTGTTCATGTAATACAGATTGTTATCACTGGTACAGTTATTGTTCATGTAATACAGCTTGTTATCTCTGGTACAGTTATTGTTCATGTAATACAGCTTGTTATCTCTGGTACAGTTATTGTTCATGTAATACAGCTTGTTATCTCTGGTACAGTTATTGTTCATGTAATACAGATTGTTGTCTCTGGTACAGTTATTGTTCATGTAATACAGCTTGTTATCTCTGGTACAGTTATTGTTCATGTAATACAGCTTGTTATCTCTGGTACAGTTATTGTTCATGTAATACAATTTGTTGTCTCTGGTACAGTTATTGTTCATGTAATACAGCTTGTTATCTCTGGTACAGTTATTGTTCATGTAATACAGCTTGTTATCTCTGGTACAGTTATTGTTCATGTAATACAGCTTGTTATCTCTGGTACAGTTATTGTTCATGTAATACAGCTTGTTATCTCTGGTACAGTTATTGTTCATGTAATACAGCTTGTTATCTCTGGTACAGTTATTGTTCATGTAATACAGCTTGTTATCTCTGGTACAGTTATTGTTCATGTAATACAGCTTGTTGTCTCTGGTACAGTTATTGTTCATGTAATACAGCTTGTTATCTCTGGTACAGTTATTGTTCATGTAATACAGCTTGTTATCTCTGGTACAGTTATTATGTCATTGATGGTACTGTCATACCGTACAATATGTAATCTGTGGTACAGCTATTGTTCATGTCATATCTGGAATAGTTATGTGTCATACAACTTGTCATCTCAAATACAGTTAAATTTCATTTTGTCATCTTTGGTACATTTATTTCTCATGTCATGCAACTTGTCATCTCCGGTACAGATGACCATTTTGTACCTCACTACCAGTCAACTAATGCTCATGTCATGCAACTTATGTATGGTAGTTATTTCTCATGTCATATAGTTTGTCCTCTGTGGCACAGTTTATGTTCATGTATGTTGTATGGTACACACACCCCCGAGTAGAAGGCTCCTCCAATAGGCATTGCACACAGCCGAAAGGTGGAGCCTCCTTGTATGAAAAAAATCTCAGAAACCTCCCTGTTACAGATAGGAAGTAAGAGCTAATCGCTTGTAATTCCTGGGGTTCTCAAACAAACAAACATGTTCATGCATACAACTTGTGATCTCTTGTAGCGTTAAAGTCCATCCCATGAACCTGTTATTTCTAGTACAGTTATTGCGCATGTCATACAACGTGTCATCTCTTGTAGTTACTGTTCATGTCATACAACGTGTTATCTCTTGTAGTTACTGTTCATGTCATACAACGTGTTATCTCTTGTAGTTACAGTTCATGTCATACAACGTGTTATCTCTTGTAGTTACTGTTCATGTCATACAATGTGTCATCTCTTGTAGTTACTGTTCATGTCATACAACGTGTTATCTCTTGTAGTTACTGTTCATGTCATGCAGTTTTTCATCTCTGGTACATGTATTAACTGTCAACTTTTTCTTTCATAAATCCATATTTTTTATAATTTATTTCCATATTTTAATAAAAATGTCCATATTTGGCACCCCCCAAAAAACCTCAATTAATGCTAGTTAACATTTATGTACACATGTCATACAACCTGTCGTCTCTGGTGCAGATTATCAGCTTGTACCCCCACTACCTGCCAACTAATGCAAACTTTACACGGTCTGTCCCACCACTGCATGAAATTGCTGACATCAATCAATTATCAAGATCCGATGACAAGGTCAAGGCTGCTTATAAGATCTTTCTACAGACATTTTTAGAGGACATACGTGGAGTCAACAGAGCATATGGTTACAAAAGAGTAAGTACTGTGTCATATGGTCACAATAAAGTAATTACTATGTCACATGGTTACAAGAGAATTAGTATTGACATATGGTTACAAGAGAGTAAGTACTACAAGAGAGTAAGTACTGACATATGGTTACAAGAGAGTTATTATTGACATATGGTTACAATAAAGTAATTACTGTGTCACATGGTTACAAGAGAGTTAATATTGACGTATGGTTACAAGAGAGTTAATACTGACATATGGTTACATGTTAGTAAGTACTGACATATTGTTACAAGAAAGTAAATACTGAAATATGGTTACACGAGAGTAATTACTGACATATGGTTACAAGACAGTAAGTATTGATATGTGGTTGCAAGAGTAAGTACTCACAAATTTATGCTTATATTCAATTTCTAGACACATGTAATGAAATAAACGCACCCATAGGGATGCGGCTAGCCCTTTTTTACGGACTGTCAAAACGAGTTTGGAAAAACAGAAAGCTAAAGCTACATTTATCACACATGTGTTTTGAGAAAACTATACTATGGATCCGAAACATGGACACAAAACATGAGAGGCGACTAAACACCTTTGACCTAAGGTGTCTCAGCAAAATCTTCAACATTAAATGGCACAACAAAATCACCAACATGGAAGTGTTTCCTGTGTCACATCTACTGAATACCAAACAATTGCATCCAAAAACAATTACTATTCGGAGAACTGGCAGGAGGCCAGCATGCGGGAGATTGACCAATGCTAAGGTATAAGGACATCTGTAAATCTTTAATTAAAGATTTCTTTATAGATTCCAAAATCTTGGAAAACACGGCAGTAAATTGGGATGTCTGGTGGCATAACCTACGTGCAAGGGCAGCATGGTTCAGAAACAATATGTTTAAAGATAAGGAAGAAAGAAGAGAAAGACGCAAACAAAATGTTTCTGTTGCTGTGATATGATCGCTTGAGTTCTTATTCCTGAGAAAATGTTTCTGTTGCTGTGATTGCTTGAGTTCTTATTCCTGAGAAAATGCTCAATGGATTGCTTCTTCATTTTGCTTAATAACCACCTGCAAGATGCAAAATGCCATACAGACACTTGTTTATTGTATGCGTTTATACTGCATAGAAAGTAGATGTGGCCTTGTTAATGTTGTATATGTGTATGCTACACAGGAAGTAGATGTGGCCTTTTTAATGGTGTAAGAGTGTATGCTACACAGGAAGTAGATGTGGCCTTGTTAATGGTGTAAGAGTGTATGCTACACAGGAAGTAGATGTGGCCTTGTTAATGGTGTAAGAGTGTATGCTGCACAGGAAGTAGATGTGGCCTTGCTAAAGTTGTATGTGTGTATGCTACACAGGAAGTAGATGTGGCCTTGTTAATGGTGTAAGAGTGTATGCTACACAGGAAGTAGATGTGGCCTTGTTAATGGTGTAAGAGTGTATGCTACACAGGAAGTAGATGTGGCCTTGTTAATGGTGTAAGAGTGTATGCTACACAGGAAGTAGATGTGGCCTTGCTAAAGTTGTATGTGTGTATGCTACACAGGAAGTAGATGTGGCCTTGCTAAAGTTGTATGCTGAGTCAGCACCCGAGAAGCTGCCTGAGCTGATTTCTGTGGATACAGGCTGTGACTTGAATGATTGTGCAGAATGGCTGGAGACACACCAGCGTCTACATGCACTAGGCTTACTCTACCAGATACATGGAGAGAATGATAAAGCATTAAGTGTCTGGACAAGGTTTGTACCATCTCATTCACTGACTTTCTTTATGTGTAAGCAATGTCAGGATATACTCACCTAGTTTACACACAGTAAGAATATGTTTAGTGTTCATAAACCTAGTTTACACACAGTAAGAATATGTTCAGTGTTCATAAACCTAGTTTACACACAGTAAGAATATGTTTAGTGTTCATAAACCTAGTTTACACACAGTAAGAATATGTTCAGGGTTCATAAACCTAGTTTACACACAGTAAGAATATGTTCAGTGTTCATAAACCTAGTTTACACACAGTAAGAATATGTTTAGTGTTCATAAACCTAGTTTACACACAGTAAGAATATGTTTAGTGTTCATAAACCTAGTTTACACACAGTAAGAATATGTTCAGTGTTCATAAACCTAGTTTACACACAGTAAGAATATGTTTTGTGTTCATAAACCTAGTTTACACACAGTAAGAATATGTTCAGTGTTCATGTTATTGTTTATGAACATTTGTTTATGTTATTTGTTCCTAAACATTTATTAAAGTTCACATTATGTTTTAAATTTTAAATGAATTTCTTTCCACTTTTATATTTGACGTGATGTGAAGGCTGGTGGATAGTAAAAAGAATGATCCTTTATTTCCTGGTCTGGAATTTGTGGTAGAGTTTTTGTCCAGGTATGTCTGTCATTATTTCTTTCTGCTCTATTCTCGCTCCCTCTTTCTCCCTGTCTCCCTCTCTCTCTCTCTCTCTTTATGGCTTGATTATGTGATATCATGGGGACAGGTCACATACCTTGGGTTTTTTTGTGTAAATACAGGATTGTGAGTTTTATGTGAAATAATTTGTGAATCAATATAATTTATATAGTTATCACGTGTTTGTGAAATTACAAGAAATCATATTTTCTTAACAGTGGCATATACCGTGAGAGCTTGTTAATGTCTGGTAGTTTAGATAATATTAATCATCTTCTTGTGTACATTGTCTATTAGTTCTGATAGGAGTAATAGTCTACTAATCATTGTCGATTGGATCATGTGTAAAATCATTCAAGATGGAAAAGTGGGCAACAGTAGGCTTGGAAACAACAACTAACTGACCTTCTTTTTGCAGATAACATCACAATCTTGAACTCTACTCACCAACAAACACAAGATACAACTAACAAGCTATGCATACTCGCAGGTCAACTTGGCCTTCAAATCAACACATCCATATAAAAAATCATAGAACTCACCATCTCATCAAATAACATCCCAGCAAACAACCAAATACTGGAATAAGTATCCACTTGTACTTACTTGGGTAGCAGAGTGTCTGCAGACAGTGACTCAATGAAAGAAATAAATACATGCATAACAGTCGCAGAAAGCACATTCACTAAACTCACGATCATCTGGAAATCTAAGGACATAAGAAGACACTCCAAGTTAAAACTATTCAACTGTGTTATTCCATCATTGACTTATGGTAGTGAAAGCTGGAAATAAACCCAAGCAACAGAGCAAAAGTTAAACAGCTTTGAAAACAAATGTCTCAGAAAATTGTTGAACATAAAATAGAGCGATTTTGTCACAAATAGCATATAGGAAATCACACACACCAAGAATATGTTTCAAATGTTATAAGAAAGCACAGATGTAAATACCTGGGACAAGTTCTTAGACTAGATGAAAACAGACTGAACCAGCAAGCCCTTCTGTGGACACCTGAGGGAAAAAGAAAAAGAGGAAGACCCGAAATTACCATAAAAAGCACCATACTTAAAGAAGGAGAAATAATAGGTTGCAAGTCCATACAAGACATACAAGTACAGACAGTGAATGACAATGCATGGAGAATCAAAACTTCTGCTCTATGTGCTGCCTATGGCATGAAAGGAACAAACTAATTACCGGGGAACTGACAAACATGTACTGTGTCTATTAGTTCTGTTAGTAGTAATAGTTTACTCATGTACTGTATGTATTAGTTCTGTTAGTAGTAGTAAACTACACAAGATCTTTTCAGTGTTGTTAATGTATTTGTGTTTGATTAAAAATGGTTGAGTACTGTGCCCTGTTAGAGAAAAGGATACTTTGTTTTTCTGGTAACAATGTTGCTATTGATGTGTTATTAGGTTATCAGACCATGAATTGTTGTGGAAGTATGTGGACTGGGTGTTGGATAAAGATGAGGAGCTGGGTGTTCGGGTAAGTTCATATGGTTACTGTTATCTTGGCAGGTCATTTTGGATAGATCATTTTCTGCTTCTTTTTTAATGTTATATGTAGGACATAGGATAATTCATTGTCTGTATTTGTTGCCTAATAATAGTAGCCATCCATCGCAGGCTATGATGGCAAAAAGTTTCAGACTAGTGTTGTTGCATCTCTCTGCTGTATGTGAAGGTAACTAAAAAATTCAATCTTAGCATAGAATCCCCTGCCACATTTGGAACCATTATGATCAGAATTGGGCATCTGCGTGTTTGTTATTCTGTCTTTTCGGGCAACATGTTTTCTCCGTGCCTCTGAGATTTGATGCTTACCTCTATACAAACACCTTTCCTGGTGTTGTTGTGCCAGACTGGGCAAAAGACTCCCATGATTTGGTATCAATGTTAAGCTCTTTAGAGACACTTTGAGAAAGTGAAACATGTCTTCTGTGCACTGGTCAGTCATTTTTCCTTGAGAAGCTCACCATGCATCAGCTGTTTTGGAATGTGTTTATCATGCATGGCCACAACATGTCCAGCCCATCTCAGATGGGCCTTCATCAGCATTGTATGTATGCTTGGAATATTGGTTCTAGTGAGGACTTCAGTATCACGTACTTTATCCTGAAAAGTTTGCAGATACAGCATATATGAAAGTAATTTAAAACTCTTGTGTGTCTTCTGTACACTATCCAGTTCTCACTAGTGTATAGAAAGGTAGTGAGCATAATGGTGTAACTTTTAATTTTGTGATGAGGCTAATGCCCTTCCATTCCTACACATTGTTGCAGCCTGCCAAATGCAAGTCATCTTAGAGATTCTGTTGTTGACTTCAGCAACAATGGCATCAGCACTGGAGATAGTACTACCAAGATAAGTGAATCTATCAACTGGTAGGAGACAATTGTTATTAACCTTAATAACTGGTCCATGGTACTGTTTACTGGGAAAGAGTAGAAACATTATCTCTGATTTCTTTGTGTTGATGTGACAGTGTCACTTTTGGTTTATTATTATGAAGCAGGTTTGGTTTTCTCTCGTTCTATCTTCTATACTTTCAATCCTAGATGAATGAACAAATGACTGACTGTGGCTAACACCCACAGGATAAATATTTATTACATCAGATCAATAAAATGTAGACTAACTCTTAAGGTATATAACAATCTCTGAAGTGCAGAGCTTTGGGGTTAAACAATTCCGCTACAGGAGCATCTACAGCTATACACCCGGTTCTAAAGTGTCATCGTATATCCGTGTCAATCTCATATACTTATAGTCCAACTCTTCTATATAGATCAATGGTAGAACACTTATTTGTTCTACTGAATCTGAAATTTGTTCTAAAACTGTATCTTTGTTTTATAAAACTGCTTCTAAAACTCTCTCTATAACTGTCTCTCGAACTAATTTCTAATTCTGGTTCTAAGGCTATTATCTAGTTGTTCTACTGTAAAATTTGCTCTTCAAATTCTAAACTCTAGCAACTTCTAATTTTAAAACTCTTGTCAAGATTAGCTATAAAACTCTAAACTCTCTCAAGATTGGATCTAAAACTGTTAGTTGTGCACTCACTACCAGAGATGTTGTTGCATCCAGGTTTTGTCTTTCACTAAAAACATGCCTCTTAGCACTCTTTCTTCTTCTTCTTCTTCAGCGTTCATTCTCAAACTTCTGCTGGATCTCTCTTGTAGCAGAACCATAGTCCAGGATGCAGGAAATGCATTGTGGTGCCGTTTTATTTGCGCAAATGGCCCAACACATCCATTTTCAGCTAATAAAAGTATTTCAGAGTCTCTGATTTGTCATAACTAATCATAACTCTCTTAGGATAATATCTAACTCTCAGGATGTCAATTTCTCTGTCTATTAATTTTAATACCCTAACTGGACAAGGAATCCTAGTCCTATTCTTCCTCATTCCCTGACCATTATCAAGATCACTTCTACAGGAACAACTTTCACCTGATCATGACCATGCTAGTAAATCACTGTGCTCAGTGTATGAGTTTCACTGTGGCAGGTTTTTTTCTCTCTAACCCTTCTAGAGTTTCAAGATGGCCATGGTAACCAGATACTCTATTTTCAGGAAGAGAAGTGTTAAGGAATTTCATACTCATAAATACAGCAGTCCTGTCTGGACTGACACACCCATTCTATGACTTAAAACTTCAAAACTACAGATGAGAAATATACTTCTGGGACTCCTCCAGACTGGCTCAAAGCTGCATTCAATACAGGAAATATCCGTAATTAAAAACTAGTGCCAGGGATAACTTTCTAAGTGCATCCAAATGTTCTTCATTTGTTCAGTACTATCATTTACTTATGTGCCACCTGGGTGGTTGCAGCACCTCAATTTTCAATCCTCCATCTGGGAACAAATTCTCTCTTCAGCTTAATAAGCATATTTCTATTTTGCCTACCTTCCAAATAGGTAATACTATTACATGGAAGAAATCACCACAGCCAAAAAATGCTGGGTTGATGGCTATGTCCTGAAAAGGATATACTACTAAGTTATTATATTGATGGTCATGTCAAACCTATCCATGCTGACTTGAATAAAAAATATTTTGAAATTGGCTACACTGTGATGTATCAACATAAGTAGGTCCTGTATCTTATATTCACATTGTGCCATATCAATATAATTAGGCCCTATATATTATATTCACATTGTGCTATATCAATATAATTAGGCCCTATATCTTATATTCACATTGTGCTATATCAATATAATTAGGCCCTATATCTTATATTCACATTGTGCTATATCAATATAATTAGGCCCTATATATTATATTCACATTGTGCTATATCAATATAATTAGGCCCTATATATTATATTCACATTGTGCTATATCAATATAATTAGGCCCTATATATTATATTCACATTGTGCTATATCAATATAATTAGGCCCTATATTTTATATTCACATTGTGCTATATCAATATAATTAGGCCCTATATATTATATTCACATTGTGCTATATCAATATAATTAGGCCCTATATCTTATATTCACATTGTGCTATATCAACATAATTAGGCCCTATATCTTATATTCACATTGTGCTATATCAACATAATTAGGCCCTATATCTTATATTCACATTGTGCTATATCAATATAATTAGGCCCTATATCTTATATTCACATTGTGCTATATCAATATAACTAGGCCCTATATCTTATATTCACATTGTGCTATATCAATATAATTAGGCCCTATATCTTATATTCACATTGTGCTATATCAATATAATTAGGCCCTATATCTTATATTCACATTGTGCTATATCAATATAATTAGGCCCTATATCTTATATTCACATTGTGCTATATCAATATAATTAGGCCCTATATCTTATATTCACACTGATGTATAACAGAGGCACTTTAAGAATGCAATAATCATCCCATATAAAGTGAATGATGTTTGATGTAGATATTCACAGAACGACCAATCAACGAGGCTGTGTCAGAACGACTTCGACCTGAGACTGTTGTTGATTATCTTCATAGATTCCCACATGCAGTCATCATCTACTTAGAATATCTAGTGTTTCAGAGAAGATTGGAGGTATGTCACAGGTTGCGTTTATAGAATGTTCTATGCTCTTAGCTATTTCACTTGTTTAGATATCAGATGGAACTGTAGTAAAACTTTGTTCCAATTAATGAAAAGTTAATACTCGAGGCCATTAAGTATTAGAGTCATAAAAACACAAAATTGATGTTTCAACTGAAAGATCTTATCAAGAAGAATACATAAGGCACAATGAATGAATAGCAGGTGACTTATGTGTTGATAGCACTGAATGTGGTATTGTTGAGTTATGAGTGTGCCTATGTGCTATGATTTGGTTACTAGTGTGCAATTGTTGTTTTGTTAAGACATCCTCGAACAACCTCCACTGCTGATAACGTTTGTGGATTGCGAGAAGGTATTTGTTAAGACATCCTCGAACAACCTCCACTGCTGATAACATTTGTGGATTGCAAGAAGGTATTTGTTAAGACATCCTCGAACAACCTCCACTGCTGATAACATTTGTGGATTGCGAGAAGGTATTTGTTAAGACATCCTCGAACAACCTCCACTGCTGATAACATTTGTGGATTGCGAGAAGGTATTTGTTAAGACATCCTCGAACAACCTCCACTGCTGATAACATTTGTGGATTGCAAGAAGGTATTTGACAGTGTAGACTAGACTAGAATTATAGGAAGAGTCTTGAAACATTAAGGAAATCAAGAAGCTTCTTATCATAATAAAAGATATGTATAATAAATCAACAAGTAAATCATTACCAATGGATAGGCAGCATAATCACAATGATGGCAGATGTGAAACAGAAGTTAAAAGGAGAAAAGGAATGGCTAAAAGTACTTTCAGTGACATTTGTATACACATCATTTGTCGCGTAAAGTACTTTCAGTGACATTTGTATACACATCATTTGTCGCGTAAAGTACTTTCAGTGATATTTGTATACACATCATTTGTCGCGTAAAGTACTTTCAGTGACATTTGTATACACATCATTTGTCGCATAAAGTACTTTCAGTGACATATCATTTGTCGCATAAAGTACTTTCACGGACATAGTGAAAATATGACCATCTAAACAGATCATTAAAAAAAATAAAAATGTGAGAATTATGAAATTTTACATCTCTTCTATATTAATGTATGACTCAGAAACATGGACAATGAACAAATATAAAGAAGACAAAATTGATGCTTTAGAGATGTGGACATATAGAAGAATAGGGAGAACTTCATGGAAAGAGAGGCCAGTGAACAAAGAGGTTCTGACAACATTGTGTATGAAAAAAGAACTATTAGAAGAAATACAAATCTAACAAATAAAGTCTTGGACATATTAAAAGACACGAGGACACCTTGTTGAAGACTTGACTTGAGTGTAAAGTTGAGGGGATGTAGGTAGAGATAGAAGTGGGAGGCAAACATCATGAGATAGAATAGTTATAGTCTAGCAGAGTGCACCACTAAAACAAGAGACAGAGAATGTTGGAGGTCCATTGCAGGCAATATGTGTAGTGATGATAACACTTGATGGTGATAATAAATCACAAGCAGCAGAGATGATTAATTATTGAAGCATATCTTGTATTAGGACATTGCCATTCATTTCATGTTGAATTATTAGACACCACCAATACATCCAATTGTATCACCAGTACAGCCTGGATGATTGAATTGTACCATCAGTACAGCCTGGATGATTGAATTGTACCATCAGTACAGCCTGAATTATTGAATTGTATCATCAGTACAGCCTGAATTATTGAATTGTATCATCAGTACAGCCTGGATGATTGAATTGTATCATCAGTACAGCCTGGATGATTGAATTGTATCATCAGTACAGCCTGGATGATTGAATTGTATCATCAGTACAGCCTGGATGATTGAATTGTATCATCAGTACAGCCTGGATGATTTAATTGTACCATCAGTACAGCCTGAATGATTGAATTGTATCATCAGTACAGCCTGAATTATTGAATTGTATCATCAGTACAGCCTGGATGATTGAATTGTATCATCAGTACAGCCTGGATGATTGAATTGTATCATCAGTACAGCCTGAATGATTTAATTGTACCATCAGTACAGCCTGAATTATTGAATTGTATCATCAGTACAGCCTGGATGATTGAATTGTATCATAAGTACAGCCTGGATGATTGAATTGTATCACCAGTACAGCCTGGATGATTGAATTGTATCATCAGTACAGCCTGGATGATTGAATTGTATCACCAGTACAGCCTGGATGATTGAATTGTATCACCAGTACAGCATGGATGATTGAATTGTATCACCAGTACAGCCTGGATGATTGAATTGTATCACCAGTACAGCCTGGATGATTGAATTGTATCACCAGTACAGCCTGAATTATTGAATTGTATCACCAGTACAGCCTGGATGATTGAATTGTATCACCAGTACAGCCTGGATGATTGAATTGTATCACCAGTACAGCCTGGATGATTGAATTGTATCACCAGTACAGCCTGGATGATTGAATTGTATCACCAGTACAGCATGGATGATTGAATTGTATCACCAGTACAGCCTGGATGATTGAATTGTATCACCAGTACAGCATGGATGATTGAATTGTATCACCAGTACAGCCTGGATGATTGAATTGTATCACCAGTACAGCCTGGATGATTGAATTGTATCACCAGTACAGCCTGGATGATTGAATTGTATCACCAGTACAGCCTGTATGATTGAATTATATCACCAGTACAGCCTGGATGATTGAATTGACATTCAAACCACAGACTAATTCGACTTACTTGAATTTGCATGGTGGGCTATCCACTCTACCACTGAGCAGGCACAATATGGCTGCATGGTGGTAAACAAATAGAAAGTCTTTAGATGGTTTCTGATCCAGCAGTACATGGTCTCATGCTCATTTTATCCAATTCTATTGTGTAATATATGCATGTGTTTGTGAGCTTTTGTTTTGTGTAATATATGCATGTGTTTGTGAGCTTTTGTTTTGGTCTATATAGGGTGTTCAATTCCATTTATCTGACCCTGGAGGGATAGTCTTTAGATAAAAACTGAAGTATGACAGTCTTACTTCTTGTCATAATATTTCTTCCAGTTGGTGATCACTGGAATGAAGAAATGTAGATGGAACAGACCAGACTAATGAACATTTAGATCAATGAAAGGGACATGGATGAATAAATGTATACCAATAATCATTAAAAATGCACCACTTTGGTCAGTTCATGTTAATATGTCTCATTTGTTGTTATTTTTTGTTAACGCTGTTACTATGTCTCAACTGTTGGTATTGTGGTCCGTTCATGTTACTATGTTCTCAGCTATTGATGTTGTGGTCCTTTCATGTTACTATGTTCTGAGCTATTGGTGTTGTGGTCCGTTCATGCTACTATGTTCTCCACTATTGATGTTGTGGTCCTTCCATGTTACTATGTCTCAACTATTGATATTGTAGTCAACTCATGTTTAAGTTTCTTTTATTCTGACTCTGTGTGTTGATACTATCATTGATGACAGAAAGAGAAATACCACACCCACTTGGCTGTGCTGTATATGGAGGCAGTTATGAAGTTGATGGAGACTAACAATGTCCGACAGGAAGAGCTGGATATTGCTAGGTAACTGTTATTATGAAAGTATTTATAGTTGAGAAATACCAGTTGACATACCATGTCTCAATACCAGTTGACATACCATGTCTCAATACCAGTTGACATACCATGTCTCAATACCAGTTGACATACCATGTCTCAATACCAGTTGACATACCATGTCTCAATACCAGTTGACATACCATGTCTCAATACCAGTTGACATACCATGTCTCAATACCAGTATAAATGAAAATAGGTCAATTTACTAACATTGGAAAATTACTATTCACCCTAAGACAACTAAGCAAAAAAAAAACACCATAGAATATGACAGCTAAAAATAGCCTTCAAAGATCAGAAAAATGTGTTCGACCGAGTAGACAGGAACAAACTATGGTCTATAATGAAAGAATACAGAATCAATGACAGTTACTGAATGATATCAAGGACTTTTACCAAAAATGTAGCAGGGAATTCGGATCTAGCGATGGACTGTTGGATAGATTGGAAATTAAATCAGGAGTACGACACAACTGTGTGTTGTCACCATTACTATTCAACACTTACATGGACAAAATCATTACACAGGCTGGTCGAGAACTTCTTCTTCTTTCCTTCCTCTTTTACCCTTTATGAGTGTCGAGGGAGATACAATGTTCTTGTTCTCTCTTTTTTTGGAAGCTTCAGATAATGTTATTTGGTGTTCGTGTAATGTCTCTTTGATGTTGTCGATCCAGCGTACTCTAGGTCTACCCTTGGCTCTTCTTTCTGCTTCTCCTCTCTTCGTATATGCTTTATAAACTAATGAATCACACAGCATTCTTTCCAGATGACCAAACCATTGTATCTGTTGGTTTTGTATGTATTGTAGAATTGATATGATACCCACTATTTCTCTTATGACATGGTTTTTTCTTCTTCAGCGTTCATTCTCAAACTCCTGCTGAATTCTCTTGTAGCAGGACCATGGTCCTACTAGATTTCCAGCATGATGTAGTCCAGAGAATGAAAATGCGTTGTGTCGCCGTTTTATTTGCGCCAATGGCCCAACATATCCGTCTTCGGTGGACATTGTTTCTAATTCTAATTGTTGAGAACAAACCACAAAAATATAACAAAATAATTGAATTACTGTTTGCAGATGCCAAAGCCTTATTTGCGACAATACTGAGCAATTACTGCATTAAACCTTCACATGAGCTATAAATGAAGACCACAAGAACAGCTAAACTAAATGTATGTAGTCTCGACGACAAAACACCAGAGCTGGTCGAATTTATGACAAAGAAACATAGATATTTTAGGCATTGCTGATACCAGAAAGAATATCCGGACACAGAACGAAAGGTAGACCAAGAAAATAGTGAAAAGAAAACATCAAGACAACCTTGAACAGACATGGACTTAGTGCAACCAAGGTGACACATCTGGCCTTGGAATGACAAGTGAAGCTTTCACCTTACACTTAACGGCAAGTGTTGATACTATCAACCTTCACTCACCTGGGGATAGAAAATAGACTGAACAGCTACAGAAACATGTTAACACATTAATGTCATCATGTGAAAAACATAATATGAAAATTATTGCCACAAAAACTGAGACAATGAAAATCAGAAGAACAAACAGCCCAATAAACATACAAGTCAAAGATTAACAACTTAAACAGGTTGGATAATTTAAGATATCTAGGATTTGTTTTTACAGAAGATGAAAAACTAGACATGGGGAAATTTAGACTAGATATCAAAAGACCAATTTAATATCCTATCAACTAATGTATACATATGTTCTAGACTAGCAGAGTAAACCCTGACTGTGTCTTGTATACATATGTTCTAGATCCAAGCTACGACATATACTGCAGATGTCCAACTTATACAGGGTACAACTGATTCTTGGGAAAGCAAAAGAGAAGAACATGCATGCAGAATGTGCTATACTCTATGGCAAGGTATTGTTCTCTAGGTTCTATCTATTCTCCTTTTTACTACTTTTACACACTTCTTCCATCTTTTCCTGTCTATTAGCCATTTCTCAACAGATGTCTTCCATCTTGTCCTGTCTATTAGCCATTTCTCAACAGATGTCTTCCATCTTGTCCTGTCTATTAGCCATTTCTCAACAGATGTTTTCCATCTTGTCCTGTCTATTAGCCATTTCTCAACAGATGTCTTCCATCTTGTCCTGTCTATTAGCCATTTCACAACAAACTTCTTCCATATTGTATTGTGAAGTTATATGAGGATATTGTTGTATGAGGATATTGTTGTATGAGGATATTGTTGTATGAGGATAATACTGATAACAGAAAACTATTGTTGTATGGATATAGCATTTATACGTATCTATTGTTATTTGAAAATAACACTGAAGTCAGATACTGTTATATGGAGATAAAGCTATCAGAATTAATGTTTTATGGAGATAACCTGATATTAGATCACTTCCACCACAGAAGACGGATGTGTCGGGCCATTGGCGCAGATAAAACAGTGACACAGCGCATTTCCATTCTCTGGACTACATCCTACTGGATATCTAGTAGGAGCATTGTCCTGCTGCAAGAGACATCCAGCAGGAGTTTGAGAATGAACCCTGAAGAAGAAGATCACTTCTGTTGTATGGAGATAAAACTGATAACATAACTATTATAGTATGGAGATAGCACTGATAACATAACTATTATTATATGGCGATAGCACTGATAACATAACTATTATTTTATGGTGATAGCACTGATAACATAACTATTATTGTATGGCGATAGCACTGATAGCATAACTATTATTGTACGGCGATAGCACTGATAGCATAACTATTATTGTATGGCGATAGCACTGATAACATAACTATTATTGTATGGCGATAGCACTGATAGCATAACTATTATTGTATGGCGATAGCACTGATAGCATAACTATTATTGTATAGCGATAGCACTGATAGCATAACTATTATTGTATGGCGATAGCACTGATAACATAACTATTATTGTATGGCGATAGCACTGATAGCATAACTATTATTGTATGGCGATAGCACTGATAGCATAACTATTATTGTATGGCGATAGCACTGATAGCATAACTATTATTGTATGGCGATAGCACTGATAACATAACTATTATTGTATGGCGATAGCACTGATAGCATAACTATTATTGTATGGCGATATCACTGATAACATAACTATTATTGTATGGCGATAGCACTGATAACATAACTATTATTGTATGGCGATAGCACTGATAGCATAACTATTATTGTATGGAGATAATAAAGGCATCATTGCTGGGTGTGTATACAGTTCTTTTGTTGTGATCTCCAGCTGGAAGAACATGAGAAGGCCCTGCGGATCTTAGTTCACCAGTTGAAAGATTATGGTGCAGCTGAGACCTACTGTCTGGTGAACTCTCAGGGCAAGGAAGTTGGTACCTGCAAGAGACTGTTTCATATATTACTTAGTGTCTACTTGGACCCAACTTATGAGTGAGTGTTCAGTTTTTTAGCTAGAGCATTACATGCAGATATGTCTACGCTTGTTGGTTTATACTGAGACTTGTTGGTTCTTGTTGAGACTTGTTGTGTCATGCTGAGACTTACTTGGTCAAGTTGAGACTTGTTGGTTCATGTTGAAACTTGTTGGTTCATGTTGAGACTTGTTGGTTCATGTTGAAACTTGTTGGTTCATGTTGAGACTTGTTGGTTCATGTTGAAACTTGTTGGTTCATGTTGAGACTTGTTGGTTCATGTTGAGACTTGTTGGTTCATGTTGAAACTTGTTGGTTCATGTTGAGACCTGTTGGTTCATGTTGAAACTTGTTGGTTCATGTTGAGACTTGTTGGTTCATGTTGAGACTTGTTGGTTCATGTTGAAACTTGTTGGTTCATGTTGAGACCTGTTGGTTCATGTTGAAACATGTTGGTTCATGTTGAAACTTGTTGGTTCATGTTGAGACCTGTTGGTTCATGTTGAAACTTGTTGAGACTTGTGTCATGCTGAGACTTGTTGGTTCATGTTGAGACTTGTTGGTTCATGTTGAAACTTGTTGTGTCATGCTGAGACTTGTTTGGTCAAGTTGAGACCTGTTGGTTCATGTTGAAACTTGTTGAGACTTGTTGGTTCATGCTGAGACTTGTTGGTTCATGTTGAGACTTGTTGTGTCATGCTGAGACTTGTTGGTTCATGTTGAGACTTGTTGGTTCATGTTGAAACTTGTTGGTTCATGTTGAGACTTGTTGGTTCATGTTGAGACTTGTTGGTTCATGTTGAAACTTGTTGGTTCATGTTGAGACTTGTTGGTTCATGTTGAAACTTGTTGGTTCATGTTGAGACCTGTTGGTTCATGTTGAAACTTGTTGGTTCATGTTGAAACTTGTTGGTTCATGTTGAAACTTGTTGGTTCATGTTGAGACCTGTTGGTTCATGTTGAAACTTGTTGAGACTTGTGTCATGCTGAGACTTGTTGGTTCATGTTGAGACTTGTTGTGTCATGCTGAGACTTGTTGGTTCATGTTGAGACTTGTTGTGTCATGCTGAGACTTGTTGGTTCATGTTGAGACTTGTTGGTTCATGTTGAAACTTGTTGGTTCATGTTGAGACTTGTTGTGTCATGCTGAGACTTGTTTGGTCAAGTTGAGACTTGTTGGTTCATGTTGAAACTTGTTGAGACTTGTTGGTTCATGCTGAGACTTGTTGGTTCATGTTGAGACTTGTTGTGTCATGCTGAGACTTGTTTGGTCAAGTTGAAACGTGTTGGTTCATGTTGAGACTTGTTGGTTCATGTTGAGACTTGTTGGTTCATGTTGAGACTTGTTGTGTCATGCTGAGACTTGTTGGTTCATGTTGAGACTTGTTGTGTCATGCTGAGACTTGTTGGTTCATGTTGAGACTTGTTGGTTCATGTTGAAACTTGTTGGTTCATGTTGAGACTTGTTGTGTCATGCTGAGACTTGTTTGGTCAAGTTGAGACTTGTTGGTTCATGCTGAGACTTGTTGGTTCATGTTGAGACCTGTTGGTTCATGTTGAAACTTGTTGGTTCATGTTGAAACTTGTTGTGTCATGCTGAGACTTGTTTGGTCAAGTTGAAACTTGTTGGTTCATGTTGAAACTTGTTGGTTCATGTTGAAACTTGTTGGTTCATGTTGAAACTTGTTGGTTCATGTTGAAACTTGTTGGTTCATGTTGAAACTTGTTGGTTCATGTTGAAACTTGTTGGTTCATGTTGAAACTTGTTGGTTCATGTTGAAACTTGTTGGTTCATGTTGAAACTTGTTGGTTCATGTTGAAACTTGTTGGTTCATGTTGAAACTTGTTGGTTCATGTTGAGACCTGTTGGTTCATGTTGAAACTTGTTGGTTCATGTTGAAACTTGTTGGTTCATGTTGAAACTTGTTGGTTCATGTTGAAACTTGTTGGTTCATGTTGAGACCTGTTGGTTCATGTTGAAACTTGTTGGTTCATGTTGAAACTTGTTGGTTCATGTTGAAACTTGTTGTGTCATGCTGAGACTTGTTGGTTCATGTTGAGACTTGTTGGTTCATGTTGAAACTTGTTGGTTCATGTTGAGACTTGTTGTGTCATGCTGAGACTTGTTTGGTCAAGTTGAGACTTGTTGGTTCATGTTGAAACTTGTTAGTTCATGTTGAAACTTGTTGGTTCATGTTGAGACATGTGTCATGCTGAGACTTTTTGTTTAATGTTAAGACTTGGTTCATGTTGAGACTTGTTGGTTCATGTTGAAACTTGTTGGTTCATGCTGAGACTTGTTGTGTCATGCTGAGACTTGTTTGGTCAAGTTGAGACCTGTTGGTTCATGTTGAGACGTGTTGGTTCATGTTGAAACTTGTTGGTTTATGTTGAAACTTCTTGCTTCATGTTGAGAGTTGTTGGTTCTTGTTGAAACTTGTTGGTTCATGTTGAAACTTGTTGGTTCATGTTGAGAGTTGTTGGTTCTTGTTGAAACTTGTTGGTTCATGTTGAAACTTGTTGGTTCATGTTGAGACATGTTGTGTCATGTTGAAACTTGTTGGTTCATGTTGAGACATGTTGTGTCATGTTGAAACTTGTTGGTTCATGTTGAGACCTGTTGGTTCATGTTGAAACTTCTTGCTTCATGTTGAGAGTTGTTGGTTCATGCTGGACCTGTTGGTTCATGTTGAGACATCTTTATTTTAAATCTATTGATTATATCATTATTTATGTGGTTTTTTTTTTGTATTTTGTATTTGTATGTTTTGTGTATGAATATCTGTATTCATGTATATCTTTGTTTATGTTTGTATATCTCTATGTTGTTATTTACGTCAATATTTTTATACCGGTAGCTATTTAATGCGTCCAAAAAAACCTAGTAATATTCAGTCTGCTCTACAAGCCCTTGAAAACTGGAATCCAACAGCAGAGAAAACCATTAGCAACATACTTCAAGCTACAAACATATATCCTGTCGCATCAGTACTATACTACAGTGGATACCAGGCCACACAGGAATCAGTGGAAATTAAAGTGCTGATAAAATGGCAAAAAAAGGGAAGCAAATATGACCCAACCAGGAATTTTCACAAACCTTACAACAGCTAATCATATTATCTGCAACAACTGTAAACAACAATGGATGGAGCATTCGGCCACTGGCTCAAAAGAAAGAGTACTATATGCAAACATGTCGCAACCAAATCCACACGACAGCATAAATAGACTACTCCGCAAAGATCAAACCACAATATTTAAGCTGCGAACAATACATGTGCATCTTAATAAACACCTACAATGGACTACCGCAGACCATACACCATACTGCAACAGACAAGAGGATGAAACAGTAAAACACCACCTTATTGAATGCCCTGCACTACAAGACCTACGAAAACAACTGTTACCACCAAACCTCTCCATCACTAACACCCTTTATACAGACACAACACAGCTGAAGAAGACATGCGCCTACCACCACCTTACACAGGGAAGAAAGTGAAAACTTGCAACCCTGGGAATCGAATAAGTAAGTATATGGCTATGTCATTTGTTATATTGCTATTTCATTATTTATATCTCTGTTTATGTCATTATTTCTATGTAGTTGTCATTACCTATATATCTATTTATATTTCTTTTATGTCAATATAAATATATGTATTACATATCTGTTTATGCCATTATTTATATCTCTGTCTGTTCATGTTAAGTTTTTAGGAAGTTAGGTTTTTTCAGCCATGTGAAGAGACACAATGGCATGGAAAGAGTGTTGTTGGAGGGCCTTATCGAAGGCAGTAGAGGAAAAGGCAGACTAAGACATCGTTGGACAAGGGATATTCAGGAATGCATGCACGTCACTAGAGGAAGCGGGACAACTTGTCAGAGACAGCTGAAATTTCAGGAGATTCATAAGGAAGACTATTCTGGAAAGAATATGTCACATGACAACTGTTCATGTTGTTATTTATATCTCCACAAAAGTACTAATTCAGGCAGAAAAGTTTCAGTGTATGCCAAGTCATCCAATGAAGGAAAGATTCCAAAATCTAGCAATGGGACGACTGAAAAGAAGCAGCTTTATCCATCAAGCTAAGCGACTCCGCAGACAACTTACAGACCTACCTGAAGTTGACAGCCCCTTAAGGCCTGTACCAGAACAAACCCAGTGGAGTGAAAGACATGGAATGCCAATATACATTCAGACCCATGTGAAAGGAATACTAAGCGAGGACGAACAGAACAGTGTGCAGCGAAGGACAGTCACCCTCAGTTTCCCGGATGAGGAATATCCACAAGATATATGGGTCAGAGTATACACAGATGGGTCAGCACAGAATGCCGTGAGGAATGGAGGTGCAGGTGTATATATAGAATATCCACACAAACCTAGAGATACAATCAGAACACAAACAGGAAAATTCTGCAATAATTATGATGCAGAAATCCAGGAAATTAGTGTGGCAGCTAAAAAAAACTGCTGAACTCCAACTCTGACCTACAGCCTATGGTATTCCTGACAGATGCAAGGTCAGTGCTTCAAGCTCTCCAGTCTTGAAAACTAACAGACTTGAAAAAACTACTTAGCGAATTGTCTTACCAGTATAGGGTAACCATGCAGTGGATACCCTCTCACTGTGGAATACCAGGAAATGAAAAAGCAGACCAACTGGCTAAGGAAGGTAAAACAGATCAGAAAAAACAGATGATCAAGTCAATAAGAAAGCCACAAACACCAACACAAGATGACTATCATATTATGAACAGACCAGAACAAGTTATAATTCTACGTCTCAGAACAGGACACAACTGACTCCGCAGTCACATGTATACAAAGTTCAAGATTGGCAACACGGCCATGTGTACATGTGGACAGGCAGCACAGAGTGCCAAACATATACTTCAAGAGTGTTCTGAGCATGAAACGCTGAGGCAGACATATTGGCCAGAGGAAACAACACTGGAATCAAAACTCTATGGGACACTGTATGAACTACAAAAGACAGTGAGTTTTATTAAGGAGACAGAATTACAGATATAGACATGTTTCAAGTGAACGAAAGAAGAAGAAGAAGAATTTATATCTCTATGTTATTGTATGGCATTATTTATATCTCTATGTTATTGTATGGCATTATTTATATCTATATGTTATAGTATGGCATTATTTATATCTATATGTTATAGTATGGCATTATTTATATCTATATGTTATAGTATGGCATTATTTATATCTATATGTTATAGTATGGCATTATTTATATCTATATGTTATAGTATGGCATTATTTATATAGGTTACTATTTATGTAAATGCTTATTTCATTATTTATATTTGTCATTATTTCAATTTAAGTCACTATTCATCTCTGTTTATGTCACTTTATATATCTGTTTATTTAAGTCACTGTTTATATTTCTGTTTATTCCACTATACACATATATTTATTTATATCACTATTGATGTATTTCTTTTATTTATATATCTATTTATTGTTAGCTAACAGATCATCTTCACTTCACATCAAGGTACATATGTGCTCAGATCTCCTCCAATTAATTATCAGCATGTAGTGGCACCCTTTATATGTTAGTTTGTCATTCTCCTCCGACTTCCTGCATATC
The DNA here is from genome assembly GCA_034231615.1 of Meghimatium bilineatum. Classification (NCBI taxonomy): domain Eukaryota; kingdom Metazoa; phylum Mollusca; class Gastropoda; order Stylommatophora; family Philomycidae; genus Meghimatium; species Meghimatium bilineatum. Next base: position 51,918,991 of record CM067318.1, on the reverse strand, counting down.
ACTCTTATCTAGTTGCACCCATCTTGGTATGTAAAACCACTATATATATCAAATAACATATTCTTTCCAGAACGTTGTCTTCATCGTGGATACTCTGAATGCCTCTCTGTCCCGGGCACGCAGGCCTGCATTGGCCATAAACATTCTTTCATGTCGCTTGTCCATCGTCTTCTTGGTCTTCCTCTTTTTCTCTTACCTGGCACTCTGCCCTCCAGAATCAGCCTTTACTTTCTATATAATTTATATCTGGTTATTTCTATCAGAAGATATGCATTAGAAGTAGACTTACCTGCGTGGTAACCATGACCTGTATCTTGGACACATAATTATAGACGATAATAGATGTGAAAGAACAATTGCAAAAGAACAATTGTTTATACTGGGCAATCTGAATGCCAGAGTGGGTACAGACAATCATGCATGGCCGGCTTGCTTGGGTCATCATGGTACTGGTAACATAAACAAAAATACGCAGACACTACTTAAATTCTGCATCTTAAACCCTCTGTGCATAACAAACAGTTTATTTTCCATGAAGCCCATTCACAAAGTCTCATGGCATCATACCAGATCAGGGCATTGACACCAGCTGTACCTGATTCTCTCGAAGGAAGGATTTTAACTAAGTAAGAATCACACGAACTCTACATAACGCAGACTGTAATACAGACCATGCACTAGTCGTCAGCAAAATAAATATAAAACGAAAGAAATTCCACGCACCATGTCAACCAGCAAGACCCAAAATAAACGTCTCATGGGTACAAACCCCAGAAATTAAAGAACTATTTTCTAAAGAATTCACTACACGGTTGGACATAAAAAACAAAAGTGCACAGAAGATGAGGTGAACGTAGATAACACCTGGAACAACCTGAAATCACACATATATGACAGCACCATATCGTCGTACGGAACACACAAATTCTCTAACAAAGACTGGGTTGAAGAAAATTATACAACATGCCTCCCCTTTAAAGAAATGAAAAAGAAAGCATTCTTAAAGTTAAAAAAAAGGAGCCCTCAAAAAGCTCACATGACCACCTCAAGCACACAAAACAACTAGTGCAGCAAGAATCCAGAAAATGTGCAGACAAATATTGGTTAGATGCCTCTGTAGTTGTTGCAGTCACCTTCGTCACTTTTGTTCTTGTACAGAGTTACTATCTTTGCATTCCACATATCAGAGATTTTGACTTCTCTCCAGCACGTTATAAGGAGTTGGTACAGGTGGGGGGGTTGAGGAAATCTCTATTTTCCTTTAGGATTTCAGTGGGAATGTTGTCTGCTCCTGTTGCCTTGTTGCTTGCTAGTTTATTTATAGCCTCAAGGAGGTCATCCTATGTGGGTTCATCATCAAGCTCTGTCATTTCAAGATTTATTATCAAGTATTTGATCTAGTTGTGGGTCTGTTACTCAAGTATTTGATCTAGTTCTGTGTCTGTAACTCAAGCATTTGATCTAGTTGTGGGTCTGTAACTCAAGTATTTGATCTAGTTGTGGGTCTGTAACTCAAGTATTTGATCTAGTTGTGCGTCTGTCTTCAGAATACAGAGTTGAGTAGTGTTCAACCCATCTTTCAAGTTGTTTAGTTTTGTCTATTATAGGATCTCCTGCTTTGGATTTTAGTGGAGCTATTTTGTTAGATCTTTGGTCCTAGAGCTACTGTGATGTTTTCATACATCATTTTGGAATAGTACACTATACTACGGATCTGAAACATGGGCTATCTACACCAAACAGGAGATTGAGACTCAACATCTTTCATCTAAAATGTCTCCGCAAGATCTTTAACATTACATTAAATAGCACGATAAAATTTTAAAAAATTGAAGAATTGTACCGCACTCAGCTACCATCTGCCATAAAAACACTAACTATAAATAAATTGCATTGGTTGGGTCATATCTGCAGAATGCTGACTGCCACATCCCAAAACAAGTATTATTCTGGAAACAGGCTGAAGGCTATCGAACCCAAGGTAGACCACTGCTGAGGTATAAAGACATCTGTAAATTCTCAATCAAAAGCTTCCAAACAGAATCCAAAAACTGGGAAAACATGGCAGAAAATCAAAATGTCATAAAAATCTAACGAATCAAATATTTTAACATATTAAAAGTATATCTTATTGAAGACTTTAATTAACAGTAGAGTTGAGGGGAGGTGAGCAATAGGTAGGTAGAAATTCAAGTGGAAAGGAAACATCATGAGATAGACAGCATACAGTCTGTCAGATTGCACTACCAAGTCAAGACAGCATACAGTCTGTCAGATTGCACCACCAAGTCACGAAACAAAAGATGTTGGAAGTCCATTGTAGACACTCTTGTTGTGGAGATAGTACGTGATGATGAATTTTGTAATTTTTTATACATCTGTTTATATGTCAATTTATTTGTTTGTGCATCTGTTTATATGTCAATTTATTTGTTTGTACACATCTGTTTATATAACCATTATTGTACACATCTGTTTATATGCCAATTTATTTGTTTTGTACATCTTTTTATATGTCAATTTATTTGTTTGTACATCTGTTTATATAACCATTATTGTACACATCTGTTTATATGTCAGTTTATTTGTTTGTACATCTTTTTATATAACCATTATTTTACACATCTGTTTATATGCCAATTTATTTGTTTTGTACATCTGTTTATATGATAATTTATTTGTTTGTACATCTGTTTATATAACCATTATTGTACACATCTGTTTATATGCCAATTTATTTGTTTTGTACATCTGTTTATATGTCAATTTATTTGTTTTGTACATCTGTTTATATAACCATTATTGTACACATCTGTTTATATGCCAATTTATTTGTTTTGTACATCTGTTTATATGTCAATTTATTTGTTTTGTACATCTGTTTATATGTCAATTTATTTGTTTGTACACATCTGTTTATATAACCATTATTGTACACATCTGTTTATATGCCAATTATTTGTTTTGTACATCTTTTTATATGTCAATTTATTTGTTTGTACATCTGTTTATATAACCATTATTGTACACATCTGTTTATATGTCAATTTATTTGTTTGTACATCTTTTTATATAACCATTATTTTACACATCTGTTTATATGCCAATGTATTTGTTTTGTACATCTGTTTATATGATAATTTATTTGTTTGTACATCTGTTTATATAACCATTATTGTACACATCTGTTTATATGCCAATTTATTTGTTTTGTACATCTGTTTATATGTCAATTTATTTGTTTTGTACATCTGTTTATATAACCATTATTGTACACATCTGTTTATATGCCAATTTATTTGTTTTGTACATCTGTTTATATGTCAATTTATTTGTTTTGTACATCTGTTTATATAACCATTATTGTACACATCTGTTTATATGCCAATTTATTTGTTTTGTACATCTGTTTATATGTCAATTTATTTGTTTTGTACATCTGTTTATATGTCAATTTATTTGTTTTTTACATCTGTTTATATGAAAATTAATATTTACATCTGTTTATATGTCAATATATTTGTTCATAGTTTATATGACAATTTATTTATACATCTGATTATATGACAATTTATTTATACATTTGTTTATGTGATAATTTATGTTTACATCTGATATTACTTGTATAATTGCTGTTGTCCAGGAAAAGGGACACTCTGGTGGCACCAGCTATGGCATTACTCAACAGTTCTGTGGCTGAGTTTGATACAGTCAAGGTAGGTAACAGTAGAGACTGCAATATCAGATTTGTACCGAATAGTTAAGTAACCGGTAAGGTAAAGGTAAAGATAATATGAGTTATGAACCAGTGCCATAGCAAATGGTTTCCCATAAGCAGTCAGCTGTCTAGTCAGTAGTTGATCAGAACCCACCATCGCCTACCAGACTTACTCAGTAGCAACGGTGCCAAATGGAGCAGATAGGTTGGCCGCACATGTACGGCTGTTGGCGGAGTGATAGATCAGGCAGACATTTTTAAAGCCCTATGGGAAAATACACACAAAAATGAGTGCATAAGTGGCAATGACTTGTTCCATGATTAGAATAAGGGAGCTTTGTTTGAAACTTGGTGTCGCTAGAAAGGAGCGGTTTCTTGGGCAAGAAAGAATGATGGTCAATCAACGGCTTACTGAGATCGTCAGTCAACGTGTAATGACGGATACACTCAAGGAGAGATCTGAGCAACTATGGACTTGTCCGGAATGCAGTGATGGTGACCCAACAACTAACTAATGTTGCCATTCCTCAACTTTCTCATAGCATGAGCCCTGGTACCCTACTTATTGAGGCTGTGTGAACCAAAGGAGTAATTGTTATCTCAAAACACGAATAATGAGTGGATTCGAAATGCACGTTTGCTGGACAACGGGTGAGTGACTTAGCATTACACTGCATTGGCTTCCAAAAATTTGAGGCTTGTCCGAGATTTGAACATAGAAAAAGTGAGAATCCCCAAACTCTCTCCCAAAGTGAGAATCATATTCCTAGAGCAATGAATCAATATCAGATTTCATAGTTGTCAAATACCCCTAATTATCTGTATTTTGTATGTTTTTTTGCAAGATTTGACTCTGTATGACCATACAATATGTTTTAGGTTTTTTGTGTGAATTTCAGCAGTTCTGTATGTTTCAAGAATTTTACTAAATTTAGTGGCAGCACTGATTTTCTGCAGTTTCTGTTTATTTTTAGTGCAACACTGATTTTTTACTGTATTATATATTTTAGTGGCAACAGTGATTTGTGTGGTTGTTATTTAATTTTTTGACAACAGTGGTTTTTGTGGGTTTTAACATTTATTTTAGTGGCAACACTACTTTTAAACACATCACAAGGCAACAAAATAAAACTTTTTTTAATAATCTGAAACCAAAATACACTTTTCTAAAGGATTTTTTGGCGCTGATTTCAGATCTGGTATCAGTTTTTTTCTATCACGTCAAGTTTTAAAGTTATGAGTGATGTTAGTTTTCACTGAACTTGGCTGTATTTTTTCGAGAATCGCAAACATCAATTAAGCAAATGATTCACATCTTCTAGACTAAATCAAATATACTCACATCACAGCATAGATATGTAGAATGTTTCTTCAAAAATGCTTGGAATTTGATTTTCTGTTATATTCTTCGCCTGGATTATCACGGAATAGCATCCAGCAGAAGTCGGCCATCATACTCTCATTCCACAAACCTTGATAACGGCGCTCCATTAACTGAATGTCCTGGTGAAAACATTCTCCTTGCTCTTCACTCACCATACCAAGATTTTCTGGGAAGAAATCTACATGGGAGTGCAAGAAGTGCACTTTTAATGACATGCGACAGCCAAGGTTCTGGTAAGAATCTATTAGACGCTGAACTCGTTCCCTGTACGTAGGGGACTTATGATTACCAAGAAAGTTTTCACAGACCCACTTGAATGCCTCCCATGCTTCTAGCTCAGCTCCTGACAGATACTGTTTGAAACCTTCATCTTGTAAAACAGATCTGATTTGTGGACCTATAAATATCCCTTCCTTCATTTTTGCAGCAGTGATGTTTGGGAATTTATTAACAAGGTACTGAAAACCTTCTGAGTTTGTCTTACCCATGGTCTTCACAAGGGTTTTCATCAGTCCTAGCTTAATATGGAGAGGTGGCAGAAATATTTTCTGTGGATCAACAAGGGGCATATTTTGGACACTGCTTGCTCCTGGCGTATAGATATGCCTGGGCTCCCAGACACGTTTGACATAATGTTCCGCTGTTGCTCGACTATCCCATAGGCATAGGAAACAGCAGTATTTAGTGAATCCTCCTTGCATGCCCATCAACATGCCAATGACCTTTAGATCACCACAGATGTTCCACTGGTGTGTTTTATAATGGAATACTTCAAGCAAACTGTTCATGTTGTAATAAGATTCTTTCAGATAAACAGAATGTGCAACTGGTATGCTTGGTTTTAAATTTCCATTGTGCAAAAGAACTGCCTTTAAGCTTCTTCGCGAGGAATCAATGAAGAGACGCCATTCTGATGGATCATGCACTTGTGATAAACTGTTGAAGAGACCATCGATGTCCTGACAATAACTCAATGAGCCGTCAACATTGAAGAACGTCGTCATGTTGAGATTTCGTTTTCTATAATAAGTTATGTTAACGTCCCTTGCAAGCAAATGCTTTTGCTTAAGCCTTGAAGCAAGAAGTTCTGCTTTATCTTTAGACAGATTTAGATCACGAATAAGATCATTCAGCTCTGCCTGTGTAAAAGTCTTAGGTTCTAAACATTCATCAACAGTATAATCTGGATCAGTTGAGTCTGCATTGTGAACAGCTGTGTTTTCACTGCATTCCTCCCCATCTTGCATAGATACGAGTCCACCAGAAGGAGGTAAAGGAATAGGCAATGAATCGTCATGTGGAACAGGCCTGATGGCAGAATCTAAGCTAGGATATACAATGTTCTGTTTATTTTTAGCAGAGAATCCATTTGTGTTCACCAGACAAAAGTAGCAATCATTGACATGGTCTCGCGGTTCCCTCCATAACATTGGAATTGCAAATGGCATAGCTGTCTTGCGGCCATTTAACCAGTCACGTAGTCCGCTTGAACAACTGGTACATATGATATGTGGAGCCCAAGATTTATCCTGATCACCCAGTGGACAGCCAAAATACAATATGTACATCTTCTTTAGATCATCTGAAATTGTGCGCCGCTGTGATTTCGTCACAAATGAACCACACACAAAACAGAAACAGTTTGGATGATTGATGCATCTTCTAGGCATGATAAGTTAATAAGTACACAAAATAAGTTATCAAGTACACAAATGCAAGGTTTTTGCAACCTTTAAAATAAAAGAAAGTACAAAACAACGAAATCTCATAATATACTTGTCGTAATTACTTTAAGCAAACACCACACGTGTATAAATGGATTTACTATCCTATCGAATACACAAAAATGGTAGCATCGATACTAAATCACGTGACCCGAAACTGAACAAAATTGTAACAGCCAGTAATAAAGTATCGATACCAATCTAAATAAAACATTGTACTCGATTTGTGGTCATAACCACTGTTGAAAGATATTATAATTAGCTATTACAAAAAAATGTTACGTGGTAGAAAAAAACTAAAGACAGATTTGAAATCAGCTAACCAAATACTACAAAACCCATATAAAATTATCTGTGATGATTTTTGTGTGTTGCCTTGTGTGTTGCCTTGATAATTATCAGTAATTTCATTATTCCCTGTGATTGTTAAGTTATCCTTATACCGAACTTAAGAATTATTTTTGTCCAGGTGCATTGACAGCGTAAGTACATGTATCTGTGTGTTTTCATCTTTATATTGTATTTGCTTGCTCACAAGTAGTGTAGACCTAAAGTTCAATAATAAAATATGTATAGCCTGAATAGATCTTTAGACTTATGCTGCTATGGATAATACTTTAATAATTCATATACCTAGTTTAAAGTCATTCATGCCATAGAGTTGATAGAGGTACAGAAAACCTGCTGCCAGAAAAGTCAGAACAACAAATACATGATTGTGTGTTTGTTCTCTCCTATGATGCTGGTAATAAAGCATCACACTTTATTTACGGCCAATATAAATATTATATATTAGATTTGTGATGAAATATATATTATCCTATATTAGGGCATAAATCAGATTTGTGTATTTATTGGCAGTGTGTAACAAATCATACACTATAGGAGTTCGTGATGCTTGGTGTCATGCAAACCATTTTTTGTAAAAGGGGGGTGTCAATATAAATCATGAAATTTACACTGATCAACAAATAAGGGGTAAACCTGCTCAAACAGCCATAAATCAACAAATAAGGGGTAAACTTGCTCAAACAGCCATAAATCAACAAATAAGGGGTAAACCTGCTCAAACAGCCATAAATCAACAAATAAGGGGTAAACCTGCTCAAACAGCCATAAATCTTCAGAAAACTAGACAGAAGTACCGCACAAAAATGTAATAATAAAATTGTGTTTTTTGTAAAAACTGTCTACGCCCAACGACATGCCCAGACAAGGCTGGAGATAGGAGAAAGATATCACCCTTCCTTTCCCCTTTAGCAAAGCAGAACATGAATTTGAGTAGGCTACTATTGATTGACTTAGCCAAAAAAGTGGGCAAACATACACCCCCACCCAGCAATTTTTTGCTCGGAAAATATTTTTATTAATTTTTGTAAACCCTTCTCCCTTGCGGAAGACATATCTCCGATTGACATAGTGTAAGCTCTTTCTTGATTCTGTAAGGATTATTTGAAGTTCTCACACAGTTTTCAGTCTCAACTGGTTGACAGGTATGACTGAATTGTCCTGCTGCAAAGTGGTACAGACCATGTTTGTGATGGCTAAGGTATCAAGTTCAAATTGCGCTGCAAGCAATTGAGCATCCTGACTGTTCTGAATGCAATGGCAAACAACTGAATGTATTTTTATTGCCTAGAAAATCACTTGCAGCTAAAAAATGCTGGGTTTGGCTACATCCTGAATAGGATATGCTATCAATTTGACAGTGTTACTGGATAATAGTAGTCAATATAAGATCAATAGTGCATCAGAGATCAATAGTGCTGTATTAAAAAATGTGTATAAAATCGAATTCACGTCATAAAGTTTAGAAATTTTCTATGTATCATAATGAATTTGTGTGTTTTCTGAATGAATTTAAAAGCCCTAGAGATATTTCATGTGTGAAATCATACTTATTATAATACTGGCCATGGATTTATATTTCTTTCTATTTATCACAAAATCTCATCTTCCAGAATATAGGATTTTTAATAATAAAACTCATAAGTCATATTAAGGGACTGTATTTCATGGGTGCTGCCATTTTGGAAAGACGTACTATCCCTGTTTCACTATTCTTAGTAATACTATCACTAATGTTGCCATATTTCTGAAGTATCACAACGGTTTCAGCGAAGGGTTTATGACAAATTCTACAACCATAGAATATGTTCAGCATAGTGTTACAGACAACCTGTATGAAATGATCGCTGTTTATAGTGTGATTCCATGTGCTTTACTTGTGCACGTATTCTCCAATTTAATATACAATTATAGCATATTTTTTTATGACAGGTTTTGCAACTGTTGCCAGACAGTTGGTCTGTAGGATTGCTATCACAATTCCTGGCTCGAGCTGTACGTGCCAGCATGCATAACAGTCGAATGACACGTATTCAGCGAATGATGGCCAGGGGAGAAAATCTTTTGGTCAAACAAACATTCATTGAGATACAGCGAGATGCTATTGTGATGAATGATGACAGGTGGGTGTTTTTGATGTCATGAGTTTAAGTCAAATTTGTGTTGATTCTACAGTCTAATGATTATGTATTGTTGAGATGCAGAAGGGCATGTGTTTCAAAACACTATAAAGACTTATTAATCCACTCTGCTGTAGACGGATATGTAAATTGGTACCAAAAAACTTGCGATACAACTCATTTTCATTCTCTAGACTACATCCTGCTAGAAATCTAGTAGGAGCATTGTTCTGCTACAAGAGAGATCAAGCGGGAGTTTGAGTGCTGAAGTAGATTAATCCACTGATTACCAAGCAAAACAAAAAAAGCACTCCATTTCTCAAGTACCACTGATTTCTAGGGTGTACTAACAAAGCAATAACTTCAATAATGTGTACTTACTGTGCAGAACTGAAATCCAACAGGTAAATCCAGGAATAGGGTAATGAAGTTTTTGCTAATCACTAAAGATACAAATAACAACACACACAAATCGACGTTTCGACCAAAAGACCTTTATCACAACAAAAATTAAAACAAACATACAACAGACAGTAAGGATATGGATGTTCACATTGGCATGTGTAATATAGATTGTCCGGAAGAGGTGAAACGACATTGGGCAAAGCATATACAAAAATGACTACATACATGTGACATATAACAAACAGAAACTATGGAACCTCTTCCTGTCAATCTATATTACACATGCCAATGTGAACATCCATATATATCCATACTGCCTGTTTTCTGTTGTATGTTTTAATTTTTGTCTTGATAAAGGCCTTTTGGTCGAAACGTCTATTTGTGTGTGCTATTATGTTTGTCTTTAGTGCTTAGCAAAACATCATTACTCTATTCTCAATAACTTCAATATTACTTATCATAATTATTTTTATTTGTATAAAAATGAATTACAAACAAAATTCAAGGGGGAAAAAAAGTCATGTAATATTACTTGATATCAGCATCATCATATCACTGAAAATTCATCTCAAAATGAGAAGCACAAAACCTTTTATCTGATATATGCCATATAGACTGACAGCTATGACATTTAAATCATACAAATATTGTGTTTTTTAATTTGGAAAGCAGTGTACAGGCCAATATCATCGTCTTCTGCACTTTTTCTCATACTGCTGCAGATTAACAGGATGTGGTCAGGTTAACGGAATGCATTGTTTCATAGTTTACAGCTTCGCTGTGATATCTGTGCTATTCTGAGCAACACATATAACTTTAGTATGGCTTTTGGGATCCTCTTTGAGATTGAACAGCCAACTCCACCCCAAAACTTCCTTAGTCGCTTCCTATGCTATGCGTGGCATGTGGTACTGTGATAACAGTATTGCTATTCTTTACTCCTCTCTCAGGTCCCTGCAGCACATGAGTGAAAGTCAATATCAATACAACAGCAAAATTGAAATTTATACAGTACAAATTTATATAATATTATAGTCAAAATTTCACAGTGGTTTGTGCAGCTCATAGCACTGTTCTCTGCAAAGTGGTCCATGACTTTCCCAACACCACCAGTATATTGTCATGGCCGCTGTGTGAATATTTTTATTTTCTGGTTTTTGCTGGTATAGTGAACCAGCAGAATCATATGAGAGAACTGGATTTCGTGCTCACAGGCTGGCCATCAAGCTTAAAGCTAACTACGATCACGCATATTTGACCTGTTGTCGCTGTCTTGCATTGCTATCGTTACACACAAAGTAAATGATGATCTTTCTCACTTGCTGGTTGGATCTTTAACCTGAAGCAGCCCAAACTTGACATTTTACGACAAGTTTACTTTTCTATAGACACCCGATGTCAACCAGAATATTCAGGTGTAAATGTTCATTATTTTTCTTTCTTTTGCTTGAAAGAAATAGTTTCAGAATTGAATGAAACAGAACAAGGATCTAGTGGAAATTCTTTAACTGCTTAGAGAAAACTCAAAACAAACCTGGTAGTAATGAAGTTATAAATTTGTTACAGCTGAGTGTCAAGAAAGAAAAATGTAATTCATGTGTGATGTACCTTCTTATACAAATTTATATATATTACTTTTTCTATTTAAAATGTATATTCTTCTTCTGCATTCACTCTCTAACAATATAAAAAATTTGTTGTGATTTCTTCCAGGATTGTGTAGCTCGTAGTGCTGATGCTTTACATTGAAATTTATATAAATATTATTTTGAAACAGTTTTTTATATAAAATACAAGATTGTGAACATCATTTTTTTCTTGAACTTCCCACTGCTTATGGTTAACAACTGTGAAACTGAAATATTTGTTATGACCACCTCCCCTCCCATTTTGTTGATGTCATGTATGGACAGCCACTATTTTGTTGATGTCATGTATGGACAGCCACTATTTTGTTGATGTCATGTATGGACAGCCACTATTTTGTTGTTATAATTCTGTTTATATCATTTATAGGATGTGTGCTGTGTGTAGTAGGGCATTCAGCAACCCAAGTTTTGTGCGCTATCCCAATGGAGTGATTACACATGTGCACTGTGCCAAGAACAAGTTTATCTGCCCAGTGTCTGGCAAACTTTTCGCTCCTAGAAGATGACAATAGTTAGTCTGTAGTAGATTATTTTATGATTTCACAAACAGTGAGTGTGTGTCTGCAGTCTGACCGTGGTTGTGGGTCTGCAGTCTGACCTGGTGGTTATTGTGTGTTTGTAGTCTGACATATTTGTGTGTGTCTGCACTCTGGCATATTTGTTAGTGTGTCTGCAGTCTGACCTAGTTGTGAATATGTGTAGTTTTACCTAGTTGTGTATGTCTGCACTCTGACCAAGTTGTGTGTTTGGAGTCTGACCTAGTTGTGTGTGTGCCTGGAGTCTGACCTAGTTGTGTGTTTGGAGTCTGACCTAGTTGTGTATGTGCCTGGAGTCTGACCTAGTTGTTTATGTGCCTGGAGTCTGACCTAGTTGTGTGTTTGGAGTCTGACCTAGTTGTGTGTTTGGAGTCTGACCTAGTTGTGTTTGGAGTCTGACCTAGTTGTGTTTGGAGTCTGACCTAGTTTTGTTGGGAGTCTGACCTAGTTGTGTATGTGCCTGGAGTCTGACCTAGTTGTGTTTGGAGTCTGACCTAGTTGTGTGATTGGAGTCTGACCTAGTTGTGTATGTGCCTGGAGTCTGACCTAGTTGTGTGTTTGAAGTCTGACCTAGTTGTGTGTTTGGAGTCTGACCTAGTTGTGTATGTACCTGGAGTCTGACCTAGTTGTTTATGTGCCTGGAGTCTGACCTAGTTGTTTATGTGCCTGGAGTCTGACCTAGTTGTGTATGTGCCTGGAGACTGACCTAGTTGTGTGTTTGGAGTCTGACCTAGTTGTGTTTGGAGTCTGACCTAGTTGTGTATGTGCCTGGAGTCTGACCTAATTGTGTGTTTGGAGTCTGACCTAGTTGTGTTTGGAGTCTGACCTAGTTGTGTATGTGCCTGGAGTCTGACCAAGTTGTGTTGTACCAGAGCCCCTTCAAAGCTTACTCACAGGGCGACCTCAAATAGGTGACTAGTGGTAATCAAGTAATATGGCTTTTTTAGGGACTCAGTGTTACATCCCTAAATTAATTAGTATTTTGATCAACCCTTGATTCGAATGCAGTGTCACAATGTCATTTCTATTGCATTTCACACATCCTGTGATTAGAGTCTATAGACAACTATGAAGTCTGAATATATCTTTTCTTTTGCAGCTCCGTATGGTGGATGGTCACTAACTTCAATGAATAAATCAGACAGTTTAGAAGTCCATCAAAACATAACTATATCAGTCTGTTTTGTTAATCAACTGTTCGCAGTGATTCTGATTGCTATTTCACTAGCAAGTGGATTCAGCTAACTAACCTATAAACACCTCTGATTCTGAACAATTTATAATTTCTTACAACTTGGAAGTCTTCCTAATAAAACTGGGCTATAGAATGTCTGTCCATAAGAACAATATATTTAAACTCTTAATTACTAATCACTGATCTAAGAATTTAACTCTGATCTAGATGATTGAGAAATCATAGGCACATTTTCCCTTACACAATGCTGCTTTCTAGCATGTGTGGTCTGCTCCAGAAGCATTTCAGTTTGTACCCTTGGGAATGTTACCATATTGTTAATGTCATTTTCTCATGTTGTAGACTTTGACCTCCCTTGTTAAGCCCATTCTGGTTATCCAAGCCAGATCGTGTTGTATCATTGTGCATTGATAGTTGAGAGCTGTCTTGTATCACTGTGCAGTGATAGTTGTGGGCTGTGTTGTATCACTGTGCAGTGATAATTATGGGCTGTGTTGGCTGAGATGTAACAATCAGAGATATTGGTTATCTGGTTGCAATCAGTGCTTATTCCTCATCAGCCCCGTACATGATCACTAAAACTTAAGCCAAGTGCACCATGTGATCTATGGTGCACCTGTTACAGAGTTGTACAAATTGGAGGTGCTTTTAGGGTCTTGACTTTCTGTTAGGTCTGAGAGTCACACAAGAGTAATGCAGAACTCATATAATATCAAATGTTGGATCAGGTGTGAGGTTTTATCAAGTATAATGTCAGGTGTTGAATATGCATGCTGTGGGTCTCACCAATGGCCCGCTAGACAAACCACCCATGCAACAGAATACCTTAGCAGATGACTTGCCGTTATCATAATGCTCTCTTATAGAAGCTTTGTAGCATATTGTTATCTATACAATTATAGACCCCCTCTGAGTAGAAGGCTCCTTCAATAGGCATTGGACTAAGCCAAAAGCTGAAGTCTCCTGGGCATGAAAGCTCAGAAAAACCACCACACTTCACATAGGAAGTAAAAGCTAATCGCTTGCAATTCCTGGGGTTCTCAAACAAACAAACAGGGGTATTGAATCAAGTATAATAGCAGGTGGATCACCTCAGGCATGATATAAGGTGGTGTGATATTTTAGTATATAATATGTGATGGCTGTCCTTGTAATCCTGTATTAGTATAATGCTATTAAAGTAAATAAATGCCATAGACGTAACAAGTCAGTCAGGATCAAGTCACTTAAAGGTTACATGTATATATATATACCACTCATTTATTTTCTGATTGTACCACTCATGTCTTTTACCGCTCATTTATTTCGTGCATATACCCACTCATTTTCCTCTTGAATGTACCACTTATTTATGTACTATAAACTCACCCAGAATTTCAGTTGTTCAGAACCTTGTTATGTTGTTCAATGTAGTGTGAGTTGTTCTGAGTGCTGTAAGTTGTTCAATGCAGTGTGAGTTATTCTGAGTGCAGTAAGTTGTTCAATGCAGTGTGAGTTATTCTGAGTGCTGTAAGTTGTTCCGAACATATTAAGGACAGAACATATTAAGGAAGACTGTTCTGTAAAGAATATGTTACCAGAACAATGTATTGCTCTCCTGTATGTGCCACTCATTTTTATCCTGTATGCATCAATTATCTCATGTATGTACCAGTCATGTATCTTCTGTTCATTTTTGAGGCATGTTAAAATGAAACTCTGTCCTGTGCCAGTGCACAAGGAACATGAAGATGTTACCACTGACGTAACAAGCACATATCAATGAAAAATTTGTCTCGTGGTCATTTTCTGTGTATGTTTTGTGACTGGTGCATACAGTCGACAACATTGCTGGTGTGATAACGAATCCATCTAAATTGGACCAACAAGCACTGATTCATTTTTGTACAGCTGAAGGATGATGGCCAACCAACATTCATCTAAGAATGCAGGCAGCTTTATGTTGTGATACATAAAAAGAACATACAGAAGATAAATTAGCAGTACATGATGTTCGTCCGTCGTAATCGACGATCACCAAAAACTCGACCATAACAATAAGTAATAAAAATAATAAAGTTAATAGTGCGTTTAATGACTAACATGCCCGTGTGTTGTCGGGGAGCAAAGAATAGCAACACTGTTTACCTTCCATGTATGTCGTAAAAGGCGACTAAGGAGGTTATGGGATGGAGTTGGCTGTCCCATCCCATATAGGGTCAGTGACCCAAAGCCATGCTGAAGTCGGATGTGTCAGGCCGCAAGGCGCAGATATCGCAGCAATGCTGTAAACCATGACACAGCGCATTCCGTTCTCCGGACTACATCCTGCTGATCTGCAGGAGTTTGAGAACGAACACAGAAGAAGAAGAAGAAATGACTAACAAATCCAATGCGTGCACAAAATGTTCTTTTACAGAATTGACAACAATAGAGGGTATCTATGTGAGGTTTTTTTTCTTTACATACAGAAGATACATGAGCAGTACATATGTCATCATCAAATGACATATTCTTTCCAGAACGTAGTAATTCCTATGGATCTCTTGAATTCTCCGCGGTCTTGAGCAAGTTGCCCTGCATCTTTCAGTGACATGCACAGGCATTCTTGAATGTCTTTTGTCCAACTGCGTCTTGGTCGGCCTTTGCCCCTGTTGCCTTCTATCATCCCCTCCATTAACACTCTCTCCATGCCGTCGTGTTTCTTAATATAACCGAAAAAAACTATAGTGTTCAGAAGCCAGCCTTCCTGAACGTTAATTGTTTGTAACACCTGGTTTGTTTTCTTCGCTGTCCATGGTATTCTCAAAACTCTTCTATAACACTTTAATTCAAATGATGTTATTCTCTTGGCCACTGTTTTATTTAGTGTCCATGCTTCACGTCCATATGTCGCCACAGGAAATACACATGTTTGTAATAAACACAATTTGGTTCTTATGTTAGTACCTTGCCATAGTTTATCTGTTTTAATTTTGCCAGCAACATTGCCGTTCTTCTCTTGATCTCAACTGTGCAGTCCCCCGCATTGTTTATATTAGTTCCTAAATAATCAAAATGTATCACTTCTTCCAAATTGCAGTTCTCAATATTAATTTTGGGTCTTGATTTAGTTTTGTCCACATTTTGAGCAGTACATACATATGTCATCTAAGAATGCAGGCAACTTATGTTGAAAAAAATGTGTGGAAGACAACAATCAAATATTAGGCAAGAATGTTTAAAGGGATGAGTGACAGGTATGACTTCCACTACTGGGTTAGGCACTTGTGGCATAAGAAGTCATTGCTAAGATGGATGCAGCAGTACTGGTTGATCATCACCGAAGTTTGCGTTCTCTAGCTAATGAATTCCCTGTGACATTAGGGTCACGATTTAAATGATGGTTTGGAAGAAATTGTGCCACAACTTTGAACCTTTCCGCAAAGCATCCAGCATGCAGTAAAAACATCCTGAATAACGAAAGAGCAAAAATTCAAATCACAAATTTCAGCAGGAAAGGCGACTGGTATGTTTATTGTCTTTTTTTTGCCAGGAAGGACTATTGTTGGTGGACTTTGAAGAGCTTAGTGTGAACACCAATGCTATCGGCTACAAGAACACACTACACAAGTTGCCATCAAGAATAAACGATCCATCATGCTGTCACTTTGTGTCATTCTGTTGCACGACAATGCTCGCATGTATGCCGCAAAAATTGTGCAGTAATCATAAGCACAGACAAGATGGGAATCTCCAGCCTACAGCCCCAATCTATCATCATGTGACTTGCATTTGTTTGAACCCTCAAAGAAAGTTCTATAGGGACAATGATTCTACTCTGATGAAGATCTCATTACGGAGGTGACTAAACGGTTCAACGAGCAAAGTCCTTCTCTGACAGAATTCACCATGTACCCAAACAATGAGCAGTCCTTCTCTGACAGAATTCAACATGTACCCAAACAACGAGCAACGTCCTTATCAGACAGAATTAACCATGTACCCAAACAACGAGCAAAGTCCTTCTCTGACAGAATTCACCATGTACCCAAACAACGAGCAAAGTCCTTCTCTGACAGAATTCACCATGTACCCAAACAACGAGCAAAGTCCTTATCAGACAGAATTAACCATGTACCCAAACAACGAGCAAAGTCCTTCTCTGACAGAATTCACCATGTACCCAAACAACGAGCAAAGTCCTTCTCTGACAGAATTCACCATGTACCCAAACAACGAGCAAAATCCTTCTCTGACAGAATTAACCATGTACCCAAACAATATGAAATGTATTTTTGAATGCCCATGGTGACTTCTTTTGATGACTCCAGATGCAAAGATGTTCCCTAATAATTACTTTACAATACAACTGCTGATGTACCTGTCCTAATCGTGTAATAAACCTACCGTAGGTGGACTGGTTTAATTTGAACACGCCATATATCTTAATAAACCTACCGTATTTGGACTGGTTTCATTTGAACACGCCATATATCTTCTGTATTTACTTCTCATCTGTATGTACTGCAAATTTATCCTCTCTAGGTACCACTCATTTATATCATGTACAGTATCACTAATTTATCTTCTGCAGGTACTACTCATTTATATCCTGTGTATCATTAATTTATCTCCTTATGTAATATATTTATCTGCTGCAAGTAACAATTATTTATTTCCTGTTTGTAACACTCATTTAAATTTATCTCGAAGGGTCTTATTTTTCTCCTATATGGGTCATGTTTTCTTAGGCGTCCCAGTTATCTCATGTATTGAATAGCATATCTCGTGTGTGTGTACATTTGTCCTGTGTGTGTGTGTGTGTACATTTGTCCTGTGTGTGTGTTAAAGTACAGTAAAGTTAACTATTTATTAATGCCATAGGCAGTCTTTACTTCCTGTATTAATCCAAGGCTGAGTCGAGCCAGGAACCGTTGGCATCTGAAAACATTTTCGTCTCAACTGGGGAATGAACCCAGGACCACTCATAAGGGAAGCAAGTGTTCTAACCATTGTGCTATGCAGCCCCCCCCCATGTGTATGTACATTTTTCCTGTGCACAGGCAACATTCGTTCTGTGTATAGCCATCAACGATCCGGACCGTTCATAAAGCAATGGCAACCTACTAAACGTATTTATATTGCCTAGAAAATCACCACAGCCAACAAATGCTGGGTTGATAGCTACGTCCTGGATAGGATATGCTACCAATAGCCATCATTCATCTTGCATACAGACAACATTTGTCCTCTTTACGGACAATATTTTTCCTGTTTATAACATTTGTCAGATATATTAAGCTAGATTTATCCACTGCGTAGAACATTTGTCCTTAATGAGTGCCTGGAAGATTTTTGTTTGGAACGAGTGCCTATTTGCTTATTTTAGGGATAACTAATCTAAATATTATAGCAACAATTAATTTAAATATTAATTAATTTAAATATTAATTATTTTAGGGTTGCCTGTATGTTTGTCAGTAACCCCAGGAATTGCGAGCGATTAGCTCTTACTTCCTATGTGCAGTGGGGTGGTTTTTTTATAACTTTCTTTCATACCCAGGAGACTTTGACTGAATGCAATGCCTGTTGAAGTAGTCATAC
This sequence comes from Meghimatium bilineatum, assembly GCA_034231615.1. Lineage (NCBI taxonomy): Eukaryota > Metazoa > Mollusca > Gastropoda > Stylommatophora > Philomycidae > Meghimatium > Meghimatium bilineatum. The sequence goes on along the minus strand of CM067318.1, from coordinate 51,900,347 downwards.
CCAGGACAGGAGGCTTTGACTTAATGCAATGCCTGTTGAAGGAATACCCAGGAGACTTCGACTGAATGCAATGCCTGTTGAAGTAGTCATACCCAGGACAGGAGGCTTTGACTTAATGCAATGCCTGTTGAAGAAATACCCAGGAGACTTCGACTGAATGCAATGCCTGTTGAAGTAGTCATACCCAGGAGGCTTTGACTTAATGCAATGCCTGTTGAAGGAGTCCTCTACTCAGAGGGGTATATGTCATGGGATGAGCTAATAGTTTGCTTGGGTCACTCAACATGCATCTTTCTTCCAGCGAGTCACTTCACTGCCAGCGAGCTATTTCTTGTGTCCCTAGATCCCAGGCCTAATTTCTTCTGTTTGAGCCGTGTTGGGTAACAGTGACAGTCAAATTAGAATCAGGGTTGATACACCTTCCTAGACAAGATGCTACTTTGCCAAACACGTCAGGCTCTGGGATTTGACCTGTGCATTCTCACGCACTCACCTTGTCCACTTGTTGTGGCCTTCCAATCCATCGCTTGGCACTGCTTGTGTTTTTTACTCTTCGCCATTGCACAAATCACCTAAAGAAATAGGTAGATTTCAGACGAGGAGCTTCGCAGTGGTCCCTTGGGTGCTGAACACAATTCTCTCTGTGTGAATCCTGTTGGGCAACGACGACAGACGAGTTGGGCTACGTTTGCAGTGTTTTCAATGACTTGCTCCCACTCAACATTGCCCACAGCTTTCGGAGTCATGCTACTACTTCATTCAGAAATTTGAACAATGTACTCCCCGACATTTGTTTAATGCTCGTCCTGTGTGCAATGGGGAGCTGTATTCAAAGCTTTTTTCCATACCTGGAACTGCATGTTCAAGTTGGCATATCCAATAGTTGAGTCATGACTCCTACTTTGAATGGGGGTCATTGTGGTGGGACATGTGGACTTTTGTGTGCTTTCGAACATGAACTGCACTTCTGACAGTCAGGTGGTGATGCAGCTTCATTGCCACTATATCGATTCACATGCACAGCGCTGCCCTCTTGTATGTGTTGGCTTTTTCCAAAATCAATGTGTACTCATAGAATCACCATATCTTAGTGGGATCTACCCATATTGACATTGGCCACCCCTCCAATGTTTCTACATTCTTGGCTGGCTGAGATGGAATGCACAGATGCCGTACGTAATTGTGTGCCGACGTTACTGCTAAGTAAATTGGCATTGAGGTCTCAGAGATATTGCTTGTCTGTTTGCAGGCAATTCTCAATCCATCTACACTTTCCACATCCACAGGCTTAAAAATGTTGGCCAGAAAGACAGCAAGAGCAGCTGTTTTTCTGTTTCCAGGGTGCACCACAGGTACTTTTAGGATCTTGGTTATCTGCTAACCCTGGGTCCACACAACAGCGATGTGAAACTCTTTGTACCCCAGGGTTAGAAAAATTGTTTTTTGCATAACTAACCCTAAATAAATTTATATTTAAATTAATAAATTATATAAACATAGCCAAGGGAAATAATCAAATAGGTAGGCATGCATGTCAAACAAGAACCATTCAGAGTTTGTCTGTGTGTAGTTCTTATGTCATGTTGATATCTGTATAAGATTGTTAGACCTAATCCTAGATCAGATGATTACCAGCTTATTTAAAAAATAATTAATCTAAATATTTATATTAAAAAATGTATTTATTTAGGGTTGTGATAGTTGTGTTTTACATAACTAAACCTAAATAAATGAATATGTGAATTAATAAATTATGAGCATAAACTGATCAACATAGCCAAGGAAAATAATCAAACGAGGTAGGCATCTGATCTGAGATTGGACAAATTGTTACTGTCTCATGTGAGATTCTTACTTTCTCATGTGAAATTGTTACTGCTCATATGAGATTTTTGTTAGTTTTGTGTTACATTACTACTGTTTCATGTGACGTTGTTACTGTTTCATGTGACATTGTTACACCTATGTAGTAATTAGTATGAATTGTAAATGCCTTGCTATTACTGCCATATATGACATTGCTGTGTCCATATTTGTTGCTGTCATGCTTGATGTTATTGCTTCCATGGACAAGATTAGATTTTGTTGTGAATGTTGTAACAATAGCTCACCTTAAATTGTTGTTTATTATCGAAGCTGATAATTTCACAACTCATGACATGTGGCACTTGATATGTTCAGATATTGAGTTTTATTTCTGTCTGCTGTCATGTTATAAATCTATCTTTCCGTGGGACAAAAGATGATATCTGTCTAGTCCATGTTTCCAGTTGAACAGTCATCCAACTAGTTCATAGTTTTAGTGGAGTAAAGAGTCATCCATCTAACTAGTCCAGTACTTCTCAACTTTTGTGAGACCAAGGTTTAGTGGAGGAAAAAAAGAATTTAAAAAAAAAATAATTTATTTGACCAGAATCCACTCCCACAACACATTATATATACTCATAAATAACTTTACAATTCAATGAAAGGCTCTCGTGGCCCGGTATACATGTTTTCATGGTCCTGCGGTTGAGAAGCATTGAACTATGTTGGAGTGCTAAAAGATATGCATTTTTCTCATGCAATCCCAGGGTTAACACATAACCAAGATCCTAAAAATACCTCATTGTACTTTGAAGATTTCTTCGATGTTCATGCAAGCAGTCTGGGTAATACTGTATGAATCATGTCCGGAAGGTATATACCAAGGCAGAATGAGAATTGATTGCAAAAGACAAACAATATCTCTGATTAGTACCTCTCGGGCCCCACTACAAGAAACACTGTCACAGCACAGTTCAAGGCTGCCTGGGTTGTTATGTCCAATTAAACACAGAATGGAACATCAAAGTAGACTTATGAAGACTTCATGGAGTTTTGTTATTAGAACTGATCGATATGAAAATAAGAGAGTAGCAGCATTTCAAGAATATGATGAAAATATATGAAGTTACGTGTAAAAAAAAAAGGGGGTGCTAGGGATACCACATTGCTCTCAGCGGACCCAAGGTTAGCATATAACCAAGATCCCAAAAGTACCTCCTCGTCGTGCACCTTGGAAACAGAAGTACAGTGGCTTGTGCTGCTTCTGGCAAACACTTCTTGGATTGTGTCCGTCCGTTAATGTGGAGCTGCAGATGGAATGAGAATTCACTGAAAAAGACAAACAATATCTCCGACACCTCTGTGCCACCACATACAGTGTCACTGTCGTCACAAGGTGATGCAAGACAGCTGGTCTGAGCATTGTAGGGACGGCCAACATAATATCACAAATGGGTAGATGTCAAGATGAATAGCGAGAGTCGAAAACAAAAACATATTGAGTACAATGAGGGGACAGTACAACGTACTTCACGCACCTCTGAAGAAATCACACAAGCTTTCATGTTGGTTATCAGAGAGTGAACACAGAAGAAGAATGTCAAGAAAATGCAGGAAGCAAGGAAAATTTGAAATTAAAAATAAAAGTAGGTTATAAATATAGGTATAGTATCTCTTAGCTGGATCAGTATTTTTCTTCTGCTTCATCGGCATTCATTCTCAAACTCCCACTGGATCTCTCTTGTAACAGAACAATGGTCCAACTAGATTTCAAGCAGGATGTAGTTCAGAAAATGGAAATGCACCAATAGCCCAGCACATCCGTCTTCCACAGTGCTGGATCAGTCAACCGTATGCTGTTTAACAAATAGGTCTAGACCTGGTAGTATTGTGCATACCAGTATGCAGTGGTGGAAACCCCAAAACTGAATTACACTTAAGGTCTTAGCAGCTATTTCAAGGCAAAATGTCATATGGAATAGCAATTGTGTTAGATTGAAGATCACAGATTTTTTAACTCAGTAGCTGCATGATGAAGGTTGTCATATGTTGATCTCTCAAACCAACCATTATACAATACACTTTGTGGGTGACATGTGAATATAGTGGAGCTTTCCTCGTGTGGAAGTCTCACAGTACTTCATCTGTAGAATTATATTTTCTTTTGTGGTTGCAACATGATTCGAACCTAGCAATACACAGCATCCTGGGAAACCAAATGATCTCCAACTCTGACTATGGTCCTAGATGTCAATGTGGTACTCTGGCAATGAGCAGGTGGCACATGGGGTGTGGTGAAAAGCATCTTTGCAGAACATGACAATTCCATGGGAATCAAGATTCCAGCGAATGTGTTATCCCTGAATAATGGGAAAGCCCAGGGAATGCATAGCTGAGTCGTTGTGCACTCTGGCATGAAAGGATGAGTGGAAATGGAGAGGTGAGGGGCTGCTGAAACTTATGACTCCAGGTCAACTATGCATGTTGTAGAAAAACTATAAGACTCATAGAATTTACTGAACAGGAGACTTTTTTTCAAAGCATTGCACAGCTCTGAGAGCTAAGAGTCATCTGAGAGTTAAGTCCTCTAGGTGCTAAACATTGACAACTCCCTGGATGTATGACTGTGAGCATTGGACACTCCCTGCATGAGCATTGGACACTCCCTGCAGACATCAAGATATACATACAGACCTTTCAATGCACGTTATAAATGGATTTTGCACATATCCAATAGAGGGCATAAGACAAATATATACGAGAAAAATAGAGATTTTAAAAATATAATGATATAATGTAAAAATAACAATTATTTGTTATTATTAAAGAATAGTCCATCGTGTTGAAGTGAAACTTTCAAAAATGTGTTTTACGTAAGTATTATTGTGAAATATAAGACCAGTTGACAATTGGAAAGCAGCACTGTGGAGTGATACATTTGACTGTTCCTGTGATTTTCATTGGTCACTTTGTGTGTAATTTGTGTCGACAGCCAATGAAAATCACTGGATAAAAACATGGATGGATAAAATTTCTGTCATCTATTTTGTTTATTATTGTTTATTAATTTGTCTCTTGAAAAATGTCCCATATGGACCGATACATTGAGATTTGTCCTGTGTAGTTTTATTGTATGTTTTTTAATATACTTTTTTATATATTTTTATTCATAGGCAAGGTAAGTGTTTTAGTAACCAGTTTAATTCATTTTGCTTTACTATTTGTTCGTTCAGTTACTGCGGCACCCTCAACTTTGTCGGACACCCTCCGACCATTTGGTTATTTATATTTGGGTTGATGAATACTTCCTGAATAGAGTACACAAACATATTTTTAGTCTTGCTGTAAACCCTCTCCTGAGTAGAAGGCTCAATAATGAGTATTTCTTACCATTAATGCGACTTCTGGTGCTGAGCTGCAGTAGACTTTAGCTCATTTGTAATTTGTAGAATGAAATATTGATAAGCAATTAATATGTAGATCAAAGGAGTCTAAAGAAACAATTTTTGTATAATCGAATATTTTTCTGCGAGCCAGATGCAGCCATCAATAGAGCCACATCTGGCTCGCGAGCCATGGGTTCCCGACCCCTGATCTAGAGGAACTCAAAGGTGTTAAAATAGTCTTCTTGTGCGATTGCATGTCAGTACTCTAGACCATCGAAAGTGAACCTAAAGATCTAAGAAAAACAACTGTAGAACTTTTTAATCTTATGTCCACTAACAATAAAGATGTGCTGCAGTGGATCCCTGCAAAATGTGGAATTGCAGGAAATTAAGCAGTTGACAGACTGGCAAAAAAGGAACAATTTCAATACAGAATATCACTGACTGAAGCAAAAACTCTCATCAAAACTTACAGAAAACCACAATTATCACATTTGTAAGGTTTCTATCCTGTATGTGTTCTTTTGTGATAATTTAGGCTGGTAGTTTGAGAAAATCCTACACCACAAACATGACATTTGTAAGGTTTCTCTCCTGTATGTGTTCTTTTATGACATTTCAGCTCACTAGATTGAGAAAATCCTACACCACAAACATCACATTTGTAAGGTTTCTCTCCAGTATGTGTTCTTTTATGACATTTCAGGTTACTAGATCGAGAAAATCCTACATCACAAACATCACATTTGTAAGGTTTCTCTCCTGTATGTGTTCTTTTATGATATTTCAGGTCACTAGATTGAGAAAATCCTACATCACAAACATCACATTTGTAAGGTTTCTCTCCTGTATGTATTTTTTGGTGATAATTCAAGCCGCTAGTTTGAGAAAATCCTACACCACAAATATCACATTTGTATGGTTTCTCTCCTGTATGTGTTCTTTTATGACGTTTCAGGTCACTAGATTGAGAAAATCCTACATCACAAACATCACATTTGTAAGGTTTCTCTCCTGTATGTATTTTTTGGTGATAATTCAAGCCGCTAGTTTGAGAAAATCCTACACCACAAATATCACATTTGTATGGTTTCTCTCCAGTATGTGTTCTTTTATGACGTTTCAGGTCACTAGATTGAGAAAATCCTACATCACAAACATCACATTTGTAAGGTTTCTCTCCTGTATGTGTTCTTTTGTGAATCTTCAACTCACCAGTTTGAGAAAATCCTACACCACAAACATTACATTTGTAAGGTTTCTCTCCAGTATGTGTTCTTTTATGACATTTCAGGTTACTAGATTGAGAAAATCCTACATCACAAACATCACATTTGTAAGGTTTCTCTCCAGTATGTGTTCTTTTATGACGTTTCAGGTCACTAGATTGAGAAAATCCTACATCACAAACATCACATTTGTAAGGTTTCTCTCCTGTATGTGTTCTTTTGTGAATCTTCAACTCACCAGTTTGAGAAAATCCTACACCACAAACATCACATTTGTAAGGTTTCTCTCCATTACATAAGGTTACATTCTTGTTTTTTGATTTCATTGCTGTGTTTCCTTTGTGTTCATGAAGCATCTCACAATCTCCTGTCTCATCTGATGTATTCTTCAAAATGTTTCTAATATGTTCTGGAAGATTCTCTGTGAAAACATCAGCCTTTACAAGTTGTGAATGTTGAACACTGTATACACTTTCTACTTGTATTTGCTGAACACCAGTCTGAGAGTTGATGAATTGCTCCGATGTGTCAACACTGATCTCTGAAATATCCAAACAATGATCAGTGACAAGTTTTGAAATGTAAATCATAATAAATATAACAACACAAAGCATTTATATTGAAATAATCTGTGACAATGTTAGATAAAACACTCTGTGTGTACTGGTTGTGTGAGTGGAGTGTTGTAAAGAATGAAACTTGTAGAAATATTTCAAACCATCAACACATATTAGGAATCTAGACAGATAGTGATACGAAATACTCCCATTACATGTTGTCTAGAGCTTCTCCCACCATGTCTGCCTTACAAATACACTTCATATGGAATTCGAGGTGTATGGGGTGTCAAGGAGTCAAAGTTGTTATACTTCTTTGGAGTACTTCTTATGTCCTTGATCCCCACCTGGCACTCAGCTCTCACATATGGCTCCCAGTAGTTGTCAGCAGACAGAACATTCCAGTAATGATTTCGACAGGCTGGCCATACCAGATGATGGCAACCGAAATACTCTGGCCCTGAGGCAAATATAGGGAATGTTTGCCCAAGCATGCTAAAGCCTGGATTTGGTGGAAGTGTAGATGAAAAATCTGATGTTCACCAGGCTGGAAGGTACTTGCCAGCAGAGTCTTCTTCTGTTTGTGGCGAAATAAGCGGAAAAAGTTCGCAGGTAACTAAATGGTACATATGCGCTAACAGCAAAGCTGTGTGGACAGCATAGGGCACAGATAGACACATATTACACTCTTGCCATCCACTGCAACTGATTTTCTTGATTTTCTCCCAACTGTCTCAACTTTGTCTTGCCACTGGACCAAGATAAAACTGAGGAGAGAGAGAGTGTAGTTGACGATTAGCGCAACTCTTCCACACTGTAAACCACCTTCAGCGCCAGTCATTTCTCAACTCAATTATTTATTTACTTATTATTATTATTATTATTATGGTTGAGTTTTTGGTCATTGTCGATTACGACGGACGAACATCATCAGCGTGCAGTAAATGAGCTACCACCAGAGCTGAGGGAATGATGCAAGAGTTTAAAAGAAAGTTAGAGAGAGAGATCTACTGCCTATCCAACAGCAATGCCAAGTGTGAGAATGAAACAGACGTGAAGACAGTGGCTCTCACATGACTGATGACAACCACAAATATACAGTGATTCTATCATACTCTCAGAGCATGCTACAGAAAATATAACATTTATGAAAAGAAACGATCAGAAGGCAGTAAGTAAAATAAAGTTACCCATAGCATTTATTAATGCCGTAGGGGTGTGAGATGTTAGCGATCTCACATTTCAGTGGCTCTGCTATATGAGGGCGATAGCCATCTCCTCTCCATCGCAGTCTTTACTTCCTGGATTAATCCGGTACCCATTTAAGTCTGGGTCGACCTGGGAGCCGTTGCGATCTGAAAACATTTCCACCTCAACTGGGGAGTGAACCCAGGACCACTCATATACGAAGCCAGTGCGCTGACCACTGTGCTACATGCCCCCCCCCCCCTCCCCAAAGGCAGTAGCCAGAATTTTAACCAGGTTCATTCTGCTGGTACCTATTCACCTCGCAACTTAGTCAAACACATTTGACATATATGGCCACACTGCATCTCGTGTGCTTGAATTAGGAACGTATATTGACTCTAGTTACAAAAGAAACATGCGAGAGCTGAACTGGTTTGGTTCAAATCCTGCCTACTGCTTTCTGATTTTTTTCTGCAATTCCTGGATGTTTCCTATTTATAGTATTCATCTGCCCATGATAAGAAAGGAGTGGTTTGATCTTCTCAGCAACATCCAAGGTGTTACAAAGATCTACTGTCCAGGTCATACAGGAGTCAGAGACAATGATAAAGATGATGCTTTGGTTGGCAATGCTGTAGTTGATGGTTCAGTGATAAGAGACAGAGCCAAGTGGATTAAGGCAGTTATATACTACAAAGTGATGAAGTTGACAGAGACAATGTTCATGTTCAGAGATTGATACACGTTTGGAATGACAAAGGGAGAGGGAAGAAAGTTCTTCCTGTCTGGAAAAGAACAGAAGAACCAACAACTAACTAGTACACTTGTAGACATGAGGAGGGGGGGGGCGGCGAAACTAGATAGCCGGCAGCCCTGAACTAAGAAGGGAACAAATTGGTAGTCAGATACTATCAGACAAAGCCTGCCCTCCAGGATTAGGTAACCCAGTCTTATGAATAAGCAGTCCTGGGGAGAGTGTAGACAATTCGGACCAGGAGTGTTAACGCCTCGGCCGATTATAGATAACCAGACAAAGGCATTGTTCATCACTGCCATTAACGAAAGATCTCAGTGGATAAGTACTGCTGCATTTTGTCACCTCTGAGGAAACCAGACATTTCAGAAGCCAGCACAAAGAAACTGTAGACTTCATGTCTGGAGAAGTGTGATTCCCATTGGCACTTGACATATGAGAATATATAGTGCAGATAACTTTGCAGGGTAGAAGGTGGAACATCATCAATGTCTACATGGGAAATTGCTCCCATATTAAGTCTGACGACTGGGAGTTCATCAGCGAACTTGAGCATCTCCCTGGAGAAATGCTGCTGGTTTGTGGAGATTTTAATGCACGAAATATCTCTTGGGGAAACCCAAACAACAACCCTCAAGGACTGGCTTTAAATGAAGGTTACTCGAGACTGATCTAGCTCTTCTGAACTGCATGAGCATGACTAGATTAGCAACCAAAGAAACAGACTCCGATTCCAAAACTGACCTCGCACTGATCTCAGGTCATGGAGCGACAGATGCGAGATGGACAGCTCTCAAATACCATGGAAGTGACCATTTGCCATGCGGCATAAGCTTCTCGAAAGGGCGTCAAGACAGATTGATCAAGATTCATCATCATTTTAGATATGCGCGCACGAAAGAATTAATGCTTAGTTGCTTGAGGAATTAGGCCTGGGAACGCAAGTGGGTGAGACCTAAGATCCAACAGCCCCCATGGTGGAATAAAGAGACAGAGGCAATATGGCTACTCAAAAAGCAAGTGATAAAGGATTGGCAACGCATTAGGAAACAGACAAACATCACACTCAGTGATAGACTGGAGGCACAGAGTGCAATGAAGAAGACAATAGAGCCTTTTAAACAAGTTGCCGAAGTAGCAAAGAAGATGTGTTGGAATAAATTTCACTGAGGAGGTCACGGCGGACAAAGCATTACACATGTTTTGGAAACTACACAGGTCAATGAAGCGGAGAACAGAATTGAAACCCAGTACAAGCGTGAGGGATGACACAGGGAAGACATTGATATCAGATGATATGAAAGGCAGAGCTTTCTTTGATAGATATCTTCAACAAACTAATCAGGGTGACTTAGATCAGCGCAAAGAAATGCTACATATCCTGACATCCATCACGGATTTTAGGGTCAAAGACAACCAGCTTGCAGATGTTAAAGAAGTGCAACTAGCTATTAAGAATGCATCCGATGGCGCTCCAGGTCCGGATGGAATCAGGTACAGCTTACTCAAGGACATTGGAGAGAATATGCTAGCTAAAATAACAGACGATTATAATGCGAGTCTGAAAACAGGAGTAGTATCAGAGGAGTGGCTACATAGCATAGCTATCTTATACCTGTGCCAAAACTAGGCAAAGATTCTACGGACATAAAAGGTTATTGCATCATCACACTGCAGAATGTGTACGGTAAGATTCTGGAGCGAATTGTTGCTAGACGCATAACCAGGGAACTAGAGATAAAAGGCGTTCTCCCAAATAACCTAGGTGCATACAGACCTAGACGAGACACAGTCACAAATGCAGCAGTTCTTGCATATGAAGTTTATGAAAGTTTTCAGAACAAAGAAGAATCAACAGTTGCAGCGATAGACCCGGAAGATGCATACAATAGAGTTAGCTACACCCATCTTCTCGACATGCTAAGGGAACAAGATATCCACCCCTGGATCATACGCTGGATAGCAAATGTGCCAATCTGTAGAAAAGTCGCTCTGAGGTGGATCCTGGACGTCTGAGATCAGAACAATAGCACCTGGTCTGCCACAAGGATCTCCTCTGTCCCCAGTACTGTTTAATGTGTATTCATTGAGAATTGCTCAATTGCATAAACTCCCAGCAATTGTAGAGTTCTACCATACGCTGACGATATCCTACTAACAACATGGGCAGGAACAGAACAGATATCGCTGACAGTGTACAGAATGGACTAGATCAATTGTCGATATGGTGCAGAACATACAACGCTGTGATCAATCCCTCGAAAGCAGAGGTCATCTGGTACTCCTTAAATAATAATCTGGTCAATGACACACTGCCAGCTGTTAGTTGCATGGGCTCATTCATTGAAAGAGAACAGGACCTTAAATATCTTGGGATAATCTTTGATAGAAGTCTCTCATTCAACAAGCACGTCACAAATATGATTCAGAAGGCTATAAGAGGGATCAGTGTTATCAAGGTTATGGCGACCTTGAACATGCAGCAATGGGTACTTTTTCTGCTTCTGTAAGTGATGGTGCTATCTGTCATAGATTATGGCCTCAGCCTACTAACACTGTCACAGATACAAGTTGATAGATTGGAAAAAGTCCAAAATAAGGCAATGAGAGCGTTACTGGGGTGTACTAGAGATACACCCATCTCTGCTATGAGATTTCTGCTTGATCTCCCCAGCATTAGAGTGCGACATCAGGTAGCACCTTAAAGTGACAGAATACAACCACCACCCATTACACCATCATCTAGATGAGTCAAAAGGAAAACGAATCAAGCGTGGCAGATCATGGATGGCAGAGGCTGAAGACACACTGCAAAGAGTATGTGAATTGGAAGAAATAGGAAAGGACAGTGAATAGGTGGAGGTAGACACTGAGAAGAAATCACTGACTAAAGGGATAATACAACCAGATAAATCGTGTCGAAAATGGACGGCAGTCAGGGCTCAGGATACAGTGCACGAACTCGCACAACTACACTCGAAACAACAAGACATAATCATATCCACAGATGGCTACGTTAAAAGAAACACGAATAAAAGCGGTTGGGGTTGTGTTGCCTACAGAAATGGCGTGAAGTTGGTTGAGAAATCTTCAGCATATTCCACTGTCACATCGAGCATGAGGATGGAGATAGAGGGAGTTACAGCAGCTCTTAATTGGTTGATAACTGATACATCAATACACGCGGTAATACTCACAGACTCTCAAAGCATGTTGCGCAAGATAGAAAAGTTCATACTAAGAAAAGAATGGTGGGACTTATTGAACAACTCAGTTGTCCAGAACATTTCATGAATATACTGCCCTGGCCATGCTGTGGTCAGAGGAAACGAGAGAGCCAACTTATTGGCAGGCAATGCGGCAATAGACGGCACATTGCTGAGAAGAGATAAAGCAGACTTAATGAAGGCAGTAATGAATTCATTTCAAGATGCAGATGATGTCAATGAGGTTGAGAACGTACACATACAGAGAATGTTAGAAATGGGAGTATCTAGAGGTGAGGGTAGAAAAAGTAATTTTTTTGGAATGTCTCAAAGATCACACAATCAACACCTGACCGGAACTCTGAGTCTACATACACTGGGATGGCTGCTGGAGCGGAGGGAGGAGGGCGGAGCACTTATGGGAATGTCCCGCGTGCTGTAAAGCCAGTTTCTAATCAAGATGAGAATTCCATTAAAGTAAATTGCTAGTCGACATCATTTTGATGAGAAGGCGGGGCTTCAGTCCAATGACAGTTATGTCTTAGTATGTTGCATACTATTGGTTGAAAGGCTTTTTTAGTAGGAACTACTCAACAAATTGTCAGTTAGAGGAGTTGGGTAGTTGGCCAGGTCAGACGTTTGGAGTCTCAAGGGAGGCGAAGTGTACATTAAGGAGTTTGCTTTAGAAACATATAGTTCATTCTTGATTAGAAACTAGCATCCTAGCACATGGGACATTTCAAGTGCTCCAGTCTCCATTTCAGCAGCCATTTGAGCGTATGTACTCAAAGTCCTAGTCAGGTGTTGATTACGTGATCTTTGGTTCTTTCCAAAAAGAGTAAATTTTCTTCCCTACCTCTAATGTCTTCCATTTCTGTCATTATTTGTATGTGTATGTTTTCAGTCTCATTTTCAACATCTTCATGTTGCAATGACTTTATGACTGTCAACATCTTCATGTTGCAATTACTTTATGACTGCTTGATTAAGTTTTCAGTCTCATTGTCAACATCTTCATGCTGCAATGACTTTATGACTGCTTGATTAAGTTTTCAGTCTCATTGTCAACATCTTCATGTTGCAATGACTGTATGACTGTCAACATCTTCATGTTGCAATGACTTTATGACTGTCAACATCTTCATGTTGCAATGACTTTATGACTGCTTGATTAAGTCAGCTTTATCTCTTTTCAGTATACTACCATCAATTGCAGCATTATCTGCCAACGAGTAAGCTCTTTTGTTTCCTGAATCCAGCTTGACCCAGGCTGTATACTGTAATGCTCTATACGATTGAGTTGTTGTTCTTCTTCTTTTTCTGCACTCATTCTCAAACTCCTGCAGATTAGCAGGATGTAGTCCGGAGAACGGAATGCGTTGTGTCATGGTTTACAGCATTGCTGCGATATCTGCGCCTTTCGGCCTGACACATCTGACTTCAGCATGGATTTGGGTCACTGACCCTATATGGGATGGGGTAGCCAACTCTTTGCTGTAGGTCTACAAAGACAGCATCTGTACTCTTCCCTTGCTGAAAACTGCCCTTCACACTCTGGATAAAGAGAAAGAGTTGGTCTACAGTTCTTGATCCTCAGAAAATAGCATGCTTAAGAATTCTGCAAGTTTACTGATGTTGGTGGTGACTGAAATTGGCCGAAAGCTTTTCATGTCATCTTCAGGCTTATCTTTCTTCAATATTGGTTTGACAATAGCACTTTTCTAGACTGTTGGTAGGGTTATATTTTGCATTGTTTTATTTATGAAGTTTATTTATTTTGTCCTGTTTTTCCTTTGGTTTCTGGGTGGTGGATTATTTGATGATCTTTGTCAGAACATGATGCTTTCCTTAGCTGCAGTTTTTTTAGAACAGTAAAATTGTATGGTGGAAGTTTTCTTCAAAGAATGCTGTGTTTACTGATTTGAATATTGCTTATTTTAATCTTTATTTATTTTCTAGAATTTTGCCAATTATATTGTCTAATACTTTCCTGTGGGAGGTTTTGTTGATGCTTGGAAAGATTTTATTAAAACTGTTTGCTTTGAGTGAGTCTTTCACTCGTACATGGTTTGGGGTTGCAGTGGTTTTGGATGATTCCTGAGAGGTTATTTAAAAACTTATAGAGCCTCCTGTCATCAGTACAGAGGATAAAATTGCTACAAGTGTATGCCCATTATATAAGGCAATTTTTGTTTCAAGTCTGATCAGTGCAGTTAGTTATACTATATTTTGTTTTCAACAACAAGTAGAACATTATCAATATATCGGACACATAATCACAAATGGTGGAAAATGTGAAACAGAAGTTAAAAACAGAATAAAAATGGCTAAAAGTAGTTTCAATAACTTGAGGAAAATATTAACATCTAAACAAGTTACAAACAAGCTAAAAATTAGAATTATAAAATGCTACATCTATTTCATATTAATGTATGGCTTAGAAACATGGATAATAAACAAACAATTAGAAGACAGAATTGATGCCTTTGAGATGTGGATTTATAGAAGAATAGGGAGAACAACACGGAAAGATAAGAAAATGAACAAAGAGATTATAACAACACTTTACATGAAGAAAGAATTATTAAAACAAATAAAAATCGAGCAAATAAAATATTTTGGACATATTAAAAGACATGACACCCTGTTGAAGGTATGCTGCAGCCAAACTTTGTTTTGTAGACAGCACTTAATGATGATTATTCAGTTTTCATATCTAGGGAGCTTATCTGCTCTCTTTCTTTCTTTACTTCTTTTATCCTGTTTCTGAAAAGTTCTTCCAGTTTCTTTTCTTTTGTCCATTTTTGCCATGTGTGAAAGTTTTGAATTGTTCCCAGTGTGCATGTTTGTGGCTCAAATGAGGTATTTTGCATGCCATTTTGTTTTGTTTTGTTCTTAGATTTGGAAGAGTATGGCCTACTTAACAGACAAGAACAGGTCATCATATTTTGACTGAGAACTGGACACAATAGATACTTAGAATATCATGGAAGGATAAAATCAGAAACTCAGATATTATAAACACACTGAATATTCCAGAGTGTTGGTTACTAAACACAATAACAAAAAGAAAACTACGCCTGTTTGGTCATATAAAGAGACATAAATGTTTAGAAAGACAAATATTGGAGGGAAGAGTACCTGGGAAGAGGAGAAGGGGCAGACCAAGAAGACGATGGACTGACGACATTAAAGATAACATGAATACATCGCTAGAAAATGCAAGCCACATCGCCCAAGACAGAGAGAGGTTCAGAGAGTTCATTGGGAAGACAACGTTCTGGAAGGAATACGTCACATGACACTGGACACAATAGACTAAACAGCCATATGTATAAAAAATTTAAAATTGGCACAACAGCAAAGTGTAATTGTAGACAAGTCAACCAGACTTCAGAACATATCCTTCAAGAATGTGCAAACTATGACACATTAAGATGCACATACTGGTCTTCTGATACACCAATGAATGTTAAACTTTATGGTACAAAACATGAAATGGAAAACACTGTCCAATTTATACAAGAAACAACACTGCAGATATAGACATTATTAGCGAACGAAAGAGGAAGAAGAAGAAGGAAGAGTATGGGGCAGTAGTCACTAAGGAGAGGACTCATGGACTCTTACTGATAACCATGACCATCAACATTATAAGACCTGCTGGCTCACTGGGAATCGTTCAACTTAAATTGACACATTTGAATGTTCCCTTGATTTTCTTTTGTCACTAGGTGTATAATTTGTGTAGACAGCCAATGAAATCACAGGAAAAGTCAAATGCGTTGCTTTAGAAAGAATCATCAGGTCACTGTGTAGATGGTCACAGAGTAACTCCTGAAAGCCAAACATCTATAACAAAATAATCCTCCTGTTCCTAAATAAAACCAGTGTCAACACCTCTGGTCTTCCATCACTAAAAAGAAGCATTAACAAAAGTCAAAAACAAAATAATATATACCTCTCCCATCGCATCACTAAGGTTGGAAAGGTGTAGAAGATTTCACTAAAAACCACAAAACAGGTCAAAGGTGACTAAACAATACCTTCCCACAAGTAATTGATACACCATTCTCTGGTCCTTGAAACCCAGTTATTACATCATGTGAAACATTGTACAAGGGACATAACATGTTAAAAATTGCAAGGAACATAGCTTATAGTAATAAATGTATGTAGCATAATTCAGTAATTCTTATAGTAATAAATGTATGTAGCATAATTCAGTAATTCTTATAGTAATAAATGTATGTAGCATAATTCAGTAATTCTTATAGTAATAAATTTCTAGCTATCTATACGCTGTATCCCTTGTGGCGCCAGGGGTAGATGAGTTCTCTGGAGATGGCATTCCTGTGTGCTGTTTGTAAGCTTGTTCCTGTGGCTTCTTTGGTTTCTGTGATCCATCTTTTACATAGTCTGCCTCTGGCTTTATAGCCATTATGTCTATGTGTCATGGTCATCTGTGGCATGATGTCTGTTGGTAGTCTGGAAGCATGTGAAAACCACTTGATCTGCTTCAATACTGGTATTGTTTTGGTTATCTGTCTGATGTTATCGTTTTTAATTCTATCTCTTAATAAAACTCTCGAGTATTCTTCATAGACAGTTCATTTCTGTTGTCACTATTTTTCTTTTGTCTTGTGCTGTCACTATCCAGATTTGGCACTGATAGCTCAGTGATGGGATAATAATAGTCTTGTATAATGCAACTTTAGTGTCTCTGTTTAAATTTTTGTTCTTAAAATTACATGTCATTTGTCTTATAGGATCTGGTACATTTTGTTGCATCTATTTTGTATCTCTTTATTGTTTTTCCCTTCATTCATTATAATGCGTCCTAAGGTGAACTCCTTAACTTGTTTAACGTGTTTATTATCAATGGAGATAGTGATATTTCTTTCTTTCTTAGCTATTGCCATTATTTCGGTCTTTTTCAATATTAATCTTCATGTTGAAATTTTGGCATGTATTGTGGGGTCTGTTAATATGTTCCTGCAATTGTTCTGATGTCGCTACTAGTACTTGATCATCTGCATAGAGTAGTTCATTCAATTTGTCTTTCATGTTATCTTCTTTGTTGATGCTTGTTAGATTATAGATGTGGTTGATATATGTTATAAAAAGTAGAAGGGAGAAGACTCACTTCTGGTGAACCCTTGATTGGATTTGGAACGTATTTGACACTCCTGCATTTGCTCTTACATTGGCTATTAGTATAAATACTCTTGCATATAAATGTTCTGGCACTCCGTATACTGATAGTGTTTTCCATAGCTGTTGTCTATCCACTCTGTAGAAGGACTTTCCTTGATTGACGAATGCGATGTATAATTCTTTGTTGTTTTCTGTGGCTCTTTCTGTTAGTTGTCTAATTGTAAAGATAGCATGGGTACAGCTTTTGTTCCGACGGAAAACCATTTGGGTGTTTTTAAGTTATGGTTCAATGTATGATCATAATCGTTGTTCTCATATTTTGGTAAAAAATTTTCCCTGTGTGACTTAGTATCCCTCTATAAATGTATACATCACAATTCAGTTATTACACATATTCTATCAATCCTGAACAATTTGTTGAAACGGTTTTCCACTGTATAATGTTGCATGGTAGTAGGTCTAGTATTCACAAGTGTTTTCCACCTGACTTCCATATATTGGAAGGAGACTTGGGCAGTCTTAGTTTCCAGCCTGTGGAAGCTAAACTAGCCCGATCTTCATGACAAGGATGGCATTAAATAGAGATATCTACCAATAACTTATATCTCAATTGTTAACCAAGGCCATCGACATTATAAGGCCTGCTAGATCATTGGAAATCATTCCTTCTAAAATGACACATTTGAATTTCTCATTGGTTTTCTTTTGTCACTTTGTTTACCCCACTACAACATCGAGTATGAGAATGGAAATAGAGCAGTGACGGCAGCTCTCACTTGTCTGTCTCTTCAGCGTATCAGTTGTTGAAAATGCTACAGCATGCACATCACATTTGTACAGTATCTCTCCTGTATGTGTTCTTTTGAGGGTCTTCAGGGTACCAGTTTCAGAAAATCCTACAACATACAAATCACACTTGTAAGGTTTCTCTCTTGTATGTATTCTTTTGTGCGTCTTCATGGTACCAGTATCAGAAAATACTACACCACACAAAACACATTTATATGGTTTCTCTATTATGTGTTCTTTTGTGCTTATTCAGGGTACTACTTGAACAGAATGTCAAATCACAAACATCACATTTGTGAAGTATCTCTCCTGTATGTGTTCTTTTGTGGGTCTTCAGGTTACTAGTTTCAGAAAATCCCAAACCACAAACATCACATTTGTAAAGTTTCTCTCCTGTATGTGTTCTTTTATGATGCTTCAGGGCACTAGTTTGAGAAAATTTTACACCACAAACATCACATTTGTAAGGTTTCTCTCCTGTATGTGTTCTTTTGTGATAATTTAGGCTGGAAGTTTGAGAAAATCCTAAACCACAAACATCACATTTGTAAGGTTTCTCTCCTGTATGTGTTCTTTTGTGATATTTCAGGGTACCAGCTGCAGAAAATGAAACACCACAAACATCACATTTGTAAGGTTTCTCTCCTGTATGTGTTATTTTGTGATAATTTAGGCTGGAAGTTTTAGAAAATCCTAAACCACAAACATCACATTTGTAAGGTTTCTCTCCTGTATGTGTTCTTTTGTGATATTTCAGGGTACCAGCTGCAGAAAATGAAACACCACAAACATCACATTTGTAAGGTTTCTCTCCTGTATGTGTTCTTTTGTGTTGTTTCAGGTGACCAGTTAGAGAAAATCCCACACCACAAACATCACATTTGTAAGGTTTCTCTCCTGTATGTGTTCTTTTGTGCCTCGTCAGGGTACCAGTTTCAGAAAATCCCTCACCACACACATCACATTTGTAAGGTTTCTCTCCTGTATGTGTTCTTATGTGCTTCCTCAGGTTACAAGTTTGAGAAAATCCCAAACCACAAACATCACATTTGTAAGGTTTCTCTCCTGTATGTTTTCTTTTGTGCTTCACCAGGGAACCAGTTTCAGAAAATCCCTCACCACACACATCACATTTGTAAGGTTTCTCTCCTGTATGTGTTCTTTTGTGACTCTTCAGGGAAAAATTTTCAGAAAATCCTACACCACAAACATCACATTTGTAAGGTTTCTCTCCTGTATGTGTTCTTATGTGCTTCCTCAGGTTACAAGTGTGAGAAAATCCCAAACCACAAACATCACATTTGTAAGGTTTCTCTCCTGTATGTGTTCTTTTGTGGTTCTTCAGAGAAAAAGTTTTAGAAAATCCTACACCACAAACATCACATTTGTAAGGTTTCTCTCCTGTATGTGTTCTTTTGTGACTCTTCAGGGAAAAATTTTCAGAAAATCCTACACCACAAACATCACACTTGTAAGGTTTCTCTCCTGTATGTGTTCTTATGTGCTTCCTCAGGTTACAAGTTTGAGAAAATCCCAAACCACAAACATCACATTTGTAAGGTTTCTCTCCTGTATGTGTTCTTTTGTGGTTCTTCAGGGAAAATTTTTTAGAAAATACTACACCACAAACATCACATTTGTAAGGTTTCTCTCCTGTATGTGTTCTTTTGTGACTCTTCAGGGAAAAATTTTCAGAAAATCCTACACCACAAACATCACATTTGTAAGGTTTCTCTCCTGTATGTGTTCTTTTGTGTAACTTCAGGTTATAGGAATCAGTAAATTCTACACCACAGACAACACATCTGTGAGGCTTCTTTCTCATATTTCTGTTACTGACTATCTTAATGTTACCATTTTGAACAAATCCTTCCTGACAAACATTACCTTTATGTTTAGTCAAACCTGTCCCAGAAACATCACATTTATCCAGATTCTCACAACTTACACCACACACTCTATGCCTAGTACCTTTCTTAAAAACACACAATTCATTTTCTGACAGTCTGCTACATTCTCCATTGTTGACATTCAGACTGTCCTCATTCTGGACAGTCTTACCAATGACATCTTCAACCATGACTTGTTCTCTAACTGACTCTCTTAAGTCATTGAGTTTATGCTTTCTTGATGTCAAACACAGATCTTCATTTTTGTTTTGTGATTTCATTACTGTGTTTCCTTTGTGTTCATGAAGCATCTCACAATCTCCTGTCTCATCTGATGTATTCTTCAAAATGTTTCTAATATGTTCTGGAAGATTCTCTGTGAAAACACCAGCCTTTACAAGTTGTGAATGTTGAACACTGTATACACTTTCTACTTGTATTTTCTGAACACCAGTCTGAGAGTTGATGAATTGCTCCGATGTGTCAACACTGATCTCTGAAATATCCAAACAATGATCAGTGACAAGTCTTGCAATGTAAATCATAATAAATATAACAACACAAAGCATTTATATTGAAATAATCTACAACATAAAGACAATAACAGTCAATGATAGATAAAACACACTGTGTGCACTGGCTGTGTGAGTGGAGTGTTGTACAGAAAGAAACTTGTAGAAATATTTCAAACCATCAACACATATTAGGAATCTAGACAAGACAGTGATACAAAATACTTCCATTACATGTTGTCTAGAGCTTCTTTCATCATGTCTGCCATACAAATACACTTTATATGGAAGTCCAGGTGTGAGGGAGAAGTACATCGAAACTATCATACTTCTTTGGAGTAGTTCTCATGTCCTTGATCCCCACAATATTACTTTCCTATAACACAGGTTTTTGGAAGTTCCACTTGCACATGACAGACTAAAACTAAGGGTTTATGAGGTGTAATCAAGAAAACATACAAATTACAATACACATTTTCTACGTTTCGAACCATTAGATCTTTCTCAAGAATATATAAAACAGTGAAAAACAATGAATACAGTAAAAACAATGTTACCACCACAGAGGCACTAGATACACTATTGCCATGTAAACAATACAAAGTTCAAGGTGACAATTTGTTAATATTGTATCTAGTGCCTCTGTGGTGGTAACATTGTTTTTACTGTATTCATTGTTTTTCACTGTTTTATATATTCTTGAGAAAGACCTAACAGTTCTTCTTCTTCTTCAACGTTCATTCTCAAACTCCTGCTGAATTCTCTTTAGCAGGACATGTCCTCTAAATTTCCAGTAGGATGTAGTCCAGAGAATGGAAATGCGTTGTGTCGCCGTTT
This sequence comes from Meghimatium bilineatum, assembly GCA_034231615.1. Lineage (NCBI taxonomy): Eukaryota > Metazoa > Mollusca > Gastropoda > Stylommatophora > Philomycidae > Meghimatium > Meghimatium bilineatum. The sequence continues at coordinate 51,879,037 of CM067318.1, read as the reverse complement.
AATTTGCGCCAATGGCCCGACACATCCGTCTTCGGCGGGATCTAACAGTTCAAAACATTGAAAATATCTTGTCTTGTAATTTGTATGTTTTCTTGTTTACACCTCATAATGCCCTAGTCTTAGTGATAGTCTGTTGTGTTCAAGTGAAACTTCCAAAAACCTGTGTTCTATGTAAGTAATATTGTTGTTACGTTTCACTGCAATACTACCTTATATTGATTGATCTCCACATGGTACTCAGTTCTCACATATGGCTCCCAGTAGTTGCCAGCAAGTAGAAACACTCCAGTAATTACTGATGGGAAGGTGATACCAGGTGAGGGCAACCGAAATACTCTGGCCCTGAGGCAAGAGAGAGAGAGAGAGTGGAGCTTGAAACATTCAGGAAGAATTAATGAGGAGGGCACGCCTAGATGGGATAGAAACTGCATTATGGGCGCGCCTCGATGGGATAGAAACTGCCTTATTATAAATTTTATATAGCTGTATTGCTATTTTTATGGTTGCACGGGATATCACCCAACCCTTGTAAATAGATCATTTGTAATCATGCAGTAGAGTATCACAGACTTAATGGAGAACATGGGAGAGAGAGTGGAAGGACCCTTGTCAAATGCGATTTGGGTCGGGGGGCTCTGAAAAATTTATGCTAGTATTTCTCTTATTAGAACCAAATACAGACTTCGATTCGCTAAGATAAAGGCAGGCACAAAGTTTTTTTATGGGATTGGTGCGAGTGTGGTACTACATAAGGGCTGAGATGGACCTTGTATGATGGCCACGCACGATATAACGAGACAGACAAGTTGCCTGAGGATACGGTTTTAACATTTGGATGTCAAAAATGTAGAACAAATACAATAAGCAGGAGAATAAAAGAAGCTGTTCGGAGAAGGGTGAGACACATGTCTGAGAAGGGTGAGACACATGTCTGAGAAGGGTGAGACATGTCTGAGAAGGACCCTAAACAGATGGCTATAACAAAACATCACAAACAAATAGCTAGAGGGCAGGTTTCTAAGACTCTAGCGCTAAACGGAGGACTATAATATAAGCATAGAAGATATAAATGGGCTGTTAGGGCAGGGTAGACTGATGTCTAGAATCCACACATAGTCCGTCTGAAATTGTTGTTACACGGGAACAACCAGATAATAGAAATCAGCAAAAGACAATTAAACTACGTAATGTAAGAACGTAACCTCTCACTAGAGAGAAAATTTTAACATTATGCGCGGAGCGTAAACAACTGTGACATAATTGTTGACATGTATATTGCGATTTGACATGCCACAGATTACCTACAGCAAGACGCCACCATGGGGGGGCGTGGCTAGGAACATAAGTGAAGAATCAGACAAGAGTATCATAAGTGGACAAGAAGATTAGGGGAGGAATTTAGTACATGTCCACAGGGACAGAAAAGAGGGGTGTTTGTTCGGTTTTGGACAGTAAGTCGGAAATTGGTCAGAGAGAACGGTCAGACAGAGAGTGAGCGTCCACCACAGGGCATGGTTTAAAATCTACAGTGCCTGTGTTAGCCGTTGTACAAGACGGCTGTAAGGGTTTAACTGGAAACCCCGAGAGGACTAAAAGGAGACTTAAGTTCAGACAAGGTTCGAACATCAGCTTGCAGGACTTGAGATTCTCGGGTTCAGGGGAACCAGAGATTTGTCTGACACCAGTTTGGAACGCCGAGTTCAGTGATTTACTAGTAGTGACTCAGACGCAAGATAAGCTAGAATACAATCAGTTCACAAGTGAGGATAGAGTTCAAGAGACGGTTTGAAGTCTCTGTGATTTCATGTGTTTAGTAAGTGTATATTTGCTAGATCAGGCAGATATGATCTAGATCACTGGTAACTATTCCTTTGTCATTGTTAACAAACTGTGTTGGCTATAGCTTGAGAAGAGGGGCCACAAATATACCCTGAAACTTGGTTTCATGCTTTGAATGAAATTATACGTATATCACGAGAGAAATATTTGGTTGTAGTAGTTCACAGGTCAACCACAGGTACTAAGCTGGGCACAGCACCAGTATTGCAGTGAGTTTCCTATGAGGCTTCTCAACGTCACACACATTGTGACTCACAGTTGTTTTTTTCCCAGGTCAGTGACGCATCTTTACATTACACTTTGTCACGCCAAAGACTAATAGGAATTGAACCTGTTAATAAGTGGATTCAATACTTTGAATTCCTAGAGATAGTTCATCTCTAGCAGACAAAGCAAAACAGTATATGAAATTATCAAACAAAAAACACAGAAGACATCACAAAATTATCGGATCACACATCAAAAATGAATAATATTTACCTTCTTTTATATGTCCATCAACTCTACATAGACCAGGCTGCATAACTTTGTGACATCCTGACACTTCATTGAAATTTTCAAACTGACTGACCTGAATGTTGGCATCTTCATTGCTGACTGTCTCTTCAGAGATCTGAAATAAAAAGTTCTCATCTTTGAAAATTCAATACTTGGGAATATTTCCTGCATTTTCACAATATTTTTGTTCGGTTCTGAAATTGGATATTACGCACAAAAAATGGAATAACACGCTGGCTAGTTGATAGATTTATTTCAAATAAACTAATTATGATTAGTAAATGGGCTGTCAATGCATCTACTTTAGTAAGATTGGATATCAACATTTCAAGACAAGTAAAATTGAGGGTGAGTAAAAGAAAATATCTGTTAAAAAAATGTCTATCCAGCTAAGATTCTTGTTTGTGGTGCAATTTTTGTATGTTGTTCTTACAATTATTATATTTTTATATTGTATTTGAATTACACATTCAATTATCTTTCTTTTGATACCTCATATGACTTTCCATAGCTAATACTTTGTCTTCAGGAAGCTTGCACCTGAATCATGATGCGGTCCAAAAAGTTAGCCTAAAATTAATTACGTCCAAACCCTGGGTATAATTACGTGCTGAAAGAGTTACACATCCAGTTGGAACTAGTTTTCATATCCAATTCATTTATGGAGATCTAAAACACAGTGAATGAGATGACAGTGAACCAGGACTAACAAAAAATCTAATTGCATCTTCTAGTGACAGAAGTAAAGTTGTTCTTTTTCACAGCATTGAGGAATATTGATGATAGTGCAAGACTTGGCAATGCGTTGTTACAGGAGGGCCACACATTTTCTTGATGCTGATTTTATATCAATAGTAAAGCAATATTTTAAAAAATAATGGCCATTTTGATGGCATGCAGTCATTTGGGATGTGTGGTCAAATAAGACCAACTAAGACCTGATCTAAATTTTAAAATACTAGATGATGCTACAAAAAGAAATGAACTATATAAAAAAAAATGACACAAACATTTCTAACAATACCAAAAAGAGACTAAAACATCTCAAAGGATTGGGACACTTTCAAACATGCAATGTTGAGTAACTTACTTACCAAATATATACACGGCAAAAGGAAACACACACAAAATACTAAATAAAAAAGCATGGTGGAGTGATGAAATTCTTCTTCTTCTTTCGTTCACTTGAAACATGTCTATATCTGTAATTCTGTCTCCTTAATAAAACTCACTGTCTTTTGTAGTTCATACAGTGTCCCATAGAGTTTTGATTCCAGTGTTGTTTCCTCTGGCCAATATGTCTGCCTCAGCGTTTCATGCTCAGAACACTCTTGAAGTATATGTTTGGCACTCTGTGCTGCCTGTCCACATGTACACATGGCCGTGTTGCCAATCTTGAACTTTGTATACATGTGACTGCGGAGTCGGTTGTGTCCTGTTCTGAGACGTAGAATTATAACTTGTTCTGATCTGTTCATATTGTGATAGTCATCTTGTGTTGGTGTTTGTGGCTTTCTTATTGACTTTATCATCTGTTTTTTCTGATGGTAGGTGATTGGTATATCTGGTTGGTCTTCGGCAGCACCTTCCTTAGCCAGTTGGTCTGCTTTTTCATTTCCTGGTATTCCACAGTGAGAGGGTATCCACTGCATGGTTACCCTATACTGGTAAGACAATTCGCTAAGTAGTTTTTTTAAGTCTGTTAGTTTTCCAGACTGGAGAGCTTGAAGCACTGACCTTGCATCTGTCAGGAATACCACAGGCTGTAGGTCAGAGTTGGAGTTCAGCAGTTTTTTAGCTGCCACACTAATTGCCTGGATTTCTGCATCATAATTATTGCAGAATTTTCCTGTCGGTGTTCTGATTGTATCTCTAGGCTTGTGTGGATATTCTATATATACACCTGCACCTCCATTCCTCACAGCATTCTGTGCTGACCCATCTGTGTACACTCTGACCCATATATCTTGTGGATATTCCTCATCCAGGAAACTGAGGGTGATTGTCATTCGCTGCACACTGTTCTGTTCGTCCTCTCTTAGTATTCCTTTCACATGGGTCTGAATGTATATTGGCATTCCATGGCTTTCACTCCACGGGGTTTGCTCTGGTACAGACCTTAAGGGGCTGCCAACTTCAGGTAGGTCTGTAAGTTGTCTACGGAGTCGTTTAGCTTGATGGATAAAGCTGCTCCTTTTCAGTCGTCCCATTGCTAGATGCTAGATGAATCTTTCCTTCATTGGATGACTTGGCATACACTGAAACTTTTCTGCTTGAATTAGTACTTTTGTGTCTCTGCGTTCGCCAAGTGTTTGCATTCTTCCCATTTTCTGCATCTCTGCTATGGGTGTTGATTTCATTGCTCCCAACATTATTCTAAGTGCCTGGTTTTGCACTTTATCTAGATCTTGTAATGTGGTGTTTGATGCAGGACACCACGCAGCTGAACCGTATTCCAGGTGTGGTCTTATGCCTTGCTGGTAAACTTTACTGAGTATATTTCCACTGGCTCCCCATGTGGTTCCACTTAGTTTTCTCAGGATAGCTAACTTCCTCCTGGCTTTTGTTGTTGCTTTGTTTATGTGCTGCTTCCATGTCAGCTTATCATCAAAAGTAACTCCGAGGTATGTGGGTTGTTTGTCTTCTTTCAAGAGCTGTCCATCTATCTTGATATGACCAGCTTTTTGTTTTGGTGAGAGGGTAAAGAGTGTAGTGCTGCACTTATCTGTGTTAATGCTGACGCACCATCTATTAGCCCATAAGGTTAGGGCATCGATAGCTCTTTGTATTTGTTTACTGGCCACTGTTGCATGTTCTTCCGTGCACCAGATCACCAGGTCGTCAGCATATATTGCCACTTTGATCCCATGTGGTAGTTCAGCAACTAGGTCATTGATGTAAACCAAGAAAAGTGTGGGTGACAGGACTCCTCCCTGGGGGACTCCATGACGCAGTAGAACTTTCTTGCTCTTGCGACCATCTAATTGTACCCTGGCTCTTCTATTATGCAGGTATGCTTTTACCCATTTGTACATTCTTGAGCTAACCCTGCAATTTCGCAATTTCTTTAGGAGCCCTTCTTTCCAGACCTTATCAAATGCTTTCCTGAGGTCTATCCATGCTGCTAGTACCAGTTTCTTTTCTTGGAAGGCATCCTCAATCTCTTGGGAGAGGTAGGTTGCCTGATCTTCAGTAGAGTAGCACTGTCTGAAACCTGCTTGCTGTGATACCAGAAGGTTTTCACTTTCAAGGTACCACTGCATCCTAAGATTGATAATGCGTTCCATTGTTTTACATAGACAGCTTGTGAGGCTGATGGGCCTGTAGTTGGAGACTGTGTTGCCATCTTTTCCTGATTTGAGGAGTGGTATCATTATTGCTTCTCTCCACGCCTGTGGTACATTACCTGTGGACCAGCTTGTGTTAAAGATCTGCAGTAGCTTTGCTCTTGCTGCACTTCCCAGGTTTCTAATCATTTCATTGGACACTCCATCAGCTCCAGGGGACTTTTTCATTTTCAATTTGGATATTGCATGCTCCAGTTCTCTCATTGTGATTGGTGCCTCCATGACTTCAGGTATAGGTTCACCTTGTCCAATGTTTTGCTGGTTCTCTCGAACCTCCTGTTGTTTGTCTGGGCTGACTTTGACGTTATTGTCTTCTGCAAAGGAATCTGCAAAGTAATCAGCTGCATGTTTACCTGTTAAAATGTTTCTATCTTTATAAAGTGTGATCCTGGTATTTCTCCCTGTACCTTCATCATTTAGTTGTTTTACAAGTTTCCATAATTTCCTAGTATCTCTTTCTAGGTTCAGCGACTCTGTTTTTTCTTTCCAGCTGCTCCGTCTGGCTTGTAACTTGGCTCTTTGAAATTTAGCCTTTGTTTGCTGATATTTGTTGTGATGTTCTTGGCTAGGTCTGTTCTCAGCCTGCTTTCTAGATGTTTCCATCTCATTTTGCAGCTTTTCCAGTTCATCATTCCAGTAGGGTTTGTAGTTTTTGCGTGCCCCCCTGGGTATGGTTTTACTAGCAGCATGTAGTATACATCTATTAAATTCACTCACTGCTCTATTGATGTCTTTGTCCAAGTTCATGTCCTTAGCTAGAACACTGGTTAAATGCTGGTACATTTTCCAGTCTGCCCTCTTATAGTTCCACCTAGTGAGCGTGCTGCTGTCCTTGGTATATTCATTGTGAATTTCCAGAAATACTGGTCTGTGGTCACTACCCCCAAGCTGCTTTCCAACGACACATGTGATGTTCCATTCCAGGCCTGGTGAGTAGAATGCCAGGTCTGGTGTAGAGGTGGTGTGCCATGCTCTCGAGTAGAAGGTTGGTGAGTCTGCTGGCTGGTTAATAAGAATGAGATTATTTTCATCCTGCCAGCTCTCAAGTTCCTCACCTCTCTTGTCGATATGATCGTAGCCCCAGCTCTGAGAGTGGCTGTTGAAGTCACCACACACCATAAGCCTTTCTTTGTCTGGAATTGTGTCTAGTGCCAATGGTTTATCATTTGGGCAGTAGTAGTTCAGGAGATGGAATTCTGCACTGTCTGTTTTTAGGTGGAGCATCTGGTATTCTGCCCCGTCCATGTATACTTCCAGCTGACATGCGCTGATATTGTTTTTAACTAGTGTCAGAATTCCACCCTTTCGCCTGTCTTTTCGGTCAGATCGGTAGCACTGGTAGCCTCTGATTTTGAAGGCTATGTCGCTGCTGAGGTGTGTTTCTTGGATACAGCATATGTTACTTGTTCTTCACTGAGGACATTTTCAAGTTCCAATTTTTTGCTGTATCCATCTCTTTTACTGTTGACACCCTCAGCATTCCAGTGCATTATTTTTATTGGTCGTTTGTTTGTTTGGCCAGTAGCTCTATTCCCTTGCCTCCTGGCTCCTCGGGGCAATTGAGAAGGACTTCCAGTAACTGAGGTTGGGCCCTTTCGAGGTATAGGGCCCGGCACCGTCCCTGCCTGAACGTCCGCCACAGGGCAGGCACCATAACGTTTATTAGATGCAGACATGTTTCCATTGTGTTTTATGCGTGGCAACCTGATTATCTGTGCGCCTTTTGGCTGGTTGCCTCCGTCTTCAGCACTCTGCTTACTTGGGCTGGACTATGGTCCTGCTCGAGTGGGAGTGCCCGACCAGTCTTAGTTTCCAGCCTCTGATGGCTGAACTAAGCCCCATCACCACTTCAAGGTTCTGGCCTCGATGGGGAGTGATGAAATAATGAGGGTTATTCAAATGAAAAAACTATTTCAAAACATGGCCAAAATCTAAACAAGAACACTACTCACAATATAAACAAGCAAGGATTAGCGCTAAATGCATAATAAAAGAAGCACAATCTAACCCCTGTAATGAATATGGAGAACAACTTTTCAAGACAATTTGCAAGACAAAGATCTCAAGAATTTTTCAAAAGTATCAAATCAATGAGAGTAAGAGACGAAGGCTACAACCCCTTCCATACTCATAAATGATCAAAAAGGCAATTCTATACTGAATAGCCTAGAAAGGAAAGAAAGATGGTAAGAATATTTTCACGATTTATACAATCTCAACATAACAACAGAGTATAGTTACATTCCATCAAACCAAGACATCGCAGAACCTGACATACTAAACCAAGAAATAGATGCAGTATTAAAATCTAGTCCCAATAAAAATTACAGGGAGAAGGTATAAATAAGGAAGCGATAAGAGTATGCACAAGGAAATGGGTGAAATAGCTAGCAAGACTATTCAAAAATAGCATGGGAAGAAAGAATAGCATGGGAAGAAAGAATAGCATGCCAGAAGACTGGCAAAACTCAATAATAGTACCAATATTAAAGAACAAAGAGAAAAAAAGAGAATGCGAACTATACAGAAGTATCTCCCTACTAAGTCACACAGGAAAAATAAATGCCAAAATATTAGAAATACATCTAAAATACATCACAGACCAACAATTCAGACCCTCCCAGATTGGATTCAGGAGAGGAGTAAGCTGTACAGATGCTCTTGAGACAACTAAGTGAAAAAGCAGGAGAATAGGATCAAGAATTAAACACAATATTCATAGACCAGGAAAAATCATTCCATAAAATCAATAGAAATGCTTTATGGGAAACATTAGAAAACTGAAATCAAAGGTCAGTCGTTAGCAAATATAAAAACCCTTTACCAGAAGTACCAAAATTCAGTAAGAACTACTGATAGTCCTTTACGCATGGTTTGCATCTGTGGGTCTCACCAATGGCCCATTAGACAAACCACCCATGCAAAAGAAAAACCTAAGTAGATGAGATGACATGCCGTTATATTGAGGTTATCTATTATAGAAGCTTAATGGCATGTCATCTATACAATTATGCCTCTCATACTTTTAATTTTTTGTTACAATGTATTTTATGCCATTTTGTATTCTTTTTCTTTATTTGTTTATGTATGCACCCTCTGTGGTTGGGAGAGAGCCAGAGATTTGCTGCGCAGCGGTGGGGAGGAGGAAACTGACAGCACTGTTTTTCCTATGGCTTAGGCCCATCATAGAGCACACTGACTCAGGACGTGACAATCCTTTTGACTTGAACATTTGGTTGCATGCCTGGAGCAATAGAAAAGTTTGGCATAACCAGTAGTCAATTGGTGGCGGGGAATGAGCACAGTGAACCATATCTTGGCTGCAGTGGCTCGGAGCAGTGCATAGGTTGAAACCTACCTTCCTAGTAGTGTGAAAGTTGTTCTCTGGCTCTGTCCCGAGGTGGGACGAAAATCCACAGACTCCCCAGCAATATAATGTTTGGGTCAAAGGGCATGAGCCCATGAACCGATGGATCAGCAACCAACCAACTGATAGTCCTTAGTTTGTTTGTTTTGCGTTCGCTCCATTGTAACCAGCATGGATATCCGTGCGATTTCCGCCGGGAGCGTGATTATGTTGTGCCACCGTTATGCGCTATGTAGGCCTAGCACATCAGATTTTGGCATGCCTAGACAATTCGGGTGGGCTACCCTTGCCTGTGACAGCCTCCATATCTGGTGTGTGTGGTCACTCTTCGCCCAGACAATTTTTGCTCACGTCTGTCTCGCATAAGGTGTTCCACTGTCGATGAACTTGCCTTGTGTAATTGGACGTACTGTGCCTGTGCCCATGGGTACTGAACCGTTTCTCATCCGTGAGCCTGGTTCCTTAACAGGAAGAAGAGTTGGACCCTGGCTCTTTTGCCCTCTTAGCCGAGGTGTCATTCACCAACATCGTAACCCCTTGTCTAAGCTCGAGTCTCACACCAAGCGTTTGAGAGCAAGGCGTTCTCGAGCTGAGCGACCTTGTCCCAATAGCGCCTGAGCCCATCAGATACTGAACCCTTTCTCTCTGCAAGTGTATTTCCGGTATAGGAAAACCTGACAGTAGAGTTGGGCCAGGGCTAAAATCGTTTTCTCTTTTGTGCCTGAGCCCATCGGGTACGGAACCCTTTCTCTCTGCAAGTGTATTTCCGGTATAGGAAAGCTTGACAGTAGAGTTGGGCCAGGACTGCCATCTTTGTCCCTTTTTTGCCTGAGCCTATCAGTTACGGAACCCTTTCTCTTTGCGAGCATGTTTCTGGTATAGGAAGACTCGACATTAGAGTTAGGCCAGGTCTTTTTGCTTTACTAGATGCCCATTATTGGTCTCTGCCTATAAGGAAATCAAGTAACTAGAAGCTCGTCACGAGCTAACAGAGCTTGTAGTTCCCATTTCCGTAATCGTTTCCACTTCCTATTTGCAGTTGGCGCTTTCCTCGATCATTGTTCTGCCCTTTCTTTTTTTCCATTGTACTTAGTATGAAGTCTTTTGCACGGCATCCACATTTTTTATGCTTTTTTCATTGGCCGCCCCTCCAATGTTCGGACTGGACTAACTAGCTTCCCTGTATGTAGACAGTGTCGCTATATGTGGTGTTGCTGGTGGTCTGTCTGAGATATTGTCTGTCTTTTATGCATTCAAATCTCTTTCCATCTGCTACCTCCACATTCTCGGACACGATCCCCAAATGATTTGGCCAGAATCAGCTCGAGCTGCTGTATTTCTGTTTCCAGGGTGCACAGCGAGGAGGTACATTTGTGATCATGGTTATCTGCTAACCCTGGGTCCGCCAAGAGCAATGCGTTCCCTTTGCACCCCATAGTCCTTAGTGATAATCCATCTTGTTTAAGTAGTCCTTAGCAATAGTCCATCTTGTTCAAGTGGAACTTTAAAAAAACCTGTGTTCTGCGTAAGTAATAACTAACACATCTTTTGAAACAAAATTAGGGGTAGACAAGGATGTGTGCTTTCACCTATATTTGTTAACATATACATGAACAGAATAACAAAAGAATCTGAAAACAAGAAAGTAAACAGTACAGTAATAAGAGAAGAATCTGAAGAGGAATTAAATAACACAATCAATGAATTGCTATTTGCTGATGATCAATGCCTTATCAAGAGGAACAGCAGTTAAAAAATTATATTAATGCACTCACGACAACATTCTACATTCTCTGTATGTGTACGTTCCCAGCCTCATTGACATCATCTTCATCTTGAAATAAATTTATTACTGCCTTGTTCAAGTATGTTTTGTCTCTTCTCAGAATTGTGCCATCTATCCCTGCATTGGCTGTCAATAAGTCGGCTCTCTCATTTCCTCCGACCCTAGCATGACCATATGTAATGATCCATGTAATGCTTGGGACAATTGAGTTGTTCAATAAGTCCCACCATTATTTTCTTATCATGTACTTTTCTAATTTGAGCAGCATGCTTTGAAAGTATGTGAGTAATACTGAATGTGTTATTGCATCATTCATGAACCAATTAAGTGCTGCTGTAATTCCCTATATCTCCATCTTCATGCTCAATGTGACACTGGGATATGCTGAAGATTTCTCAACCAACTTCATGCCATTTCTGTAGGAAAAAAATCCCCAACCACTTTTATTTGTGTTTCTGTTAATTGAACCATCTAGTATATAATTACATCTTGCACTGTGCCCTGACGCCTGTCCATTTTCAGAAAAATATATATGATATTCTGAATGTACCGTAATCAGAAAGTATTTTGTTTTTCTGTATCAATATGATAATAATGCAGGACTTGGAAGTGAAACATGGTGTTATCAAAATTGAATGGCCTTCAAAAATAGAATAAATTATTAATCAACAAAGATTGGAACACAATCAGTTGCCATGTTCTAAAGGATATAGTGAATCGGAGATCAGACTACCTAAGGTCTTGTCCAGAGAACAATGATGATAAAGTGATAACTTAATAACTCTGGAACAAGAAATCTTCCCTGTGTAAGAAATCTACATTTTTTTACTTTTAGTACATTCACATTGTTTTTGCACACAAAAAATAAATCTTACCTCAAACTTTTTTTCAAGTTTGATAAAGTCTGACAGGAATGGTACGTGTTTAATCTGGAGATAAACATTACAAGAACATATCAAATAATAAAAAAAACATGTAACAAACTTCACTGGCACAATAACACATTTTTCTAATAATTATCACATTCATTAAATAATCATCACTGAACTAATTATAGTATCAAAATAGTATTTAATTTTATTCACTGAAGGGTTTGTTGAAACACATTGGTTCAGCTATTTGTCTTGTGTTCAAGGAGTAGTGGGTTAGATCCTGGGTCATGATGTCTTGTTTACAAGCACACTTTCTCAGAGATCCATGAGGATTATTGCTTTAATCTATGCAGTTATGTGCTATGAGTGGTACTCTCATAGCTAGTGTGCTGCTAGAGAGGTGAAGTGTATATTGTAAAACGCAGTTATAATGAATTCAAAAGCCTGTAAATCTTATGAATTTCTCATACACTGACCTACACATAACATGAAAGCATTACTAAATAATTAGTGAACTATATATCATATTCAAATATTATTGATATTTAATCATTGATCTACGAAGAATTCGAACTGGCCACAACAGACTGAGAAATCACATGTTCCGAAAGCTGAAGATCGCAGAGACAGACTTGTGCAACTGTGGACTGAGCCCAGAGACTGCAGAAGACATTCTTCATGCCTGTCAACTCTACCGAGAAGAGAGTGAGAAAATATGGCCTACTGACAGACTTGAGGGGTTCCATGGATGACCTGAAGCAAATCACACAATTCATTGAAGCTATTGGTACCGTAACCTGATATCTGACTGAAGAACAGTGAAGACATGAAAACATCAGAAGATTAGCAAATACACTGTCAATCCTGGATTATATCAGAAGACAACAAAGTGATTTTTCACATGCTTTCAGACTACAATCAGATTCATTCATTCAGGTGCCAAGTCAGCTGGCTTAAGCGATCATGACTCTCCACAGCTCTCTTATCTCCAGTATTATGTATTAAGATTGTTGTTGTTTCTCTGCCATGCCAGGTTGTTAAACTGTCTAATATTTTCTCACGTTGTCACCCTCTTTCTCTGTTGCCTTCAATCGCGACTGTTGTGACTGACTGTTATCCAAACCTGCCATCTCATAAAGTGGCTAAAAAATGAAGATTGTCTTTTTCTTATATTATTGATTAAAGTATATTTTGCATTTGACTCTTTTAACACCTCTATATTAGTTTTCTTGGCAGTCCATGGTATTGTCAGCATTCTTCTGTAGAACCACATCCTATTGCCTCTAATTTCCCACTTTCCAGTTTGTTTATTGTCCAAGACTTGCACCCATATGTTAGTATAGGGGTTATATATAGCATTGCAGAAATCACTTCCTCGCCTCTAATGACAAGGTTATATTACACAATATATTTCGAAATCCGCCGCCCAGAGCATGTGGAACGCGATTTTAAGAAAAAGCTAGATAGGTAATTTTTTTAGAAAATGTTATGGCAACTGGTACTAAGCTAAATTATTTAACTTCCTGTTTCTGGTATTAAAATGTCAACAGGAGATGTTATGTGATTATGATTTGGAAATCTGCACAATCTCTAGCCATCCGCATAGAGGTGAAGCGACATGACATTGAATCAGGATTTATATACTTTTATTTGACTAAGAATGGAGGTGCTGGTGTGTACATAAAATATCCAGAAAAAGAAAATGAATCCACATGTTCACAAACTGGAATATTCTGCTGCAACTACTCTGCAGAAGTACAGGCTTTAAACATTGCTGCAGAAATAATTAAAAACACAACAAGTCAATGCTAGCAGGTGGTATTTCTTACTGATGCTATTAGAATGGGAGCACTAGCAGCGGAATAATTCAGACAAGAAACTGCAAGACAGAAGCGGACACGTAGAAAAGAAAAAACATCTAAACCGTACACAGATACCTTCTATTATTGTCAATTCTGTAAAAGAACCTTTTTTTATGCACGCATTGGACTTGCTAGTAATTTAAAAACGCACTATTAACTTTATTATTTTATTATTTATTGTTATTATTATTATGGTTGAGTTTTTGGTCATCGTCGATCACGACGGACGAACATCATCATCATCATGTCTGTCATACAAGCCCTGACAGCGATAAGCTGCCAGACCTGAAGGAAGCCATGCAAGAAGTGAGCATCTAAAGAAGGGTAGTACTACAGTGGATATCATCCCACTGTGGCATACCAGAAAATGAAGAGGCAGACAGACTGGCAAAGTATGGAGCAACACAGGAACAAAAAGACCAAGAAATCACCTACCAAGAAAAGAAGACCCTCATCAAAGCCATCAGGAAAGTCGACCACCCAAAAGACAATTACCACTATCTTGACAGAGCAGAGCAGGTTATTATCTTCCACCTCAGAACAGGACACAACAGATTAAACAGCCACTTAAATAGACTTAAGATTGGTCCCATCAACACTGTGCCTTGTGGGCAGGCAGGACAGACCACTGAACATATCCTGCAAGACACTAAACCAGTTAAGGGAAGAACACTGTCTCACAAATATAGATATCCACAGAAACATGTATGGGAGCACTGAGGAGCTTTCAAATACAGCAGCATTTATTAAGAAAACAGGACTTGCTGTGTAGACATGTCAAACTGCGAACGAGAAGAAGAAACATAACAGTCAAGGCTCTAATCATCAAACACATTGACATCATCATCTACAATATCACTTCCTTCAAACAAATTGATCTTCTTCTTTTTCGTTTATTCTCAAACTCCTGCAGATTAGCAGTATGTAGGCAGGAGAATGGAAAGTGTTTTGTCATGGTTTACAACATTGCTGTGATATCTGCACCTTTTGGCCTGACACATCTAACTTCAGTATGGCTGTGGGTCACTGACCCTATATGGAATGGGACAGCCAACACCATCCCATAACCTCTTTAATCACCTCTTACGACATGCATGGAAGGTAAACAGTGTTGTTATTCTTTGCTCCTCTCTCAGGCCTGGCACACAGGCGAAACAAAATGATCTCATTATTTACAACACCACTTCCATCAAACACATCGACCTCATTATTTACAATATCATTTCCTTTAAACAAGTTCATCTCATCATCTATCAAAGTATTACCATTAAATACTCACCTCATTCTCATTATTTAGTTCCAGACTTATTCCTGCCACTAAGTGTGGGACAATGGAACCATTATTTCCCTAAGCATGATCAAATAAAACAGACAAATCATTGAATAATGAGGTAAATGATAATCCTCAAACATAATGTCATACACTTGTAATCACAATGTTTCAATGCACTTTATAATCACTATCCATCTTTATAACTACATACACTTGTAATCATTATGTCTCTATAATTGTTCTATACACTTGTAATAACTATGTGTCTCTATAATTGTTCTATACACTTGTAATCACTATGTGTCTCTATAATTGTTCTATACACTTGTAATCATTATCTGTCTCTATAATTGTTCTATACACTTGTAATCACTATATGTCTCTATAATTGTTCTATACACTTGTAATCATTATCTGTCTCTATAATTGTTCTATACACTTGTAATCACTATGTGTCTCTATAATTGTTCTATACACTTGTAATCATTATCTGTCTCTATAATTGTTCTATACACTTGTAATAATTATCTGTCTCTATAATTGTTCTATACACTTGTAATCACTATGTGTCTCTACAATGACTCCAAAAACATGTGTAATAGAGTGGGGCATGGCAGGCTGGAAAAACAGAACAGTAGGTCAGCAGCTTAGTCAAAATTCAGACAGAATATCTGACGGAACCATATGTACGAGTAAAGTGTAGTAACAATATTGTAACAAACCTGCCTTCAGCACACATTAAAGCATTTTTAAGAAAGAGTCTACATGAAGCTAGCAAACAGATGACATAAGTCAACATGTAGGCCGAAAAAGGATGGGTCTGACAATGGGCATTGTTTGTATCTGACTGTGGAGACTCATTTGGCCAGGTATTGACATACAAGATAAAAGTATCCATCGCGTTGCCTATTTAATGAGAACAAAAAGTGGTAATGTATAAAGACGTGTCTGTCACCTCGGTGGGAAATGATATATACCAGTAGCATGAACACAAGAGTTGCAGAAAGAATATTTGAAATATGTGAACCTAACGGCAAATTGACCGGGGAGAATTATTTTCATGTGCGCAACTTGCTGTCTTTAATTAAATGACAAAGAGGGCGAGACTTCAAAATGGAAGTGAGAATGTCAGTGTGAAACATTTTGATTGGTCAGAAGTTTTTCTCAAATACTGGGCAACTCTGCATTTTCAGGAGTTTGGACTAGGACCAAGAAGCCTGGAGACTAGGTCCAGGGACTAGGAAGTGTAGTTATAAGTTATAGTTATAGAAGTTTAGTTTCAAAGTTGTAGTTAGGAAGTTTTAGGATAGCTTGAAAAGCTCCCAGTTGAGAGACAGATTAAGTTTCTAGGAAAGCCTGTGAACTAAGAAATGTTTAATATTTCTTAAGATGCTGTACATAGAATTACTGATGTCGCACTCCTGGATGTTGTGATGAAGCAATAAACAGGTTATGTATGTGAGAAACCTGGTCATCGCAGTATTTGAATACATCAATGGCTAATGAATTTCACAACTTGTGTTGAAGATACGTAAACTGGTGGTGGTACCATCTTTTAACACTGTCATACTAGAGAAGGCATGACTCATATCACGATAAAACACTGTGATACATGTAATCATTATCTCTCTCTATAATCATTCTATAAACATTATCTGTCTCTACAATGACTCCATACATTTCTAATTACTATCCATCTTTATGACTCCATACAATTGTAATCATTATCTGTCACCATGACTTCATGACAACAAAAACTCTAATAATGACATTTTATAAAAGTGATAATCTTTTCGGTTTTGTCAAAGAATTTACTAACTATTCATTCAGAATGCAATGGCAACCCGCCAGATGTAAATATTGCCTACAAAATCATTACAGTCAAAATATGCTAGACTGATGGCTATATACTAAATATGATATACTACAAACCTCAATTTTTTATATCTACAGCTCTATCACAAATGTGAATCTATATCTATAAATCTATCACAAATGTGAATCTATATCTATATCTATATCACAAATGTGAATCTATATCTATATCACAAATGTGAATCTATATCTATATCACAAATGTGAATCTATATCTATATCACAAATGTGAATCTATATCTACAGCTCTATCACAAATGTGAATCTATATCTATAAATCTATCACAAATAAAATATTAAACTGTTTAGATATATCTGTGATACCAAACAAAACAAGTATATACCTGATAAAGCTCTCTAGTTTCTGTTTGTTGACTCATTTCTTCTACTGTATGAATACTTTCCATAAAATATCAACTCAGCAGAAGTTTGACTCAAATTAATTTTTTAATCTGAAAATAAATATTAAAAATATGCTCAAGAAATATGTAAATTATACCAAACAATGACTCCAAAGTTACAGAGGATTTACTGCATTTGTACACAGTTTCATGCAACATACACCAACTAAGAAATCAAAGAAGACTTGAAATTGAGATAACTCTAATGTCCAGATTGAACATGATACGGCATGATACATGAAGAATAAGTACAGCAATAAAGATCAACATTATGTAAATCATTATAATACCTGTTATTTTGTACGAATGTGAGAGTTACAGCCGACAGTGACAGAAAAATTAGTCTTGTGAAAACAAATCTTACAGGTAAGTGTTATATATATATATATATGGATAATTCAGCAACTGTGTGTTTTATTATCCACTATAAGCCTCTAGGCTACATTATGTATACAGGTGAAATTGGGCACCGTTATAGTTTAGCTCAAATGGAGAACACTGGAACTTGCCGATAATCTTAAAAGTTCTGTGGTCCAGCAAAGCTATGATATGATTGGTTAATCTTTTACCTCTGACACTGCACAAAGGTCAAACAAATGTAATCAAATAATAATAGCTCTAAACTGTAGGAAATAATATTCCTATCAATTGATGTTTACTCTGTTTTAATAGATTCATTATTCTTTCTCCTTGTCTATCTACAAATGTCATTGATACATTTGTCTATCAGCAATGACGAAAATTGATCCCATCTACCTTTCTGTTTTTAAAAACGTATCCATCGATTGATTGTTAATAACAGCTGTCATGAGAATGAAACATCATTTATATAAAAGGACAACTATATGACCTTTGGTTTCTGTCTGTTAGCTCAGTTCATTGCGTTATGGCATCCAAGTACATTTTACTCCAGTTTTTTTGTGTTGGATCCCAGAGACAATGCATATGTATTTTTCCCTCAGCATGTATACACAATGACAACAAAGTTGTAAATACATTATAAGTTTAAATATTCACATCTGTTTTTTGTTTGTAATAAACGTATCCATCAAATATCATAGGCCCATATGTACCTGTAAATGTACATAGTATGTTAAAGTAGGGGCATAATGAATGAGTTTTTTTGTTAGACTTAGGCCACTTCTAAATGTTGACTCATCATCATCAAGTGCTGTCTCCGCAACGAAGGTTGGCTGCAACGTATCTCCAACATCTCCTGTCTCTTGTCTTGGTGGTGCACTCTGCTAGACTGCAACCTGTCCATCGTGTAATGTTACTCTCCCACTTGTATCTCTACTTACCTCTTGCTCGCTTCCCTTTGACTTTACCCTCAAGTAAGGTCTTCAATAAGGTGTCATGTCTTTTAATGTGTCCAAAGTATTTTATTTCTATCTATCTATCTATACGCTGTGTCCCTTGTTTGCCTTGCAGCGTCAGGGGTGGAAGAGTTCTCTGGAGATGGCCTTCTTGTGCACTGTTTGTAAGCTTGTTCCTGTGGCTTCTTTGATTTCTGTGATCCATCTTTTACATGGTCTGCCTCTGGCTTTATAACCGTTATGTCTATGTGTCATGGCCATTTGTGGCATGCTATATGTCGGTAGTCTGGAAGCGTGTGAAAACCACTTGATCTGCTGTCTTTTGATGTGTTCCAATACTGGTATTGTTTTGGTTATCTGTCTAATGTTATCGTTTCTAATTCTATCTCTTAATGACACTCCGAGTATTCTTCGTAGACATGTCATTTCTGTTGTCACTATTTTTCTTCTGTCTTGTGCTGTCATTGTCCATGTTTAGCACTGGTAGCATAGTGATGGAATAATAATAGTCTTGTATAATGCAACTTTAGTGTCTATGTTTACATTTTTGTTCTTGAAAATGCGTGTCATCTGTCCTAGGATCTGGTATGTTTTGTTGCATCTAATTTGTATTTCTTTACTGGTTTTCCCTTCACTCGATATAATGCTTCCTAAGTAAGTGAACTCATTTTCATTTACTTGTTTAAGGTGTTTATCATCGATGGAGATAGTGATATTTCTTTCTTTCTTTGCTATTGCCATTATTTCAGTCTTTTCAATATTAATCTTCATGTTGAATTTTTGACATGTTATGTGGAGTATTTTATTTGCCTGATCTTTATTTCTCTTAGTAGTTCTTTCTTCATATTAAGTGTCTTTAGCACCTCTTTATTTGTTTTCTTCTCTTTCCATGATGTTCTCTTCTATATACCCACATCTCAAAGGCATCAATTTTGTCTTCTAATTGTTTATTTATTGTCCCTGTAATATTTTAATGTTTCAAAGCATGTAGTTTATCAAATGTTTACTACCGAATTATTAACAAATTAAATTGTACACATTGTCTAAGAGAGGCTTTTCTTGATCTGTCTGAAAATTCCACTCGATATTCCAGCCACTCAGCAGTAGCAATTAGCAGTTTCATTTAGTGATGGCATCATTTGTCATGTTTGAAACTAGATTTATTAAGTTCTGTAACCATTTTTCTTTTTACATGTGTAACTTTTAGGAGGGTAAAACAATACCTAAAACAGCAGTTAATTTTTAAAAACATCAACATTTGTTTACATTATGCAAATTAGCCAACATTTATTTTGAATATTAATTAGTTCTACATGCATCCAGAGCCGTCTTTACACCATTTAGGGCCCCCGGGCAAAGAAATAGTGTTGGGCCACTCGGCAAAGAAAGAGTGCCCCCCCTCCCGCAGGAATAAAAAAAATAAATGGTTGATAATATTAAAAATAATGTATTATTTATTTTATTGTCAATATACTCATTTCAACCAAATTGTTAAAACATGCTGTACAGCTGCATCACTATGCTACCAGTGCCAAACCTGGACACTGACAGCACAAGACAAAAGAAAAATAGTGACAACATAAATGACATGTCTACGAAGAATACTCGGAGTGTCATTAAGAGATAGAATTAGAAACGATAACATCAGACAGATAACCAAAACAATACCAGTATTGGAACACATCAAAAGACAGCAGATCAAGTGGTTTTCACACGCTTCCAGACTACCGACATATAGCATGCCACAAATGGCCATGACACATAGACATAACGGTTATAAAGCCAGAGGCAGACCATGTAAAAGATGGATCACAGAAATCAAAGAAGCCACAGGAACAAGCTTACAAACAGCACACAAGAAGGCCATCTCCAGAGAACTCTTCCACCCCTGACGCTGCAAGGCAAACAAGGGACACAGAGTATAGATAGATAGATAGATAGATATATAGGCAGCTGCAACTATAATCAACATTAAACATGAAGAACAGAGAAATGAGATTTTATTTACATGTTTTATAGTATTACATATGATATTTGCAAAAACAAAAAAATTTACACACAAAAACAGATATTTACATATGTTTTTTAAATAATACGCGCCATAACATATAACATCTATTACACAAGGTCAAACAAAGGTATTAAAATTCGTAATAGAAAAAAAATTTCTTAAATTAGACACATTTCAGTACGGTACTTTATTATAACAAGCGTTTGCGACATTTCTTTTCAGAAAATTGTTTTATTATCGGCTTGAAGTCAATGGTCTTCAGGATGTCATTTTCTATGCTTATGAGTGAAAGCCAGTTCAAACGATGCTGTCCCATTGTACTACGAAGCTGATTTTTTATAAGTTTAAGTCTTGAAAAAGAACGTTCTCCTGTACAGTTGCTCACCATCATGCACATGAACACTCTGAGTGCAATTTCAATGTTCGGAAAAACAGATTTTAAATTGTCCGAAATTATTTTTCTGTACAGTGCAGGTAGAGTCTCGCAATTTTCATCAAAACCATGTAATGCTTGAGATGCTCACATTCATTTAAAAGGTCGTCATAACTCAAGTCCTTGTGGTACGTATTGGCAAGATGTTCGCATTTTTTCTTTAGTGCATCAGAAGTAATGGTTTTTAATTCACCCAAGAAAGAAAACAGATTTCCAATTTGTGAATACGCCTCTGCACGTCTTGTTAGTTCAATGATTAAAGTGTCTAGAATAGGGAGAAAAGTTTCTACCTTGAACTTTTCGGACTTATTTAGAAGTAACTCTTCTCCTGGCCTATCATATCTACTAAAACGCACACTTCGGGTTCGTTCCCGTTTTTTTTCCATCACTGTAATCGGCATCTGGACCTATACTTCTGGCTTTGAATTCATATTCAGTGAATTTGTCTCTAGTTTCCTGAAGATAGCTTTTCAGCGACACAAGAAGATTTGTGGCAACTAAGATGTTCACATCCTTTGATTGTAAACTTTGCTTGTTGTATTCATCCTTTCTAGAATGCCCTTCCAAAGAATTGTAAGAAATATTGTTTCAAGGTGGTCCATTTTTTTGCTCAAACCGTCTGCCTCTCGCCTTGTTGTCACTTGCTGTTCATTGTCACCTGATATAGAATCCAGTGCATGTTTTATTTTATCGAAACCCCTACACAAAGCATGAACAGCATCAAAATGTGCTGACCAACGTGTCAGACAGACGCTTGACCACAACATCTTTTTCTAAATATGATGTCAATACATTCCAGCGATGAGTAGAACCAGCAAAAAATGTATACAGATGCTGAACAAAGTCAAAGAATTTTATAGACTGTAGATAACACTCTGCAGATTTTACTCCCACCAAATTCAGGCTGTGTCCTGCACAGGGGACATAGATGGCAAACTCATTCAGTTCATGAATACGTGCCTGCAATCCAGTGTATCGTCCAGACATATTTGACGCATTATCGTATGATTGGCCACGGCAGTTTGATAGTGGAATTTTGTTCTCTTTAAGAAAATCGACAACAGTGTCTGTTAAATCCTTTGACCCATGAGAAAAGATGGGGATGAACATCAAGAAACGTTCCACAGGTTCGCATCCTTTAATTAATGTATCGTGCAGTAAATGTCAATTGATCTATGTGTGAGATGTCTGGAGTAGAATCTACACTCATTGAATAATACTTTGACTCTTTTACTTCTTCAAGAATAGTACCAAGAACCTGTTGTCCCATTAAATCAATAAATTCCTCACAAATATTGGCAGATAAATATGACGTATTTCCTCTTCCAGGATTTCCATATATTTTGAGATGTTCCTCCAGGAAAGGATCAAATTCACTCAGTAGCTATAGTATACCTAAATAGTTACCATTATTTGCTGATCCAATAATCTGATTTTCGCCACGAAATGGCAAACCTCTGGAAGATTTTCATGATCGCTATGGCTTCGTACCTTGCACTCCAGCATGTTTCAATAAGGCGTTTGACAATAAAAACCATAAAGAATATCGAGGGTCATGACCAACAAGGAGGAGCATTTTTTAAAAAGGTCCTCCAGCTGCCACCATTCTGCATTTTGGCTAAGTCTTGGGTAACAGTATTTGTAATTTCTTTCCTCGCATGGTCTCTTCTTGTTCGGTTTCCAGCTTTTCTTGTGCATCTCAATCTACAAGTAGCAAGCTTTCTCTCTTTTAATTTGTTAGTGTCCATGAAAATACAATAAAATCATTAAAATGCGGAAAGGCTGCATGTTCCAACAACGTAACAGCAGACATAATTTAAAAAATCTAAATGAATTTGGTGTGGATATTATCACAGACTTTGCAATGACATATATGAAACAGGCCATATACCTAAAGACCTAGCATCATCAATATTCATACCTTTACCTAAGAAGCCTAAAGCTGTCAACTGTACTGAATATAGAACAATACGTCCAATGTATCATTTAACTAAAATACTGCTCAAGATAATACATGAAATGATTAAAAACAAGATAGACATGGAGGTCGGTGAAGAATAATTCGGTTTTAGGAAAAACAAAGGAATCAGAGAAGCTATACTTAGTACCGACTAGCGATAGATAAATATATAGAAGTCCAAAAAAAGCATCTACAGTCTACATTTGCTTCATAGACTACAACCAGACCTTTGACAGAGTCCATGAAAAATTATTAAAATGTCTTCAAGAAATACGCATAGATGGAAAAGACATCAGACTAATTAGAAATATATACTGGGAACAGACTTCACCAATAAGGTGTGAAAACAGCTACTCACCATACATAGAAATAAGAAGAGGGGTATGACAAAGATGCATTTTATCACCAAGCCTATTTAATATCTACACAGAGAATATCTTAAAAAATATAGAAGAAATACCAGGACTCAAGATCAATGGGAAAATAATAAACAACCTGAGATATGCAGATGAAACTGTTCTTTTAGCAGAAAGTGAACATGAACTACAAAGAATAATAAATCAAGTCAATAAATCAAGTAATCAATATGAACTTGATATAAATATCCAAAAAACAAAAACCATGATAATCAGCAAGGACACAAAAGAACAAGAGCTAAACATAAACATACATGGAGAGAAACTACAACACGTGAAACATTATCAATATCTTGGACACATAGTCACAAATGATGGCAGATGTGAAACAGAAGTTAAAAGGAGAATAGGAATGGTCAAAAGGACCTTCAATGACATGAGGAAAAAAGTAACATCTAAACAAATTACAAACAAGTTAAAAATGGGAATTATAAAATGCTACATCTATTCTATATTAATGTATAGATCAGAAACATGGACAGTAAATAAACAATTATAAGGCAGAATTAAGATGTGAGTATATAGGAGAATAAGGAGAACATCATGGAAAGAGAAGAAAACAAATAAAGAGGTGCTAAAAACACTTAATATGAAGAAAGGATTACTAAGAGAAATAAAGATCAGACAAATACAATATTTTGGATACATTAAAAGACATGACACTTTATTGAAGATCTTACTTGAGGGTCAAGTAAAAGGGAAGCGAGCAAGAGGTAGACAGAGATACAAGTAGGAGAGTAACATCGAAAGAAGGACAGGTTACAGTCTAGCAGAGTGTACCACCGAAACAAGTGACGGGATGTTGGAGATCTGTTGCAGCCAACCTACGTTGCGGAGACGGCACTTGATGATGATAAATAAAAGAGTACTGGGTCACATTTTTTAGTAGACACACATATATAATATAGAAAATCGCATTTACTCACATAGTCGACGTACGTGGACGCAAGTTTTGTTTGAATGAGACGTCTTTCTAGGTGGATCAGTTTAATCCATAAAGGGACTCTTCAGTTGGGAGAAAATAATTATTTTTGGAATGAGGACAATTATTTTCTTGTTCCCACAGTTCTCTATTATAGGAGGCGTTTCAGACCTGACATATTTATTACTCAGTGGCTGGTTTAAATTACCAATGTCCAGACTTTGGGAATTAGGATCAGCAACTCACAATGAAAACACCCAAATGAGATTCCAGAAGTATAAATGCTGTGCAGATGGTATCTTTACAGGAAAAACAGGTTTTATTTAACCGTCAGCCACAGGCATTGCTATTCCGGGCCCAAAATTTCCTTAACTTGCGATAAAGCTTTTCTTTGAAGGGAAAATAATTATAGGGATTGAACCTCAATCTACAGAATGTGGTAAATGACATTCCTGAACATTGGTTCAGGTTCAAGGTTGGAAGTGATTGATAAACTTAAAGGGCCCGTTCGCATATAAACACAAAATTATGAGAATTTTATAAAATAATACTAAATTTTATACGGGTTTTCCATAACCCTACAAAATATTCGCATGGGGCCCCCTATGCTCGTGGGCCCCCGGGCAAATGCCCAATGGGCCTATGGGTTAAGACGGCATTGCATGCATCTGAGAATCACAGTAATGTGATCAACAGATGCATCTTGTTTTTGTGAATACAAAAATATATACCTGCTAGTTTCTGTGGTATTTTATTATTTTTTAATAGATAAATTTATTTTCATTATAATTATGCTAATTAGTCACTATTTTGAATATCAATTAGTTCTGTGTCCATCTGAAAATTCCAGAAATGTGATCAACATAAGCGTCTTGTCTTCGCGAACAAAAGAATGTATAGTTTGTGTATAGTATTATTTTAAATAACTAAGATAATTAAGAAATTATCAGCTTTGACTACATTTTGTGGGCGCAACTACGGTTTAAGTCTTCACTGTGACCTTTCTTCTAGTTTTGAAGTGTGGGCGCAACTACGGTTTAACTCTTCACTGTGACCTTTCTTCTAGTTTTGAAGTGTAGGCGCGACTACGGTTTAAGTCTTCACTGTGACCTTACTTCTAGTTTTGAAGTATTACCTAACCTTTGCAGCTTGATTAGTAGAATTTGTATTTCAAATTAAGGGTGAAAGTACAGAATAGTTCTCCACTGTGCTATAAATAGCACACTGTTGACAATTTTAACTATCCAAGTCATGGATTCCCGTGTAACACAAATCAAAATAATGGCTGCCGGGACGTCACATCCGACAATCACACAGTTCAACTCTAGACACAGACGAACTTAGGGCATATTCATAATCTGTTTGTTTTCCAATTTACACATTTTTTACAATTTCCTATTATTTGTGGTGAGCGATCAGTATTTCTGCCCGCTACACACGGAGCGAGGTGCACGCACACATTAGTAATATTATTTCTAATCCTAACCTTACTCTAAGTACTTACCCATAAGCTTGCCAAATCACACAACAAAGGTCAGAAAACACATCAAAACTAGAGCAAAGATCACAGCAGAGAATTGTAATGTACTTCAGCCAAATTAAGGTATATTAATTGAAAAGGCATATTTCATATTAGTATTTTATAGGGTTTAGTTAGTATTTCTCATTAATGTAAAAAGATCAATCATATCAAACATTAGAGGCAGACAGTCAATCTTCCTAGGGCATATCCTGAGAAGAACACAGCTTGAACACTTAATAACCACTGGAAAGATCAAAGGGATAAGAGATAGAGGTCGACAAAGAGAAAAGTTACTACATGATCTTGTATCGTGGCACGGTAGAAGCTCACCAACCGAGCTTATTGACAACACAAGAGACAGAGTCGTGGAGAAACATGATCGCCTACGCCAGTCTACATGGCACTTGATTGATTGATTTATAGGGATTAGGATCAGTTATAAATGAAAAAATAAATTAGTTTACAAATTATAATCGTGGTTGAGTCAATTGTGTTAGTCAGGAGATGTGACGTTACCCTAACCTAATGTCAATAATTTCATTGTTGTTACAAAGATATCCATGACGTCTGCTACTTAAAAATGTAAACATTGTGTGCTATTTATTGAAGACTTAAAACCGTAGTTTTACCCATTTTGTGATTTATTTATATTTTCCTACATGTTTCATGTAAATTATTTTGATGTCACATTCATTAGAGAAAAAAATCATAACTTGTTTCAGGATTAACGTACAGACTTGGTTGAGGTATCATTGAATCACAATTTTTAAGTTGTAATTATGTAGCACTATTTTGAAAATTGTGTCCACCTACCGACATAAATGATTGCAAAACTGCAGTGAAACTATCCACTTTTATAGACACTGAAGTTGTGTATCATGATGCAATGACAAAGACTTGAGTCAGTGATATATCGCTACCCGCTTCCATAGTTTGACCAGCGGAAATTGTCACAAAAGGAGAGGTCATTTTTGGCGGGAAAACCGCATGTGCTAAAGTTATGATGTCCAACTAAGTCAATAAGCTGGACAGCTTGCCCAGAACTGAGAGGCTTACAGACTGGCACATTGAAGATAGTACTTATAACAATAAATATTTATTGGTTAATTAATGAGTTGCACTGTTACTGTTGTGGGATTAAAAACTTACAAACTAAAAAAACTATAGAAGTACGGTGCCTAGTCTAGTGATTCATTTCTGGGCAGATGAAGAGGCCACCTAAGACGGCGATGGAAAATGATATATCACAAGCATGTCAACTCTCCCAAGATCACGATGTGTTCAGAATGTCCATAAAGAAGACTACGTTCTCATAAAGAAGGATATGTGACATATTATGTCACACGATGATGTGAAATTTTAATTTTGTCAGTAGCATCGTTCCACTCAACATTTAGAAAAAAACCCAGTCTCGAAGACAAAAAAACACAAAAACTCAGTTCTTGAACATACATGTAAAGCCTGTATTAGTTTAAAAAATGTTCATTACTGCATGTTAACCTGTAAAAAAGTTCAGCGACGATATTTTTCATCTTATTCTTCGTATTTTTCTTCTCTCTAATAACCAGCACGAAAGTTCGTGAGATTTCTGTTCTGCCGGGAGCGTGAAGTACGTCGTGCTGCCAATTTACAGCATAGCTGCATTATTTGCATCTCGGGATGTCCATAATATAAGATTTTATATTAATTCGGGTGGACTTCCTTAATCTGTGACAACCTTTATATGTGTTGCCAGGTCCAAGTGACGTATATGTCGACTTTTCGTCGCAACAGTTCATCACCCACTGTTCCCTTGGTTGTTACATGCTAAAACATCACCCTGGGTGACAGTCTCCGAGGAGGCGGTAATCGGGGATTTAGGCTTGGTTCAGCTACTCCTATCTCGCACAAGGTATTCCGCTACCAGTGAACTTGTCTCGTGTAATTTGACATATTGTGCATGTGCCGATTGGGTACTGAACTTTTTCTCAACTGTGAGCATGATTTCGGTATAGTAGCTCAACAGTATAGTTGGGTCTGGGTTCGGTCGCCCTCTTAGCTGAGGTATCATTCACAGACATTGTGAACCCCTCTTCCAAGTCTGGGGTATAGAAGCTTCTTCTCGAACTGAACAATACTTTAGTTCTGATTTCCATGAAGCGTTTTTCTGTTCTTTTCACACGTGACGCTATTCTCTCATTGTACTCAATATGTTATCCTTATAAAGACTAGCACGTGACTGTCGATATTGATGATCATATGTACTCATTATCATGACATTTGCATTTATCCGTCCCTCCAATGCATCTGCATTTTTGCTGTCCGAGCCAGGATGTCTTGTGCCACTTTGTGTCAACAGTTCGCTGCATGTATTGGCGCAAATATGTCGGAGATATTGCTTGCCTATTTTGCAATCAATTATCATTTTAGATTCAGCATATACATTAGTGGATACGGCTGCCAAAAGTGTTGACCAGAACCAGCACGAGCATCTGCATTTCTGTTTTGTAGGTGCACTACAAGTAGGTACTTTTAGGATCATAGTGAACAACTCGAAGGTTTGGGATTTGACCTGTGCATTTCTCAGGCACTCACTTCGTCCGCTTGTGATGGCCTTTCATTCCATCGCCAGAAGCAGCCTATGTATTTCTACTCTTTGCCATTGCATAGCCTATATCGGCAGCCATCATCTCCCATGTGTTGTATTAGTAGAAAAAAAGAGAGATATATAGGTATACAAGATAAACCCAAAGACAGGCCTTCCATTATGCCACATAATGGCTTGTGTCATGTGACGTATTCCTTCCACGCGATGCGGCTTGCATTTTATAACGATGCATTCATGTTATCTTTAATGTCGTCGATCCATCGTCTTCTTGGTCTGCCCTTTGCTAGAGAAAAAGTTAGATTAATCCATTGGAAGTTTCTAGGACAATATTCCTGTAGGTACATGGTAGATAACAAAAACAATACCAGTATTGGAACGCATCAAAAGACAACAGATCAAGTGCTTTCACACGATTCCAGACTACCAACAGACATCATGCTACAGATGGACATGACACATATACGTAACGGTTATAAAGCCAGAGGCAGACCATGTAAAAGATGAATGACTGAAATAAAAGAAGCCACAGGAACGATCTTACAAACAACGCGAAGGCCATCTCCAGAGAACTCTTCTACCCCTGACGTCACAAGGCAAACAAGGGATAAATCGTATAGATAGATAGAATGCCGCTAAAATTCTTATCCGTTGTAAGAAGCTCGCCATTAGTGCTGAGGTTCTTTGTATCGAGGAAAACTGTTTAGGCAGAACAGTTTTCTATATGCTGCCCAAAATTCATAAAGAATCTAATCCTGGTAGACCCATTGTCTCTGCTTGCTCTTGTCCTACTAAACTTATATCAGACTTTCTTGATAGTATTTTCCAACTCTTAGTAGAGCAACTGCCTTCAATTTTAAAAAGATACTAAGCATGATGTAACTATATTTTCTTCTGTTCAGTTATTCTTCTGACCGCACTTATCGTCTGTTTTTACTTGATGTCTGTTCTTCATATACTATACCCCATTCTGATGGTCTTAGGGCTTTGCAATTTTTTCTTGATAAGAACCCCAGCCCTAGGTAACCACTCCCACTCTTATCAGACTTGCTGAACTGATGCTTTCGCTCAACTCCTTTGAATTAGATGGGCACCTTTTTTATCAGATCAGTGATGTTGCTATGGGCACTAAGATGGGACACAGTTATACGTGTCTTTTCATGGGACATCATGAACGTCAGATTTGGGAGACTTATTAAGATCATTTGCTTCCATAGATATATTGATGATGGTAAAGGTGTTAATGACATGCGTGAGACAGAATTGTCTCGCTGCATCATCTTCATCAATAAGTGTAACACTGCTATTCAATACACGTCTAACATCTCTGCTACTTCTGTCAACTTTCTTGACAGTATTTTCAATATTCATCCCCCTTACCTCAGCACATCTGTTTACTACAAACCTACTGATGCACATGGTTTTCTGCTCTACACTTCTTCTCATCCTCCTACTTGTCGCTACTCTCTGCCATTCTCACAGCTTCTTCGCTTTCGTCGCTTATGTAGTGATGATGACGACTTTCTTGACACATTCTCTGAGATGATTGATTTCTTTCGTAGACGTTCGTTCCCTGACAGTGTCGTTTCATCGGCATGGCTTCGTGTCCGTAAGTTATCGCGACTTGATACTTTGACTAATACTCAGGGTACTTCATCCTCCTTTGATAGAGTTAAACTTGTCCTTACTTTTCATCCCCATAACTCTACTGTCCGTAGAATCTTGTTCAAGCATTATTCCCTTCTCCAGTCTCAGTCTGATTCTGAAATTCGTGCCGCTTTCCAGGATTTTCCTTTTATAGGCGTGACAAAAGTCTTAATGACATCTTGGTCCACAGTCACCTCAGGTCTTATATTTCTGCGCAATTTGACACTATTCATTGCTACACGTGTCCCTATGTAGTATAGATCAGCTGTTTCATTTCCTAAGGCCACTTTCACTATCGATTATGTCTTTACATGTGAATCCCGTAATGTCATTTACGTTATCATATTTAACTCTTTGTCTCCGTAAGATTTGACAAAGTTTTCTTGCTATTCCGGAGCAATTTCTTTCATATTTTTAGTACACATTGATAGTATTTTTCGATTTTCTCCCTCACTTTTCTGTTCACATGAACAATTCTGACATCCAAATGTTCAGAAATGGATAGGTAATTCTTCTTCTTCTTCGGCTATCATTACTCAGTCAGGTTGGGACTTCGGATTCTATGATATAGGCTGATGTCTGTTTTAAAGTGTCCACTGTGCCATACAGTTTCTCTTCAACACTGATTGGGGTGGGCCATGTCTTGTTTCTCAGGTCTGCATACTGGGGACATTCTTGTAGGATATGTTCTGCTGTCATATTTGCAAGGCTGCAATGGCAGAGCCCAGTTGTCCCTATTTTGAATTTGGTGTACAAATGATGTATCATTTTGTTGTGACCAGTTCTGAGGCGCAGCAGGATAACCTGGTCTCTTCTGGACAGTTGGTAATACCCGTCATCTGCATTATATTTGGGGTGGTCTTCTTTCCACTTTTTGTTATAGTTGCCTTTAATGATGGTCTTCACTTCTTCATAACTGACCAGATAGTCTTCTTGAGGTAACTTCCCTCCTTCTTTGGCCAGTCTATCTGCAACTTCATTCCCTTCAATGTTACAGTGTGCCGGTATCCACTGGATCACTACTCTTTGGAAATTATTGTACAACTGAACTAGCACTGCCCTCAATTCATTCAGTTCGGTGTTCTTGTGTAGCTTCAGTGCTGTTATGACAGAGAGTGCATCTGTTAGTAGTACAATATTCCTGTGCACTTGTTCTTTGTGTTGTAAGATAGTTTCTGCTGCTTTCTTGAGAGCTTCCATTTCTGCTTTAAAATTGGTTGAGAGCTTGCCTGTAGCTATGGCTAGAGTAACATCTTTCCCGCATTTTAGTCTGAGGGTCACTCCTCCACCTCCATTCTCAATTGCGTTTGTGGCCGAGCCATCTGTATAGGCATGAGTCCATGCATCTTGTGGGTAATTAACTGCGATGTGTTGTTCTGTGATACGCTTTCTCTCCAATTCTGTCTGGGTTCCTTTCTTTTCTATACCTTCTATTTGTTCTTTTAGTTGTGGGAGTCTGTATGCCCAAGGGGGGATGATACTGACTAGTTGTATGGGCCTTGGTTTCGCTTGTCCTATAGTTGGTGCCTTTTGTATCAGTTTCTTTGCATTTGCTGAGAAGTTGCTCCTCTCCAGCCTGCTTTTGCCATAGCCATTAATTCTTTGGTGCATAGGACGATTCAGGAGTCTCTTGTATTTTTCTGCTTGTTGAACTACTTTCATGTCTCTTCTATCTTCCATTGACTGAAGGCCAGTTATGTTTCTAATGTATTTATGGGTGTAGATTTCATAGATGCAGTGATAATACGTGTAGCTTGATTCTGGGTTTTGTTTATTTTGTTGAATTGCGTTTTAGATGCTGTGGCCCAGGCTGCGATGCCATACTCTAGTACTGGCCTAACTCTACCTGTGTATAGCCTTTTCAAGATTTTGCTGTCCGCTCCCCAGTTTGTGCCTGCTAACTTTTTCATTATTGCCATTCTATTTCTGGCTCGTTTCTCTGCTTTTTTTGTCTGTTTTGCCCATGTCATTCTAGAGTCAAGGGTAATTCCGAGGTATGTTGGGTTCTGCTCTAGTGGGAGAACGTGATTGTTTATTTTTAGTGTTGTTTTCTGTACCTTGTTGGATAGTGTGAATATTGTGTGTGTGGTTTTCTTTTCATTAATGGTAAGCAACCATTTCTTGGTCCAGCTTTCTAGTTTGTGCAGTGCCCCTTGCATTCTATTTTTTGCAACTGCTATTGTCGCCCCTCCTGTCCACAAGGCCAGGTCATCTGCATACATTGCAGAGTGTACCCCAGTTGGTATGCCCTCCATAATATCATTTATGTAAATTAAGAAGAGTGTAGGGGATAGTACACCTCCTTGCGGGACACCTTGTTCTAGTATTCTCTTCCTGCTACGTTTTCCCTGTACTTGCACTCTAGCTGTTCTTTTTTCCATATAGTTGCATATCCAGTTATATAAGTGTCCTATGATTCCTAGTCTAAGGAGCTTGTTCTTGAGTCCGTCTTTCCAAACCTTGTCAAATGCCTTCTCCATGTCAACCCACACTGCAAGCGTGTTTTTTTTCTTGGTATGCGTCTTCAATCTCTTGGGCTATGTAGGCGACCTGGTCCTCTGTTGATCTGTGTTGTCGGAAGCCGCTCTGTTGTGCTGCTATGAGTTGTTTTCCTTCTAAGTGCCACATGAGTCTTCTGTTGACCATTTTCTCCATTAATTTGCCCATACAGCTGAGGAGACTGACAGGTCTATAACTACTTGGGTCGAGTTTGTCTTTGCCTTGCTTTAAAATGGGTACCATGATATCTTCTTTCCATGCGGTGGGCACCTGTCCTGTTCTCCAGCTAGTATTTACTATGTTTAGAAGTTTTCTCTTTGCTCTAGGCCCCAGTTTCATAAGCATCTCATTGGTAACCCCATCTTTACCTGGTGACTTCTTGAGTTTAAGGTTCTGTAGTGCTTCTTCTAGCTCAGTTTCCGTAAATTTTGCCAACATTTGCTCTTCTATAACCATAGGCATATCCTTTAGTCCATGGATTTCATTCTTGACTTCTATTTTTTTTTCTTTTGATATGTTTATCTGGCTCACAGTTGCATAATTTTTAATGAAAATGTTTGCTGCTGCTTTTCCCGTGTGCATTTTGTTATTATATTCAAGTGTTATTGGAGGTCGGCTACTGTTTTCATCACTCAATGCCTTGGCAAGTTTCCAGAGTTTGTTTCCATCTTTGTCCATGTTAAGGCTCTCGGTTTTTTCGATCCATTTCCTCCTTGCTGATGTTTTTACCTCTCTCTTGTATTTAGCTGAGGCTGCCTTGAGAGCAATATTGCTTTCTGTACTCTGCTCTGTTTCTGCTAATTCTCTGGCCATATTCAGGTCTTCTTCAAGCTTTTGTATTTCTTTGGACCAGTACGGTTTGTAGTTTTTTCTTGCCCCTCTTGGTATTGCGTCTTTTGCTGCCCTAAGTATTGCCTCAGTTAGCTTTTCCGTCATGTTCTTAATTTTTTTTTGATGGGTGTTGATAGGCTCACTATATGCGTCTGAGAGTTTTGCAAATTTGTCCCAGTCTGCTCTCTTATAGTTCCAGCGGGGAAGAGGTTTCTGCTCTTCCTGTGTGTAGTTAAGGTTGATAGTGAGTTTTATTGGTTTGTGGTCACTGTCCCCTAGCTGGTTCATAACTATTCTACATATTTTATGGGATAAATCGCCAGTGGCAAATGCTAAATCTGGGGTTGATTTCCATCTCCTTGAGTAGAAAGTTGGGGGATCATCCTGTGCATTCAACAGAAATAGATTGTTATCGATTTCCCATTCTTCCACTTCTTCTCCTCTTGAGTCAGTTTGCTGGTAACCCCACCTTTCAGAGTGGCTGTTAAAGTCACCCACTACAATACAGTGTGTGTCTGTAATATCCATTGTTTCTAATTTAAGGGCTCTTCCTACTGGGCTGTATATGTTATAAATATTGTATTTATTTCTATCTGCTTTGTTGAAATGGTGTT
The DNA here is from genome assembly GCA_034231615.1 of Meghimatium bilineatum. Lineage (NCBI taxonomy): Eukaryota > Metazoa > Mollusca > Gastropoda > Stylommatophora > Philomycidae > Meghimatium > Meghimatium bilineatum. The sequence continues at coordinate 51,845,162 of CM067318.1, read as the reverse complement.
GCGTATCAGTGTAAGTACCCCTCCCTTATGCCCTTCTCTGTCCTGTCTGAATGTTGGTAGCCCCTGATAGAGAATCTATGGTTTAGGTTAAGATGGGTTTCTTGTATGCAAGCCACATCAATCTTGTCGTTATCCAGTCTAGCTGTTAGTGCCTGCTTTTTGTGGTAAATGCCTTCCGCATTCCAATGCAGTATGTTTAGTCCTTTTGTCTGTCGTGTGGTTTGACCAGTCATAATTTCCCGCTGTTCCCATTTCCTGGTCTTCCAAAATGGGTCAGGGTGACCACCAGTAGCTTGGGGTGGGCCCCTTCGAGGCATGGGGCCCGGCACTCTACCCGCCTGGTGGGACTCCTCAGGCAGAGCACCATACCTAGAATCCATTGTCTCAATCTGCATGACTGTATATGAGGTACGTTGCACTTTGTTATGCGCCATATGGCCAAGTGCATCCGATTTCCGCCAGCTATTTTTTTTACGTTTGCTTTCCTTAGATGGTCTACCCTCCCGGGATCATGAGCACCATCTGTCCAGGTTTTGTGTAGAGTTTTCCATCTCCTAGGTGGCTTGCCTTTCTGGACTCTTGAGCGCCACCTGCCCAGCAGTTAGGGGAATTTTTTAAGTTTTCCTGCCTTTTTCCTTTATGGGATGGAGCTGATTGGGGCCTAAGTAGGGTTTTACTGACTTCTCCCTTTGTATGTTTTAGAAAATAGTTTCCAATATTCCCCTCTTTTAAAGGTCCCCCCAACCCTGGGGGACGCGCATGCTGGGGTCAATGACCCCAGCTGTTGGCTTGAGCTTATAGCGGCTAATACTCGCTTGATGCTGCCCGTCACGAGACACATGGGGTATTTCAGTGGAGATATCAGTGCCACCTGATATCCCACCCCGTCCTGTTGGGCAACATCGCCAGTTTGTCCGCGACTGCTTATTCGTCCAGAAATCTGGATTATTCGTCCAGAGATCTGTCTTATATTGCAGCCAACCACCAGACATGGAGACTCCATATCCGGAGGTTGTTCCACGATCCGCAACCTGTGGACGCGCCTGGTAGGGGATGGTCGCCCCCCCCCCCCCCCCCAGGGGATAGGTAATAAGAATCAGTTGAGTTTATTTGCTTACACAAAATATAGTGTTAGTTATGAAAAATTTAAATAAAACAATATTTCTTCTTCTTTCGTTCACTTGAAACATGTCTATATCTGTAATTCTGTCTCCTTAATCAAACTCACTGTCTTTTGTAGTTCATACAGTGTCCCATAGAGCTTTGATTCCAGTGTTGTTTCCTCTGGCCAATATGTCTGCCTCAGCGTTTCATGCTCAGAACACTCTTGAAGTATATGTTTGGCACTCTGTACTGCCTGTCCACATGGCCGTGTTGCCAATCTTGAACTTTGTATACATGTGACTGCGGAGTCGGTTGTGTCCTGTTCTGAGACATAGAATTATAACTTGTTCTGGTCTGTTCATAATATGATAGTCATCTTGTGTTGGTGTTTTTCTTATTGACTTGATCATCTGTTTTTTCTGATGGTAGGTGATTGGTATATCTGGTTGGTCTTCGGCAGCACCTTCCTTAGCCAGTTGGTCTGCTTTTTCATTTCCTGGTATTCCACAGTGACAGGGTATCCACTGCATGGTTACCCTATACTGGTAAGACAATTCGCTAAGTAGTTTTTTCAAGTCTGTTAGTTTTCCAGACTGGAGAGCTTGAAGCACTGACCTTGCATCTGTCAGGAATACCACAGGCTGTAGGCCAGAGTTGGAGATCAGCAGTATTTTAGCTGCCACACTAATTGCTTGGATTTCTGCATCATAATTATGGCAGAATTTTCCTGTCGGTGTTCTGATTGTATCTCTAGGCTTGTGTGGATATTCCATATATACACCTGCACCTCCATTCCTCACGGCATTCTGTGCTGACCCATCTGTGTATACTCTGACTCATATATCTTGTGGATATTCCTCATCCAGGAAACTGAGGGTGACTGTCCTTCGCTGCACACTGTTCTGTTCGTCCTCGCTTAGTATTCCTTTCACATGGGTCTGAATGTATATTGGCATTCCATGTCTTTCACTCCACGGGGTTTGTTCTGGTATAGGCCTTAAGGGGCTGTCAACTTCAGGTAGTTCTGTAAGTTGTCTGCGGAGTCGTTTAGCTTGATGGATAAAGCTGCTCCTTTTCAATCGTCCCATTGCTAGATTTTGGAATCTTTCCTTCATTGGATGACTTAGCATACACTGAAAAAACAATATAATGTTTTGCAAAAAAACAACATAAATATGTGTACATACCCAAGCATCTAATCCAGAAAGCTGACTCATAATCCCTGGGGGGGCTACCGACCCCTACCAGGCGCGTCCACAGGTGGCGGATGGTGGAGGGCACTCCATAAATGTCCATATATGGAGTGTTTGCTGCAATTAAGCAGCCGCGGACCAAACCGGTGCTGTTGCCTACCAGGACGGGGCGGGATATCAGTCGGTGCTGATATCCCCACTGAAATACCCCATGTGTCCAGTGACGGGCAGCTTCAAGCGAGTATGAGCCGCTATAAGCTCACGCTGCTGGCGTGGAGTAATGAACTCCATGCCAGGAGCGCGTTGGGGAAGGGTTTTTTTTTTTTTTTTTTTTTCCCCCAAAAAAAATTGCTGCCTTGCAGTCACCATCAGGAGATGGAAAGGCTATGGGAGACAACCCTGACAGTAAAATAGGAGAAGGCCACTCCACAAACCTCCGATGTCTTGCGGGCAGTGCTAGGATGTCCAAGAACATGGATAGGAAGACTCCATAACTTCCCTCACCGAAGACGGAACATGTCAGCCTGAATAGGCGTGGGTACCCAGCAATGGAAATGGGACATGTACGCATTATACAGTTAATGATTATGCTCGGATTTATTACACGAAGTGGGGCTGCCCCTGTGGTTCATCGCCAGGCAGGAGGAGCTCCGGACCCCCAGCCTCGAATGGGTCCACCAAAAGCTACTGATGATGACTCTGTGTATCGGGGACCCGGGATTAAACAGAGTAGAGCAACCGGCCAAACCAATCATGACAACAAAAACACAATCAAAATTATGCAGTGGAACAGTGAGGGTGTGGCTAAGAAGAAATTAGAACTGCAGAATTTCCTTCAAAAGCAAAAGATTGATGTCTTGTGCATTCAGGAGACACATCTTAATGACAGCAACAGATTCTCCATCAGAGGCTTTGAATGCTTCAGATTAGATAGATTAGGCCACAAAGGAGGGATCATCACAATGGTACGAAATAACATACCTACTACAGAAATCGCACGTAACCCAGAGGACTCAGAACATCTCACCATCAAATTACATACAACCCCAAAACCACTGATTATCACAAATTTCTACTGCCCAAACAACAAAAAATTACACCTCAGGACAATACCTCTCACATCATCAAATCATATTATAGTTGGAGATTTCAACAGTCATTCCCCAAGCTGGGGTTACCCAACTATGGACTTGAGAGGAGAAGAAATAGAAGACTGGATGATAGAAAATAGGCTAATCCTTATAAATGAACATCTATCAGAGCCAACCTTTTACTCCAGACGATGGAAATCTCAGAGCACTCCAGATCTGGCCATTGCAACAGAAGACATCCAACGTGTGACAGAAAGAGTAGTGGCACAACAGCTTGGTGGAAGTGACCACAAGCCCGTAATATTAACAATAAAAGGGAACCACAGGACAGAAAAGCAACAACACAAAATCGCTAGCTGGAACTACAAAAAGGCTAACTGGGACACTTACCAACGCCTTACAGAGGAAAAACTACTAACACATCTTACAGCAAGAAATATACGGAAAGATGCAAAATTAATAACAGGAATAATCCTGGAAGCTGCCAACAACAGTATACCTAGAGGAAGAAGACAAAACTACAAACCCTTCTGGAACAAAAAACTCCAGGCTATGCATGATGAAGCCTCTGCTGCAAGATCCAAGATGGAAACTAGACCAACAGAAACCAATATCACTGAACACAATAGACTGCAAGCAATTTTCAGGAGAGAAAAGCTAAACAGCATTAGATCCAGCTGGAAAGAAAAAACAGCAACACTCAACATGGAAAAAGACTCAACAAAAATGTGGAAACTTATCAAGTGTCTCAATGAAGAAAACAACCCCCAAAGTAGTATCATCATAGAAGACAAGGGGAAGTCCTACACTGGCACACAAGCTGCAAATATTCTAGCAGACTCCTATGCTGAAGAAAGCAAAATTAAGATAACTAGAACAAGAACTGCTGAAGTAAGACGAGAGACAAAGAACCTTGTAAATAAACATCAACCTTGCCCAGGCACAATGACCTCACCTTTTCACAAATCAGAACTTAACATGGCAATTCAAAATCTAAAAAAGAAGAAAGCCCCTGGACCCGATGGAATCACAAATGAAATGCTCCAACACCTAGGTCCTGTGGGTAGAAGCAGAATCCTAGACCTTTTTAATGAATCATCGGCGCAAGGGATCTTCCCAGAAGAATGGAAAGAGGCAGAAATAATTCCAATTGCCAAGAAAGGAAAACCAAAAACCAACAAAACAAGTTACCGCCCTATCAGTCTACTTAGTTGCTTAGGAAAGGTCATGGAAAAAATGGTGAATAACAGACTCTTAAACTACCTGGAGGAAAACAATCTTCTAGATGACTGCCAATCAGGCTTCAGAAAACACAGATGCACTGAGGACCAAACAACATACCTTGCCCAGGAAATAGAAGATGCTTTCCAGAAAAAATCAAAACTCCTAGCCACCTTCTTTGACCTCACAAAGGCCTTTGACAAAGTCTGGAAAGAGGGGCTATTGCTAAAACTTTCCCAGATAGGAATCAGAGGCAAAATGTTTCAGTGGATAAAAAGCTTCCTACGAGGCAGACATGCAAGAGTCAAACTCCAGGGAATGAAAAGTAAAATGGTCAACATAACAGAAGGTGTCAGGGAGGAATTCTGTCCCCCACACTCTTTATAGTTTTTATAGACGATCTGCCAAAACTATTCACACCATATGTACATAGAGCTCTCCATGCAGACGATCTTGCTATCTGGACCCAATCAGAATACATTGGAGTTGCAAAAGTTAGAATGCAGGAGGCAATAAACAAAGTCGAAGAGTGGGCAAAAACCTGGGGTGTTCAAATAAACAAAAGTAAGACCGTCACTACACTTTTCACCCTCTCCACAAAGCCTGAAAATTATACTCTCACTCTAGACAATACCCCACTCCCAAAAGAAAACACCCCAGTCTACCTGGGGCTAAAATTTGACAAAAGACTTACTTGGGATCACACATTGAAGAGACAGAAAATAAAGCCACACGCAGACTACAAATAATGAAAAAACTATCTGGGACAGATTGGGGAGCCAACATAAAAACCATAAGACAAGTCTATGTAGGTCACATTCGTCCAACTCTGGAATATGGATTGACCACATATGCAACAGCAGCAAACACCAATCTTCAAAAGCTGGACAAAATTCAAAATGCAGGTCTCCGAATCATAACAGGAGGACTAAGGAGCACACCTATAACATCAATGGAAGCAACAGCAGGATTACAAAACCTAACAGACCGCAGGGATGAGAAAATCACAATAATGACAGAAAAATTTAGACGTCTGAAACATCACCCTATGCATGAAAAAACAAAAGAACTAACAAAAAACAGACTGAAAAGACCAAGCTTCAATCACCTTTCAAAAAAACTTATGAAAGCCAATAAAGAAGTAACCAGCAACAATCCGGATGAATGGGAACAGCTAGAAGCATATTGCAACATCACAAACACTTCACCCATATATACAGCAAAACTTACAATACCAGGCATTGAGAGCAAAACTATGGAAACCCCTACTGCCCTTAAGATAAAAACACTTGATCACCTAGACACCCAATACCCTACCTCACAGTGGATTCATGTCTTCACAGATGGATCATCAGAGGGTGCAGTAAAGAAAGGAGGAGCTGGGATACTAATACTCATACCAAACACCCCAAAACTAGAACTCTCAATTGCTACTGGCAAATTATCAACAAATTACAGGGCAGAGCTACAAGCAATCTTGGAAGCATCAAAGGCTCTAGAGGAACGGAGGCTCAAAGGAGCTAACATAGTCTTCTTGTGTGACTGCATGTCAGTACTCCCAACCATCCAAAAGGAACCTAAAGATCTCCTAACAAAAACAACTGTAGAACTTCTAAATCAACTATCTGCCAACAATAAAGTTGTGCTGCAGTGGATCCCTGCACACTGTGGAATAGCAGGAAATGAAGGAGCTGACAGACTGGCAAAAGCAGGTGCAAAAAAGGAACAATTCCACCACAGAATATCACTGACTGAAGCAAAAACCCTCATCAAAGGAATATACAAACATACATGGAGTCAGAGAACAGGCAGTAACTTTCCACAGGACCCTATTCTAAAGCTAAACAGGTCACAACAAACCACAATTTTTAGACTTCGCACAGGACACTGCAGACTACAAGCACATCTCCACAAAATTAAGGCTGCCCAAACTGACCAATGCCCATGTCAAAAGGGTCCCCAGACTCCAGAACATATTCTGCAGACATGCCCACTCTTTGATGACGTGAGAACCAAAATATGGCCTCAAGAGACAGATCTGAAGGTGAAGCTGTGGGGCAACCGTGAGGACCTCCTGCTGACGACTGAATTCATGGAGGCGGCCCACCTTCCTGTATAGACTTATGAGCATAGGAAACTGATCGCAGAAGAAGAAGAAGACTCATAATCCATTTATTTTGAAATAAAACATATCCACATACACCCTGAGCCATTTTGAAATACACATGGGTATTTATATACACATAATTAATTATAATTGTCACCTTGACCTGACATCAGCAAAATATGCAATTTCTTTCATATTTTTAGTATATTTTGATATTATTTGTATTGTTTCCATTTTTATCCCTCATCATTCTGTCCACATGAACAATTCTGACATCAAAATGTTTAGAAATGGATAAGTAGTAAGAATAGGTTGAGTTAGTTCTACCTATTTTTGTATTTCTTGACATTTTGCCCTGTGTTACCCCAGCCACCTACTTCCTGTTTAGGGTTGTTACCCTACACTGGTTGATTTATCCCTTGATTTTCCACTTGGCTGCTACTTATCCCTGTTTTCGTCGTACCTTCGTTTCCTTGTTTTAGGCTAGTAGTGTCTATTTTTGTGTACCTGTTTCTACATTCTCCTGCTATTGTCCTCATTATAACCCTATTTGTCTCCATGTAAGACTTGTTTTATTGTGGTCATTTGTTTGTCCTGATGAAGGCTTTATAGTCGAAACGTCGTCTGTCTCTGTATCTCGTTGTTAAGTTGTTTTATGTTTCATTTTGGTAACACACCTACCTATTTTTGTATTTCTTGACATGGTGAATAGTGAGCGATTTCAATGTGTTATTGACACCGAAGTAAATTTGTTTATCACATAAACTTCAACATTATTATATATAATCACTCTTTACACATCACGCAGATATATCCATTTGATAGCCTCAACTAGGCTGTCTTAAAATACACAATTTGATGTTATACTGCTAACACAACTTTTAAAACATAGCACAACTGACACTGTGAAAAAAATACTGCGCTATATTGGCGTGACGTGGAACACCAAAATAGCCTGTCGAGCTATCACATAGACCAAATACAGGAGAATATCCCATGTATAGCCTGTTCCTATATCACATAGACCAAAAGATTTTATGTGATGCTTATGTGGCTTAGAAGGATTATGTTGATTATGCTTCCATCTTCCTTTGAATCCAATTACCATTTCATTGATATGGGCCAGCCGCTCTGACCTGGAGAAGACAGTGGACTTCGTCTTGACGACAGGCCTGATGGTATAGCATGACCACAGATGCTGAACGCAGAAGAAGAAACCAATGAGATCTTGCTGATCTAGATAACAGCACCTAGATTCTATGATGGAGTGCAATTCTAAAAGTTGGATGGCCATCTACTCCAGAGGGGATGATCAGCATCAGATGAAAGCACTGAAATCATGGGATGGGCAGGGCAATGTGTGTATTTTAGACTAGTGATATTGGTGTTTTTCTAACGTGACATTTGATGTTTCCTGTAATTTTCATTGGCTATTGACCAATGAAAATCACAGGAAAAATAAAATTGCATCATTTGAGAAGGATGCATCCACGTGACTATATTGTTGGTAGAATAGATTAAGTACATTGAAGGACATCATGTTTTCAGGAAAGAGAGGACTCATGGACTCTTACTGATAACCATGACCATCAACATTATAAGACCTGCTGGCTCACTGGGAATCGTTCAACTTAAATTGACACATTTGAATGTTCCCTTGATTTTCTTTTGTCACTAGGTGTATAATTTGTGTAGACAGCCAATGAAATCACAGGAAAAGTCAAATGCGTTGCTTTAGAAAGGATCATCAGGTCACTGTGTAGATGGTCACAGAGTAACTCCTGAAAGCCAAACATCTATAACAAAATAATCCTCCTGTTCCTAAATAAAACCAGTGTCAACACCTCCGGTCTTTCATCACTAAAAAGAAGCATTAACAAAAGTCAAAAACAAAATAATATATACCTCTCCCATCGCATCACTACGGTTGGAAAGGTGTAGAAGATTTCTCTAAAAACCACAAAACAGTCGAAGGTGACTAAACAATACCTTCCCACAAGTAATTGATACACCCCCGTCGAGGCCAACTCCTTGATGTGGAGATGGGGCTTAGTCCAACCAACAGAGGCTGGAAACTAAGATTGGTCGGGCTAACCCAATATCAAGCAGGGTCACAATCCTGCCCAAGCAAGCACAGGCGCTGAAGTCAGAGATGCCAGGCCAAGAGGCGCACCAGCAACCATGGTATCATGCAAACCGAATAGTTGGCAGGTGGCATTTCTTACTGATGCTATGTCTGTCCTACAAGCCCCTGACAGCGATAAACTGCCAGACCTGAAGGAAGCCATGCGAGGAGTGAGAATCCAAAGAAGGGTAGTACTACAGTGGATACCATCCCACTGTGGCATCAATCAATATCAATAAAACCCATAACCCTTCAGGGTCGTAGGGGTACCACATTGGAAGCTTCAGCACACAGAGTCCTCCAGTGAATTCTATCCTCAGCGATGCGGATGAATGTGGAAATATCTAGCCTTGTCCATTCCTTGATGTTGTCTGTCCATGTCTTTATTTGCCCTCCTCTGCTTCTTCCACCCTCGACAGTTCCCTGCAGTATTGATTTTGACAAGGAATCGTGTCTCCATACATGTCCGAACCATGCTAGTTTTCGTCGTTTCACTATTGAAAGCAATGGCTCCTGGACACATCTCTACTTTATTTCTTACGTACACATTGGTCTTATGTTCCCTATAGGAAATTCGTAGAATACTTCTGTAGCATTTATACTCGAAAGCCTGTAATCTTCTCTCCATATCCGCAGTGAGTGTCCAACTCTCACAACCATACAACACAACGGAAAGCACAAGCGACCTATACAGTTTGATTTTCACTTCAACACTGATGTTGCTTTTCCAAATCACAGATAGCCTTGACAAGGACGCTAAAGCCATCCCCAGCCTTATTTTTAGTTCTGCTTTGCATTTACCATCGCTGCATATACTCCAAATACTACTGTGGCATACCAGAAAATGAAGAGGCAGACAGACTGGCAAAGGATGGAGCAACACAGGAACAAAAATACCAAGAAATCACTTACCAAGAAAAGAAGACCCTCATCAAAGCCATCAGACAAGTCGACCACCCAAAAGATAATTACCACTATCTTGACGGAGCAGTGCAGGTTATTAACTTCTGCCTCAGAACAGGACACAACAGATTAAACAGCCACTTAAATAGACTAAGATTGGTCCAATCACCACTGTGCCTTTGTGGGCAGGCAGCACAGACAGCTGAACATATCCTGCAATACACTAAACCAGTTAAAATTCTTGAGACTAACGGGAATTGAACCAGTCCGTTCTACGGCACCAAGTCGCCTAGCAACAATTGCACAAGCGTTTTTCAGTACTTGACTAACCGCATCTCCAAAGAAAGATGCGATTTCATCAAGCCATTCTTCTTCTTCTTCTGCGTTCATTCTCAAACTCCAACTGGATCTAGCTGGATCATGGTCCTGCTAGATTTCCAGCAGGATGTAGTCCAGAAAATGGAAATGCGTTGTGTCGCCGTTTTATTTGCGCCAATGGCCCGACACATCCGTCTTCGGCGGGATCAAGCCATTCAAATCGTGCACACAAAGTCACCCGAACGGACCAATCGAGACAAGGACTATTACAACAACAACAAACATCCCCTACATGTATTGAAATATCCTCAGTAACAATAAACACATAACATAATATCCGTATTAGTTATACAAGGGCCGATAGGTCTTCTTGTAAACATGGATAACATATATAGACAATACAATTTTGCTTCAAATAATTGTTAATTATTTCGGTTAATTATAATACAGATATTATGTTATGTGTTTATTGTTACTGAGGATATTTCAATACCTGTACGGGATGTTTGTTGTTGTTGTAATAGTCCTTGTCTCGATTGGTCCGTTCGGGTGACTTTGTGTGCACGATTTGAATGGCTTGATGAAATCGCATCTTTTTTTGGAAAAGCGGTTAGTCAAGTACTGAAAAACGCGTGTGCAATTGTTGCTAGGCGACTTGGTGCCGTAGAACGGACTGGTTCAATTCCCGTTAGTCTCAAGAATTTTAAAAAATTGTCCTCTGGCTTCCTACTTAAATTTTATTGTCTATATATGTTATCCATGTTTACAAGAAGACCTATCGGCCCTTGTATAACTAATACGGATATTATGTTATGTGTTTATTGTTACTGAGGATATTTCAATACCTGTACGGGATGTTTGTTGTTGTTGTAATAGTCCTTGTCTCGATTGGTCCGTTCGGGTGACTTTGTGTGCACGATTTGAATGGCTTGATGAAATCGCATCTTTTTTTGGAGATGCGGTTAGTCAAGTACTGAAAAACGCGTGTGCAATTGTTGCTAGGCGACTTGGTGCCGTAGAACGGACTGGTTCTTCTTCTGCGATCAGTTTCCTATGCTCATAAGTCTATACAGGAAGGTGGGCTGCCTCCATGAATTCAGTCGTCAGCAGGAGGTCCTCACGGTTGCCCCACAGCTTCACCTTCAGATCTGTCTCTTGAGGCCATATTTTGGTTCTCACGTCATCAAAGAGTGGGCATGTCTGCAGAACATGTTCTGGAGTCTGGGGACCCTTTTGACATGGGCATTGGTCAGTTTGGGCAGCCTTAATTTTGTGGAGATGTGCTTGTAGTCTGCAGTGTCCTGTGCGAAGTCTAAAAATTGTGGTTTGTTGTGACCTGTTTAGCTTTAGAATAGGGTCCTGTGGAAAGTTACTGCCTGTTCTCTGACTCCATGTATGTTTGTATATTCCTTTGATGAGGGTTTTTGCTTCAGTCAGTGATATTCTGTGGTGGAATTGTTCCTTTTTTGCACCTGCTTTTGCCAGTCTGTCAGCTCCTTCATTTCCTGCTATTCCACAGTGTGCAGGGATCCACTGCAGCACAACTTTATTGTTGGCAGATAGTTGATTTAGAAGTTCTACAGTTGTTTTTGTTAGGAGATCTTTAGGTTCCTTTTGGATGGTTGGGAGTACTGACATGCAGTCACACAAGAAGACTATGTTAGCTCCTTTGAGCCTCCGTTCCTCTAGAGCCTTTGATGCTTCCAAGATTGCTTGTAGCTCTGCCCTGTAATTTGTTGATAATTTGCCAGTAGCAATTGAGAGTTCTAGTTTTGGGGTGTTTGGTATGAGTATTAGTATCCCAGCTTTTCCTTTCTTTACTGCACCCTCTGATGATCCATCTGTGAATCCACTGTGAGGTAGGGTATTGGGTGTCTAGGTGATCAAGTGTTTTTTCCTTAAGGGCAGTAGGGGTTTCCATAGTTTTGCTCTCAATGCCTGGTATTGTAAGTTTTGCTGTATATATGGGTGAAGTGTTTGTGATGTTGCAATATGCTTCTAGCTGTTCCCATTCATCCGGATTGTTGCTGGTTACTTCTTTATTGGCTTTCATAAGTTTTTTTGATAGGTGATTGAAGCTTGGTCTTTTCAGTCTGTTTTTTGTTAGTTCTTTTGTTTTTTCATGCATAGGGTGATGTTTCAGACGTCTAAATTTTTCTGTCATTATTGTGATTTTCTCATCCCTGCGGTCTGTTAGGTTTTGTAATCCTGCTGTTGCTTCCATTGATGTTTGTGCTCCTTAGTCCTCCTGTTATGATTCGGAGACCTGCATTTTGAATTTTGTCCAGCTTTTGAAGATTGGTATTTGCTGCTGTTGCATATGTGGTCAATCCATATTCCAGAGTTGGACGAATGTGACCTACATAGACTTGTCTTATGGTTTTTATGTTGGCTCCCCAAACTGTCCCAGATAGTTTTTTCATTATTTGTAGTCTGCGTGTGGCTTTATTTTCTGTCTCTTCAATGTGTGATCCCCAAGTAAGTCTTTTGTCAAATTTTAGCCCCAGGTAGACTGGGGTGTTTTCTTTTGGGAGTGGGGTATTGTCTAGAGTGAGAGTATAATTTTCAGGCTTTGTGGAGAGGGTGAAAAGTGTAGTGACGGTCTTACTTTTGTTTATTTGAACACCCCAGGTTTTTGCCCACTCTTCAACTTTGTTTATTGCCTCCTGCATTCTAACTTTTGCAACTCCAATGTATTCTGATTGGGTCCAGATAGCAAGATCGTCTGCATGGAGAGCTCTATGTACATATGGTGTGAATAGTTTTGGCAGATCGTCTATAAAAACTATAAAGAGTGTGGGGGACAGAATTCCTCCCTGTGGGACACCTTCTGTTATGTTGACCATTTTACTTTTTATTCCCTGGAGTTTGACTCTTGCATGTCTGCCTCGTAGGAAGCTTTTTATCCACTGAAACATTTTGCCTCTGATTCCTTTCTGGGAAAGTTTTAGCAATAGCCCCTCTTTCCAGACTTTGTCAAAGGCCTTTGTGAGGTCAAAGAAGGTGGCTAGGAGTTTTGATTTTTTCTGGAAAGCATCTTCTATTTCCTGGGCAAGGTATGTTGTTTGGTCCTCAGTGCATCTGTGTTTTCTGAAGCCTGATTGGCAGTCATCTAGAAGATTGTTTTCCTCCAGGTAGTTTAAGAGTCTGTTATTCACCATTTTTTCCATGACCTTTCCTAAGCAACTAAGTAGACTGATAGGGCGGTAACTTGTTTTGTTGGTTTTTGGTTTTCCTTTCTTGGCAATTGGAATTATTTCTGCCTCTTTCCATTCTTCTGGGAAGATCCCTTGCGCCCATGATTCATTAAAAAGGTCTAGGATTCTGCTTCTACCCACAGGACCTAGGTGTTGGAGCATTTCATTTGTGATTCCATCGGGTCCAGGGGCTTTCTTCTTTTTTAGATTTTGAATTGCCATGTTAAGTTCTGATTTGTGAAAAGGTGAGGTCATTGTGCCTGGGCAAGGTTCATGTTTATTTACAAGGTTTTTTGTCTCTCGTCTTACTTCAGCAGTTCTTGTTCTAGTTATCTTAATTTTGCTTTCTTCAGCATAGGAGTCTGCTAGAATATTTGCAGCTTGTGTGCCAGTGTAGGACTTCCCCTTGTCTTCTATGATGATACTACTTTGGGGGTTGTTTTCTTCATTGAGACACTTGATAAGTTTCCACATTTTTGTTGAGTCTTTTTCTATGTTGAGTGTTGCTGTTTTTTCTTTCCAGCTGGATCTAATGCTGTTTAGCTTTTCTCTCCTGAAGATTGCTTGCAGTCTATTGTGTTCAATGATATTGGTTTCTGTTGGTCTAGATTCCATCTTGGATCTTGCAGCAGAGGCTTCATCATGCATAGCCTGGAGTTTTTTGTTCCAGAAGGGTTTGTAGTTTTGTCTTCTTCCTCTAGGTATACTGTTGTTGGCAGCTTCCAGGATTATTCCTGTTATTAATTTTGCATCTTTCCGTATATTTCTTGCTGTAAGATGTGTTAGTAGTTTTTCCTCTGTAAGGCGTTGGTAAGTGTCCCAGTTAGCCTTTTTGTAGTTCCAGCTAGCGATTTTGTGTTGTTGCTTTTCTGTCTTGTGGTTCCCTTTTATTGTTAATATTACGGGCTTGTGGTCACTCCCACCAAGCTGTTGTGCCACTACTCTTTCTGTCACACGTTGGATGTCCTCTGTTGCAATGGCCAGATCTGGAGTGCTCTGAGATTTCCATCGTCTGGAGTAAAAGGTTGGCTCTGATAGATGTTCATTTATAAGGATTAGACTATTTTCTATCATCCAGTCTTCTATTTCTTCTTCTCTCAAGTCCATAGTTGGGTAGCCCCAGCTTGGGGAATGACTGTTGAAATCTCCAACTATAATATGATTTGATGATGTGAGAGGTATTGTCCTGAGGTGTAATTTTATGTTGTTTGGGCAGTAGAAATTTGTGATAATCAGTGGTTCTGGGGTTGTATGTAATTTGATGGTGAGATGTTCTGAGTCCTCTGGGTTACGTGCGATTTCTGTAGTAGGTATGTTATTTCGTACCATTGTGATGATCCCTCCTTTGTGGCCTAATCTATCTAATCTGAAGCATTCAAAGCCTCTGATGGAGAATCTGTTGCTGTCATTAAGATGTGTCTCCTGAATGCACAAGACATCAATCTTTTGCTTTTGAAGGAAATTCTGCAGTTCTAATTTCTTCTTATCCACACCCTCACTGTTCCACTGCATAATTTTGATTGTGTTTTTGTTGTCATGATTGGTTTGGCCGGTTGCTCTACTCTGTTTAATCCCGGGTCCCCGATACACAGAGTCATCATCAGTAGCTTTTGGTGGACCCATTCGAGGCTGGGGGTCCGGAGCTCCTCCTGCCTGGCGATGAACCACAGGGGCAGCCCCACTTCGTGTAATAAATCCGAGCATAATCATTAACTGTATAATGCGTACATGTCCCATTTCCATTGCTGGGTACCCACGCCTATTCAGGCTGACATGTTCCGTCTTCGGTGAGGGAAGTTATGGAGTCTTCCTATCCATGTTCTTGGACATCCTAGCACTGCCCGCAAGACATCGGAGGTTTGTGGAGTGGCCTTCTCCTATTTTACTGTCAGGGTTGTCTCCCATAGCCTTTCCATCTCCTGATGGTGACTGCAAGGCAGCAATTTTTTTTTGGGGGGGGGGGGGAATAAAAAAAAAATCCCCCCCTTCCCCAACGCGCTCCTGGCATGGAGTTGATTACTCCACGCCAGCTGCGTGAGCTTATAGCGGCTCATACTCGCTTGAAGCTGCCCGTCACTGGACACATGGGGTATTTCAGTGGGGATATCAGCACCGACTGATATCCCGCCCCGTCCTGGTAGGCAACAGCACCGGTTTGGTCCGCGGCTGCTTAATTGCAGCAAACACTCCATATATGGACATTTATGGAGTGCCCTCCACCATCCGCCACCTGTGGACGCGCCTGGTAGGGGTCGGTAGCCCCCCCCCAGGGATTATGAGTCAGCTTTCTGGATTAGATGCTTGGGTATGTACACATATTTATGTTGTTCCTGTGGCTTCTTTGGTCTGTGATCCATCTTTTACATGGTCTGCCTCTGGCTTTATAGCCATTATGTCTGTGTGTCATGGTCATCTGTTGCATGATGTCTGATGGTAGTCTGGAAGTGTGTGAAAACCACTTGATCTGTTTCAATACTGGTATTGTTTTGGTTATCTGTCTGATGTTATCGTTTTTAATTCTATCTCTTAATAAAACTCTCTAGTATTCTTCATAGACAGTTCATTTCTGTTGTCACTATTTTTCTTTTGTCTTGTGCTGTCACTATCCAGATTTGGCACTGATAGCTCAGTGATGGGATAATAATAGTCTTGTATAATGCAACTTTAGTGTCTCTGTTTAAATTTTTGTTCTTAAAATTACATGTCATTTGTCTTATAGGATCTGGTACGTTTTGTTGCATCTATTTTGTATCTCTTTATTGTTTTTCCCTTCATTCATTATAATGCGTCCTAAGGTGAACTCCTTAACTTGTTTAACGTGTTTATTATCAATGGAGATAGTGATATTTCTTTCTTTCTTTGCTATTGCCATTATTTCGGTCTTTTTCAATATTAATCTTCATGTTGAAATGTTGTGTGGGGTCTGTTAATATGTTCCTGCAATTGTTCTGATGTCGCTACTAGTACTTGATCATCTGCATAGAGTAGTTCATTCAATTTGTCTTTCATGTTATCTTCTTTGTTGATGCTTGTTAGATTATAGATGTGGTTGATATATGTTATAAAAAGTAGAAGGGAGATGACTCACTTCTGGTGAACCCTTGATTGGATTTGGAACATATTTGACACTCCTGCATTTGCTCTTACATGGGCTATTAGTATAAATACTCTTGCATATAAATGTTCTGGTTCTCCGTATACTGATAGTGTTTTCTATAGCTGTTGTTTATGCACTCTGTAGAAGGACTTTCCTTGATTGATGAATGCGATGTATAATTCTTTGTTGTTTTCTGTGGCTCTTTCTGTTAGTTGTCTAATTGTAAAGATAGCATGCGTACAGCTTTTGTTCCGACGGAAAACCATTTGGTTGTTTATAAGTTATGGTTCAATGTATGATCATAATCGTTTTTCTCATATTTTGCTAAAAATTTTTCCCTGTGTGACTTAGTAAGGATATCCCTCTATAAATGTATACATCACAATTCGGTTATTACACATATTCTATCAGTCCTGACCAATTTGTTGTAATGGGTTTCCACTGTATAATGTTGCATGGTAGTAGGTCTAGTATTCACAAGTGTTTTCCACCTGACTTCCATATATTGGAAGGAGACTTGGGCAGTCTTAGTTTCCAGCCTGTGGAAGCTAAACTAGCCCGATCTTCATGACAAGGATGGCATTCAATAGAGATATCTACCAATAACTTATATCTCAATTGTTAACCATGGCCATCGACATTATAAGGCCTGCTAGATCATTGGAAATCATTCCTTCTAAAATGACACATTTGAATTTCTCCTCGGTTTTCTTTTGTCACTTTGTGTCAACAGCCAATGAAATTCACCAGAAAAATCATGTGCTTTGCTTTAGATAGATGATCCCCAGATGAAACATCAGGTCTCTTTGTGGATGGTCACAGAGTATCTCCTGAAAGACTAATATCTATAACAAAATAATACTCCTGTTTATAAATAACATCAGCAACAACACCACCCTCTTCCATCACTAAAAGGAAGCCCCAACAAAACAATACATACCTCTCCCTACCCATCACTAAGGTTGAAAAGGATGCATACCAGAAGATTGGCTACACAGCTACCTTCTCCCAGTGGTAATGCCAGGCAAAGACACCTCTGACATCAAGAATTATCGTATCATCAGCTTACAAAATGTCTACCAAGGTGCTGGAGAGGATAATCGCTAGAAGACTGGCATTCATTTTGGAAAATAGAAACCTACTTCCTGACACTCTAGGTGCATACAGACTGAGGAGAGACATGACCACAAATGCTGCAACCCTTGCCTATGACATCTACGAGGGATTTTAGGCAAACGGAGAAACAGTGGTCGCCACAGTCGACCTAGAAGATGCTTACAACAGAGTCGACTTTGGCCAGCTAATACATCTGCTAAGCGAAATCAGCATCGATTTGTGGACAATTCAATGGATATCAATGGTGTTAATGTCCAGACCTGTTGCTCTGAGATTGGGATCCTGGACATCAGAGATAAGAACTATAGCACCAGGATTACCACAGGGATCGCCACTATCACCTGTATTCTTTAACGTCTACACATACAAAATAGCGTAGCTTCAAGACGCTGGGCCCGGAAGGATACTAACATATGCGGACGACCTCTTGCTGTACAAGTACAGCAGAAACAAAAGAGACACATGACTGATGGCGTCCAGCGTAATTTAGAAAATTTGTTGCTCTGGTGCACTAAGTACAGGGCAGTCATCAATCCCACCAAGGCAAACATCATCTGGTTCTCACTGAACAACAATATAGTCACAGACACATTACCAGCAGTCTCCTGCATGGGCATCAACATTAACAGAGAGCAGACTATGAAATATCTAGACATCACTTTTGATAGAAGTCTATCATTCATGAAACGTGGACAATATCATTCAGAAAGCTGGGAAGGGTGTCAGTGCAGTAAAAATCATGGCATCTGCAGAGATGCCGCAGTGAACCCTTTTTCAGATGATGCAGGCAGTGGTATTGTCTGTGTTGGACTTTGGTTTAGGTTTACTGACACTGTCGCAAACACAGGTGGATAGATTGGAGAGTTCAAAACGAGGCCAAGAAATTTGTCCTAGTATGCACAAGAGATACACCTATCATGACCATGATGTTTCTCCTAGACCTACCGAGCATCAAATCAAGACATAAAATAGCCCAGGTTAAAGAATACTTCAAGGTTGCCAACAATGATCATCACCTCCTATACCAATCTCTAGACAACACACAAGGAAGGCATATCTAGAGAGGAAGGTCCTGGATGGCAGAAGCAGAAGATACCCTACTCAGCGTTTGTGAGCTGGAGGAAGTAGGAGGAGGCCGTGAATGGGTGACATTTGGCAAAGAGAGAAAGTTATTGACAACAGTGGTGATACAGATGGGAAGGAGTGCTGCGACTGGGCTGCCAACAGAACAGGGGGAATGATCCAAGAACTCATACTGCAGTTCTCGAAGTCACATGATATAATAAATTTACACATATGGCAGCTGTGTACCGCACTACAACATTGATTATGAGAATGAAAAAGAGCAGTGATGGCTGATCTTATTTGGCTGGCTCTTCAGCGTATCAGTTGTTGAAAATGCTACACTATGCACATCACATTTGTAAGGTTTCTCTACTGTATGTGTTCTTTTGTGGGTCTTCAGGGTACCAGTATCAGAAAATACTATACCACACACACATCACATTTATATGATTTCTCTACTATGTGTTCTTTTGTGCTTATTCAGGGTACTACTTGAAGAGAACGTCAAAACACAAACATCACATTTGTAAGGTTTCTCTCCTGTATGTGTTCTTTTGTGGGTCCTCATGGTAAAATTTTCAGAAAATCTCACACCACACTTGTAAGGTTTCTCTCCTGTATGTGTTCTTTTGTGCTTCGTCAGGTTACACGTTTGAGAAAATCCCAAACCACAAACATCACATTTGTAAGGTTTCTCTCCTGTATGTGTTCTTTTGTGATGTTTCAGGGTACCAGCTGCAGAAAATGAAACACCACAAACATCACATTTGTAAGGTTTCTCTCCTGTATGTGTTCTTTTGTGATATTTCAGGGTACCAGCTGCAGAAAATGAAACACCACAAACATCACATTTATAAGGTTTCTCTTCTGTATGTGTTCTTGTGTGATGTTTCAGGGTACAGTTTCTGAAAATCCTACACCACAAACATCACATTTGTAAGGTTTCTCTCCTGTATGTGTTCTTTTGTGCTTCACCAGGGTACCAGTTTCAGAAAATCCCTCACCACACACATCACATTTGTAAGGTTTCTCTCCTGTATGTGTTCTTTTGTGCTTCGTCAGGGTACCAGTTTCAGAAAATCCCACACCACATTTGTAAGGTTTCTCTCCTGTATGTGTTCTTTTGTGACTCTTCAGGTGACCAGTTTCAGAAAATGCCACACCACAAACATCACATTTGTAAGGCTTCTCTTCTGCATGTGTTCTTTTGTGCTTCATCAGGGTACAAGTTACAGAAAATCCCACACCACACACATCACATTTGTAAGGTTTCTCTCCTGTATGTGTTCTTTTGTGGGTCATCAGGTGATGAGATCGAGAAAATCCTACACCACAAACATCACATTTGTAAGGTTTCTCTCCTGTATGTGTTCTTTTGTGCTTCGTCAGGGTACCAGTTTCAGAAAATCCCACACCACACACATCACATTTGTAAGGTTTCTCTCCTGTATGTGTTCTTTTGTGTTTCTTCAGGTGACCAGTTTCAGAAAATCCAAAACCACAAACATCACATTTGTAAGGTTTCTCTCCTGTATGTGTTCTTTTGTGCTTCGTCAGGGTACCAGTTTCAGAAAATCCCACACCACACACATCACATTTGTAAGGTTTCTCTCCTGTATGTGTTCTTTTGTGGGTGTTTAGGCTACCAGTTTGAGAAAATCCCAAACCACAAACATCACATTTGTAAGGTTTCTCTCCTGTATGTGTTCTTTTGTGACTCTTCAGGTGACCAGTTTCAGAAAATGCCACACCACAAACATCACATTTGTAAGGCTTCTCTTCTGTATGTGTTCTTTTGTGCTTCATCAGGGTACAAGTTACAGAAAATCCTACACCACAAACATCACATTTGTAAGGTTTCTCTCCTGTATGTGTTCTTTTGTGGGTCATCAGGTGATGAGATCGAGAAAATCCTACACCACAAACATCACATTTGTAAGGTTTCTCTCCTGTATGTGTTCTTTTGTGATAATTTAGGCTGGAAGTTTGAGAAAATCCTACACCACAAACATCACATTTGTAAGGTTTCTCTCCTGTATGTGTTCTTTTGTGTAACTTCAGGTTATAGGAATCAGTAAATTCTACACCACAGACAACACATTTGTGAGGCTTCTTTCTCGTATTACTGTTACTGACTATCTTAATGTTACCATTTTGAACAAATCCTTCCCGACAAACATTACCTTTATGTTTTGTCAAACCTGCCCCAGAAACATCACATTTATCCAGATTCTCACAACTTACACCACACACTCTATGCCTAGTACCTTTCTTAAAAACACACAATTCACTTTCTGACAGTCTGCAACATTCTCCATTATTGACATTCAGACTGTCCTCATTCTGGACAGTCTTACCAATGACATCTTCAACCATGACTTGTTCTCTAATTGACTCCCTTAAGTCATTGAGTTTATGCTTTCTTGATGTCAAACACAGATCTTCATTTTTGTTTTGTGATTTCATTGCTGTGTTTCCTTTGTGTTCATGAATCATCTCACAATCTCCTGTCTCATCCAATGTATTCTTCAAAATGTTTCTAATATGTTCTGGAAGATTCTCTGTGAAAACACCAGCCTTTACAAGTTGTGAATGTTGAACACTGTATACACTTTCTACTTGTATTTTCTGAACACCAGTCTGAGAGTTGATGAATTGCTCCGATGTGTCAACACTGATCTCTGAAATATCCAAACAATGATCAGTGACAAGTTTTGAAATGTAAATCATAATAAATATAACAACACAAAGCATTTATATTGAAATAATGTACAACATAAAGACAATAACAGTCAATGATAGATAAAACACTCTGTGTGTACTGGTTGTGTGAGTGGAGTGTTGTAAAGAATGAAACTTGTAGAAATATTTCAAACCATCAACACATATTGGGAATCTAGACAGACAGTGATACGCAATACTTCCATTACATGTTGTCTAGAGCTTCTTCCATCATGTCTGCCGTACAAATACACTTTATATGGAAGTACAGGTGTGAGGGAGAAGTACATCGAAGCTGTCATACTTCTTTGGAGTAGTTCTCATGTCCTTGATCCCCACAATATTACTTACATATAACACAGGTTTTTGGAAGTTCCACTTGCACATGACAGACTAAAACTAAGGGTTTATGAGGTATAATCAAGAAAACATACAAATTACAATACACATTTTCTACGTTTCGAACCGTTAGATCTTTCTCAAGAATATATAAAACAAACAGTGAAAAACAATGAACACAGTAAAAACAATGTTACCACCACAGAGGCACTAGATACAATATTGCCAAGTAAGCAATACAAAGTTCAAGGTGACAATTTGTTAATAGTGTATCTAGTGCCTCTGTGGTGGTAACATTGTTTTTACTGTATTCATTGTTTATTCACTGTTTGTTTTATGTATTCTTGAGAAAGACCTAACAGTTCAAAACATTGAAAATATCTTGTGTCTTGTAATTTGTATGTTTTCTTGTTTACACCTCATAATGCCCTAGTCTTAGCGATAGTCTGTTGTGTTCAAGTGAAACTTCCAAAAACCTGTGTTCTATGTAAGTAATATTGTTGTTACGTTTCACTGCAATACTACCTTATATTGATTGATCTCCACATGGTACTCAGTTCTCACATATGGCTCCCAGTAGTTGCCAGCAAGTAGAAACACTCCAGTAATTACTGATGGGAAGGTGATACCAGGTGAAGGCAACCGAAATAGTCTGGTCTTGAGGTAAATATAAAGAATGTTTGCCTAAGCATGCAAAGTCTGGGTACGTTGGACAGTGCAGATGAAACATCCTGTAAACTTCATCAGGTTGGAAGGTACTTGCCAGCAGAGTGTTGTAGAACACAAAAGATTTATGAGATACATAGAAAACTCTGGTCATTAACTGTATCATGGTACATCTCTTGTCGTCTTGATTTATCTTGTCACTGTTACACAGTTGCATCAGGAAGAGTGTGATCAACGAATGATGCAACTCTTCCACACTTTAAACAAAAGTTTAACTCTAGTCATAATTCAACTATCATCATTCATGATTATGTTGTGACACAGCTAGGTATAGAGTACAGTAAACACTAGAGCTGAAGGAATGATACAAGAGCTTATAGGAACATTAGATAGAGATCTAGTGCCTATCCAACAGCAATGCCAAGTGTGAGAATGAAACAGAAGTGGAGACAATGGTTCTCATTTGACTGATGACACAACAACAAACACACACAGTGATTCTATCATACTTTCAGAGAATGCTATAGAAAATTATGATAAGAAATGAACAGAAGGCAGTAGCTGGAATACGAACCAGGTCCATTCTGCTAGTGCCTATTGACCTCACAACTTAAGTCAAAAACATTTTACAAATTCTGCGACACACATCTTGTGTGCTTGAATTAGGAAAGCATGTTGACTCAAGTTGCAAAATAACAGGAGAGAGCTGCACTGGCTTGGTTCAAATCCTGCCTACTGCTTTAAGATTTTTTTCTGCAATTCCTGGAT
Organism: Meghimatium bilineatum; assembly: GCA_034231615.1. Taxonomy (NCBI): domain Eukaryota; kingdom Metazoa; phylum Mollusca; class Gastropoda; order Stylommatophora; family Philomycidae; genus Meghimatium; species Meghimatium bilineatum. The sequence goes on along the minus strand of CM067318.1, from coordinate 51,822,131 downwards.
GTTTCCTATTTATATTATTTATTTGCCCATGCTAAGAAAGTAGTGGTTTGTTCTCAGCAACATCCAAGGTGTTACAAAGATCTACTGTCCAGGTCATGCAGGAGTGATACGAGACAGAGCCATGTTAATTAAGTCGATTATTAAACTATAAAATGAAGAGGAAGCTGATAGAGACAATGTTCATGTTCAGAGATTGGTTTACAATTAGAAAGTTAGAGGGAAGAAATTGCTTCCTCTCTGGAAAAGATCAGAAGATGGATTACCAACAACTGACTAGTACACTTGTAGACATGAGGAGGGAGAGCAGTCGAAACTAGACAGCCGGCAGCCCTGAACTAAGAAGGGAACAAATTGGTAGTCAGATACTATCAGACAAAGACTGCCCTCCAGGGTTACGTAACCCAGTCTTATGAATAAGCAGTCCTGGGGAGAATGTAGACAATTCGGACCATGATGTTAATGACTCGGCCAGTTATAGACAAGCAGACAAAGGCATTGTTCATCTCTGCCATTAACAAAAGATCTCAGTCGTCAGGACATTTCAGAAGCCAGCACAAAGAAACTGTAGACTTCATGTCTAGGGAAGTGCAATTCCCATTGGCACTTGACAGATGAGAATTCCATTGAAGTAAATTGCTGGCTTTTTTCTTTCCAAAAAGAGTAAATTTTCTTCCCTCTCCTCTAATCACTTCCATTTCTGTCATTCTTTGTATGTGTACGTTTTTAGTCTCACTGTCAACATCTTCATGTTGCAATGACTGTATGACTGTCAACATCTTCATGTTGCAATGACTTTATGACTGTCAACATCTTCATGTTGCAATGACTTTATGACTGCTTGATTAAGTTTTTAGTCTCACTGTCAACATCTTCATGTTGCAATGACTTTATGACTGTCAACATCTTCATGTTGCAATGACTTTATGACTGCTTGATTAAGTTTTTAGTCTCGCTGTCAACATCTTCATGTTGCAATGACTTTATGACTGTCAACATCTTCATGTTGCAATGACTTTATGACTGCTTGATTAAGTTTTTAGTCTCACTGTCAACATCTTCATGTTGCAATGACTTTATGACTGTCAACATCTTCATGTTGCAATGACTTTATGACTGCTTGATTAAGTTTTTAGTCTCGCTGTCAACATCTTCATGTTGCAATGACTTTATGACTGTCAACATCTTCATGTTGCAATGACTGTATGACTGTCAACATCTTCATGTTGCAATGACTTTATGACTGCTTGATTAAGTTTTTAGTCTCGCTGTCAACATCTTCATGTTGCAATGACTTTATGACTGCTTGATTAAGGCCACTTTATCTCTTTTCAGTATACTACCATCAATTGCAGCATTATCTGTCAATTAGCAAGCTCTTTCATTTCCTCTGATCCAGCTTGACCCAGGCAGTATATTCATATAATGCTCTGTACAATTAAGTTGCTCAATAATGTAAATAATACTCACGTGGAAGACAGGTAATGGAGTTCTAGTTCTAGTTCAAAAAAACTCTGAGAATCTGGAAACTCGATTTTTGGAAGAATCGTGAAGGCATAGGATGCAGGGTGGGACACTGTCACAGCAAATACTCTGCCACAGAATGAAGGATCAAGGCCTGCCTCTTGAGTGCCCGTAACCAGCTGGAAATGCATCTCTGTTAACCCCCACCTGAATCCCCAAAAGCAAAGACTTTTCATGGAGAATTCATGAGAACAGTTGACCACACAACCAGTTTCAGATAGAAGAGAACATCGGCATGTCACTCTCTGGGATGGAGACAGTCATATCGCACCAACGATAAATGCATAATAGTAGGTGGGCTAAACCCCGGTGTAAATAGAGAGAGATTTATAGAATACTTCAACTTCTTCGATCAATATATATGGTGAAAATATTCCTACCCCAAGCCGTAGGAGACGTTTCATGTTTGTAGAGTTTAGTAGCAAGGCAGGAAGAGATAGATGCTTGAAAAATGCTGAGTTTATTCGATATCAAAAAGGAGTTGAAGTTGACAAGGTAAGAAAGAAGAAACCATGGACTACATTGCAAAGTTTACATAAAATCAAGAAACGTAGAGGCACTGACACAAACACTCTAAAAAAGAGGACACCGTTAGCGGACAGAACCGAAATAAATCAAAGTAGGATGCACACCCTGAAAGCTAAACACAGAAGCAGGATAGAGCCTAAAGGGGCTAATGTAGGTACTGACACAGAGTATCAAGACATGGGAAAGGGGACGGTCTCAAGAGCAAATAAAGATAGACAACTCCTGAAAGACAATAGACACTTTCTCAAACAAATGGATGTAAAGCGTGCCGAAATAGCACACTTGAGAGATCGCCTAACGGAAAAGAATGATAACTTCAAGTGTTTGAGGGAGGAAATTCGGAAGAAAAGATCCACTGTCAGAGAGACACGAAGGTTGCCTACTGCACTTTCAGGGGCTGAAACCCCAGTTCAGGAAAGGAACGTAATCTTGGTAAGCGACGAGACTATAAAGAGGCATGGGCTGATGACTGTGAGTGAGGCCCATAGCCAGGACATAAGGTCTCTTACCAAACTTAGCAAGCCAAATGGAGAGAGAGTGGAGTTCAAAATATTCACAAAGAATTCATGAGGCAGGTGTGCCTAGATGCAATAGAAACTGCATTATCATAAATTTTATATAGCTATGTTGCTATTTTTATGGTTGCATGTGATATCACCCGACCCTTGTAAATAGATAATTTGTAATCATGTAGTAGAGTATCACATGGTCACAGACTCGATGAAAAACATGGGAGAGAGAGTGGAAGGACCCTTGTCAACTATGGACAAATGACCTCTGAAAAATGTATGCCAGTCATTTCTCTCAGTTACAGACTTAAATTCGCTAAGATAAAGGCAGGCACACAAATTTTTGTGGGATTGGTGTGAGTATGGTACTACATAAGGGCTGAGATGGACCTTGTATGATGGCACGATATAACGACACAGACAAGTCGCTTGAAGATACAGTTTTTACATTTTGACTGCAAAAATGTAGAATAAATACGATAAGAAGGAGAATACAGGAGCTGTTCAGAAAAGGGTGAGACATGTCTGAGAAGGACCCTAAACAGATGGCCATAACAAAACATCACAAACAAATAGATAGAGGGCAGGTTTCTAAGACTCTAGCGCTAAACGGAGGACTGTAATATATTCATAGAAGATATAAAAGGGCTGTTAGGACAGGGTAGACTGATGTCTAGAATCCACACATAGTCCGTCTGAAATTGTTGTTACACGGGAACAACCAGAGAATAGGAATCAGCAAAAGACAATTAACCTTTAGAGCCCTGGCTTAAAATTACAAAACTTCCCCCAGGGCCTGACTTATTTTTTGGAAAATTTGCGTTATTGATGGTGGGTGTTCTGAAAACGTCATAACTTTTTTGTTTTAAAAGATATCAAAATAATTTTTGCACATCTAAATAAAGGAGTAAATAGTGAATATTATTGTGTTTTGTTGTTGTTGTATGTGTGATATGACAGTTGTGAGCAAGTTTTTAAGTTGAAAATTCTGGCGAAAAACGCAAAACGTCATTTTCAAAATCGCAAATATATCTTCGTGACGACCCTAATACATGAGAAATGTGTGACAATATTGATAAAATCCTCATAAATACCTATACTTATTGTATATATATTGTTTTATATCCAAACTAATATAATATGAACTAAAAAAACTAATAAAACGTGAAGAAATTGCATATAACGTCCGTCCGGTCAACACTAGGTCTATGCCGAAACGCAGCGTAATTATTGTCCATGCACACACGTGTCACCCCTGATACATATTATTTTTGTGCTTTTTAATGAATACACACACATTCTTATCAAATAACAACATATTAAACACAAAAAACAACAATTAGAACATGTAGTCACTATCACTTACCCATGCCATGCGGTACTCAATTTGATAGTAAAATACGGCCGAAAATGGCTAAAGTCGCTCTAGAAATTCGTTGACAAATTCAACCGGCTTTCTCTCTCTTACAATCGTAATGAGTAAAGGAATTTGACCTTTAAACTGTGACGTATTCCTAGCTTCGTGTTGCGGGAATTCTACGTCATATAAGCTTTAACTTCGTGAAGTTCCGTGCTCGGGAATGGAGCGATATCGTATGGCGCGTGATTGCGACCACAGGCAATACGGGATGCACACGCAAGGTGCATTGTTGCGACCATAGGGGCCTAAAGGTTAAACTACGTAATGTAAGAACGTAACCTCTCACCAGAGAGAACAATTTAACATTCTGTGCGTTGCAAAAAACTGTGACAGAAAGTTTTGACATATATACTGTGATTGACATGCCACAGATTACCTATAGCAAGATGCCACAGTGAGGGGCGTGGCTAGGAATTTAAGTGAGGAATGAGACAAGAGTATCATAAGTGGACAAGAAGATTAGGGCTGGAATTTAGTACCTGTCCATAGGGACAAAAAAAGGGGTGTTTGTTCGGTTTTGAGCAGTAAGTCGGAGATTGGTTAGAGAGAACGGTCAGACAGAGAGAGTGAGCGTCCACCACAGGGCACAGTTGAAAATCTACAGGGCCTGTGTTAGCCGTTGTACAAGACGGCTGTAAGGGTTTCATGGGAAACCCAGATAGGACTGAAAGGAGATTAGTACAGACAAGGTTCGAACATCAGCTTGCAGGACTTAGGATTCTTGGGTTCAGGAGAACCAGATATTTGTCGGTCACCGGTTTGGAACGTCGAGTTCAGTAAATTACTAGTAGTGACTCAGACATAAGATAAGCTAGAATACAATCAGTTCACAAGTGATTATAGAGTTCAAGAGACGGTTTGAAGTCTCTGTGATTTCTTGTGTTTAAAATGAATATTTGCTAGATCATGCAGATATGATCTGGATCACTGGTAACTATTTCTTTGTCATTGTAAACAAACTTTGTTGGCTATAGCTTGAGAAGAGGGGCCACAAATATACCCTGAAACTTGGTTTCATGCTTTGAATAAAATTATACGTATATCACGAGAGAAATATTTGGTTGTATTAGTTCACAGGTCAATAAGGCTTCTCAACGTCACACACATTGTGACTCACAGTTGTTTCCCAGTGAGTCGGTGACGCATCTTTACATTAATGTCACACTTGGTCACACCTAAGGCTAATGGGAATTGAACCTGTTTATAAGTGGATTCAATAATTTGAATTCCTAGAGATAGTTCATCTCTAGCATACAAAGCAAAACAGTATATGAAATTATCAAACAAAAAACACAGAAGACATCACAAAATTATCGGATCACACATCAAAAATGAATAATATTTACCTTCTTTTATATATCCATCAACTCTACATAGACCAGGCTGCATAACTTTGTGACATCCTGACACTTCATTGAAATTTTCAAACTGACTAAGCTGAATGTTGACATCTTCATTGCTGACTGTCTCTTCAGAGATCTGAAATTATAGCAAGAATATATGCTAGTTTTCTTCTGAATAAAGAACATTAGATAAGACAGTGATGAGAAGAGATAAGGATGAGTTAACTAGGCCAGTCAGGTTTACACTCAAAATAATGAAGAGGATGCTGAAAGAAATAATGTATATGTTCAAAGAAAACTAGAAATAGAAGTAATTTGTGAAAGTGCATGCTCTCTGTCCAGATTTGAAGAACTCACAACTGACTGGTACAATGATTGTATATAGGTCTAATCTTAGATGACTGGTGTGCTGAGCACTTATCGAATGTCCCCAGTGCCATGATGCTGGTTCCTAATCAAGATTCAAGAGAAAATAAAATTCAGATGTGCTAGGCCTACAAGGCGCATAACGGTGGCACAACGTAATCACGCTCCTGGTGGAAATCGCACGGATATCCATGCTGGTTACAATGGAGCGAACGCAAAACAAAACAAACAGACAAGAGAAAATAACGTTAAATAATTGGTACTTTACAGGGAGCAGGGTCTAAATTTTTAATGAAAAAACCATAACAGATCCTAACCAAACACAATTTTGATAAAGATGCATAATCACCTTGCATATGACACAGGGGTGCGGGAGGGGGAAGGCTCTCAGTATATTTTGTGCAGAACGATGCATCAGCAACAGAATGAGACTTTCTAAACTCTGAGCCATAAAAGCTGAAACGCATAATATTAAAAAGATGTAATGTGGAAACTTCTCCTGTAATGAACTAAACAATGCAATATGCAGATGACACAGTGCTCATATCAGAAAGTAAACAGGAGCTACAAAGACTTCCTGCTACTTCATTACAATGTTAACACTGACTGTATTCGAGCTGAATTTTTTTTATAATTACATCTGCCAACATAAACTTAGGAGGAATGAAAATTTGTTTGTTATCTGATAACTTACTAACTCGGTAAAATGTGTTCTTCTTCTGCGATCAGTTTCCTATGCAAGAAGTTGGGTCGCCTCCATGAAATCATCAGCAGGTCCTCACGGATGCCCCACAGTTTTACCTTCAGATCTGTCTCTTAGGACCATTATTTAGTTCTCACATCATCAAAGAGTGGGCATGTCTGCAGAAAGTGTTCTGGAGTCTGGGAACTTTTGACATAGGCCTTGGTCAGTTTGGATAGCCTTCATTTTGTGGAGATGTGCTTGTAGCCTGCAGTGTCCTGTGCTGAGCCTACAAATTTTGGTTTGCTGTCATCTGTTTAGCTTTAGAATGAGGTTCTGTGGAAAGTTGCTGCCTGTTCTCTGACTCCATGTATGTTTGTATTTTCTTTTGATGAGTTTTTGCTTCAGTCAGTGATATTCTGTGCCGGAATTGTTCCTTTATGGAATTTTCCATTGTTAAACATACAGTTGGAACTAGTTTTCATATCCAATCCGTTTATTGAGATCTAAAACACTGTGAATGAGATTACAGTGAACCAGGACTAAAAAAAAATCTGACTGCACCTTCTAGTGACAGAAGTAAAGTTTTTCTTTTTCACAGCATTGAGGATTGTGCAAGACATGGCAATGAATTGTTACAGGAGGGCCACATCATTTTCTTGATGCTGATTTCAATATCAATAGTAAAGTAATATTTTTATAAATAATGGCCATTTTGATGGCATGCAGTCATTTGGGATGTGTGGTCAAATAAGACCTACTAAGACCTGCTCTAAATTTTAAAATACTAGATGATGCTACAAAAAGAAATGAGCTATATAAAAAAAAATGACACAAGCATTTCTAACAATACCAATATGAGACTAAACATCTCAAAGGATTGGGACACTTTCAAACATGCAATGTTGAGTAACTTACTTACAAAATATATACACGGCAAAAGGAAACACACACAAAATACTAAATAAAAAAGTGCACGGTGGAGTGATGAAATAATGAGGGTTATTCAAATGAAGAAACTATTTCAAAACATGGCCAAAATCTACACAAGAACACTACTCACAATATAAACAAGCAAGGATTAACGCTAAGTGCATAATAAAATAAGCACAGTCTAACCCCTGGAATGAATATGGAGAACATCTTTTCAAGACAATTTGGAAAACAAGATCTCAAGAATTTTTCTAAAGTATCAAATCAATGAGAGTAAGATGAAGGCTCAAAGATGAAGGCTACAACCCCTACCATACTCATAAATGAACAAAAACATAATCCTATACTGAATAGCCTAGAAAGGAAAGAAAGATGGTAAGAATATTTTCACGAGTTATACAATCCCAACATAACAACAGAGTATAATTAAATTCGAATAAACCAAGACATCGCAGAACCTGACATACTAAATCAAGAAATAGAAGCAGTATTAAAATCTAGCCCCAATAACAATTACAGGGAGAAGATGGTATAACTAACGAAGCAACAAGAGCATGCAAGGAAATGGGTGTAATAGCTAGCAAATTCAAAATAGCATGGGAAGAAAGAATAGCATGCCAGAAGACTGACAAAACTCAATAATAGTACCAATATTGAAGAACAAAGAGAAAAAAAGAGAATGCAAACTATACAGAAGTATCTCCTTACTAAGTCACACAGGAAAAATAAATGCCAAAATATTAGAAATACAACTAAAATACATCACAGACCAACAATTCAGACCCTCCCAGTTTGGATTCAGGAGAGAAGTAAGTTGTACAGATGCTCTTTTTTCCTTGAGACAACTAAGTGAAAAAGCAGGAGAATAGGATCAAGAATTAAACACAATATTCATAGACCAGGAAAAAGCATTCCATAAAATCAATAGAAATGCTTTATGGGAAACATTAGAAAACTGAAATCAAAGGTCAGTCATTAGCAAATATAAAAACCCTTTACCAGAACTACCAAAATTCAGTAAGAACTACTGATAGTCCTTAGTGATAATCCATCTTGTTCAAGTAGTCCTTAGCAATAGTTCATCTTGTTCAAGTGAAACTTTCAAAAACTTTTGTTCTGCATAAGTAAGAACTACCAATGGAATGACTACATCTTTTGAAACAAAATTAAGGGTAGACAAGAATATGTGCTTTCACCTATATTTGCTAACATATACATGAACAGAATAACAAAAGAATCAGAAAAAAAGAAATTAAACAGTACAGTAATAAGAGAAGAATCTGAAGAGGAATTAAATAACACAATCAACGAATTGCTATTTGCTGATGATCAATGTCTTATCTACGAAGAGCAACAGCAGTTACAAAATCATATTAATGCACTCATGACAACATGCACCAAGTATGTGATGAAAATAAATATGCAGAGAACAGAAGTAATGAAAATCAGAGAAGAGACAGATGATAAACAGTATTTTTATGTCAACACAGCTATTAATGTCACACATGGATGTTGACAACAGCCCAACAGAGAAAACTTACAACATGTGAGATAAAATGCAGGAGAAATGCCACAAGAGTGACCAAACTACTGACAAGAACATATAACATAAAAAGATATGAATACAAGGTCAAAGGGACACCTAGAAAAAGATGAATAGATAACATCTAGACAACCCTGAATAAATACAGATTTAACATAACCAAGGTGACACATCTGACCTTGGATAGACAATAGATCAAATAATACCAACATAAATAGCTGCAGACTTTGATGTGATTGGATGTCTGCATATATATATAATGGTGGAACTTACCCTTTACATAGAGCCCATCTGAGTAGAAGGATTATTATTAACCTTTAGGGCTCTGAATTAAAAATTAAGAAACATCCCCTTGGGCCTGAATTTTTTTGTGGAAAATTTGCGTTATTGATGGTGGGTGTTTTGAAAACGTGATAACTTTTTTGTTTTAAAAGATATCAAAATAATTTTTGCATATCTAAATAAAGGCGTGAATAGTGAATATAGTCATGTTTTGTTGTTGTTGTATGTATGATATGACAGTTGTGAGCAAGTTGTGAAGTTGAAAATTCGGGGGGAAAATCGCAAAACGCCATTTTCAAATCGCACATGTAACTTCTTGACGACCCTAATACTTGAGCAATGCGTGGAATCATTGATAAAATCCTCATAAATACCTATACTTATTGTATATATATTGTTTTATATCAAAACTAATATAATATGAACTAAAAAAACTAATAAAACATGAAGAAATCGCATATAACGTCCGTCCGGTAAACACTAGGTCTATCCCGACACGCAGCGTAATTATTGTCTATGCACACACGTGGCACCCCTGATAATATTATTTTTGTGTTTTTGAACGACTACACAAACATTCTTATCAAATAACAACATATTAAACATAAAAAACCACAATTAAAACATGTATTCACGATCACTTAGACATGCCACGCGGTACTCAATTTGATAGTAAAATATGGCTAAAAAATGGCCAACGTCGTTCCAGAAATTCGTTGACAAAACCAGCCGGTTTTCTCTCTTCTTGCAGTCGTAATGAGTAAAGGAATTTGACCTTTAAACTGCGATGTATTCCTAGCTTCGTTTGGCGTGTTTTATACGTCATTACTTTGTGAAGTTCCGTACTTGGGAATCGGGCGATATCCTATGTAGCGGGATTGCGCCTGCAGGCACAATGGAGCTGTGCTCATAGGCGCATTATTGCGACCGCAGAGTCGTAAAGGTTAAACATTGAATATCTCTGAGAGTTGGAACATTCTAGGCATGAGAGAAAACCCACCCACTACCTCCAATGTACATAAGAAACAAGAGTTTCATAGCTTGTAATACATGGGTATCAAACAATCAAACAATTCTACAAATAAGGGTAGGAGTAGACAGACTGACTACAATGACCAGTGATAATTGAATGGACCATCTTGATATTCTGAATTCTTCTTGATTAGAAACTAATTGCTCAGCAAGTGAGGCATTCCCATAAGTGTTCCACCCTCAGTTCCAGCAGCCATCCCAATGTATGTAGACTCAGAGTCCCGGTCTGGTGTTAATTGTGTGATCTTCGTGGCCTTCCAAAAGAATTAATTTTCCTTCCCTCACCTCTAGATACTCCCATTTCTAACATTCTCTGTATGTGTACGTTCCCAGCCTTGTTGACATCATCTTCATCTTGAAATAAATTTAATACTGCCTTGATCAAGTCTGCTTTGTCTCTTCTCAGAATTGTGCCGTCTACCGCTGCATTGCCTGTCTATAAGTTGGCTCTCTCCATTCCTCCGACCCCAGCATGACCAGGGCAGTACATCCATGTAATGCTTAGGACAATTGAGTTGTTCAATAAGTCCCACCATTCTTTTCTCAGCATGACAATCAATACAAGGTAACTGCGTGAAACGTAACAATTAGACTTACGTAAAACACAGGTTTATATTCCGTTTCAATGGGACACCACAGACTATATCTAAAACTAGTGGGTAATGATGGGCACACAAGAAATCATAAAAATTACAATACACAAAACACATTCAACGTTTCAACCAAAAGGTCTTTATCAAGACACAAACAAAACATCAAAAGACAACGAATGGAAAAATTATCACAACGTCCAACGGAAATGATATGCCGGAAGGTCTCTAGATGTGACATTGGGATATGCTGAAGATTTCTCAACCAATTTCATGCCATTTCTGTAGGCAACAAAACCCCCAACCACTTTTATTTGTGTTTCTGTTAATTGAGCCATCTAGTATATAATTACATCTTGTGGTTTCGACTGTAGCTGGCAGAGTTCATGCACTGTAACCTGTGCCCTGACGCCTGTCCATTTTCAGAAAAAAATATATGATATTCTAATGTAATCAGAGAGTATTTTGTTTTTCTGTATCAATATGATAATAGGACTTGGAAGTGAAATATTGTGTTATCAAAATTGAATGGCATTCAGAAATAGAATCAAATATTAATCAACACAGATTGGAACAATCAGTTGCCATGTTCTGAAGGATGTAGTGAATAGGAGATCAGACTACCTAAGGTCTTGTCCAGAAAACAATGACAATAATGTGGTAAATTAATAACTCATTAACTCTGGAACAAGAAATCTTCCCTGTGTAAGAAATCTACATTTTTTACTTTTAGTACATTCACATTGTTTTTGCACACAAAAAATAAATCTTACCTCAAACTTTTTTTCAAGTTTGATAAAGTCTGACAGGAATGGTACGTGTTTAATCTGGAGATAAACATTACAAGAACATGTCAAATAATAAAAAAACATGTAACAAACTACACTGGCACAATAACACATTTTTCTAATAATTATCACATTCATTAAATAATCATCACTAAACTAATTATAGTATCCAAATAGTATTTAATTGTATTCACTGAAGGGTTGGTTGAAATATAGTGGTTCAGTCATTTGTCTTGTGTACAAGGAGTAGTGGGTTCGATCCTGGGTTATGATGTCTTGTTTACAAGCACACTTTCTCAGAGATCCATGTGGATTATTGTTTTAATCTATGCAGTTATGTGCTATGAGTGGTACTCTCATAGCTAGTGTGCTGCTAGAGAGGTGAAGTGTATATTGTAAAACGCAGTTATAATGAATTCAAAAGCCTGTAAATCTTATGAATTTCTCATACACTGACCTACACATAACATGAAAGCATTACTAAATAATTAGTGAACTATATATCATATTCAAATATTATTGATATTTAATCATTGATCTACGAAGAATTCGAACTGACCACAACAGACTGAGAAATCACATGTTCCGAAAGCTGAAGATCGCAGAGACAGACTTGTGCAACTGTGGACTGAGCCCAGAGACTGCAGAAGACATTCTTCATGCCTGTCAACTCTACCGAGAAGAGAGTGAGAAAATATGGCCTACTGACAGACTTGAGGGGTTCCATGGATGACCTGAAGCAAATCACACAATTCATTGAAGCTATTGGTACCGTAACCTGATATCTGACTGAAGAACGGTGAAGAAGACATGAAAACATCATAAGATTAGCAAATACACTGTCAATCCTGGATTATATCAGAAGACAACAAAGTGGTTTTCACATGCTTTAAGACTACAATCAGATTCATTCATTCATTAGGTCAGCTGGCTTAGGCAACCATGACTCTCCACAGCTCTCTTATCTCCGGTATTATGTATCAAGATCGTTGTTGTTTCTCTGCCATGACAGGTTGTTAAACTGTCTAATATTTTCTCACGTTGTCACACTGTGTCTCTGTTGCCTTCAATCGTGCCTGTTGTAACTGTTCTCCAAACCTGCCATCTCATAAAGTGGCTAAAAAAATGAAGATTGTCTTTTTCTTATATTATTGATTAAAGTCTGTTTCGCATTTGACTCTTTCAACACCTCCACATTAGTTTTCCTGGCAGTCCATGGTATTGTCAGCATTCTTCTGTAGAACCACATCCCTATTGCCTCTAATTTCCCACTTTCCAGTTTGTTTATTGTCCAAGATTTGCATCCATATGTTAGTAAAGGGGTTATATATAGCACTGCAGTAATCACTTTCTCACCTCTAATGATAAGGTTATATTACACAATATATTTTGAAATCCGCCGCCCAGAGCATGAGGAACGTGATTTTCTTTAAAAGCCAGATTTTTAGTTTTCTGAGAAAATGTTATGGCAACTGGTACTAAGCTAAATTATTTAACTTCCTGTTTCTGGTATTAAAATGTAGACAGGAGATGTGTGATTATGATTTGGAAATTGGTATGATCTCTAGCTATCCGCATAGAGGTGAAGCGACATGACATTGAATCGGGATTTTATACCTTTACTTCAACGTATATTCAGTGAAATCATTATTTATTTCGAATTTAAATTGGAAATCTAAAGAGGTAAGTACTTCAAATAGTTTCATTAAAATAGACCACGAGGCTCCACAAGGTTTTCACTATGTAAAATTTATAATATTTAACAGCTTTCGATTTATCAAAAATACAATAGGCCTAGCACTAGGTAGGTCTAAATCTGTCTTAATCACACGTCTTGTATCACACACACAAACAAAACTGACACCAATATATGCAGAATTTAATTCTTTATTTATATGTGGAAATATTATTTAAATATCTGTTACAGTGAAAATGTTATCGTGATTTAAAAACAGCCACCAATGATTGCGGAACATTTTCACAAACGGATTCCGCTGCGGCAGGAGAGAAATTACGTAATTGTAAACACAGCGCGCTAAAGGTTAATTCTTGAAGGCCTTCCTCAATTTTAGCAATCAGAACAGTGTCATCTGAATATTAAATTATTTATATTATGTCCTATCATTGATATTCCTGGAATATCGACTATTGCACACATTATGTTTTCACTGTATAAAGAGAACAGGTCTGGTGACTGTTGATCCGTGTGAATTCCTCAGATTCCTGTACCATACCAGGCTTTTGTATAAGGATGGAAATTTCCTGCTGACAATTAGCCGTTAACTGGTGTTACCGAGACACCATTTTTGTTGAGGGGCTGTGAGCAAGTGATAGAGATACAAATGGGAGGAAAACATAAGATGGACAGTATATAGTCTATAAGAATACACAAACAAGACAAAAGAGATATAGGATTTTGAATGTCCATTGCAGTCAGCTTTTGGTGGGTGATGGCATTTGATAATGATGACAGCAGGTGATGAACTATCACAGCAAATTATCAATACGCACTTAAAGTACCAAATTTAACTTATGTCTGACTTCATAAAGCCCTTTCTATAACACTGCAAACCACTGAGAGTTGGGGTAGAAGACTATTTGGTCTGTACCGTGTTAATTCCGCCAAAATGGCCGACTAGAACGAATGTGTTCTCTTTTCGGTGCTCGATTAACGGTTGTTACTTCCCGAAAGTAATGGCAACCTACGGGAATATTGTGCCTAGAAACTTCCAATGGATTAATCGAACTTTTTCTTTATGCAGACAACACAGTGCTTCTTTCAAATTATATAAAGGGATTGGAACAACTAATCAAGAACACAAAGAAATATAGCAAAGCACAAAATTTGTATTTAAACATGCAAAAAACAAAAATCATGACTACAGATATAACAACACATCAACCAAAAATCAGAATAGACAATACCGAGATAGAATGTGTTGATAAATTTGAATACTTAGTTGCAAATATCAACAGTGCAAGAGACTGCATAGCAGCAATAAGGAAGAGATTGGCAATGGCATATTGCAAAATAACAGGGCTGAAAAACATATGGAAAAACAACAAAATAGAAACGAAAGTGCTAATGTTACGAACTTTTATTTTTCTAGTTGCAACATATGACTGTTCTTCTTCTTTCGTTCACTTGAAACATGTCTATATCTGTAATTCTGTCTCCTTAATAAAACTCACTGTCTTTTGTAGTTCATACAGTGTCCCATAGAGTTTTGATTCCAGTGTTGTTTCCTCTGGCCAATATGTCTGCCTCAGCATTTCATGCTTAGAACACTCTTGAAGTATATGTTTGGCACTCTGTGCTGCCTGTCCACATGTACACATGGCTGTGTTGCCAATCTTGAACTTTGTATACATGTGACTGCGGAGTCGGTTGTGTCCTGTTCTGAGACGTAGAATTATAACTTGTTCTGGTCTGTTCATAATATGATAGTCATCTTGTGTTGGTGTTTGTGGCTTTCTTATTGACTTGATCATCTGTTTTTTCTGATGGTAGGTGATTGGTATATCTGGTTGGTCTTCGGCAGCACCTTCCTTAGCCAGTTGGTCTGCTTTTTCATTTCCTGGTATTCCACAGTGAGAGGGTATCCACTGCATGGTTACCCTATACTGGTAAGACAATTCGCTAAGTAGTTTTTTCAAGTCTGTTAGTTTTTCAGACTGGAGAGCTTGAAGCACTGACCTTGCATCTGTCAGGAATACCACAGGCTGTAGGTCAGAGGAAACATATTGCTGTGAAACATGGACCCTAAGTAAAACAGCGGCAAAGAGGATCAACACCTTCAAGCTGAAATGCTACAGGAAGATACTTAGAATATCATGGAAGGATAAAATCAGAAACTCAGATATTATAAACACATTGAATATTCCAGAGTGTTGGTTACTAAACACAATAACAAAAAGAAAACTACAACTGTTTGGTCATATAAAGAGACACAACCGTTTAGAAAGACAAATAATGGAGGGGAGAGGAGAAAGGGCAGACCAAGAAGATGATGGACTGATGACATTAAAGATAACATGAACACATCGCTAGAAAATGCAATCCACATCGCCCAAGACAGAGAGAGGTTCAAAGAGTTCATTGGGAAGACAACGTTCTGGAAGGAATACGTCACATGACACACCATGTTAAATACATTTTATAGTAACCAAAAAATCTGCCCTACACACCCCCACATATAAAACTTAGAAACATAAACAGCCAAGGCTCTAATAATCAAACACATTGACGTCATTACCTACAACATTCTTCTTCTTCTTCTGCGTTTGTTCTTAAACTCCTGCAGATTAGCAGGATGTAGTCCGGAGAACGGAATGCGTTGTGTCATGGCTTACAGCATTGCTATGATATCTGCACCTTTCGGCCTGACACATGCGACTTCAGCATGGATTTGGGTCACTCACCCTATATGGGATGGGACAGCCAACTCCATCCCATAACCTCCTTAGTCGCCTTTTACGACATGTTTGAAAGGTAAACAGTGTTGCTACTCTTTGCTCCCCTTTTGGACCCCGGCAACACACAGGCGTATCTACAATATCATTTCCTATAAACATGTTGATCTCATCATCTATCAAAGTATTACCATTAAATACTCACCTCATTCTCATTATTTAGTTCCAGACTTATTCCTGCCACTAAGTGTGGGACAATGGAACCATTATTTCCCTAAGCATGATCAAATAAAACAGACAAATCATTGAATAATGAGGTAAATGATAATCCTCAAACATAATGTCATACACTTGTAATCACAATGTTTCAATGCACTTTATAGTCACTATCCATCTTTATAACTACATACACTTGTAATCATTATGTCTCTATAATTGTTTTATACACTTGTAATAATTATCTGTCTCTATAATTGTTCTAGACACTTGTAATCACTATCTGTCTCTACAATGACTCCAAAAACATGTGTAATAGAGTGGGGTGTGGCAGTCTGAAAAATAGAACAGTAGGTTGGCTGCTTAGTCAAAATTCAGACAGAATATCTGACGGAACCATATGTACGAGTAAAGTGTAGTAACAATATTGTAACAAACCTGCCTTCAGCGCACATTAAAGCATTTTTAAGAATGACAGTCTACACGAAGCTAATAAAGCAGATGACATAAGTCAACATGTAGGCCGATGTAGGATGGGTCTGACAATGGGCATTGTTTGTATCCGACTGTGGAGACTCATTCGGCCAGGTATTGACATACAAGATAAAAGTATCCATCACGTTGCCTATTTAATAACAATAAGTGGTAACGTATAAAGACGTGTCTGTCACCTCGGTGGGAAATGATACATACCAGTAGCATGAACAAAAGATTTGCAGAAGGAATGTTTGGAATATGTGAAACCTGATGGCAAATTGACCGGGGAGTATTATTTTCATGTGCGTAACGTGCTGTCTTTAATTAAATGACAAAGAGGGCGGGACTTCAAAATGGATGTGAGAATGTCAGGGGGAAGCATTTTGATTGGTCAGAAGTGTTTCTAAAATACTGGGCAACTCTGCATTTTCAGGAGTTTGGACTAGGACCAAGAAGTCTGGAGACTAGGTCCAGGGACTAGGAAGTGTAGTTATAAGTTATAGTTATAGAAGTTTAGTTTCAAAGTTGTAGTTAGGAAGATTTAGGATAGCTTGAAAAGCTCCCAGTTGAGAGACAGATTAAGTTTCTAGGAAAGCCTGTGAACTAAGAAATGTTTAATATTTCTTAAGATGCTGTACATAAAATTACTGATGTCGCACTCCTGGATGTTGTGATGAAGCAATAAACAGGTTATGTATGTGAGAAACCTGGTTGTTGCAGTATTTGAATACATCAATGGCTAATGAATTTCACAACTTGTGTTGAAGATACGTAAACTGGTGGTGGTACCATCTTTTAACACTGTCATACTAGAGAAGGCATGACTCATATCACGATAAAACACTGTGATACATGTAATCATTATCTCTCTCTATAATCATTCTATAAACATTATCTGTCTCTACAATGACTCCATACATTTCTAATTACTATCCATCTTTATGACTCCATACAATTGTAATCATTATCTGTCACCATGACTTCATGACAACAAAAACTCTAATAATGACATTTTATAAAAGTGATAATCTCTTCAGTTTTGTCAAAGAATTTACTAACTATTCATTCAGAATGCAATGGCAACCTGCCAGATGTAAATATTGCCTACAAAATCAATACAGTCAAAATATGCTAGACTGATGACTATATCCTAAATATGATATACTACAAACCTCAATTTTTTATATCTACAGCTCTATCACAAATGTGAATCTATATCTATAAATATATCACAAATGTGAATCTATATCTATAAATCTATCACAAATGTGAATCTATATCTATAAATCTATCACAAATGTGAATCTATATCTATAAATCTATCACAAATGTGAATATATATCTATAAATATATCACAAATGTGAATTTAAATTTATCACAAATGTGAATCTATATCTATAAATCTATCACAAATGTGAATCTATATCTATAAATCTATCACAAATGTGAATCTATATCTATAAATCTATCACAAATGTGAATCTTTATCTATAAATCTATCTCAAATCCTAATTTATATCTATAAATCTATCACAAATAAAATATTAAACTATTTAGATATATCTGTGATACCAAACAAAACCAGTATATACCTGATAAAGCTCTCTAGTTTCTGTTTGTTGACTCATTTCTTCTACTGTATGAATACTTTCCCTAAAATATCAACTCACCAGAAGTTTGACTCAAATTAATTTTTTAATCTGAAAATAAATATTAAAAATATGCTCAAGAAATATGTAAATTATACCAAACAATGACTCCAAAGTTGCAGAGGATTTACTGCATTTGTGCACAGTTTCATGCAACATACACCAACAAAGAAATCAAAGAAGACTTGAAATTGAGATAACTCTAATGTCCAGATTGAACATGATACGGAGAAGCAGAATAAGTACAGCAATGAAGATCAACATTCTGTAAATCATTAATAATACATGTTCTTTTGTATGGATGTGAGAGTTACAGCCGACAGTGACAGAAAAATTAGCCTTGTGAAAACAAATCTTACAGGTAAGTGTTATGCATTATTTGTACTGAATATTAAATATATATATATTATATGGATAATTTAGCAACTGTGTTTTATTATCCACTATAAGCTTCAAGGGTACATTACGTATACAGATGAAATTGAGCACCGTTATAGTTTAGCTCAAATGGAGAGCACTGGAACTTGCCAATAATCTTAAAAGTTCTGTGGTCCAGCAAAGCTATATGATTGGTTACTCTTTAATCTCTGACGCTGCACAAAGGTCAAACAAATGTAAACAAATAATAATAGCTCTAAACTGTAGGAAAAATGTACTCCTATCAATTGATGTTTACTCTGTTTTAATAGATTCATTATTATTTCTCCTTGTCTATCTACAAATGTCATTGATACATTTGTCTATCAGAAATGACGAAAATTGATCCATCTGCCTTTCTGTTTTTAAAAACGTATCCATCGATTGATTGTCAATAACAGCTGTCATGAGAATGAAACATCATTTATATAAAAGGACAACTATATGACCTTTGGTTTCTGTCTGTGTTAGCTCAGTTCATTGCGTTATGGCATCCAAGTACATGCTACTCCTCAGTTTTTGTGTGTTGGATCCCAGAGACAATGCATGTGTTTTTTTCCCTCAACATGTATACAAAATGACAATAAAATCGTAAATACATCATAAGTTTAAATATTCACGTCTGTTTTTTGTTTGTAATAAACGTATCCATCAAATATCATAGGCCCATATGTACCTGTAAATGTACATAGTATGTTAAAGTAGGGGCATAATGAATGAGTTTTTTTGTTAGACTTAGGCCACTTCTAAATGTTGGACCACCGAAATATTAACAAATTAAATTGTACACATTGTCTAAGACAGACTTTTCTTGATCTGTCTGAAAGTTCCACTCGATATTCCAGCCACTCAGCAGTAGCAATTAGCAGTTTCATTTAGTGATGGCATCATTTGTCATGTTTGAAACTAGATTTATTAACCTTTAGCAAGCCAGATTAAAAAAATAAGAAACGTATCCCTGCCACCGGATTCTTTTTTGAAAATTTGCATTATTGATGGTGACTGTTTTGAAAATGTGATAATTTTTTGCTTGTTAGAGATATTTAAATAATATTTGCACATATAAATAAAGAATTGAAATGCATATATTGGTGTAATTTATGTGCGTGTGTGTGTGATACCAGACATATGAGAAAGTGGTAAAGACGTTTTTCACAAAAAACATATATTTTATAACAAATAAAGAGGAAAAAAATAAGAAAAACATAATAACTTACCTTACATATCGAATTCCTTAGCAACACTGTCAACTAAATCACGTAAATCTGTTGTATTTATGTTCTTTCACTGCGAAATTATCAAAATATAGCCGGGGGAACTGTATAAAACATGTAGATTTGCAGTAAAATCGTTCTTTGAGCTTAGGCATAGAGTTATTTTTTCTGCCACTTCAACATATTCTATATCAAACGTACAAGTCCCCAAACCAACACGGCATTCTGTATATTCACTGCTGTAAAACTAAATAACCTAATAATCCATGATTCAAGCCACGATTCAATGTTATTTTATTCGAAATACGATGAAATAAAGGTCTATAAAACCGATCCATCATCATGGCATCGTACCGGTGTACAGATGTGGTCAGATTAATTGCTCTTAAACTTTTACAAATAGCTAGCCATTCTTAAAAACGATCATTTCGGAAGTGGGGGATGTACCGGCTTCGATTGCGCATGTCCCCAGCTATGTGCCCGGACTGTGGTACGTGTAAATCTCCCGATATTATCGTTGGGTGGGCCGGGCCGCCAAAAGCGCGCGCGGCCATTTTGTTTCTCAGCGGCCGGGATTGATATAGGCTTGGTGAAGGTTAAGTTCTGTAACCATTTTTCTTTTTACATGTGTAACTTTTAGGAGGGTAAAACAATGCCCAAACCAGATTTTAATTTTTTAAAACATCAACATTTGTTTAAATTATGCAAATTAGCTTACATTTATTTTGAATATTAATTAGTTGTACATGTATCTGAGAATCACAGTAATGTGTCCATCTGAAAATTCCAGAAATGGGATCAACATAAGCGTCTTGTCTTCGCGAACAAAAGAATGTATAGTTTGTGTATAGTATTATTTTAAATAATTAAGATAATTAAGAAATTATCAGCTTTGGCTACATTTTGTGGGCGCAACTACGGTTTAAGTCTTCACTGTGACCTTCGTTCTAGTTTTGAAGTGTGGGCGCAACTACGGTTTAAGTCTTCACTGTGACCTTTCTTCTAGTTTTGAAGTATTACCTAACCTTTGCAGCGTGATTAGTAGAATTTGTATTTAAAAATCAAAATAATGGCTGCCCTGACGTCACATCCGACAATCACACAGTTCAACTCTAGACACAGATGAACTTAGGGCCTTTGCATAATCTGTTTGTTTTCCACTTTACACATTTTTTACAATTTCCTATTATTTGTGGTGAGCGATCAGTATTTCTGCCCGCTAAACACGGAGCGAGGTGCGCGCACACATTAGAAATATTATTTCTAATCCTAACCTTACTCTAAGTACTTACCCATAAGCTTGCCAAATCACACAACAAAGGTCAGAAAACACATCGAAACTAGAGCAAAGGTCACAGCGGAGAACTGTAATGTACTTCAGCCAAATTAAGGTATATTAGTTGAAAAGGCATATTTCATATTAGTATTTTATAGGGTTTAGTATTTCTCATTAATGTAAAAAGATCAATCATATCAAACATTAGAAGCAGACAGTCAATGTTTCTAGGGCATGTGCTGAGAAGAACACAGCTTGAACACTTAATAACCACGGGAAAGATCAAAGGGAGAAGAGATAGAGGTCGACAAAGAGAAAAGTTACTAGATGGGCTTGTATCGTGGCACGGTAGAAGCTCACCAACCGAGCTTATTGACAACACAAGAGACAGAAAGTCGTGGAGAAACATGATCGCCTACGCCAGTCGGCATGGCACTTGATTGATTGATTTATAGGGGTTAGGATCAGTTATAAATGAAAAAATAAATTAGTTTACAAATTATAAGCGTGGTTGAGTCAATTGTGTCAGGATATGTGATGTCACCCTGTCAATAATTTCATTGTTGTTACAAAGATATCCATGACGTCTGCTACTTAAAAATGTAAACAATGTGTGCTATTTATTGAAGACTTAAAACCGTAGTTTTACCCATTTTGTGGTTTATTTATATTTTCCTATATGTTTCATGTAAATTATTTTGATGTCAAATTCATTAGAAAAAAAAATCATAACTTGTTTCAGGATTAACGTACAGACTTGGTTGAGGTATCATTGAATCACAATTTTTAAGTTGTAATTATGTAGCACTATTTTGAAAATTGTGTCCACCTACCGACATAAATGATTGCAAAACTGCAGTGAAACTATCCACTTTTATAGACACTGAAGTTGTGTATCATGATGCAATGACAAAGACTTGAGTCAGTGATATATCGCTACCCGCTTCCATAGTTTGACCAGCGGAAATTGTCACAAAAGGAGAGGTCATTCTTGGCGGGAAAACCGCATGTGCTAAAGTTATGATGTCCAACTAAGTCAATAAGCTGGACAGCTTGCCCAGAACTGAGAGGCTTACAGACGGGCACATTGAAGCAATAAATATTTATTGGTAAATTAATGAGTTGCACTGTTGTGGAATTACAAACTAAAAAAACTACAGAAGTACGGTGCCTAGTCTAGTGATTCATTTCTGGGCAGAGGAAGAGGCCGCCCAAGACGGCGATGGAAAATGATATATCTGAATGTTTAACTCTTTCCGGACCAATCGCCAGTATACTGGCTTTATACTGTGGGTCTACAGGACCAATCACCAGTATACTGGCTTTGATCAACGTCTTAGATTGATCATATATTGATCAGTTATATTTCGTTTCTGCGGCAGAGAAATCACCATTATACTGGAACTCTCAATGCGAACAGACATTTCCACAAGAAATGAAGAATAAGAAAATAGCTGTCAATCAACCAAAATGGTTCATAAATGATGAAGATAAAGTTATGTGTGTCAGCTGGAGAGATAAAAAATCGAAGAAACCTTGCCAACTGGTAACAACATGTGGAAGCGCAACATGTGAAATTAGAATTGAGGGTAGGAGCGAAGTCTGGAAACCATCACCCATTCATAATTACAATATGTCAATGAATGGATGTGATAGAGTAGATCAGATGATTTCATATTATGGAAACCACACAAGAAAAACAGTAAAGTGGTGGAAAAAAGTATTTATGTGGGTGTTGGAAATAACACAACTCAACGCCCACATTTTATACACACTTAGCCGCCCTTGCGCAGAGAAGCCTATGCCCCTTTCAAACTTCAAGGACATATTAATAGAGGAGCTATGTAGTTTATTTGAATTAGAGGCACCTAATAACATTGATGCTGCTTTATTGTCCAAGCCAGGAAGAAAAACAGTAAATACAGAGCTTGAAAGGTATCAGGGAACCACCCATCTCATTGACTCCGGTGGAAAAGACAGGCAATGTGCTCATTGTGCTACTAAGCAAATACGAAAGCGCAGTAGCTACTACTGCATAGGATGTTCACATAAGCCACATCTGTGTGCTAAATCATGCTTTAGGGAATACCACACAAGATGATCTCATTTGTAACAAATAAAAACTTGTAAATAATAAAGCGTGACTGGATGTAAATATTTTCATATTTTTATTGCTTCTGATGTCATTCAGAAAAATGTACATAACTTTAACATTTATTGATATTTATTCATCAACTAAACTGCATAATGAAGAAAAATGGATATATTTGTGTAAATATTCTTGAAAAATGGATATCAATAATGATAATCATGGACAAGTATGGATACATTTGGGTAAGTCACAATATTTATACTAATAAATTAACATTTTATTTTTGTGTGTTTTACTAACTCTAACCTTGTGAAGTAATCAAATATCATCAATGTACTTATATATTCATATTCTGTATCCATTCCCCTTTCTAATGATATATTACACATACACTATTTATCAATATTAGTATGTCAAGTGATACAATGAAGAACACATGTAAGGAAATTCTTCTACCCCTGAAATATTTTCATATTTTTATTGCTTCTGGTGTCATTCAGAAAAATTAACATAACTTTAACATTTATTGATATAAATTCATCAAATAAAATGCATAATGAAGAGAATTAGATATACTTAATGTAAACATTCTTGAAAAATGGATATAATCAATGATAAGTATGGACACATTTGGGTAAGTCACAATATTTTAAATTTATACTAATAAATTTACATTTTCTTTTGTAAGGAAACACATGTAAGGAAATTTTTCTACACTTAAAATTTAATCTGGTCCAAACCTAAAAATACTCAGGTCCTGAAAGAGTTAAACATGTCCATTGAGGAGGCAGGTCAACTCTCCCAAGATCACGATGTGTTCAGAAGGTCCATAAAGAAGACTACGTTCTCATAAAGAAGAATATGTGACATATTATGTCACACGATGATGTGAAATTTTAATTTTGTCAGTAGCATCGTTCCACTCAACATTTAGAAAAAACCCAGTCTCGAAGACAAAAAAACAACAACTCAGTTCTTGTACATACAAGTAAAGCCTGTATTAGTATAAAAACTTCCATGAAATTCATTACTGTATGTTAACCTGTAAAAAAAGTTCAACGAGGCTATTTTGCATCTTATTCTTCGTATTTTTCTTCTCTCTAATAACCAGCACGAAAGTTCGTGAGATTTCTGTTCTGCCGGGGAGCGTGAAGTACGTCGTGCTGCCAATTTACAGCATAGCTGCATTATTTGCATCTCGGGAGGTCCAGAATATAAGATTTTATATTGCCTTTAATTCGGGTGGATTTCCTTAATATGTGACAACCTTTCTATCTGTTGCCAGATCCAAGTGACGTATATGTCGACTTTTCGTCGCAACAGTTCATCACCCACTGTTCCCACTGTTATAGTAGCTCAACAGTATAGTTGGGTCCGGGTTCGTTCGCCCTCTTAGCTGAACTATCATTCACAGACATTGTGAACCCCTCTTCCAAGTCTGAGGTATAGAAGCTTCTTCTCGAACTGAACAATACTTTAGTTCTGATTTCCATGAAGCGTTTTTCTGTTCTTTTCACACGTGACGCTATTCTCTCATTGTACTCAATATGTTATCCTTATAAAGACTAGCACGTGACTGTCGATATTGATGATCATATGTACTCATTATCATGACATTTGCATTTATCCGTCCCTCCAATGCATCTGCATTTTTGCTGTCCGAGCCAGGATGTCTTGTGCCACCAGTTCGCTGCATGTATTGGCGCAAATATGTCGGAGATATTGCTTGCCTATTTTGCAATCAATTATCATTTTAGATTCAGCATATACATTAGTGGATACGGCTGCCAAAAGTGTTGACCAGAAACAGCACGAGCATCTGCATTTCTGTTTTGTAGGTGCACTACAAGTAGGTACTTTTAGGATCATAGTGAACAACTCGAAGGTTTGGGATTTGACCTGTGCATCTCAGGCACTCACTTCGTCCGCTTGTGATGGCCTTTCATTCCATCGCCAGAAGCAGCCTATGTATTTCTACTCTTTGCCATTGCGTATATTGGCAGCCATCATCTCCCATGTGTTGTATTAGTAGAAAAAAAGAGAGATATATAGGTATACAACATAAACCCAAAGGCAGGCCTTCCATTATGCCACATAATGGCTTGTGTCATGTGACGTATTTCTTCCAGAACGTTGTCCTCTCAATGAACTCTCTGAACCCCCCCCCCCTGTCTTGGGCGATGCAGCTTGCATTTTCTAACGATGTATTCATGTTATCTTTAATGTCGTCGATCCATCGTCTTCTTGGTCTGCCCTTTGCTTGAGAAAAAGCTAGATTAATCCTTTGGAAGTTTCTAGGACAATATTCCCGTGGGTACATGGTAGATAACCAAAACAATACCAGTATTGGAACACATCAAAAGACAGCAGATCAAGTGGTTTTCACACGCTTCCAGACTACCGATATATAGCATGCCACAAATGGCCATGACACATAGACATAACGGTTATAAAGCCAGAGGCAGACCATGTAAAAGATGGATCACAGAAATCAAAGAAGCCACAGGAACAAGCTTACAAACAGCGCACAAGAAGGCCATCTTCAGAGAACTCTTCCACCCCTGACGCTGCAAGGCAAACAAGAGCCACAGCGTATAGATAGATAGATAGATAGATGACAACTTTCTTGACACATTCTCTGAGATGATTGATTTCTTTCGTAGACGTTCGTTCCCTGACAGTGTCGTTTCATCGGCATGGCTTCGTGTCCGTACGTTATTGCGACTTGATACTTTGACTAATACTCAGGGTACTTCATCCTCCGTTGATAGAGTTAAACTTTTCATCCCCATAACTCTACTGTCCGTCGAATCTTGTTCAATCATTATTCCCTTTTCCAGTCTCAGTCTGACTCTGAAATTCGTGCCGCTTTCCAGGACTTTCCTTTTATAGACGTGACAAAAGTCTTAATGACATCTTGGTCCACAGTCACCTCAGGTCTTATATTTCTGAGCACGTTGACACTATTCATTGCTACACGTGTCCCTATTTAGTATAGATCAGCTGTTTCATTTCCTAAGGCCACTTTCACTATCGATTATGTCTTTACATGTGAATCTCGTAATGTCATTTACGTTATCATATTTAACTCTTTGTCTCCGTAAGATTTGACAAAGTTTTCTTGCTATGCCGGAGCAATTTCTTTCATATTTTTAGTACACATTGATAGTATTTTTCCATTTTCTCCCTCACTATTCTGTTCACATGAACAATTCTGACATTCAAATGTTCAGAAATGGATAGATAATAAGAATCAGTTGAGTTTATTTGCATTTGCTTACACAAAATATTGTGTTAGTTATGAAAAATTTAAATAAAACAATATAATGTTTTGAAAAAAACAACATAAAAATGTCTACATACCCAAGCTTCTAACCAAGAAAGCTGACTCATAATCCATTTATTTTGAAATAAAACATATCCACATACACCCTGAGCCATTTTGAAATACACACACACAGGTATTTATATACACATAATTAATAATAAATGTCACCTTGACCTGACATCAGCAAAATATGCAATTTCTTTCATATTTTTAATACATTTTGATATTTGTATTTTTTCCATTTTTATCCCTCATCATTCACATGAACAATTCTGACATCAAAATGTTTAGAAATGGAAAGTAGTAAGAATAGGTTGAGTTAGTTTTTTAGATTGTTTTAGTTATGAAAAAATTAATTTAAAAAAAATTGTGTGAAAAAAAACAATAAAAATGTGTACATACCCAATCTTGTATCCCAGAAAGCTGACTCATAATCCATTTATTTTGAAATAAAACACATCCACGTATATCCAGAAGAACTTTGAAATACACATGAGTATTGATATGTACATTGTTTCTTATAAATGTCACCATGTCTTAATTTTTAATATTGCATACAAAATATGCAATATTAATAAAATTTACATTTACATTTTAGTGTCCCTGACTTATGTACATATCCTTGGAGATATATATATATATATACATATATACAAGTTATTATAATTTTATATACAGGTCTGAATATTTAAATCCGCATGTGATATTCCAAAAAGCATGTTTTTGGATGTAGATTAGGCTGGTCACTACATGTATTGCATATGTATTTGACGCGGAGCCTCTTTGCTGGTGTACTGCAATACACACAGTTGCGGTCCTTTTCACTAAATGCAAAGCACTGGCAGGATTGCTAACTCGCACATTGGGAACTGGCTGAGCTGGTTCAGCAGTATGTTGTGCTATGCCTTCTGTGATCTGCTTCACAAGTTCACACATGAAATCACTGAATGTGTGCTTATCATCATCTGGATGCGACAGTTTGAACAGGATGAAAGCATTGTGCTGTGCAATTTCAAGCAGCCACAGAAAGATCTTTTTCCACCATTTCTTTGAACGGCGCTCAAAACTGCCATAGTAGGCAATATTTTGGTCAGCTTTGTCGCAGCCATTCATTGATTGGTTGTACATATGTACAAGTGGGTTATCCTTGTCCGGGACATTTTCAGCTGTTGTTGTAGTATCTAAGATGCAGTTTCTTTGCCTTCTTGTCGCGCCATGCCATGCACATAATCTTCTTGGTTTCATCAAGAAACCACTTTGCCTGTTTATGCAGTAGTTTCAAGGTCTTCAAATTTGGTGGAAAATCCTTATGGGCAGAATTTACAGTGCCTGTAAGATTTATATTTATTTCCAGTAAGTAACTTATGACTGGCATAGCGGTGTAGTATCTGTATAGTGTGCCCTTTCTGTATATCCTTCAATGGAGTTTGAACTTTCACTGGTTGAAGGCCATCTTTATCTGCCTAAGGAGCATACGACGTCAGTTTTCAAAAATAAAGGAGTATATCCCATGTATAGTCTGTTACGATATCACATAGACCAAATACAGGAGAATATCCCATGTATAGCCTGTTGAGCTATCACAGAGACCAAATACAGAAAATATCCCATGTATAGCCTGTCAAGCTATCACATAGAACCAAAAACAGGAGAATATCCCATGTATAGCCTGTCGAGCTATCACATAGACCAAATACAGGAGAATATCCCATGTATAGCCTGTCGAGCTATCACATAGACCAAATACAGGAGAATATCCCATGTATAGCCTGTCGAGCTATCACATAGACCAAATACAGGAGAATATCCCATGTATAGCCTGTCAAGCTATCACATAGACCAAATACAGGAGAATATCCCATGTATAGCCTGTCGAGCTATCACATAGACCAAATACAGGAGAATATCCCATGTATAGCCTGTCAAGCTATCACATAGACCAAATACAGGAGAATATCCCATGTATAGCCTGTCGAGCTATCACATAGACTAAAAGATTTTATGTGATGCTTATGTGGCTTAGAAGGATTATGTTGATTATGCTTCCATCTTCATTTGAATCCAATTACGATTTCATCAATGGATAAATCTTGAAATGGGTAGAAGGAAGATTAGAATCTTGCCACTAAAGCTTTCAGAAATGGTTCAATTTTTTCCTTCGACTGTGATCCGACATCACCTACATGGAGCATATAATGATAAATTGCTTCTAGGAAAGATTTGAAAAAATATGGAGTGTACCAAAATGCTGGTGTTTTAGTCCAGTAATCCCTTATTCGTGGATGCTTATCCAAGCCAACAACAATCAACAATGCTAAAAATTGAAAAATTTCATCTCGGGTTACAGGCTTCCAAGATTTGAATATAGATCTTGATGTCAGTCGTTGAAGCAGCCTTTTTTCCTTTCATTTATCCTAAACTCTGCATATTCATTGATATGAATGATTAAATTATCAATGATATCTGCTGTTAACAGCTGACTAAGACAATCTAGTGCTGAAGATGTCTCATGTAAAGGGGCCTTCAATAATGATGTTGGATCAAATGTAAAATCATTTATGGTTTTTGTATCTAGTGATGGGTCCACTTCATTCCATATCCAATGTTGAGATTTGGAGTCATTAATGTTAGGCTTCCTACTGCTTGTAGTATATTTTCTTTTTTTAGAACTGGATGATCCTGTACTACTAGCAGTGCTAGTAGTTGATGGTTGAGGAAACGCTCACTCAGCATCATCACCACTCAACTCCGAGTCAGAACTTACATCATATTGTAACAACAAGTCATCTTCATCACTCAAATAACTATCACCATCCAAGCTAACATCAGAATTCTGCGTTTTTTGGAACATTTCCAAAGCTTGGCTAGCTGTCAAACGTCGAAGGGGCTTAGATTCCATTATTACAAATAAAATAGCAAAATTTTGGACAAAATGAAAATGTAAACATACTTTTTAAATTGCAAAAAACTTGCAAAATCACAATTATGACTTTCGACTCTGGCACGTTTTCAAAAATAGACCTATTTCCTGTCGGAAGTTCCAGAAATATTAACTGTCTGTTTAATTTTACGTTCGTAGTGATCTTTATAATTAATGATAGTAAATAAGTACAAAAATGTCGTTTTAAGCAGCTTGCTGGCATAATTGGTCTTTCAAATGTAGATTTTAGCGTCTCGGTGGACATAAGGAGTTAAACGTAACAAGAAGTATAGGTCTATAGGTGAAACGGGTTTACAATTGAGTGACCACTTCTGTAGACATCTTCATGCTATAAAACCCTGTCGCTATTCATTTCAATGATGATGGTTACTGCCCTCAGATCTTGCACCACGGATAACAGATATAGGTATGCTCTTGAAAATCAATTTATTTTGTAGTTTGCAACAAGCCTTTTGTACTTAACTCCGAACATTCATTTGTTTAAATTTGTGTTGGTGTGGTCCTTATTGTATTGCTATCCATGTTGTATTAGATAATAATTTATTATATTTGTTACATCATTATCTCCTTGAACTTCGTATTGCTTAGATGTCAATACATATCTAGTGCCTCTGTAGCATTAACATTGTTTTTACTGTTTTTCACTGTTTGTTTTATATATTCTTGAGAAAGATATGACGGTTCGAAATGTTGAAATGTCTTGTGTATTGTAATTTGTATGTTTTATTGTTTACACACCATAACCCCTTAGTTTTAGTGACAGTCCGTCATGTTCAAGTGGAACGTCATAAACCTGTGTTCCGCATCAGGTGCGGAATGGATAAGTCTACCCGCAGATTTTGAAACTCATTTCTAGAGTTTTAAGATCACTTAGCAGAGAATGGTGTCCCACAACTGTGGAGAAGGAAGTGCAGGCTTTGGTCAGTGAGAAGGCCAAAGAGGGGGCTGTGATTATATACACGGATGGATCTGTGATTAGACATGTTAGCAGTGCTTGGGCTTTCACAGTTCAGTGCACAAGTAAAACGATCAGGGAAGAGAGTGGGGCATTTTCGGTTATCACGAGTAGCATGACCATGGAGACTATGGTGGTGGCATTTTAATGGGTAAGCACACAGAAGGCAACGCAGTTCTGCATATTGAGTGACTATGAGTATGATTAGCTAGGTACAAGTGGGTCTCGTTCGCAAATAGTGGATTGAGGCCTTGAGAAAGACGAGGTTGAAAGTGGTTACATTTATTTTCGTGCCGGGGCATGTGGGTGTTCGAGGCAATGAAAGACCAACTGGCATCATGCGTGATTGTGGCACAGGGCAATGGATAGAGCTGACTTTTTGAACTCCTTAAGAGATATAGCATGCGAGAGTGAGACCAGTGTGGATGATGATTCCTTTTCAATCGCCAGGATTAAAGATCAGGGTTTGAAATGCGGTGTTGTTAGGCGTGAACATTTTGGAGGGCGCAGAAGAATGATGGTCGACCAGCATAGGATCGGTACTGTCAGCAGAAGTGTAATGGCGGATACCCTCAGAGAGAGATCGGAGCAACTATGGACTTGTCCAGTTGATCCGACGACTAACTAACTAAACCTGTGTTCTATGTAATTACTATTGTTGTTACGTTTCACAGTACATGTACTACCCTATATTGATTCTCTTAAATCTGCTACCTTTAACTTTCTGTATTTCGAAATGCAATGGATGTTCCTATCTGCATGTACGCCCGTGCAAGGCAATACTGTAATCAGTACTCTGCCGTAAGACAGTAGAGTAGGTACTGCATACCTCTTGTCGATGTGCTCTTGTGCACCCAACAATGATGCGCATTGCTGCATTCTATCCAGTCTTTCAATCCGAGTTTGGCTAAGAGTCAGAATTGCTAGTGCATATTACACCACCAAAAAAAAGAAATAACAACATCTTCTCACACCATGCAGCAGCCATAACCTTCATTGCTGCTAAGCCTTTGCCTGCCATTATGATAACATGTTCTTAAAACTCAGACTTCTGTCAAACAACACACCCATATATATAATTGTGCTGGTTCTTTCTAACCTGTTCCTGGCCAATGAAACATGTGGCATGGGTGTCTTTACCATGTGATTATTCAAAGAAAACCAACTCACGATTGCCTTCGAAGGAATTTTTTAATATCGATTGAATTGTTCTTTCAGAAGCTGGCTTTGAACCAATCATAAGCTTAGTTTAATTTATGATGTGTAGTTCACAAAACCAAAAACAGAAATTCCCTGTTTTTTGCTGACAGCTGTATTGAGAGAAGTTCGATATTAATGCAAATCTGACATAAGATGCTAAGAAAACAAAACTGTTTGAAAGTGTCAAATTAACATAAATAGAAAAATACTATTGCTTGCAAATGCTTCAATATCTGATATGAGAGACTAAGTATCTATGGGACATTAACAAATAATACCACACTTTATACATCTTACATTAATGTTGGCAGATGTAATTATAAGCCATTTCATTAGTCAAAAATATAAAATTGAAACAAGATATTCAGTTTATGGTAATTCCATAGAAAATGTAAGGCCCCCAGTCATGCTGCTCAGCATCTCCAGTGACTCTCCCTTTGTTTATATCACATGTAACAGTTGATGTGATATTTGTACCTTTTATTCAACACATCAAACATTAGTATGACTTGGTTCACTTTGACCTATGGGACAGCCAAATCCACCTTACACCTCCTCAGTCACCACTTACAACATACATGATAGTTCACAATGTTGAACATGACAAACTTCAGGGACAAACATCACTAGTTGCTGAATCCATTAATCTATTTGTTCTTGCTGATTCCAGCACACAATATTGTCTAAAATTAATTATATATACTGAAAAAAAACCAACGATGAGTCTTCTGTTGGAGCAACTTATAGGGTTGTCAAAGAACTTTGCGATGGGTATTCTAACAAATGGTATATTCTGTAAACAGCTTTCATTCTTCTCCAGCAAGAACTAAAAGGAATGCAAATTGGGCATGTGGGATAGTAGTTGAGAACAAAAAGAAATTTCCGAAATGCCTAATAAAAAAAAAATCTGAAACTGAAAAAGAAAGATGATGCAGTCATTTGTGTCACAGAGGATACAAATATACTGGCCGTCACTTGGCATGATTAAAAAAAAAGGTTAACCTTCTATCTACTGTTCACTCCAGTGCAGTTATTGACTAGACCATTAGAAAAAGAGGTTTTTCTGAATGTAGAACAATTCACAAACCTTTTCTTGCAGAAAATACAGCAAATACAGGAGAGGTGTTGACCACTTCCGAGCAGGCTATCAATACCCACACAGATCCAAAATACCACTTCCTACTTTTAACTGCACTGCTCAATAGACACATCATCTAGAAAACTGTTAATCCTGCTATTACTGCAAAGAATTTCATGCAGAACGCCAGTCTTACTATTATAGTACAAGCTGTTCTACGATGAAAAACAGTAACATCAATTCCACAGCCTACAACGGAATGACTTACAGGGTTACATTTTCCTGACAAATATGAAAGGGCAAAGTACAAACTATACTGTATAGTGTGTAAAGCTGCAGGAAAAAGAAGTCAGACCTTCATTTACTGCTGTGATTTCCATATGCCCCTATGCTTGATGTCCTGCTTCAAATTATATCACACAGTTGAGGATTATCAGCGGCATCTAAAGGAGACTGTTGCAGAGACTCATGCCTACACACAACTTCAACCACCATTTAATGAAGAAAGCAGTTCAGACTAAACAGAGGTGCAGAACTATTCAAAACATTCAAAATTATTCATTGCTAGAAACTAGACACAAAATTTACTCAAGAAATGAAATATCAATCATTTGTTGAATTTGGATGTTAATAATGTATATTTTATTTATTACTGTAAATATTCTTAACATTTCATTGCAATGACTATCTTCTCTTCTTCTTCTGCGTTCGTTCTCAAACTCCTGCAGATTTTCAGGATGTAGTTCAGAGAACGGAATGCGTTATGTCATGGTTTACAGCATTGCTGCGATATCTGCGCCTTTCTGCCTGACACATCTGACTTCAGCATGGCAATGACTATGAACTATCATCATAAATTCAAGGAAATTAATTGATTTTGAAAAGCACATGCAAATATCTATAAATAGCCAAGTGAATTCAAGATGGCCACCATGATCATGTCACTAAGTTGCATAAATTAAGTTTATCAGGCATAAGAAACAAAAAGACTTTCAATAGGGTTAACAGAGACAAACAATGGACCTACACACAGGAATACAGGATCCACGGCCAACTTCTCGAATTATTGAAAAGACACCAGAGCACTATATCAGAGATGCGAAGCAAGAGTAAGAACACCACAAGGAATGACAGACACATTCATGATAACATCTGGAGACAGACAGGGAATCTGTATTGTCCCTGCTTCTATTCAACACATATATAGATACAATAACCAAAGCAACATTAGAAGCTAAAGAACAAGAAAACCAACCTGAACAAGAGATCAGATAAAAAGAAGACAGTAACATCATAAACGAATTGCTATTCACAGTTGTTCAAGTGTTGGTATACAATGATATATCTGAGCTGCAAAAACACTTAAATGCATTAAATATCTTTTGCAAAATCAACATGAGAATCAACAAGTCTAAAAAAAAACCGTGTTACCAATGCCAGACCTAGACCATGACAGAGAAATTAAAACAAAAACTTGCAGTATGTGAAATGAAGAGCCTGAGAATAGCACTGGGGGTAACAAAAGGAGATAGATTAAACAACACTATAAGAAATCTGGTGAAAACAATATTATGCAAAGAATACATAGACACACAAAAGATCAAATGATTTGGCCAACTAATCAAATGGAACCAGATTGCATTCCATAGAGAGCCTCCAATAGAAGATCATCGGAAAATAGAACCGGGAAGACCCAGGTGAAGATGGATAGATGACATCAGATAAATACCAAAGCTGCACTATGGCAGCGGCATCAAGTTAATAAAAGAAAGAAAACTTCACCTCCCCATGATGCCTAGCTGTACAAGAAACATCCATTATGACTGAAAATTTCATTTTGAAATGGCATGTGTTTCAATTTTTTATAAATTTTTCAAAGACAACACTCAAAATTTGTCTAAAATTTACAGACATCCTTGGTAATAAGAGATAGGAATGCACAGGATTGCTGGTCAGCAAAGTGTTAAAACTTTCAGTACTGCATGTTTTCTTGTGAAGGAGTGCTGGGAGGCTATTTGTTGTGGAATTAAAGGCCACTTTGCCATAGCAGATGCTGCGACATGTACAGGAAGGATTTTTATTGTAACTTCGAAAGAAAACATTCTGTCCCAACCATGGATTGAACCCAGGACCACAAGTGTCTGAGAACAGCGTTCTAATCCCACGGCCATGAGCTCCAAATATTTTGCCATATGCCGTATTGATGATACATAATAACTATTCCGATAGTAGTAGTCCCTTTCTCCAAACCTTATCATATGTTTGCTGTAGGTCTACAAAGACAGCATCTGTACTCTTCCCTTGCTGAAAACTGCCCTTCACACTCTGGATAAAGAGTTGGTCTACAGTTCTTGATCCTCAGAAAATAGCATGCTTAAGAATTCTGCAAGTTTACTGATGTTGGTGGTGACTGAAATTGGCCGAAAGCTTTTCATGTCATCTTCAGGCTTATCTTTCTTCAATATTGGCTTGACAATAGCACTTTTCTAGACTGTTGGTAGGGTTATATTTTGCATTGTTTTATTTATGAAGTTTATTTATTTTGTCCTGTTTTTCCTTTGGTTTCTGGGTGGTGGATTATTTGATGATCTTTGTCAGAACCTGATGCTTTCCTTAGCTGCAGTTTTTTTAGAACAGTAAAATTGTATGGTGGAAGTTTTCTTCAAAGAATGCTGTTTACTGATTTGAATATTGCTTATTTTAATCTTTATTTATTTTCTAGAATTTTGCCAATTATATTGTCTAATACTTTCCTGTGGGAGGTTTTGTTGATGCTTGGAAAGATTTTATTAAAACTGTTTGCTTTGAGTGAGTCTTTTAAAATTTAAAATTGGCACAACAGCAAAGTGTAATTGTGGACAAGTCAACCAGACTTCAGACCATATCCTTCAAGAATGTGCAAACTATGACACATTAAGATGCACATACTGGTCTTCTGATACACCAATGAATGTTAAACTTTATGGTACAAAACAAGAAATGGAAAACACTGTCCAATTTATACAAGAAACAACACTGCAGATATAGACATTATTAGCGAACGAAAGAGGAAGAAGAAGAAGGAAGAGTATGGGGCAGTAGTCACTAAGGAGAGGACTCATGGACTCTTACTGATAACCATGACCATCAACATTATAAGACCTGCTGGCTCACTGGGAATCGTTCAACTTAAATTGACACATTTGAATGTTCCCTTGATTTTCTTTTGTCACTAGGTGTATAATTTGTGTAGACAGCCAATGAAATCACAGGAAAAGTCAAATGCGTTGCTTTAGAAAGGATCATCAGGTCACTGTGTAGATGGTCACAGAGTAACTCCTGAAAGCCAAACATCTATAACAAAATAATCCTCCTGTTCCTAAATAAAACCAGTGACAATACCTCCGGTCTTCCATCACTAAAAAGAAGCATTAACAAAAGTCAAAAACAAAATAATATATACCTCTCCCATCGCATCACTAAGGTTGGAAAGGTGTAGAAGATTTCACTAAAAACCACAAAACAGGTCAAAGGTGACTAAACAATACCTTCCCACAAGTAATTGATACACCATTCTCTGGTCCTTGAAACCCAGTTATTACATCATGTGAAACATTGTACAAGGGACATAAATGTAAAAAATTGCAAGGAACATAGCTTATAGTAATAAATGTATGTAGCATAATTCAGTAATTCTTATAGTAATAAATGTATGTAGCACAATTCAGTAATTCTTATAGTAATAAATGTATGTAGCATAATTCAGTAATTCTTATAGTAATAAATTTCTAGCTATCTATACGCTGTATCCCTTGTGGCGCCAGGGGTAGATGAGTTCTCTGGAGATGGCATTCCTGTGTGCTGTTTGTAAGCTTGTTCCTGTGGCTTCTTTGGTTTCTGTGATCCATCTTTTACATGGTCTGCCTCTGGCTTTATAGCCATTATGTCTATGTGTCATGGTCATCTGTGGCATGATGTCTGTTGGTAGTCTGGAAGCGTGTGAAAACCACTTGATCTGTTTCAATACTGGTATTGTTTTGGTAATCTGTCTGATGTTATCGTTTTTAATTCTATCTCTTAATAAAACTCTTGAGTATTCTTCATAGACAGTTCATTTCTGTTGTCACTATTTTTCTTTTGTCTTGTGCTGTCACTATCCAGATTTGGCACTGATAGCTCAGTGATGGGATAATAATAGTCTTGTATAATGCAACTTTAGTGTCTCTGTTTAAATTTTTGTTCTTAAAATTACATGTCATTTGTCTTATAGGATCTGGTACGTTTTGTTGCATCTATTTTGTATCTCTTTATTGTTTTTCCCTTCATTCATTATAATGCGTCCTAAGGTGAACTCCTTAACTTGTTTAACGTGTTTATTATCAATGGAGATAGTGATATTTCTTTCTTTCTTTGCTATTGCCATTATTTCGGTCTTTTTCAATATTAATCTTCATGTTGAAATGTTGGCATGTTGTGTGGGGTCTGTTAATATGTTCCTGCAATTGTTCTGATGTCGCTACTAGTACTTGATCATCTGCATAGAGTAGTTCATTCAATTTGTCTTTCATGTTATCTTCTTTGTTGATGATTGTTAGATTATAGATGTGGTTGATATATGTTATAAAAAGTAGAAGGGAGATGACTCATTTCTGGTGAACCCTTGATTGGATTTGGAACATATTTGACACTCCTGCATTTGCTCTTACATTGGCTATTAGTATAAATACTCTTGCATATAAATGTTCTGGCACTCCGTATACTGATAGTGTTTTCCATAGCTGTTGTTTATCCACTCTGTAGAAGGACTTTCCTTGATTGATAAATGCGATGTATAATTCTTTGTTGTTTTCTGTGGCTCTTTCTATTAGTTGTCTAATTGTAAAGATAGCATGCGTACAGCTTTTGTTCCGACGGAAAACCATTTGGGTGTTTATAAGTTATGGTTCAATGTATGATCATAATCGTTTTTCTCATATTTTGTTAAAAATTTTCCCCTGTGTGACTTAGTAAGGATATCACTCTATAAATGTATACATCACAATTCGGTTATTACACATATTCTATCAGTCCTGACCAATTTGTTGTAATGGGTTTCCACTGTATAATGTTGCATGGTAGTAGGTCTAGTATTCACAAGTGTTTTCCACCTGACTTCCATATATTGGAAGGAGACTTGGGCAGTCTTAGTTTCCAGCCTGTGGAAGCTAAACTAGCCCGATCTTCATGACAAGGATGGCATTCAATAGAGATATCTACCAATAACTTATATCTCAATTGTTAACCAAGGCCATCGACATTATAAGGCCTGCTAGATCATTGGAAATCATTCCTTCTAAAATGACACATTTGAATTTCTCCTCGGTTTTCTTTTGTCACCTTGTGTCGACAGCCAATGAAATTCACCAGAAAAATCATGTGCTTTGCTTTAGAAAGATGATCCCCAGATGAAACATCAGGTCTCTTTGTGGATGGTCACAGAGTATCTCCTGAAAGCCAAATATCTATAACAAAATAATACTCCTGTTTATAAAAAACATCAGCAACAACACCACCCTCTTCCATCACTAAAAGGAAGCCCCAACAAAACAATACATACCTCTCCCTACCCATCACTAAGGTTGAAAAGGATGCATACCGGAAGAGTGGCTACACAGCTACCTTCTCCCCTTGGCAAAGACACCTCTGACATCAAGAATTATTGTATCATCACCTTACAAAATGTCTACCAAGGTGCTGGAGAGGATAATCGCTAGAAAGACTGGCATCCTATTTGGAAAATAGAAACCTATTTCCTGACACTCTAGGTGCATACAGACTGAGGAGAGACATGACCACAAATGCTGTAATCCTTGCCTATGACATCTACCAGGGATTTCAAGCAAAGGAGGAAACAGTAGTCACCACGGTCGACCTAGAAGATGCTTATAACAGAGTTGGCTTTCGCCAGCTAATACATCTGCTAAGTGAAATTAGCATCGATATGTGGACAATTCAATGGATATCAATGGTGTTAATGTCCAGACCTGTTGCTCTGAGATTGGGATCCTGGACATTAGAACTATAGCACCAGGATTACCACAGGGATCGCCACTATCACCTGTACTCTTTAACGTCTACACATACAAAATAGCGTAGCTTCAAGACGCTGGGCCCGGAAGGATACTAACATATGCGGACGACCTCTTGCTGTACAAGTACAGCAGAAACAAAAGAGACACATGACTGATGGCGTCCAGCGTAATCTAGAAAATTTGTTGCTCTGGTGCACTAAGTACAGGGCAGTCATCAATGCCACCAAGGCAAACATCATCTGGTTCTCACTGAACAACAATATAGTCACAGACACATTACCAGCAGTCTCCTTCATGGGCATCAACATTAACAGAGAGCAGACTATGAAATATCTAGACATCACTTTTGATAGAAGTCTATCATTCATGAAACATGTGGACAATATCATTCAGAAAGCTGGGAAGGGTGTCAATGCAGTAAAAATCATGGCATCTGCAGAGATGCCGCAGTGAACCATTTTTCAGATGATGCAGGCAGTGGTATTGTCTGTGTTGGACTATGGTTTAGGTTTACTGACACTGTCGCAAACACAGGTGGATAGATTGGAGAGTTCAAAACGAGGCCAAGAAAGTTGTCCTAATATGCACAAGAGATACACCTATCATGACCATGATGTTTCTCCTAGACCTACCGAGCATCAAATCAAGACATAAAATAGCCCAGGTTAAAGAATACTTCAAGGTTGCCAACAATGATCATCACCTCCTATACCAATCTCTAGACAACACACAAGGAAGGCATATCTAGAGAGGAAGGTCCTGGATGGCAGAAGCAGAAGATACCCTACTCAGCGTTTGTGAGCTGGAGGAAGTAGGAAGAGGCCGTGAATGGGTGACATTTGGCAAAGAGAGAAAGTTATTGACAACAGTGGTGATACAGATGGGAAGGAGTGCTGCGACTGGGCTGCCAACAGAACAGGGGGAATGATCCAAGAACTCATACTGCAGTACTCGAAGTCACATGATATAATAAATTTACACATATGGCAGCTGTGTACCGCACTACAACATTGATTATGAGAATGAAAAAGAGCAGTGACGGCAGCTCTCACTTGGCTGGCTCTTCAGCGTATCAGTTGTTGAAAATGCTACACTATGCACATCACATTTGTAAGGTTTCTCTCCTGTATGTGTTCTTTTGTGGGTCTTCAGGGTACCAGTATCAGAAAATACTATACCACACAAATCACATTTATATGATTTCTCTACT
The DNA here is from genome assembly GCA_034231615.1 of Meghimatium bilineatum. Lineage (NCBI taxonomy): Eukaryota > Metazoa > Mollusca > Gastropoda > Stylommatophora > Philomycidae > Meghimatium > Meghimatium bilineatum. Next base: position 51,782,077 of record CM067318.1, on the reverse strand, counting down.
ATGTGTTCTTTTGTGGGTCTTCAGGGTACCAGTATCAGAAAATACTATACCATACAAATCACATTTATATGATTTCTCTACTATGTGTTCTTTTGTGCTTATTCAGGGTACTACTTGAAGAGAACGTCAAAACACAAACATCACATTTGTAAGGTTTCTCTCCTGTATATGTTCTTTTGTGGGTCTTCAGGGTAAAATTTTCAGAAAATCCCACACCACACTTGTAAGGTTTCTCTCCTGTATGTGTTCTTTTGTGCTTCGTCAGGGTACCAGTTTCAGAAAATCCCACACCACACACATCACATTTGTAAGGTTTCTCTCCTGTATGTGTTCTTTTGTGACTCTTCAGGTGACCAGTTGCAGAAAATCCCACACCACAAACATCACATTTGTAAGGTTTCTCTCCTGTATGTGTTCTTTTGTGACTCTTCAGGTGGCCAGCTGCAGAAAATCCCACACCACAAACATCACATTTGTAAGGTTTCTCTCCTGTATGTGTTCTTTTGTGCTTCGTCAGGGTACCAGTTTCAGAAAATCCCACACCACACACATCACATTTGTAAGGTTTCTCTCCTGTATGTGTTCTTTTGTGATTCTTCAGGTGACCAGTTGCAGAAAATCCCACACCACAAACATCACATTTGTAAGGTTTCTCTCCTGTATGTGTTCTTTTGTGTTGTTTCAGGTGACCAGTTGCAGAAAATCCCACACCACAAACATCACATTTGTAAGGTTTCTCTCCTGTATGTGTTCTTTTGTGGGTGTTTAGGCTACCAGTTTGAGAAAATCCCAAACCACAAACATCACATTTGTAAGGTTTCTCTCCTGTATGTGTTCTTTTGTGATAATTTAGGCTGGAAGTTTTAGAAAATCCTACACCACAAACATCACATTTGTAAGGTTTCTCTTCAGTATGTGTTCTTTTGTGCTTCATCAGGGTACCAGTTACAGAAAATCCCACACCACAAACATCACATTTGTAAGGTTTCTCTCCTGTATGTGTTCTTTTGTGGGTCATCAGGTGATGAGATCGAGAAAATCCTACACCACAAACATCACATTTGTAAGGTTTCTCTCCTGAATGTGTTCTTTTGTGATAATTTAGGCTGGAAGTTTGAGAAAATCCTACACCACAAACATCACATTTGTAAGGTTTCTCTCCTGTATGTGTTCTTTTGTGATAATTTAGGCTGGAAGTTTTAGAAAATCCTACACCACAAACATCACATTTGTAAGGTTTCTCTTCAGTATGTGTTCTTTTGTGTAACTTCAGGTTATAGGAATCAGTAAATTCTACACCACAGACAACACATTTGTGAGGCTTCTTTCTCGTATTACTGTTACTGACTATCTTAATGTTACCATTTTGAACAAATGCTTCCCGACAAACATTACCTTTATGTTTTGTCAAACCTGCCCCAGAAACATCACATTTATCCAGATTCTCACAACTTACACCACACACTCTATGCCTAGTACCTTTCTTAAAAACACACAATTCACTTTCTGATAGTCTGCAACATTCTCCATTATTGACATTCAGACTGTCCTCATTCTGGACAGTCTTACCAATGACATCTTCAACCATGACTTGTTCTCTAATTGACTTTCTTAAGTCATTGAGTTTATGCTTTCTTGATGTCAAACACAGATCTTCATTTTTGTTTTTTGATTTCATTGCTGTGTTTCCTTTGTGTTCATGAATCATCTCACAATCTCCTGTCTCATCCAATGTATTCTTCAAAATGTTTCTAATATGTTCTGGAAGATTCTCTGTGAAAACACCAGCCTTTACAAGTTGTGAATGTTGAACACTGTATACACTTTCTACTTGTATTTTCTGAACACCAGTCTGAGAGTTGATGAATTGCTCCGATGTGTCAACACTGATCTCTGAAATATCCAAACAATGAACAGTGACAAGTTTTGAAATGTAAATCATAATAAATATAACAACACAAAGCATTTATATTGAAATAATATACAACATAAAGACAATAACAGTCAATGTTAGATAAAACACACTGTGTGTACTGGCTGTGTGAGTGGAGTGTTGTACAGAAAGAAACTTGTAGAAATATTTCAAACCATCAACAAATATTGGGAATCTAGACAGACAGTGATACGAAATACTCCCATTACATGTTCTCTAGAGCTTCTTCCATCATGTCTGCCGTACAAATACACTTTATATGGAAGTACAGGTGTGAGGGAGAAGTACATCGAAGCTGTCATACTTCTTTGGAGTAGTTCTCATGTCCTTGATCCCCACAATATTACTTACATATAACACAGGTTTTTGGAAGTTTCACTTGCACATGACAGACTATCACTAAAACTAAGGGTTTATGAGGTGTAATCAAGAAAACATACAAATTACAATACACATTTTCTACGTTTCGAACCGTTAGATCTTTCTCAAGAATATATAAAACAGGGAAAAACAATGAATACAGTAAAAACAATGTTACCACCACAGAGGCACTAGATACAATATTGCCAAGTAAGCAATACAAAGTTCAAGGTGACAATTTGTTAATAGTGTATCTAGTGCCTCTGTGGTGGTAACATTGTTTTTACTGTATTCATTGTTTTTTCAGTTTGTTTTATGTTTCTTGAGAAAGACCTAACAGTTCAAAACATTGAAAATATCTTGTGTCTTGTAATTTGTATGTTTTCTTGTTTACACCTCATAATGCCCTAGTCTTAGCGATAGTCTGTTGTGTTCAAGTGAAACTTCCAAAAACCTGTGTTCTATGTAAGTAATATTGTTGTTACGTTTCACTGCAATACTACCTTATATTGATTGATCTCCACATGGTACTCAGTTCTCACATATGGCTCCCAGTAGTTGCCATCAAGTAGAAACACTCCAGTAATTACTGATGGGAAGGTGATACCAGGTGAAGGCAACCAAAACAGTCTGGTCCTATGGAGGTAAATATAAAGAATGTTTGCCTAAGCATGCAAAGTCTGGGTACGTTGGACAGTGCAGATGAAACATCCTGTAAACTTCATCAGGTTGGAAGGTACTTGCCAGCAGAGTGTTGTAGAACACAAAAGATTTATGAGATACATAGAAAACTCTGGTCATTAACTGTATCATGGTACATCTCTTGTCGTCTTGATTTATCTTGTCACTGTTACACAGTTGCATCAGGAAGAGTGTGATCAACGAATGATGCAACTCTTCCACACTTTAAACAAAAGTTTAACTCTAGTCATAATTCAACTATCATCATTCATGATTATGTTGTGACACAGCTAGGTATAGAGTACAGTAAATACTAGAGCTGAAGGAATGATACAAGAGCTTATAGGAACAATAGATAGAGATCTACTGCCTATCCAACAGCAATGCCAAGTGTGAGAATGAAACAGAAGTGGAGACAATGGTTCTCATTTGACTGATGACACAACAACAAACACACACAGTGATTCTATCATACTTTCAGAGAATGCTATAGAAAATTATGATAAGAAACGAACAGAAGGCAGTAGCTGGAATACGAACCAGGTCCATTCTGCTAGTGCCTATTGACCTCACAACTTAAGTCAAAAACATTTTACAAATTCTGCGACACACATCTTGTGTGCTTGAATTAGGAAAGCATGTTGACTCAAATCCTGCCTACTGCTTTAAGATTTTTTTCTGCAATTCCTGGATGTTTCCTATTTATATTATTTATTTGCCCATGCTAAGAAAGTAGTGGTTTGTTCTCAGCAACATCCAAGGTGTTACAAAGATCTACTGTCCAGGTCATGCAGGAGTGATACGAGACAGAGCCACGTTAATTAAGGCGATTATTAAACTATAAAATGAAGAGGAAGCTGATAGAGACAATGTTCATGTTCAGAGATTGGTTTACAATTAGAAAGTTAGAGGGAAGAAATTGCTTCCTCTCTGGAAAAGATCAGAAGATGGATTACCAACAACTGACTAGTACACTTGTAGACATGAGGAGGGAGAGCAGTCGAAACTAGACAGCCGGCAGCCCTGAACTAAGAAGGGAACAAATTGGTAGTCAGATACTATCAGACAAAGCCTGCCCTCCAGGGTTAGGTAACCCAGTCTTATGAATAAGCAGTCCTGGGAAGAATGTAGACAATTCGGACCATGGATGTTAATGACTAGGCCGGTTATAGACAAGCAGACAAAGGCATTGTTCATCTCTGCCATTAACGAAAGATCTCAGTGGTCAGGACATTTCAGAAGCCAGCACAAAGAAACTGTAGACTTCATGTCTAGGGAAGTGCAATTCCCATTGGCACTTGACAGATGAGAATTTCATTGAAGTAAATTGCTGGCTTTTTTCTTTCCAAAAATAGTACATTTTCTTCCCTCTCCTCTAATCACTTCCATTTCTGTCATTCTTTGTATGTGTACGTTTTTAGTCTCACTGTCAACATCTTCATGTTGCAATGACTTTATGACTGTCAACATCTTCATGTTGCAATGACTTTATGACTGCTTGATTAAGTTTTTAGTCTCACTGTCAACATCTTCATGTTGCAATGACTGTCAACATCTTCATGTTGCAATGACTGTATGACTGTCAACATCTTCATGTTGCAATGACTTTATGACTGCTTGATTAAGTTTTTAGTCTCACTGTCAACATCTTCATGTTGCAATGACTTTATGACTGTCAACATCTTCATGTTGCAATGACTGTATGACTGTCAACATCTTCATGTTGCAATGACTTTATGACTGCTTGATTAAGGCCACTTTATCTCTTTTCAGTATACTACCATCAATTGCAGCATTATCTGTCAATGAGGAAGCTCTTTCATTTCCTCTGATCCAGCTTGACCCAGGCAGTATATTCATATAATGCTCTGTACAATTAAGTTGCTCAATAATGTAAATAATACTCACGTGGAAGACAGGTAATGGAGTTCTAGTTCTAGTTCAAGAAAACTCTGAGAATCTGGAAACTTGATTTTCGGAAGAATCGTGAAGGCATAGGATGCAGGGTGGGACACTGTCACAGCAAATACTCTGCCACAGAATGAAGGATCAAGGCCTGCCTCTTGAGTGCCCGTAACCAGCTGGAAATGCATCTCTGTTAGCCCCCACCTGAATCCCCAAAAGCAAAGACTTTTCATGGAGACTTCATGAGAACAGTTGACCACACAACCAGTTTCAGATAGAAGAGAACATCTGCATGTCACTCTTTGGGATGGTGACAGTCATATCGCATCAACAATAAATGCATAATAGTAGGTGGGCTAAACCCCGGTGTAAATAGAGAGAGATTGATAGAATACTTCAACTTCTTCGATCAATATATATGGTGAAAATATTCCTACCCCAAGACAAGAATGGTTGTAGGAGACATTTTGTGTTTGTAGAGTTTAGTAGCAAGGCAGGAAGAGATAGATGCTTGAAAAATGCTGAGTTTATTCGATATCAAACAGGAGTTGAAGTTGACAAGGTAAGAAAGAAGAAACCATGGACTACATTGCAAAGTTTACATAAAATCAAGAAATGTAGAGGCACTGACACAAACACTCTAAAAAAAAGGACACCGTTAGCGGACAGAACCGAAAGAAATCAAAGTAGGATGCACACCCTGAAAGCTAAACACAGAAGCAGGATAGAGCCTAAAGGGGCTAATGTAGGTACTGACACAGAGTATCAAGACATGGGAAAGGGGACGGTCTCAAGAGCAAATAAAGATAGACAATATGAAAAGATAGACAACTCCTGAAAGACAATAGACACTTTCTCAAACAAATGGATGTAAAGCGTGCTGAAATAGCACACTTGAGAGATCGCCTAACGGAAAAGAATGATAACTTCAAGTGTTTGAGGGAGGAAATTCGGAAGAAAAGATCCACTGTCAGAGAGGCACGAAGGTTCCTTACTGCACTTTCAGGGGCTGAAACCCCAGTTCAGGATGGAACGTAATCTTGGTAAGCGACGAGACTATAAAGAGGCATGGGCTGATGACTGTGAGTGAGGCCCATAGCCAGGACATAAGGTCCCTTACCAAACTTAGCAAGTCAAATGGAGAGAGAGTGGAGTTCAAAATATTCACGAAGAATTCATGAGGCAGGTGTGCCTAGATGCAATAGAAACTGCATCATCATAAATTTTATATAGCTATGTTGCTATTTTTATGGTTGCGTGGGATATCACCCGACCCTTGTAAATAGATAATTTGTAATCATGTAGTAGAGTATCACATGGTCACAGACTCCATGGGAGAGAGAGTGGAAGGACCCTTGTCAACTATGGACAAATGACCTTTGAAAAATTTATGCCAGTCCTTTCTCTCAGTTACAGACTTAAAAATTGCTAAGATAAAGGCAGGAACAAAATTTTTTTGTGGGATTGGTGCGAGTATGGTACTACATAAGGGCTGAGATGGACCTTGTACGATGGCACAATATAATGACACAGACAAGTCGCTTGAAGATACAGTTTTTACATTTTGACAGCAAAAATGTAGAATAAATACGATAAGAAGGAGAATACAGGAGCTGTTCAGAAAAGGGTGAGACATGTCTGAGAAGGACCCTAAACAGATGGCCATAACAAAACATCACAAACAAATAGCTAGAGGGCAGGTTTCTAAGACTCTAGTGCTAAACGGAGGACTATAATATAAGCATAGAAGATATAAAAGAGCTGTTAGGACAGGGTAGACTGATGTCTAGAATCCACACATAGTCCGTCTGAAATTGTTGTTACACGGGAACAACCAGATAATAGAAATCAGCAAAAGACAATTAAACTACGTAATGTAAGAACATAACTTCTCACCAGAGAGAAAAATTTAACATTCTGTGCGTTGCAAAAAACTGTGACAGAAAGTTTTGATATATATACTGTGGTTGACATGCCACAGATTACCTACAGCAAGATGCCACCGTGAGGGGCGTGGCTAGGAATATAAGTGAGGAATGAGACAAGAGTATCATAAGTGGACAAGAAGATTAGGGCTGGAATTTAGTACCTGTCCACAGGGACAGAAAAAAGGGGTGTTTGTTCGGTTATGGGCAGTAAGTCGGAGATTGGTCAGAGAGAACGGTCAGACAGAAAGAGAGTGAGCGTCCACCACAGGGCACAGTTAAAATCTACAGGGCCGTTGTACAAGACGGCTGTAAGGGTTTCACGGGAAACCCCGATAGGACTGAAAGGAGATTAAGTTCAGACAAGGTTCGAACATCATCTTGCAGGACTTAGGATTCTTGGGTTCAGGAGAACCAGAGATTTGTCGGTCACCGGTTTGGAACGTCGAGTTCAGTGAATTACTAGTAGTGACTCAGACATAAGATAAGCTAGAATACAATCAGTTCACAAGTGATCATAGAGTTCAAGAGAAGGTTTGAAGTATCTGTGATTTCATGTGTTTAAAATGAATATTTGCTAGATCAGGCAGATATGATCTGGATCACTGGTAACTATTTCTTTGTCATTGTAAACAAACTTTGTCGGCTATAGCTTGAGAAGAGGGGCCACAAATATACCCTGAAACTTGGTTTCATGCTTTGAATAAAATTATATGTATATCACGAGAGAAATATTTGGTTGTATTAGTTCACAGGTCAATGAGGCTTCTCAACGTCACACACATTGTGACTCACAGTTGTTTCCCAGTCAGTCGGTGACGCATCTTTACATTAATGTCACACTTGGTCACACCTAAGGCTAATGGGAATTGAACCTGTTTATAAGTGGATTCAATAATTTGAATTCCTAGAGATAGTTCATCTCTAGCAGACAAAGCACAACAGTATATGAAATTATCAAACAAAAAACACAGAAGACATCACAAAATTATCGGATCACACATCAAAAATGAATAATATTTACCTTCTTTTATATACCCATCAACTCTACATAGACCAGGCTGTATAACTTTGTGACATCCTGACACTTCATTGAAATTTTCAAACTGACTAAGCTGAATGTTGACATCTTCATTGCTGACTGTCTCTTCAGAGATCTGAAATTATAGCAAGAATATATGCTAGTTTTCTTCTGAATAAAGAACATTAGATAAGACAGTGATGAGAAGAGATAAGGATGAGTTAACTAGGCCAGTCAGGTTTACACTCAAAATAATGAAGAGGATGCTGAAAGAAATAATGTATATGTTCAAATAAAACTAGAAATAGAAGTAATTTGTGAACGTGCATGCTCTCTGTCCAGATTTGAAGAACTCACAACTGACTGGTACAATGATTGTATATAGGCCTTCTTCTTAGATGACTGGTGTGCTGAGCACTTATCGAATGTCCCCAGTGCCATGATGCTGGTTCCTAATCAAGATTCAAGAGAAAATAAAATTCGGATGTGCTAGGCCTACAAGGCGCATAACGGTGGCCCAACGTAATCACGCTCCTCGTGGAAATCGCACGGATATCCGTGCTGGTTACAATGGAGCGAACGCAAAACAAAACAAACAGACAAGAGAAAATAACGTTAAATAATTGGTACTTTACAGGGAGCAGGGTCTAAATTTTTAATGAAAAAACCATAACAGATCCTAACCAAACACAATTTTGATAAAGATGCATAATCACCTTGCATATGACACAGGGGTGCGGGAGGGGGAAGGCTCTCAGTATATTTTGTGCAGAACGATGCATCAGCAACAGAATGAGACTTTCTAAACTCTGAGCCATAAAAGCTGAAACGCATAATATTAAAAAGATGTAATGTGGAAACTTCTCCTGTAATGAACTAAACAATGCAATATGCAGATGACACAGTGCTCATATCAGAAAGTAAACAGGAGCTACAAAGACTTCCTGCTACTTCATTACAATGTTAACACTGACTGTATTCGAGCTGAATTTTTTTTATAATTACATCTGCCAACATAAACTTAGGAGGAATGAAAATTTGTTTGTTATCTGATAACTTACTAACTCGGTAAAATGTGTTCTTCTTCTGCGATCAGTTTCCTATGCAAGAAGTTGGGTCGCCTCCATGAAATCATCAGCAGGTCCTCACGGATGCCCCACAGTTTTACCTTCAGATCTGTCTCTTAGGACCATTATTTAGTTCTCACATCATCAAAGAGTGGGCATGTCTGCAGAAAGTGTTCTGGAGTCTGGGGACTTTTGACATAGGCCTTGGTCAGTTTGGATAGCCTTCATTTTGTGGAGATGTGCTTGTAGTCTGCAGTGTCCTGTGCTGAGCCTACAAATTTTGGTTTGCTGTCATCTGTTTAGCTTTAGAATGAGGTTCTGTGGAAAGTTGCTGCCTGTTCTCTGACTCCATGTATGTTTGTATTTTCTTTTGATGAGTTTTTGCTTCAGTCAGTGATATTCTGTGCCGGAATTGTTCCTTTATGGAATTTTCCATTGTTAAACATACAGTTGGAACTAGTTTTCATATCCAATCCGTTTATTGAGATCTAAAACACTGTGAATGAGATTACAGTGAACCAGGACTAACAAAAAATCTGACTGCACCTTCTAGTGACAGAAGTAAAGTTTTTCTTTTTCACAGCATTGAGGATAGTGCAAGACATGGCAATGAATTGTTACAGGAGGGCCACATCATTTTCTTGATGCTGATTTCAATATCAATAGTAAAGTAATATTTTTATAAATAATGGCCATTTTGATGGCATGCAGTCATTTAGGATGTGTGGCCAAATAAGACCTACTAAGACCTGCTCTAAATTTTAAAATACTAGATGATGCTACAAAAATAATTGAACTATATACAAAAAATGACACAAGCATTTCTAACAATACCAAAAATAGACTAAAACATCTCAAAGGATTGGGACACTTTCAAACATGCAATGTTGAGTAACTTACCAAATATATACACGGCAAAAGGAAACACACACAAAATACTAAATAAAAAAAGTGCACGATGGAGTGATGAAATAATGAGGGTTATTCAAATGAAGAAACTATTTCAAAACATGGCCAAAATCTACACAAGAACACTACTCACAATATAAACAAGCAAGGATTAACGCTAAATGCATAATAAAATAAGCACAGTCTAACCCCTGGAATGAATATGGATAACATCTTTTCAAGACAATTTGCAAGACAAGATCTCAAGAATTTTTCAAAAGTATCAAATCAACGAGAGTAAGAGATGAAGGCTACAACCCCTACCATACTCATAAATGAACAAAAACATAATCCTATACTGAATAGCCTAGAAAGGAAAGAAAGATGGTAAGAATATTTTCACGAGTTATACAATCCCAACATAACAACAGAGTATAGTTACATTACAACAATAACAATTACAGCCCCAATAACAATTACAGGGAGAAGATAGTATAACTAACGAAGCAACAAGAGCATGCAAGGAAATGGCTGAAATGGCTAGCAAGACTATTCAAAATAGCATGGGAAGAAAGAATAGCATGCCAGAAGACTGACAAAACTCAATAATAGTACCAATATTGAAGAACAAAGAGAAAAAAAAGAATGCAAACTATACAGAAGTATCTCCTTACTAAGTCACACAGGAAAAATAAATGCCAAAATATTAGAAATACATCTAAAATACATCACAGACCAACAATTCAGACTCTCCCAGATTGGATTCAGGAGAGAAGTAAGTTGTACAGATGCTCGTTTTTCCTTGAGACAACTAAGTGAAAAAGCAGGAGAATAGGATCAAGAATTAAACACAATATTCATAGACCAGGAAAAATCATTCCATAAAATCAATAGAAATGCTTTATGGGAAACATTAGAAAACTGAAATCAAAGGTCAGTCGTTAGCAAATATAAAAACCCTTTACCAGAACTACCAAAATTCAGTAAGAACTACTGATAGTCCTTAGTGATAATCCATCTTGTTCAAGTAGTCCTTAGCAATAGTTCATCTTGTTCAAGTGAAACTTTCAAAAACTTTTGTTCTGCATAAGTAAGAACTACCGATGGAATGACTACATCTTTTGAAACAAAATTAAGGGTAGACAAGAATGTGTGCTTTCACCTATATTTGTTAACATATACATGAACAGAATAACAAAAGAATCAGAAAACAAGAAAGTAAACAGTACAGTAATAAGAGAAGAATCTGAAGAGGAATTAAATAACACAATCAACGAATTGCTATTTGCTGATGATCAATGCCTTATCTACGAAGAGCAACAGCAGTTACAAAATCATATTAATGCACTCACGACAACATGCACCAAGCATGTGATGAAAATAAATATGCAGAGAACAGAAGTAATGAAAATCAGAGAAGAGACAGATGATAAACAGTATTTTTATGCCAACACAGCTATTAATGTCACACATGGATGTTGACAACAGCCCAACAGAGAAAACTTACAACATGTGAGATAAAATGCAGGAGAAATGCCACAAGAGTGACCAAACTACTGACAAGAACATATAACATAAAAAGATATGAATACAAGGTCAAAGGGACACCTACAAAAAGATGAATAGATAACATCTAGACAACCCTGAATAAATACAGATTTAACGTAGCCAAGGTGACACATCTGACCTTGGATAGACAATAGATCAAATAATGCCAACATAAATAGCTGCAGACTTTGATGTGATTGGATGTCTGCATATATATATAATGGTGGGACTTACCCTTTACATAGAGCCCATCTGAGTAGAAGGATTATTATTAAACATTGAATATCTCTGAAAGTTGGAACATTCTAGGCATGAGAGAAACCCCCCCCCCCACTACCTCCAATGTACATAAGAAACAAGAGTTTCATAGCTTGTAATACATGGGTATCAAACAATCAAACAATTCTACAAATAAGGGTAGGAGTAGACAGACTGACTACAATGACCAGTGATAATTGAATGGACCATGTTGATATTCTGAATTCTTCTTGATTAGAAAATAGTTGCTCAGCAAGTGAGGCATTCCCATAAGTGTTCCACCCTCAGTTCCAGCAGCCATCCCAGTGTAGACTCAGAGTCCCGGTCTGGTGTTAATTGTGTGATTTTTGTGGCCTTCTAAAAGAATTACTTTTCCTTCCCTCACCTCTAGATACTCCCATTTCTAACATTCTCAGTATGTGTATGTTCCCAGCCTTGATCAAGTCTACTTTGTCTCTTCTCAGAATTGTGCCATCTACCGCTGCATTGCCTGTCTATAAGTCGGCTCTCTCCTTTCTTCCGACCCCAGCATGACCAGGGCAGTATATCTATGTAATGCTTAGGACAATTGAGTTGTTCAATAAGTCCCACCATTATTTTCTCAGCATGTACTATTCTAATTTGAGCAGCATGATTTCAAAGTATGTGAGTAATACTGAATGTGTTAATGCATCAGTCATCAACCAATTAAGTGCTGCTGTAATTACCTATATATCCATCCTCATGCTCGATGTGACACTGGGATATGCTGAATATTTCTCAACCAACTTCACGCCATTTCTGTAGGCAACAAAACCCCCAACCACTTTTATTTGTGTTTCTGTTAATTGAGCTATCTAGTATATAATTACATCTTGTGGTTTCGACTGTAGCTGGCAGAGTTCATGCACTGTAACCTGTGCCCTGACGCCTGTCCATTTTCAGAAAAATATATATGATATTCTGAATGTAATCAGGGAGTATTTTGTTTTTCTGTATCAATATGATAATAATGCAGGACTTGGAAGTGAAACATGGTGTTATCAAAATTGAATGGCATTCAGAAATAGAATCAATTATTAATCAACACAGATTGGAACAATCAGTTGCCATGTTCTAAAGGATATAGTTATTAGGAGATCAGACTACCTAAGGTCATGTTCAGAAAACAATGACGATAATGTGATAACTTAATAACTCATTAACTCTGGAACAAGAAATCTTCCCTGTGTAAGAAATCTACATTTTTTACTTTTAGTACATTCACATTGTTTTTGCACACACAAAATAAATCTTACCTCAAACTTTTTTTCAAGTTTGATAAAGTCTGACAGGAATGGTACGTGTTTAATCTGGAGATAAACATTACAAGAACATATCAAATAATAAAAAAAACATGTAACAAACTTCACTGGCACAATAACACATTTTTCTAATAATTATCACATTCATTAAATAATCATCACTGAACTAATTATAGTATCAAAATAGTATTTAATTGTATTCACTGAAGGGTTTGTTGAAACACATTGGTTCAGCTATTTGTCTTGTGTTCAAGGAGTAGTGGGTTAGATCCTGGGTCATGATGTCTTGTTTACAAGCACACTTTCTCAGAGATCCATGAGGATTATTGCTTTAATCTATGCAGTTATGTGCTATGAGTGGTACTCTCATAGCTAGTGTGCTGCTAGAGCGGTGAAGTGTATATTGTAAAACGCAGTTATAATGAATTCAAAAGCCTGTAAATCTTAAGAATTTCTCATACACTGACCTACACATAACATGAAAGCATTACTAAATAATTAGTGAACTATATATCATATTCAAATATTATTGATATTTAATCATTGATCTACGAAGAATTCGAACTGGCCACAACAGACTGAGAAATCACATGTTCTGAAAGCTGAAGATTGCCGAGACAGTCTTGTGCAACTGTGGACTGAGCCCAGAGACTGCAGAACACATTCTTCATGCCTGTCAACTCTACCAAGAAGAGAGGGAGAAAATATGGCCTACTGACAGACTTGAGGGGTTCCATGAATGACCTGAAGCAAATCACACAATCCATTGAAGCTATTGGTACCGTAACCTGATATCTGACTGAAGAACGGTGAAGAAGACATAAAAACATCAGAAGATTAGCAAATACACTGTCAATCCTGGATTATATCAGAAGACAACAGGCTAAGTGGTTTTTCACATGCTTTCAGACTACAATCAGATTCATTCATTCAGGTGCCAAGTCAGCTAGCTTAGGAGATCATGACTCTCCACAGCTCTCTTATCTCCAGTATTATGTATTAAGATTGTTGTTGTTTCTCTGACATGCCAGGTTGTTAAACTGTCTAATATTTTCTCACGTTGTCACCCTCTTTCTCTGTTGCCTTCAATCGCGCCTGTTCTCCAAACCTACCATCTCATAAAGTGGCTAAAAAATGAAGATTGTCTTTTTCTTATATTATTGATTAAAGTCTGTTTTGCATTTGACTCTTTCAACACCTCCACATTAGTTTTCCTGGCAGTCCATGGTATTGTCAGCATTCTTCTGTAGAACCACATCCCTACTGCCTCTAATTTCCCACTTTCCAGTTTGTTTATTGTCCACGACTTGCATCGATATGTTAGTATAGGGGTTATATATAGTTCTGCAGAAATGTCTTCCTCACCTCTAATGACAAGGTTATATTACACAATATATTTCGAAATCCGCCGTCAGGAGTATGTGGAACGTGATTTTAAGAAAAAGCCAGATTTGTAATTTTTTTTAGAAAATGTTATGGCAACTGGAACTAAGCTAAATTATTTAACTTCCTGTTTCTGGTATTAAAATGTCAACAGGAGATGTGTGATTATGATTTGGAAATCCGCACAATCTCTAGCCATCCGCATAGAGGTGAAGCGACATGACATTGAATCAGGAGTTATATACTTTTATTTGACTAAGAATGGAGGTGCTGGTGTGTACATAAAATATCCAGAAAAAGAAAATGAATCCACATGTTCACAAACTGGAATATTCTGCTCCAACTACAAAGCAGAAGTACAGGCTCTAAACATTGCTGCAGAAATAATTAAAAACACAACAAGTCAATGCTAGCAGGTGGTATTTCTTACTGATGCTATGTCTGCCTACAAGCCCTTGACAGCGATAAACTACCAGACCTGAAGATAGCCATGCAAGAAGTGAGCATCAAAAGAAGGGTAGTACTACAGTGGATACCATCCCACTGTGGCATACCAGAAAATGAAGAGGCAGACAGACTGGCAAAGGATGGAGCAACACAGGAACAAAAAGACCAAGAAATCACCTACCAAGAAAAGAAGACCCTCATCAAAGCCATCAGAAGTCGACCACCCAAAAGACAATTACCACTATCTCGATAGAGCAGAGCAGGTTATTATCTTCCACCTCAGAACAGGACACAACAGATTAAACAGCCACTTAAATAGACTTAAGATTGGTCCCATCAACACTGTGCCTTGTGGGCAGGCAGCACAGACAACTGAACATATCCTGCAAGACTGCAATACACTAAACCAGTTAAGGGAAGAACACTGTCTCACAGATATAGATATCCACAGAAAGATGTATGGGAGCACTGAGGAGCTTTCAAATACAGCAGCATTTATTAAGAAAACAGGACTTGCTGTATAGACATGTCAAACTGCGAACGAGAAGAATAAACATAACAGTCAAGGCTCTAATCATCAAACACATTGACATCATCATCTACAATATCACTTCCTTCAAACAAATTGATCTTCTTCTTCTTCGTTTATTCTCAAACTCCTGCAGATTAGCAGTATGTAGGCAGGAGAATGGAAAGTGTTTTGTCATGGTTTACAACATTGCTGTGATATCTGCACCTTTTGGCCTGACATATCTAACTTCAATATGGCTTTGGGTCACTGACCCTATATGGAATGGGACAGCCCATAACCTCTTTAGTCACCTCTTATGACATGCATGGAAGGTAAACAGTGTTGTTATTCTTTGCTCCTCTCTCAGGCCTGGCACACGGGCAAAACAAAATGATCTCATTATCTACAACACCACTTCCATCAAACACATCGACCTCATTATCTACAACACCATGTGCATCAAACACATCGACCTCATTATCTACAACACCACTTCCATCAAACACATCGACCTCATTATCTACAACACCACTTCCATCAAACACATCGACCTCATTATCTACAACACCACGTGCATCAAACACATCGACCTCATTATCTACAACACCACTTCCACCAAACACATTGACCTCATTATCTACAACACCACTTCCATCAAACACATTGACCTCATTATCTACAACACCACGTGCATCAAACACATCGACCTCATTATCTACAACACCATGTGCATCAAACACATCGACCTTATTATCTACATCACCACTTCCATCAAACACATCGACCTCATTATCTACAACACCACTTCCATCAAACACATCGACCTCATTATCTACAACACCACTTCCATCAAACACATCGACCTCATTATCTACAACACCACGTGCATCAAACACATCGACCTCATTATCTACAACACCACTTCCATCAAACACATCGACCTCATTATCTACAACACCACTTCCATCAAACACATCGACCTCATTATCTACAACACCACTTCCATCAAACACATCGACCTCATTATCTACAACACCACTTCCATCAAACACATCGACCTCATTATCTACAACACCACTTCCACCAAACACATCGACCTCATTATCTACAACACCACTTCCATCAAACACATCGACCTCATTATCTACAACACCATTTCCATCAAACACATCGACCTCATTATCTACAATATCATTTCCTTTAAACAAGTTCATCTCATCATCTATCAAAGTATTACCATTAAATACTCACCTCATTCTCATTATTTAGTTCCAGACTTATTCCTGCCACTAAGTGTGGGACAATGGAACCATTATTTCCCTAAGCATGATCAAATAAAACAGACAAATCATTGAATAATGAGGTAAATGATAATCCTCAAACATGTCATACACTTGTAATCACAATGTTTCAATGCACTTTATAATCACTATCCATCTTTATAACTACATATACTTGTAATCATTATCTGTCTCTATAATTGTTCTATACACTTGTAATCATTATCTGTCTCTATAATTGTTCTATACACTTGTAATCACTATGTGTCTCTACAATGGCTCCAAAAAAATGTGTAATAGAATGGGGCATGGCAGGCTGGAAAAACAGAACAGTAGGTCAGCAGCTTAGTCAAAATTCAGACAGAATATCTGATGGAACCATATGTATGAGTAAAGTGTAGTAACAATATTGTAACAAACCTGCCTTCATCACACATTAAAGCATTTTTAAGAATGACAGTCTACACGAAGCTAATAAAGCAGATGACATAAGTCAACATGTAGGCCGATGTAGGATGGGTCTGACAATGGGCATTGTTTGTATCCGACTGTGGAGACTCATTCGGCCAGGTATTGACATACCAGATAAAAGTATCCATCGCGTTGCCTATTTAATGAGAACAAAAAGTGGTAATGTATAAAGACATGTCTGTCACCTCGGTGGGAAATGATACATACCAGCAGCTTGAACAAAAGAGTTGCAGAAAGAATGTTTGAAATATGTGAACCCTGACGGCAAATTGACAGGGGAGAATTATTTTCATGTGCGCAACTTGCTGTCTTTAATTAAATGACAAAGAAGGCAAACTTCAAAATGGAAGTGAGAATGTCAGTGTGAAACATTTTGATTGGTCAGAAGTGTTTCTCAAATACTGGGCAACTCTGCATTTTCAGGAGTTTGGACTAGGACCAAGAGCTGGGAGACTAGGTCCGGGGACTAGGAAGTGTCGTTATAAGTTATAGTTATAGAAGTTTAGTTTCAAAGTTGTAGTTAGGAAGTTTTAGGACAGCTTGAAAAGCTCCCAGTTGAGAGACAGATTAAGTTTCTATGAAAGCCTGTGAACTAAGAAATGTTTAATATTTCTTAAGATGCTGTACATAGAATTACTGATGTCGCACTCCTGGATGTTGTGATGAAGCAATAAACAGGTTATGTATGTGAGAAACCTGGTCATCGCAGTATTTGAATACATCAATGGCTAATGAATTTCACAACTTGTGTTGAAGATACGTAAACCTCATTATGGTTGAAGATGGTGGTGGTACCATCTTTTAACACTGTCTTACTAGAGAAGGCATGACTCATATCACGATAAAACACTGTGATACATGTAATCATTATCTCTCTCTATAATCATTCTATAAACATTATCTGTCTCTACAATGACTCCATACATTTCTAATTACTATCCATCTTTATGACTCCATACAATTGTAATCATTATCTGTCACCATGACTTCATGACAACAAAAACTCTAATAATGACATTTTATAAAAGTGATAATCTCATCAGTTTTGACAAAGAATTTACTAACTATTCATTCAGAATGCAATGGCAACCCACTAGATGTAAATATTGCCTACAAAATCAATAGTCAAAATATGCTAGACTGATGGCTATATCTTAAATATGATATACTACAAACCTCAATTTTTTATATCTACAGCTCTATCACAAATGTGAATCTATATCTATATCACAAATGTGAATCTATATCTATATCACAAATGTGAATCTATATCTATAAATCTATCACAAATGTGAATCTATATCTACAGCTCTATCACAAATGTGAATCTATATCTATAAATCTATCACAAATAAAATATTAAACTGTTTAGATATATCTGTGATACCAAACAAAACAAGTATATACCTGATAAAGCTCTCTAGTTTCTGTTTGTTGACTCATTTCTTCTACTGTATGAATACTTTCCATAAAATATCAACTCACCAGAAGTTTGACTCAAATTAATTTTTTAATCTGAAAATAAATATTAAAAATATGCTCAAGAAATATGTTAATTATACCAAACAATGACTCCAAAGTTACAGAGGATTTACTGCATTTGTACACAGTTTCATGCAACATACACCAACAAAGAAATCAAAGAAGACTTGAAATTGAGATAACTCTAATTTCCAGATTGAACATGATACGGCATGATACATGAACATGAAGAATAAGTACAGCAATAAAGATCAACATTCTGTAAATCATTATAATACCTGTTATTTTGTACGAATGTGAGAGTTACAGCCAACAGTGACAGAAAAATTAGTCTTGTGAAAACAAATCTTACAGGTAAGTGTTATATATATATATATATATATGGATAATTCAGCAACTGTGTGTTTTATTATCCACTATAAGCCTCTAGGCTACATTATGTATACAGGTGAAATTGGGCACCGTTATAGTTTAGCTCAAATGGAGAACACTGGAACTTGCTGATAATCTTAAAAGTTCTGTGGTCCAGCAAAGCTATGATATGATTGGTTAATCTTTTACCTCTGATGCTGCACAAAGGTCAAACAAATGTAATCAAATAATAATAGCTCTAAACTGTAGGAAATAATATTCCTATCAATTGATGTTTACTCTGTTTTAATAGATTCATTATTCTTTCTCCTTGTCTATCTACAAATGTCATTGATACATTTGTCTATCAGCAATGACGAAAATTGATCCCATCTACCTTTCTGTTTTTAAAAACGTATCCATCGATTGATTGTTAATAACAGCTATCATGAGAATGAAACATCATTTATATAAAAGGACAACTATATGACCTTTGGTTTCTGTCTGTGTTAGCTCAGTTCATTGCGTTATGACATCCAAGTACATGTTAATCCTCAGTTTTTTTTGTTGGATCCCAGAGACAATGCATGCGTTTTTTTTCAACATGTATACACAATGACAACAAAATCGTAAATACATTATAAGTTTAAATATTCACATCTGTTTTTTGTTTGTAATAAACGTATCCATCAAATAACATAGGCCCATATGTACCTGTAAATGTACATAGTATGTTAAAGTAGGGGCATAATGAATGAGTTTTTTTGTTAGACTTAGGCCACTTCTAAATGTTGGAACACCGAATTATTAACAAATTAAATTGTACACATTGTCTAAGACAGGCTTTTCTTGATCTGTTTGAAAGTTCCACTCGATATTCCAGCCACTCAGCAGTAGCAATTAGCAGTTTCATTTAGTGATGGCATCATTTGTCATGTTTGAAACTAGATTTATTAAGTTCTGTAACCATTTTTCTTTTTACATGTGTAACTTTTAGAAGGGTAAAACAATGTCCAAACCAGCAGTTAATTTTTAAAAACATCAACATTTGTTTAAATTATGCAAATTAGCCAACATTTATTTTGAATATTAATTAAGTTGTACATGCATCTGAGAATCACAGTAATGTGATCAACAGATGCATCTTGTTTTTGTGAATACAAAAATATATACCTGCTAGTTTCTGTGGTATTTTATTATTTTTTAATAGATAAATCTATTTGAGTCTTCACTTTTTTTTTCTAGTTTTGAAGTGTGGGCGCAACTACGGTTTAAGTCTTCACTGTGACCTTTCTTCTAGTTTTGAAGTGTGGGCGCAACTACGGTTTGAGTCTTCACTGTGACCTTTCTTCTAGTTTTGAAGTGTGGGCGCAACTACGGTTTAAGTCTTCACTGTGACCTTTCTTCTAGTTTTGAAGTATTACCTAACCTTTGCAGCGTGATTAGTAGAATTTGTATTTCAAATTAAGGGTGAAAGTACAGAATAGTTCTCCGCTGTGCTATAAGTAGCACACTGTTGACAATTTAAACTATCCAGCATCATGGATTCCCGTGTAACACCAATCAAAATAATGGCTGCCGTGACATCACATCCGACAATCACACAGTTCAACTCTAGACACAGACGAACTTAGGGCATATTCATAATGTTTGTTTTCCAATTTACACATTTTTTACGCCCAATTTCCTATTATTTGTGGTGAGCGATCAGTATTTCTGCCAGCTATACACGGAGCGAGGTGCGCGCACACATTAGAAATATTATTTCTAATCCTAACCTTACTCTAAGTACTTACCCGTAAGCTTGCCAAATCACACAACAAAGGTCAGGTAACACCTCGGCACTAGAGCAAAGGTCACAGCGGAGAACTGTAATGTACTTCAGTAAATTAAGGTATATTAATTGAAAAGGCATATTTCATATTAGTATTTTTATAGGGTTTAGTATTTCTCATTGATGCTGGCGTAAAAAGATCAATCATATCAAACATTAGAGGCAGACAGTCAATCTTCCTAGGGCATATCCTGAGAAGAACACAGCTTGAACACTTAATAACCACTGGAAAGATCAAAGGGATAAGAGATAGAGGTCGACAAAGAGAAAAGTTACTACATGATCTTGTATCGTGGCACGGTAGAAGCTCACCAACCGAGCTTATTGACAACACAAGAGACAGAGTCGTGGAGAAACATGATCGCCTACGCCAGTCTGCATGGCACTTGATTGATTGATTTATAGGGATTAGGATCAGTTATAAATGAAAAAATAAATTAGTTTACAAATTATAATCGTGGTTGAGTCAATTGTGTTAGTCAGGAGATGTGATGTTACCCTAACCTAATGTCAATAATTTCATTGTTGTTACAAAGATATCCATGACGTCTGCTACTTAAAAATGTAAACATTGTGTGCTATTTATTGAAGACTTAAAACCGTAGTTTTACCCATTTTGTGATTTATTTATATTTTCCTACATGTTTCATGTAAATTATTTTGATGTCAAATTCATTAGAGAAAAAAATCATAACTTGTTTCAGGATTAACGTACAGACTTGGTTGAGGTATAATTGAATCACAATTTTTAAGTTGTAATTATGTAGCACTATTTTGAAAATTGTGTCCACCTACCGACATAAATGATTGCAAAACTGCAGTGAAACTATCCACTTTTATAGACACTGAAGTTGTGTATCATGATGCAATGACAAAGACTTGAGTCAGTGATATATCGCTACCCGCTTCCATAGTTTGACCAGCGGAAATTGTCACAAAAGGAGAGGTCATTCTTGGCGGGAAAACCGCATGTGCTAAAGTTATGATGTCCAACTAAGTCAATAAGCTGGACAGCTTGCCCAGAACTGAGAGGCTTACAGATTGGCACATTGAAGATAGTACTTATAACAATAAATATTTATTGGTAAATTAATGAGTTGCACTGTTGTGGAATTACAAACTAAAAAAACTACAGAAGTACGTTGCCTAGTCTAGTGATTCATTTCTGGGCAGAGGAAGAGGCCGCCCAAGACGGCCATTGAAAATGATATATCTGAATGTTTAAACATGTCCATTGAGGAAGCATGTCAACTCTCCCAAGATCACGATGTGTTCAGAAGGTCCATAAAGAAGACTACGTTCTCATAAAGAAGGATATGTGACATATTATGTCACACGATGATGTGAAATTTTAATTTTGTCAGTAGCATCATTCCACTGAACATTTAGAAAAAAACCCAGTCTCGAAGACCAAAAAAAACAACAACTCAGTTCTTGTACATACATGTAAAGCCTGTATTAGTTTAAAAAAATTTCATTACTGCATGTTAACCTGTAAAAAAGTTCAGCGACGCTATTTTGCATCTTATTCTTCGTATTTTTCTTCTCTCTAATAACCAGCACGAAAGTTCGTGAGATTTCTGTTCTGCCGGGGAGCGTGAAGTACGTCGTGCTGCCAATTTACAGCATAGCTGCATTATTTGCATCTCGGGAGGTCCATAATATAAGATTTTATATTGCCTTTAATTCGGGTGGACTTCCTTAATCTGTGACAACCTTTATATCTGTTGCCAGGTCCAAGTGATGTATATGTCGACTTTTCGTCGCAACAGTTCATCACCCACTGTTCCCTTGGTTGTTACATGCTAAAACATCACCCTGGGTGACAGTCTCAGAGGAGGCGGTAATCGGGGATTTAGGCTTGGTTCAGCTACTCCTATCTCGCACAAGGTATTCCGCTACCAGTGAACTTGTCTCGTGTAATTTGACATATTGTGCATGTGCCGATTGGGTACTGAACTTTTTCTCAACTGTGAGCATGATTTCGGTATAGTAGCTCAACAGTATAGTTGGGTCTGGGTTCGTTCGCCCTCTTAGCTGAGGTATCATTCACAGACATTGTGAACCCCTCTTCCAAGTCTGAGGTATAGAAGCTTCTTCTCGAGCTGAACAATACTTTAGTTCTGATTTCCATGAAGCGTTTTTCTGTTCTTTTCACACGTGACGCTATTCTCTCATTGTACTCAATATGTTATCCTTATAAAGACTAGCACGTGACTGTCGATATTGATGATCATATGTACTCATTATCATGACATTTGCATTTATCCGTTCCTCCAATGCATCTGCATTTTGGCTGTCCGAGCCAGGATGTCTTGTGCCACTTTGTGTCAACAGTTCGCTGCATGTATTGGCGCAAATATGTCGGAGATATTGCTTGCCTATTTTGCAATCAATTATCATTTTAGATTCAGCATATACATTAGTGGATACGGCTGCCAAAAGTGTTGACCAGAAACAGCACGAGCATCTGCATTTCTGTTTTGTAGGTGCACTACAAGTAGGTACTTTTAGGATCATAGTGAACAACTCGAAGGTTTGGGATTTGACCTGTGCATCTCAGGCACTCACTTCGTCCGCTTGTGATGGCCTTTCATTCCATCGCCAGAAGCAGCCTATGTATTTCTACTCTTTGCCATTGCATAGCCTATATCGGCAGCCATCATCTCCCATGTGTTGTATTAGTAGAAAAAAAGAGAGATATATAGGTATACAACATAAACCCAAAGTCAGGCCTTCCATTATGCCACATAATGGCTTGTGTCATGTGACGTATTCCTTCCAGAACGTTGTCCTTTCAATGAACTCTCTGAAACCCCCCCCCCTCCCTCGTCCTACTAAACTTATATCAGACTTCCTTGATAGTATTTTCCAACTCTTAGTAGAGCAACTGCCTTCATTTTAAAAAGATACTAAGCATGATGTAACTATATTTTCTTCTGTTCAGTTATTCTTCTGACCGCACTTATCGTCTGTTTTTACTTGATGTCTGTTCTTCATATACTTCTATACCCCATTCTGATGGTCTTAGGGCTTTGCAATTTTTTCTTGATAAGAACCCCAGCCCTAGGTAACCACTCCCACTCTTATCAGACTTGCTGAACTGATGCTTTCGCTCAACTCCTTTGAATTAGATGGGCACCTTTTTTATCAGATCAGTGATGTTGCTATGGGCACTAAGATGGGACACAGTTATACGTGTCTTTTCATGGGACATCATGAACGTCAGATTTGGGAGACTTATTAAGATCATTTGCTTCCATAGATATATTGATGATGGTAAAGGTGTTAATGACATGCGTGAGACAGAATTGTCTCGCTGCATCATCTTCATCAATAAGTGTAACACTGCTATTCAATACACGTCTAACATCTCTGCTACTTCTGTCAACTTTCTTGACAGTATTTTCAATATTCATCCCCCTTACCTCAGCATATCTGTTTACTACAAACCTACTGATGCACATGGTTTTCTGCTACTCTCTGCCATTCTCACAGCTTCTTCGCTTTCGTAGTGATGATGACGACTTTCTTGACACATTCTCTGAGATGATTGATTTCTTTCATAGACATTCGTTCCCTGACAGTGTCGTTTCATCGGCATGGCTTCGTGTCCGTAAGTTATCACGACTTGATACTTTGACTAATACTCAGGGTACTTCATCCTCCTTTGATAGAGTTAAACTTGTCCTTACTTTTCATCCCCATAACTCTACTGTCCGTAGAATCTTGTTCAAGCATTATTCCCTTCTCCAGTCTCAGTCTGAAATTCGTGCCGCTTTCCAGGACTTTCCTTTTATAGACGTGACAAAAGTCTTAATGACATCTTGGTCCACAGTCACCTCAGGTCTTATATTTCTGCGCAATTTGACACTATTCATTGCTACACGTGTCCCTATGTAGTATAGATCCGCTGTTTCATTTCCTAAGGCCACTTTCACTATCGATTATGTCTTTACATGTGAATCCCGTAATGTCATTTACGTTATCATATTTAACTCTTTGTCTCCGTAAGATTTGACAATTTCTTTCATATTTTTAGTACACATTGATAGTATTTTTCCATTTTCTCCCTCACTTTTCTGTTCACATGAACAATTCTGACATCCAAATGTTCAGAAATGGATAGGTAATAAGAATCAGTTGAGTTTATTTGCTTACACAAAATATTGTGTTAGTTATGAAAAATTTAAATAAAACATTATGTTTTAAAAAAACAACATAAAAATGTGTACATACCCAAGCTTCTAATCCAGAAAGCTGACTCATAATCCATTTATTTTGAAATAAAACATATCCACATACACCCTGATCCATTTTGAAATACACATGGGTATTTATATACACATAATTAATTATAAATGTCACCTTGACCTGACATCAGCAAAATATGCAATTTCTTCTCATATTTTTAGTACATTTTGGTATTATTTGTATTGTTTCCATTTTTATCCCTCATCATTCTGTCCACATGAACAATTCTGACATCAAAATGTTTAGAAATGGATAAGTAGTAAGAATAGGTTGAGTTAGTTTGTTAGATTGTTTTAGTTATGAAAAAATTAATTTTAAAAAAATTGTGTGAAAAAATAAAAATGTGTAAATACCCAATCTTGTATACCAGAAAGCTGACTCATAATCCATTTATTTTTAAATAAAAAACATCCACATATATCCAGAAGAATTTTGAAATACACATGAGTATTGATATGTACATTGTTTCTTATAAATGTCACCATGTCTTGATTTTTAAGATTACATACAAAAATTGCAATATTAATAAAAATTTACATTTATATTTTAGTGTCCCTGACTTATGTACATATCCTTGGATATATATATATATATATATATACATACATATATACAAGTTATTATAATTTTATATACAGGTCTGAATATTTACATCCGCATGTGATATTCCAAAAATGCATGTTTTTGGATGCAGATAAGTCTGGTCACTACATGTATTGCATTTGACGTGGAGCCTCTTTGCTGGTGTACTGCAATACACAATTGCGGTCCTTTTCACTAAATGCAAAGCACTGGCAGGATTGCTAACTCGCACATTGGGAACTGGCTGAGCTGGTTCAGCAGTATGTTGTGCTATGCCTTCTGTGATCTGCTTCACAAGTTCACACATGAAATCACTGAATGTGTGCTTATCATCATCTGGATGCGACAGTTTGAACAGGATGAAAGCATTGTGCTGTGCAATTTCAAGCAGCCACAGAAAGATCTTTTTCCACCATTTCTTTGAACGGCGCTCAAAACTGCCATAGTAGGCAATATTTTGGTCAGCTTTGTCGCAACCATTCATTGATTGGTTGTACATATGTACAAGTGGGTTATCCTTGTCCGGGACATTTTCAGCTGTTGTTGTAGTATCTAAGATGCAGTTTCTTTGCCTTCTTGTCACGCCATGCCATGCACATTACCTTTTTGGTTTCATCAAGAAACCACTTTGCCTGTTTATGCTGTAGTTGCAAGGTTTTCAAATTTGGTGGAAAATCCTTACGGGCGGAATTTACAGTGCCTGTAAAATTTATATTTACTTCCAGTAAGTAACTTATGACTGGCATGACGGTGTAGTATCTGCATACACAATGTGCCCTTTCTGTATATCCTTCAATGAAGTTTAAAAAATTTTACTGCTTGAAGGCCATCTTTATTTGCCTCAGGAGCATTTGATGTCAGTTTTCCAAAATATAGGAGTATATCACATTTATAGCCTGTCTAGCTATCACATAGACCAAATACAGGAGAATATCCCATGTATAGCCTGTAGATATATCACATAGACCAAATACAGGAGAATATCCCATGTATAGCCTGTCGAGCTATCACATAGACCAAATACAGGAGAATATCCCATGTATAGCCTGTCGAGCTATCACATAGATCAAATACAGGAGAATATCCCATGTATAGCCTGTCGAGCTATCACATAGACTAAATACAGGAGAATATCCCATGTATAGCCTGTTCCTATATCACATAGACCAAAAGATTTTATGTGATGCTTATGTGGCTTAGAAGGATTATGTTGATTATGCTTCATCTTCCTTTGAATCCAATTACCATTTCATCGATGGATAAATTTTGAAATGGGTAGAAGGAAAATTAGAGTCTTGCCACCAAAGCTTTCAGAAATGGTTCAATTTTTTCCTTCGACTGTGATCCGATATCACCTACATGGAGCATATAATGATAAATTGCTTCAAATATCTTCCATATCCAATGTTGAGATTTGGAGTCATTAATGTTAGGCTTCCTACTGCTTGTAGTATATTTTCTTTTTTTAGAACTGGATGATCCTGTACTACTAGCAGTGCTAGTAGTTGATGGTTGAGGAAACGCTCACTCAGCTTCATCACCACTCAACTCAGAGTCAGAACTTACATCATATTGTAACAACAAGTCATCTTCATCACTCAAATAACTATCACCATCCAAGCTAACATCAGAATTCTGCGTTTTTTGGAACATTTCCAAAGCTTGGCTAGCTGTCAAACGTCGAAGGGGCTTAGATTCCATTATTACAAATAAAATAGCAAAATTTTGGACAAAATGAAAATGTAAACATACTTTTTAAATTGCAAAAAACTTGCAAAATCACAATTATGACTTTCGACTCTGGCACGTTTTCAAAAATAGACCTATTTCCTGTCGGAAGTTCCGGAAATATTAACTGTCCTTTTAATTTTACGTTCGTAGTGATCTTTATAATTCATGATAGTAAATAAGTACAAAAATGTCGTTTTAAGCAGCTTGCTGGCATAACGGGTCTTTCAAATATAGATTTTAGCGTCTCAGTGGACATAAAGAGTTAAACGTTGTGACAAGAAGTATAGGTCTATAGGTGAAACGGGTTTACAATTGAGTGACCACTTCTGTAGACATCTTCATGCTATAAAACCCTGTCGCTATTCATTTCAATGATGATGGTCAGGTGCCCTCGATATCCAGGTCACTGCCCTCAGATCTTGCACCACGGATAATAGATATAGGTATGCTCTTGAAAATCAATTTATTTTGTAGTTTGCAACATGCCTTTTGTACTTAACTCCGAACATTCATTTGTTTAAATTTGTGTTGGTGTGGTCCTTATTGTATTGCTATCCATGTTGTATTAGATAATAATTTATTATATTTGTTACATCATTATCACCTTGAACTTCATATTGCTTAGATGTCAATAGCGTATCTAGTGCCTCTGTAGCATTAACATTGTTTTTACTGTTTTTCACTGTTTGTTTTATATATTCTTGAGAAAGATATGACAGTTCGAAATGTATTGTTTATTGTAATTTGTATGTTTTATTGTTTACACACCATAACCCCTTAGTTTTCGTGACAGTCCGTCGTGTTCAAGTGGAACATCATAAACCTGTGTTCCACATCAGGTGCGGAATGGATAAGTCTACCCGCAGATTTCGAAACTCGTTTGAGAATTTTAAGATCACTTAGCAGAGAATGGTGTCCCACAACTGTGGAGAAGGAAGTGCAGGCTTTGGTCAGTGAGAATGCCAAAGAGGGGGCTGTGATTATATACACTGATGGATCTGTGATTAGACATGTTAACAGTGATTGGGCTTTCACAGTTCAGTGCACAAGTAAAACGATCAGGGAAGAGAGTGGGGCATTTTCGGTTACCACGAGTAGCATGACCATGGAGACTATGGTGGTGGCATTTTAATGGGTGCGCACAGAAGGCAACGCAGTTCTGCATATTGAGTGACTATGAGTATGATTAGCTAGGTACAAGTGGGTCTCGTTCGCAAACAGTGGATTGAGGCCTTGAGAAAGGCGAGGCTGAAAGTGGTTACATTTATTTTCGTGCTGGGGCATGTGGGTGTTCGAGACAATGAAAGACCAACTGCCATCATGCATGATTGTGGCACAGGGCAATGGATAGAGCTGACTTTTTGAACTCCTTAAGAGATATAGCACGCGAGAGTGAGACCAGTGTGGATGATGATTCCTTTTCAATCGCCAGGATTAAAGATCAGGGTTTGAAATGCGGTGTTGCTAGGCATGAACATTTTGGAGGGCGCAGAAGAATGATGGTTAACCAGCATAGGATCGGTACTGTCAGCAGAAGTGTAATGGCGGATACCCTCAGAGAGAGATCGGAGCAACTATGGACGTGTCCAGTTGATCCGACGACTAACTAACTAAACCTGTGTTCTATGTAATTACTATTGTTGTTACGTTTCACAGTACATGTACTACCCTATATTGATTCTCTTAAATCTGCTACCTTTAACTTTCTGTATTTCAAAATGCAATGGATGTTCCTATCTGCATGTACGCCTGTGCATGGCAATACTGTAATCAGTACTCTGCCGTAAGACAGTAGAGTAGGTACCTCTTGTCGATGTGCTCTTGTGCACCCAACAATGATGCGCATTGCTGCATTCTATACAGCCTTTCAATCTGAGTTTGGCTAAGTCAGAATTGCCAGTGCATATTCACCACTAAACAAAAGAAATAACAACATCTTCTCACACCACGCAGCAGCCATAACCTTCATTGCTGCTAAGTCTTTGCCTGCCATTATGATAATATGTTCCTTGAAACTCAGACTTCTGTCAAACAACACACTCAGATATATAATTGTGCTGGTTCTTTCTAACCTGTTCCTGGCCAACGAAACATGTGGCATGGGTGTCTTTACCATGTGATTATTCAAAGAAAACCAACTCACGTTTGCCGTAGAAAGAATTTTTTAATATCGATTGAATTGTTCTTTCAGAAGCTGGCTTCAAACCAATCATAAGCTTAGTTAAATTTATGATGTGTAGTTCACAAAACCAAAAACATAAATTCCCTATTTTTTACTGACAGCTGTATTGAGAGAAGTTCAATATTAATGCAAATCTGACATAAGATGCTAAGAAAACAAAACTGTTTGAAAGTGTCAAATTAACATAAATAGAAAAATACTATTGCTTGCAAATGCTTCAATATCTGATATGAGAGACTAAGTATCTATGGGACATTAACAAATAATACCACACTTCATACATCTTACATTAATGTTGGCAGATGTAATTATAAGACATTTCATTAGTCAAAAATATAAAATTGAAACAAGACAATCAGTTTATGGTAATTCCATAGAAAAAGTAAGGCCCCCAGTCATGCTGCTCAGCATCTCCAGTGACTCTCCCTTTGTTTATATCACATGTAACAGTTGATGTGATATTTGTACCTTTTATTCAACACATCCAACATTAGTATGACTTGGTTCACTTTGACCTATGGGACAGCCAAATCCACCTTACACCTCCTCAGTCACCACTTACAACATACATGATAGTTTACAATGATGAACATGACAAACTTCAGGGACAAACATCACTAGTTGCTGAATCCATTAATCTATTTGTTCTTGCTGATTCCAGCACACAATATTGTCTAAAATTAATTATATATACTGAAAAAAAACCAACGATGAGTCTTCTGTTGGAGCAACTTATAGGGTTGTCAAAGAACTTTGCGATGGGTATTCTAACAAATGGTATATTCTGTAAACAGCTTTCATTCTTCTCCAGCAAGAACTAAAAGGAATGCAAATTGGGCATGTGGGACAGTAGTTGAGAACAAAAAGAAATTTCTGTAAGGCCTAATAAAAAAAAAGAATCTGAAACTGAAAAAGAAAGATGATGCAGTCATTTGTGTCACAGAGGATACAAATATACTGGCCGTCACTTGGCATGATTAAAAAAAAAGGTTAACCTTCTATCTACTGTTCACTCCAGTGCAGTTATTGACTAGACCATTAGAAAAAGAGGTATTTCTGAATGTAGAACAATTCACAAACCTTTTCTTGCAGAAAATACAGCAAATACATGAGAGGTGTTGACCACTTCAGAGCAGGCTATCAATACCCACACAGATCCAAAATACCACTTCCTACTTTTAACTGCACTGCTCAATAGACACATCATCTAGAAAACTGTTAATCCTGCTATTACTACAAAGAATTTCATGCAGAACGCCAGTCTTACTATTATAGTACAAGCTGTTCTACGATGAAAAACAGTAACATCAATTCCACAGCCTACAACGGAATGACTTACAGGGTGACATTTTCCTGATAAATATGAAAGGGCAAAGTACAAACTATACTGTATAGTGTGTAAAGCTGCAGGAAAAAGAAGTCAGACCTTCATTTACTGCTGTGATTTCCATATGCCCCTATGCTTGATGTCCTGCTTCAAATTATATCACACAGTTGAGGATTATCAGCGGCATCTAAAGGAGACTGTTGCAGAGACTCATGCCTACACACAACTTCAACCACCATTTAATGAAGAAAGCAGTTCAGACTAAACAGAGGTGCAGAACTATTCAAAACATTCAAAATTATTCATTGCTAGAAACTAGACACAAAATTTACTCAAGAAATGAAATATCAATCATTTGTTGAATTTGGATGTTAATAATGTATATTTTATTTATTACTGTAAATATTCTTAACATTTCATTGCAATGACTATCTTCTCTTCTTCTTCTGCGTTCGTTCTCAAACTCCTGCAGATTTTCAGGATGTAGTTCAGAGAACGGAATGCGTTATGTCATGGTTTACAGCATTGCTGCGATATCTGCGCCTTTCTGCCTGACACATCTGACTTCAGCATGGCAATGACTATGAACTATCATCATAAATTCAAGGAAATTAATTGATTTTGAAAAGCACATGCAAATATCTATAAATAGCCAAGTGAATTCAAGATGGCCACCATGATCATGTCACTAAGTTGCATAAATTAAGTTTATCAGGCATAAGAAACAAAAAGACTTTCAATAGGGTTAACAGAGACAAACAATGGACCTACACACAGGAATACAGGATCCACGGCCAACTTCTCGAATTATTGAAAAGACACCAGAGCACTATATCAGAGATGCGAAGCAAGAGTAAGAACACCACAAGGAATGACAGACACATTCATGATAACATCTGGAGACAGACAGGGAATCTGTATTGTCCCTGCTTCTATTCAACACATATATAGATACAATAACCAAAGCAACATTAGAAGCTAAAGAACAAGAAAACCAACCTGAACAAGAGATCAGATAAAAAGAAGACAGTAACGTCATAAACGAATTGCTATTCACAGTTGTTCAAGTGTTGGTATACAATGATAAATCTGAGCTGCAAAAACACTTAAATGCATTAAATATCTTTTGCAAAATCAACATGAGAATCAACAAGTCTAAAAAAAAACCGTGTTACCAATGCCAGACCTAGACCATGACAGAGAAATTAAAACAAAAACTTGCAGTATGTGAAATGAAGAGCCTGAGAATAGCACTGGGGGTAACAAAAGGAGATAGATTAAACAACACTATAAGAAATCTGGTGAAAACAATATTATGCAAAGAATACATAGACACACAAAAGATCAAATGATTTGGCCAACTAATCAAATGGAACCAGATTGCATTCCATAGAGAGCCTCCAATAGAAGATCATCGGAAAATAGAACCGGGAAGACCCAGGTGAAGATGGATAGATGACATCAGATAAATACCAAACCTGCACTATGACAGCGGCATCAAGTTAATAAAAGAAAGAAAACTTCACCTCCCCATGATGCCTAGCTGTACAAGAAACATCCATTATGACTGAAAATTTCATTTTGAAATGGCATGTGTTTCAATTTTTTTATAAATTTTTCAAAGACAACACTCAAAATTTGTCTAAAATTTACAAACATCCTTGGTAATAAGAGATAGGAATGCACAGGATTGCTGGTCAGCAAAGTGTTAAAACTTTCAGTACTGCATGTTTTCTTGTGAAGGAGTGCTGGGAGGCTATGTGTTGTGGAAATAAAGGCCACTTTGCCATAGCAGATGCTACGACATGTACAGGAAGGATTTTTATTGTAACTTTGAAAGAAAAAAATTCTGTCCCAACCATGGATTGAACCCAGGGCCACAAGTGTCTGAGAACAGCATTCTAATCCCACGGCCATGAGCTCCAAATATTTTGCCATATGCCGTATTGATGATACATAATAACTATTCCGATAGTAGTAGTCCCTTTCTCCAAACCTTATCATATGTTTGCTGTAGGTCTACAAAGACAGCATCTGTACTCTTCCCTTGCTGAAAACTGCCCTTCACACTCTGGATAAAGAGTTGGTCTACAGTTCTTGATCCTCAGAAAATAGCATGCTTAAGAATTCTGCAAGTTTACTGATGTTGGTGGTGACTGAAATTGGCCGAAAGCTTTTCATGTCATCTTCAGGCTTATCTTTCTTCAATATTGGCTTGACAATAGCACTTTTCTAGACTGTTGGTAGGGTTATATTTTGCATTGTTTTATTTATGAAGTTTATTTATTTTGTCCTGTTTTTCCTTTGGTTTCTGGATTATTTGATGATCTTTGTCAGAACATGATGCTTTCCTTAGCTGCAGTTTTTTTTAGAACAGTAAAATTGTATGGTGGAAGTTTTCTTCAAAGAATGCTGTGTTTACTGATTTGAATATTGCTTATTTTAATCTTTATTTATTTTCTAGAATTTTGCCAATTATATTGTCTAATACTTTCCTGTGGGAGGTTTTGTTGATGCTTGGAAAGATTTTATTAAAACTGTTTGCTTTGAGTGAGTCTTTCACTCGTACATGGTTTGGGGTTGCAGTGGTTTTGGGTGATTCCTGAGAGGTTATTTAAAAACTTATAGAGCCTCCTGTCATCAGTACAGAGGATAAAATTGCTACAAGTGTATGCCCATTATATAAGGCAATTTTTGTTTCAAGTCTGATCAGTGCAGTTAGTTATACTATATTTTGTTTTCAACAACAAGTAGAACATTATCAATATATCGGACACATAATCACAAATGGTGGAAAATGTGAAACAGAAGTTAAAAGCAGAATAAAAATGGCTAAAAGTAGTTTCAATAACTTGAGGAAAATATTAACATCTAAACAAGTTATAAACAAGCTAAAAATTAGAATTATAAAATGCTACATCTATTTCATATTAATGTATGGCTTAGAAACATGGATAATAAACAAACAATTAGAAGACAGAATTGATGCCTTTGAGATGTGGATTTATAGAAGAATAGGGAGAACAACATGGAAAGATAAGAAAATGAACAAAGAGATTATAACAACACTTTACATGAAGAAAGAATTATTAAAACAAATAAAAATCGAGCAAATAAAATATTTTGGACATATTAAAAGACATGACACCCTGTTGAAGGTATGCTGCAGCCAAACTTTGTTTCGGAGACAGCACTTAATGATGATTATTCAGTTTTCATATCTAGGGAGCTTATCTGCTCTCTTTCTTTCTTTACTTCTTTTATCCTGTTTCTGAAAAGTTCTTCCAGTTTCTTTGCTTTTGTCCATTTTTGCCATGTGTGAAAGTTTTGAATTGTTCCCAGTGTGCATGTTTGTGGCTCAAATGAGGTATTTTGCATGCCATTTTGTTTTTTTTTGTTCTTAGATTTGGAAGAGTATGGCCTACTTAACAGACAAGAACAGGTCATCATATTTTGACTGAGAACTGGACACAATAGATACTTAGAATATCATGGAAGGATAAAATCAGAAACTCAGATATTATAAACACACTGAATATTCCAGAGTGTTGGTTACTAAACACAATAACAAAAAGAAAACTACACCTGTTTGGTCATATAAAGAGACATAAATGTTTAGAAAGACAAATATTGGAGGGAAGAGTACCTGGGAAGAGGAGAAGGGGCAGACCAAGAAGACGATGGACTGACGACATTAAAGATAACATGAATACATCGCTAGAAAATGCAAGCCACATCGCCCAAGACAGAGAGAGGTTCAGAGAGTTCATTGGGAAGACAACGTTCTGGAAGGAATACGTCACATGACACTGGACACAATAGACTAAACAGCCATATGTATACAAAATTTAAAATTGGCACAACAGCAAAGTGTAATTGTGGACAAGTCAACCAGACTTCAGAACATATCCTTCAAGAATGTGCAAACTATGACACATTAAGATGCACATACTGGTCTTCTGACACACCAATGAATGTTAAACTTTATGGTACAAAACAAGAAATGGAAAACACTGTCCAATTTATACAAGAAACAACACTGCAGATATAGACATTATTAGCGAACGAAAGAGGAAGAAGGAAGAGCATGGGGCAGTAGTCACTAAGGAGAGGACTCATGGACTCTTACTGATAACCATGACCATCAACATTATAAGACCTGCTGGCTCACTGGGAATCGTTCAACTTAAATTGACACATTTGAATGTTCCCTTGATTTTCTTTTGTCACTAGGTGTATAATTTGTGTAGACAGCCAATGAAATCACAGGAAAAGTCAAATGCGTTGCTTTAGAAAGAATCATCAGGTCACTGTGTAGATGGTCACAGAGTAACTCCTGAAAACCAAACATCTATAACAAAATAATCCTCCTGTTCCTAAATAAAACCAGTGTCAACACCTCCGGTCTTCCATCACTAAAAAGAAGCATTAACAAAAGTCAAAAACAAAATAATATATACCTCTCCCATCGCATCACTAAGGTTGGAAAGGTGTAGAAGATTTCACTAAAAACCACAAAACAGTCAAAGGTGACTAAACAATACCTTCCCACAAGTAATTGATACACCATTCTCTGGTCCTTGAAACCCAGTTATTACATCATGTGAAACATTGTACAAGGGACATAACATGTTAAAAATTGCAAGGAACATAGCTTATAGTAATAAATGTATGTAGCATAATTCAGTAATTCTTATAGTAATAAATGTATGTAGCACAATTCAGTAATTCTTATAGTAATAAATGTATGTAGCATAATTCAGTAATTCTTATAGTAATAAATTTCTAGCTATCTATACGCTGTATCCCTTGTGGCGCCAGGGGTAGAAGAGTTCTCTGGAGATGGCCTTCCTGTGTGCTGTTTGTAAGCATGTTCCTGTGGCTTCTTTGGTTTCTGTGATCCATCTTTTACATGGTCTGCCTCTGGCTTTATAGCCATTATGTCTATGTGTCATGGTCATCTGTGGCATGATGTCTGTTCGTAGTCTGGAAGCGTGTGAAAACCACTTGATCTGTTTCAATACTGGTATTGTTTTGGTTATCTGTCTGATGTTATCTTTTTTAATTCTATCTCTTAATAAAACTCTCGAGTATTCTTCATAGACAGTTCATTTCTGTTGTCACTATTTTTCTTTTGTCTTGTGCTGTCACTATCCAGATTTGGCACTGATAGCTCAGTGATGGGATAATAATAGTCTTGTATAATGCAACTTTAGTGTCTCTGTTTAAATTTTTGTTCTTAAAATTACATGTCATTTGTCTTATAGGATCTGGTACGTTTTGTTGCATCTATTTTGTATCTCTTTATTGTTTTTCCCTTCATTCATTATAATGCGTCCTAAGGTGAACTCCTTAACGTGTTTATTATCAATGGAGATAGTGATATTTCTTTCTTTCTTAGCTATTGCCATTATTTCGGTCTTTTTCAAATATTAATCTTCATGTTGAAATTTTGGCATGTATTGTGGGGTCTGTTAATATGTTCCTGCAATTGTTCTGATGTCGCTACTAGTACTTGATCATCTGCATAGAGTAGTTCATTCAATTTGTCTTTCATGTTATCTTCTTTGTTGATGCTTGTTAGATTATAGATGTGGTTGATATATGTTATAAAAAGTAGAAGGGAGAAGACTCACTTCTGGTGAACCCTTGATTGGATTTGGAACATATTTGACACTCCTGCATTTGCTCTTACATTGGCTATTAGTATAAATACTCTTGCATATAAATGTTCTGGCACTCCGTATACTGATAGTGTTTTCCATAGCTGTTGTCTATCCACTCTGTAGAAGGACTTTCCTTGATTGACGAATGCGATGTATAATTCTTTGTTGTTTTCTGTGGCTCTTTCTGTTAGTTGTCTAATTGTAAAGATAGCATGGGTACAGCTTTTGTTCCGACGGAAAACCATTTGGGTGTTTTTAAGTTATGGTTCAATGTATGATCACAATCGTTGTTCTCATATTTTGGTAAAAAATTTTCCCTGTGTGACTTAGTAAGGATATCCCTCTATAAATGTATACATCACAATTCAGTTATTACACATATTCTATCAGTCCTGACCAATTTGTTGTACTGGGTTTCCACTGTATAATGTTGCATGGTAGTAGGTCTAGTATTCACAAGTAGTTGCCACCTGACTTCCATATATTGGAAGGAGACTTGGGCAGTCTTAGTTTCCAGCCTGTGGAAGCTAAACTAGCCCGATCTTCATGACAAGGATGGCATTCAATAGAGATATCTACCAATAACTTATATCTCAATTGTTAACCAAGGCCATCAACATTATAAGGCCTGCTAGATCATTGGAAATCATTCCTTCTAAAATGACACATTTGAATTTCTCATTGGTTTTCTTTTGTCACTTTGTTTACCCCACTACAACATCGAGTATGAGAATGGAAATAGAGCAGTGACGGCAGCTCTCACTTGTCTGGCTCTTCAGCGTATCAGTTGTTGAAAATGCTACAGCATGCACATCACATTTGTACAGTATCTCTCTTGTATGTGTTCTTTTGTGGGTCCTACAACATACAAATCACACTTATATGGTTTCTTTATTATGTGTTCTTTTGTGCTTATTCAGGGTACTACTTGAACAGAATGTCAAATCACAAACATCACATTTGTGAAGTATCTCTCCTGTATGTGTTCTTTTGTGGGTCTTCAGGTTACTAGTTTGAGAAAATTTTACACCACAAACATCACATTTGTAAGGTTTCTCTCCTGTATGTGTTCTTTTGTGATAATTTAGGCTGGAAGTTTGAGAAAATCCTAAACCACAAACATCACATTTGTAAGGTTTCTCTCCTGTATGTGTTCTTTTGTGATATTTCAGGGTACCAGCTGCAGAAAATGAAACACCACAAACATCACATTTGTAAGGTTTCTCTCCTGTATGTGTTCTTTTGTGATAATTTAGGCTGGAAGTTTGAGAAAATCCTAAACCACAAACATCACATTTGTAAGGTTTCTCTCCTGTATGTGTTCTTTTGTGATATTTCAGGGTACCAGTTGCAGAAAATAAAACACCACAAACATCACATTTGTAAGGTTTCTCTCCTGTATGTGTTCTTTTGTGTTGTTTCAGGTGACCAGTTAGAGAAAATCCCACACCACAAACATCACATTTGTAAGGTTTCTCTCCTGTATGTGTTCTTTTGTGGGTCTTCAGGTTACTAGTTTCAGAAAATCCCAAACCACAAACATCACATTTGTAAGGTTTCTCTCCTGTATGTGTTCTTTTATGATGCTTCAGGGCACTAGTTTGAGAAAATTTTACACCACAAACATCACATTTGTAAGGTTTCTCTCCTGTATGTGTTCTTTTGTGATAATTTAGGCTGGAAGTTTGAGAAAATCCTAAACCACAAACATCACATTTGTAAGGTTTCTCTCCTGTATGTGTTCTTTTGTGATATTTCAGGGTACCAGCTGCAGAAAATGAAACACCACAAACATCACATTTGTAAGGTTTCTCTCCTGTATGTGTTCTCTTGTGATAATTTAGGCTGGAAGTTTGAGAAAATCCTAAACCACAAACATCACATTTGTAAGGTTTCTCTCCTGTATGTGTTCTTTTGTGATATTTCAGGGTACCAGTTGCAGAAAATGAAATACCACAAACATCACATTTGTACGGTTTCTCTCCTGTATGTGTTCTTTTGTGTTGTTTCAGGTGACCAGTTTGAGAAAATCCCAAACCACAAACATCACATTTGTAAGGTTTCTCTCCTGTATGTGTTCTTTTGTGACTCTTCAGGGCACCAGTGTCAGAAAATAAAACACCACAAACATCACATTTGTAAGGTTTCTCTCCTGTATGTGTTCTTATGTGCTTCCTCAGGTTACAAGTGTGAGAAAATCCCAAACCACAAACATCACATTTGTAAGGTTTCTCTCCTGTATGTGTTCTTTTGTGGTTCTCCAGGGAAAATTTTTTAGAAAATCCTACACCACAAACATCACATTTGTAAGGTTTCTCTCCTGTATGTGTTCTTTTGTGACTCTTCAGGGAAAAATTTTCAGAAAATCCTACACCACAAACATCACATTTGTAAGGTTTCTCTCCTGTATGTGTTCTTTTGTGTAACTTCAGGTTATAGGAATCAGTAAATTCTACACCACAGAAAACACATTTGTGAGGCTTCTTTCTCGTATTTCTGTTACTGACTATCTTAATGTTACCAGTTTGAACAAATCCTTCCTGACAAACATTACCTTTATGTTTAGTCAAACCTGTCCCAGAAAGATCACATTTATCCAGATTCTCACAACTTACACCACACACTCTATGCCTAGTACCTTTCTTAAAAACACACAATTCATTTTCTGACAGTTTGCTACATTCTCCATTGTTGACATTCAGACTGTCCTCATTCTGGACAGTCTTACCAATGACATCTTCAACCATGACTTGTTCTCTAATTGACTCTCTTAAGTCATTGAGTTTATGCTTTCTTGATGTCAAACACAGATCTTCATTTTTGTTTTTTGATTTCATTGCTGTGTTTCCTTTGTGTTCATGAAGCATCTCACAATCTCCTGTCTCATCTGATGTATTCTTCAAAATGTTTCTAATATGTTCTGGAAGATTCTCTGTGAAAACACCAGCCTTTACAAGTTGTGAATGTTGAACACTGTATACACTTTCTACTGGTATTTTCTGAACACCAGTCTGAGAGTTGATGAAGTGCTCTGATGTGTCAACACTGATCTCTGAAATATCCAAACAATGATCAGTGACAAGTTTTGAAATGTAAATCATAATAAATATAACAACACAAAGCATTTATATTGAAATAATCTACAACATAAAGACAATAACAGTCAATGTTAGATAAAACACACTGTGTGTACTGGCTGTGTGAGTGGAGTGTTGTAAAGAAAGAAACTTGTAGAAATATTTCAAACCATCAACACATATTAGGAATCTAGACAGACAGTGATACGCAATACTTCCATTACATGTTGTCTAGAGCTTCTTCCATCATGTCTGCCGTACAAATACACTTTATATGGAAGTCCAGGTGTGAGGGAGAAGTACATCGAAGCTGTCATACTTCTTTGGAGTAGTTCTCATGTCCTTGATCCCCACAATATTACTTACATATAACACAGGTTTTTGGAAGTTTCACTTGCACATGACAGACTATCACTAAAACTAAGGGTTTATGAGGTGTAATCAAGAAAACATACAAATTACAATACACATTTTCTACGTTTCGAACCGTTAGATCTTTTTCAAGAATATATAAAACAAACAGTGAAAAACAATGTTACCACCACAGAGGCACTAGATACAATATTGCCAAGTAAGCAATACACAGTTCAAGGTGACAATTTGTTAAGTTTCTTCTTCTTCTTTCGTTCACTTGAAACACGTCTATATCTGTAATTCTGTCTCCTTAATAAAACTCACTGTCTTTTGTAGTTCATACAGTGTCCCATAGAGTTTTGATTCCAGTGTTGTTTCCTCTGGCCAATATGTCTGCCTCAGCGTTTCATGCTCAGAACACTCTTGAAGTATATGTTTGGCACTCTGCGCTGCCTGTCCACATGTACACATGGCTGTGTTGCCAATCTTGAACTTTGTATACATGTGACTGCAGAGTCGGTTGTGTCCTGTTCTGAGACGTAGAATTATAACTTGTTCTGGTCTGTTCATAATATGATAGTCATCTTGTGTTGGTGTTTGTGGCTTTCTTATTGACTTGATCATCTGTTTTTTCTGATGGTAGGTGATTGGTATATCTGGTTGGTCTTCGGCAGCACCTTCCTTAGCCAGTTGGTCTGCTTTTTCATTTCCTGGTATTCCACAGTGAGAGGGTATCCACTGCATGGTTAACCTATACTGGTAAGACAATTTGCTAAGTAGTTTTTTCAAGTCTGTTAGTTTTTCAGACTGGAGAGCTTGAAGCACTGACCTTGCATCTGTCAGGAATACCACAGGCTGTAGGTCAGAGTTGGAGTTCAGCAGTTTTTTAGCTGCCACACTAATTGCCTGGATTTCTGCATCATAATTATTGCAGAAATTTCCTGTCAGTGTTCTGATTGTATCTCTAGGCTTGAGTGGATATTTTATATATACACCTGCACCTCCATTCCTCACGGCATTCTGTTCTGACCCATCTGTGTATACTCTGACCCATATATCTTGTGGATATTCCTCATCCAGGAAACTGAGGGTGACTGTCCTTCGCTGCACACTGTTCTGTTCGTCCACGCTTAGTATTCCTTTCACATGGGTCTGAATGTATATTGGCATTCCATGTCTTTCACTCCATGGGGTTTGTTCTGTACAGGCCTCAAGGGGCTGTCAACTTCAGGTAGGTCTGTAAGTTGTCTGTGGAGTCGTTTAGCTTGATGGATGGTTGGTTGGTTTGGTTACATTGCCACTTTGATCCCGTGTGGTAGTTCAGCAACTAGGTCATTGATGTAAACTAAGAAAAGTGTGGGAGACAGGACTCCTCCCTGGGGGACTCCATGACGCAGTAGAACTTTCTTGCTCTTGCAACCATCTAATTGTACCCTGGCTCTTCTATTATGCAGGTATGCTTTTACCCATTTGTACATTCTTGAGCTAACCCTGCAATTTCGCCATTTATTTAGGAGCCCTTCTTTCCAGACCTTATCAAATGCTTTCCTGAGGTCTATCCATGCTGCTAGTACCAGTTTCTTATCTTGGAAGGCATCCTCAATCTCTTGGGAGAGGTAGGTTGCCTGATCTTCAGTAGAGTAGCACTGTCTGAAACCTGCTTGCTGTGATACCAGAAGGCTTTCACTTTCAAGGTACCACTGCATCCTAAGATTGATAATGCGTTCCATTGTTTTGCATAGACAGCTTGTGAGGATGATGGGCCTGTAGTTGGAGACTGTGTTGCCATCTTTTCCTGATTTGAGGAGTGGTATCATTATTGCTTCTCTCCACGCCTGTGGTACATTACCCGTGGACCAGCTTGTGTTAAAGATCTGCAGTAGCTTTGCTCTTGCTGCAATTCCCAGGTTTCTAATCATTTCATTGGACACTCCATCAGCTCCAGGGAACTTTTTCATTTTCAATTTGGATATTGCATGCTCCAGTTCTCTCATTGTGATTGGTGCCTCCATGACTTCAGGTATAGGTTTGCCTTGTCCAATGTTTTGCTGGTTCTCTCGAACCTCCTGTTGTTTGTCTTCGCTGACTTTGATGTTATTGTCTTCTGCAAAGGAATCTGCAAAGTAATCAGCTGCATGTTTACCTGTTAAAATGTTTCTTTCTTTATAAAGTGTGATCCTGGTATTTCTCCCTGTACCTTCATCATTTAGTTTTTTTTACAAGTTTCCATAATTTCCTAGTATCTCTTTCTAGGTTCAGCGACTCTGTTTTTTCTTTTCAGCTACTCCGTCTGGCTTGTAACTTGGCTCTTTGAAATTTAGCCTTTGTTTGCTGATATTTGTTGTGATGTTCTTGGCTAGGTCTGTTCTCAGCCTGCTGTCTAGATGTTTCCATCTCATTTTGCAGCTTTTCCAGTTCATCATTCCAGTAGGGTTTGTAGTTTTTGCGTGCCCCCCTGGGTATGGTTTTACTAGCAGCATGTAGTATACATCTATTAAATTCACCCACTGCTCTATTAATGTCTTTGTCCAAGTTCATGTCCTTAGCTGGAACACTGGTTAAATGCTGGTACATTATCCAGTCTGCCCTTTTATAGTTCCACCTAGTGAGCGTGCTGCTGTCCTTGGTAAATTCATTGTGGATTTCCAGAAATACTGGTCTGTGGTCACTACCTCCAAGCTATTTTCATCCTGCCAGCTCTCAAGTTCCTCACCTCTCTTGTCGATATGATCGTAGCCCCAGCTCTGAGAGTGGCTGTTGAAGTCACCACACACCATAAGTCTCTCTTTGTCTGGAGTTGTGTCTAGAGCCAATGGTTTATCATTTGGGCAGTAGTAGTTCAGGAGATGGAATTCTGCACTGTCTGTTTTTAGGTGGAGCATCTGGTATTCTGCCCCTTCCATAAATACTTCCAGCTGACATGCACTGATATTGTTTTTAACAAGTGTCAGAATTCCACCCTTTCGCCTGTCCTTTCTGTCAGACCGGTAGCACTGGTAGCCTCTGATTTTGAAGGCTATGTCGCTGCTGAGGTGTGTTTCTTGGATACAGCATATACTAACTTCTTCACTGAGGAAATTTTCAAGTTCCAATTTTTTGCTGTATCCATCTCTTTTACTGTTGACACCCTCAGCATTCCAGTGCATTATTTTTATTGGTCGTTTGTTTGTTTGGCCAGTAGCTCTATTCCCTTGCCTCCTGGCTCCTCGGGGCAATTGAGAAGGACTTCCAGTAACTGAGGTTGGGCCCTTTCGAGGTATAGGGCCCGGCACCGTCCCTGCCTGAACGTCCGCCACAGGGCAGGCACCATAACTATTTATAAATGTAGACATGTTTCCATTGTGTTTTGTGCGTGGCATCCTGATTATCTGTGCGCCTTTTGGCTGGATGCCTCCGTCTTCAGCACTCTGCTTACTTGGGCAGGACTATGGTCCTGCTCGAGTGGGACTGCCTGACCAGTCTTAGTTTCCAGCCCCTGATGGCTGAACTAAGCCCCATCACCTCTGCACGGTGCTGGTCTCGATGGGGATCACATAGACCAAATACAGGAGAATATCCCATGTATAGCCTGTAGCGATATCACATAGACCAAATACAGAAGAATATCCCATGTATAGCCTGTCGAGCTATCACATAGACCAAATACAGGAGAATATCCCATGTATAGCCTGTCGCGATATCACATAGACCAAATACAGGAGAATATCCCATGTATAGCCTGTCGAGCTATCACAGACCAATTACAGGAGAATATCCCATGTATAGCCTGTTGCGATATCACATAGATCAAATACAGGAGTATATCGCATGTATAGCCTGTCGAGCTATCACATAGACCACATACAGGAGAATATCCCATGTATAGCCTGTCGAGTTATCACATATACCAGGGGTGGGCAAACTACGGCCCGCGGGCCGCATGTGGCCCGCCATTGGATATATTGCAGCCCTCAGACACATTTTTAAATAAACGAACAATCGTCACTGTAAATCTGTTTTAAAAATTAAGCAATTTATTGGCCCAGTTGTCAGTGTCATAAACCTCATGAGATCAAGAGGACTCAATCACAGGCAGTTCAGAGCATTACTAGGCGATCTAGAAACTGAACATTCTGATGTCCTGTACAGTTCGATGATTGAGTCTCAGAAAGGTTTTAAGGTGAGTATGGGATCTTAAAAAAGAAATAGTAATGTTTCTAGAGATGAAGGGCATAGAATGTGACTTCAATGCTAACATTGTTGATGCAGAGTGGAAGATTGACTTTATTGAACTGAATGTTAAACTTCAGGGCAATGGTTTGTTTGCACATAAAATGTATGTTCATGTAAAATCATTTCAAGCAAAACTCTCACTGCTTTCCAGACAAGCAAGTTAAAACATGTTTTGTCACTTCCCTTTGCTGAAACAAGAAACTATTTTTGATAAATTGAATACAAAATTCAAAGCTTAGTTAGATGTATGGGTTGAAGAATTTGGAAGAAGATTCCAAGAACTAGAAGCAGCACTTCAATGTTATCAGTTCTCCTCTCAGTGAAGAAGCTGATAAAGCCCCAGAGCACATACAGTTGGAGTTGCTTGAATTACAAGCCAATCATTACCCGAAGGAAACGTTTAAGTCTGAATGTTTGTTGGATTTCTATGGTTTTTGCCTGAACAATCATTCCCAAACTTAAAAAACTTAGCGGCTAAATTTTTGTCATTATTTGGATCTACATATATTTGTGAACGGGCATTTTGTTGCTTAAAAATCAACAAATCTAAGAACAGGTATTTTTTTTATCTGATTGCAACTTAAATGCAGCCATGCAAATTTCTACAAGTAAATTTGTTCCAGATTTCAAAGGAAGTATAACATCTTACAAG
Source organism: Meghimatium bilineatum (assembly GCA_034231615.1). Classification (NCBI taxonomy): domain Eukaryota; kingdom Metazoa; phylum Mollusca; class Gastropoda; order Stylommatophora; family Philomycidae; genus Meghimatium; species Meghimatium bilineatum. Next base: position 51,737,412 of record CM067318.1, on the reverse strand, counting down.
CAATTACATACATCTCATTAGAAATTAATAATATCAATAAAGTTGTAACTGTTATGACTGTATGTGTATGGTGTTTTTTAAAATATTCATTAAAACCCATATTGTAACTGTATGCAACATAATATTTTTCAAATATTGTTAAAATATTTGCAAAACCTTTTATTCATATTAGAAAATATGTTGTTATAGCGTAAGTCTGTTAGAAATGTAATTTTTTCAGAAGTTATCTACATTATGTAAAACTACCTTTCTTTACAATAAAAATATTTAATTGATTACTTACCGAGAAGTTTAAACAAAAATATACATAATATTATATGTGGCCCTCCAATAACTTTACAATTTTCAATGTTGCCCTCTGAATACAAAGTTTGCCCACCCCTGACATAGACCAAATACAGGAGAATATCCCATGTATAGCCTGTCGAGCTATCACATAGACCAAATACAGGAGAATATCCCATGTATAGCCTGTCGAGCTATCACAGACCAATTACAGGAGAATATCCCATGTATAGCCTGTTGCGATATCACATAGATCAAATACAGGAGTATATCGCATGTATAGCCTGTCGAGCTATCACATAGACCACATACAGGAGAATATCCCATGTATAGCCTGTCGAGTTATCACATATACCAGGGGTGGGCAAACTACGGCCCGCCATTGGATATATTGCAGCCCTCAGACACATTTTTAAATAAACGAACAATCGTCACTGTAAATCTGTTTTAAAAATTAAGCAATTTATTGGCCCAGTTGTCAGTGTCATAAACCTCATGAGATCAAGAGGACTCAATCACAGGCAGTTCAGAGCATTACTAGGCGATCTAGAAACTGAACATTCTGATGTCCTGTACAGTTCGATGATTGAGTCTCAGAAAGGTTTTAAGGTGAGTATGGGATCTTAAAAAAGAAATAGTAATGTTTCTAGAGATGAAGGGCATAGAATGTGACTTCAATGCTAACATTGTTGATGCAGAGTGGAAGATTGACTTTATTGAACTGAATGTTAAACTTCAGGGCAATGGTTTGTTTGCACATAAAATGTATGTTCATGTAAAATCATTTCAAGCAAAACTCTCACTGCTTTCCAGACAAGCAAGTTAAAACATGTTTTGTCACTTCCCTTTGCTGAAACAAGAAACTATTTTTGATAAATTGAATACAAAATTCAAAGCTTAGTTAGATGTATGGGTTGAAGAATTTGGAAGAAGATTCCAAGAACTAGAAGCAGCACTTCAATGTTATCAGTTCTCCTCTCAGTGAAGAAGCTGATAAAGCCCCAGAGCACATACAGTTGGAGTTGCTTGAATTACAAGCCAATCATTACCCGAAGGAAACGTTTAAGTCTGAATGTTTGTTGGATTTCTATGGTTTTTGCCTGAACAATCATTCCCAAACTTAAAAAACTTAGCGGCTAAATTTTTGTCATTATTTGGATCTACATATATTTGTGAACGGGCATTTTGTTGCTTAAAAATCAACAAATCTAAGAACAGGTATTTTTTTTATCTGATTGCAACTTAAATGCAGCCATGCAAATTTCTACAAGTAAACTTGTTCCAGATTTCAAAGGAAGTATAACATCTTACAAGCAATTACATACTTCTCATTAGAAATTAATAATATCAATAAAGTTGTAACTGTTATGACTGTATATGTATGGTGTTTTTTAAAATATTCATTAAAACCCATATGAACCCATATTGTAACTGTATGCAACATAATATTTTTCAAATATTGTTAAAATATTTGCAAAACCTTTTATTCATATTAGAAAATATATTGTTATAGCGTAAGTCTGTTAGAAATGTAATTTTTTCAGAAGTTATCTACATTATGTAAAACTACCTTTCTTTACAATAAAAATATTTAATTGATTACTTACTGAGAAGTTTAAACAAAAATATACATAATATTATATGTGGCCCTCCAATAACTTTACAATTTTCAATGTGGCCCTCTGAATACAAAGTTTGCCCACCCCTGACATAGACCAAATACAGGAGAATATCCCATGTATAGCCTGTCGAGCTATCACATAGACCAAATACAGGAGAATATCCCATGTATAGCCTGTCGAGTTATCACAGACCAATTACAGGAGAATATCCCATGTATAGCCTGTTGCGATATCACATAGATCAAATACAGGAGTATATCGCATGTATAGCCTGTCGAGCTATCACATAGACCACATACAGGAGAATATCCCATGTATAGCCTGTCGAGTTATCACATATACCAGGGGTGGGCAAACTACGGCCCGCGGGCCGCATGTGGCCCGCCATTGGATATATTGCAGCCCTCAGACACATTTTTAAATAAACGAACAATCGTCACTGTAAATCTGTTTTAAAAATTAAGCAATTTATTGGCCCAGTTGTCAGTGTCATAAACCTCATGAGATCAAGAGGACTCAATCACAGGCAGTTCAGAGCATTACTAGGCGATCTAGAAACTGAACATTCTGATGTCCTGTACAGTTCGATGATTGAGTCTCAGAAAGGTTTTAAGGTGAGTATGGGATCTTAAAAAAGAAATAGTAATGTTTCTAGAGATGAAGGGCATAGAATGTGACTTCAATGCTAACATTGTTGATGCAGAGTGGAAGATTGACTTTATTGAACTGAATGTTAAACTTCAGGGCAATGGTTTGTTTGCACATAAAATGTATGTTCATGTAAAATCATTTCAAGCAAAACTCTCACTGCTTTCCAGACAAGCAAGTTAAAACATGTTTTGTCACTTCCCTTTGCTGAAACAAGAAACTATTTTTGATAAATTGAATACAAAATTCAAAGCTTAGTTAGATGTATGGGTTGAAGAATTTGGAAGAAGATTCCAAGAACTAGAAGCAGCACTTCAATGTTATCAGTTCTCCTCTCAGTGAAGAAGCTGATAAAGCCCCAGAGCACATACAGTTGGAGTTGCTTGAATTACAAGCCAATCATTACCCGAAGGAAACGTTTAAGTCTGAATGTTTGTTGGATTTCTATGGTTTTTGCCTGAACAATCATTCCCAAACTTAAAAAACTTAGCGGCTAAATTTTTGTCATTATTTGGATCTACATATATTTGTGAACGGGCATTTTGTTGCTTAAAAATCAACAAATCTAAGAACAGGTATTTTTTTTATCTGATTGCAACTTAAATGCAGCCATGCAAATTTCTACAAGTAAACTTGTTCCAGATTTCAAAGGAAGTATAACATCTTACAAGCAATTACATACTTCTCATTAGAAATTAATAATATCAATAAAGTTGTAACTGTTATGACTGTATATGTATGGTGTTTTTTAAAATATTCATTAAAACCCATATGAACCCATATTGTAACTGTATGCAACATAATATTTTTCAAATATTGTTAAAATATTTGCAAAACCTTTTATTCATATTAGAAAATATATTGTTATAGCGTAAGTCTGTTAGAAATGTAATTTTTTCAGAAGTTATCTACATTATGTAAAACTACCTTTCTTTACAATAAAAATATTTAATTGATTACTTACTGAGAAGTTTAAACAAAAATATACATAATATTATATGTGGCCCTCCAATAACTTTACAATTTTCAATGTGGCCCTCTGAATACAAAGTTTGCCCACCCCTGACATAGACCAAATACAGGAGAATATCCCATGTATAGCCTGTCGAGCTATCACATAGACCAAATACAGGAGAATATCCCATGTATAGCCTGTAGCGATATCACATAGATCAAATACAGGAGAATATCCCATGTATAGCCTGTCGAGCTATCACATAGACCAAATACAGGAGAATATCCCATGTATAGCCTGTTCCTATATCACATAGACCAAAAGATTTTATGTGATGCTTATGTGGCTTAGAAGGATTATGTTGGTTATGCTTCATCTTCCTTTGAATCCAATTACCATTTCATCGATGGATTAATTTTGATATGGGTAGAAGGAAAATTAGAGTCTTGCCACCAAAGCTTTCAGAAATGGTTCAATTTTTTCCTTCGACTGTGATTCGACATCACCTACATGGAGCATATAATGATAAATTGCTTCAAATCTCTCCCTACTAGGAAAGATTGGAAAAAAATATGGAGTGTACCAAAATGCTGGTGTTTTAGTCCAGTAATCCCTTATTGATGGACGCTTATCCAAGCCAACAATAGATAATTTGTAATCATGTAGTAGAGTATCACATGGTCACAGACTCGATGGAAAACATGGGAGAGAGAGTGGAAGGACCCTTGTCAACTATGGACAAATGACCTCTGAAAAATTTATGCCAGTCCTTTCTCTCAGTTACAGACTTAAATTCGCTAAGATAAAGGCAGGCACAAAATTTTTTGTGGGATTGGTGCGAGTATGGTACTACATAAGGGCTGAGATGGACCTTGTGCGATGGCACGATATAACGACACAGACAAGTCGCTTGAAGATACAGTTTTTACATTTTGACTGCAAAAATGTAGAATAAATACGATAAGAAAAAGAATCAGCTGTTCAGAAAAGGGTGAGACATGTGTCTGAGAAGGACCCTAAACAGATGGCCATAACAAAACATCACAAACAAATAGCTAGAGGGCAGGTTTCTAAGACTCTAGCGCTAAACGGAGGACTATAATATAAGCATAGAAGATATAAAAGGGCTGTTAGGACAGGGTAGACTGATGTCTAGAATCCACACATAGTCCGTCTGAAATTGTTGTTACACAGGAACAACCAGAGAATAGGAATCAGCAAAAGACAATTAAACTACGTAATGTAAGAATGTAACCTCTCACCAGAGAGAACAATTTAACATTCTGTGCGTTGCAAAAAACTGTGACAGAAAGTTTTGTCATATATACTGTGATTGACATGCCACAGATTACCTACAGCAAGATGCCACTGTGAGGGGCGTGGCTAGGAATTTAAGTGAGGAATGAGACAAGAGTATCATAAGTGGACAAGAAGATTAGGGCTGGAATTTAGTACCTGTCCATAGGGACAGAAAAAAGGGGTGTTTGTTCGGTTTTGAGCAGTAAGTCGGAGATTGGTTAGAGAGAACGGTCAGACAGAGAGTGAGCGTCCACCACAGGGCACAGTTGAAAATCTACAGGGCCTGTGTTAGCCGTTGTACAAGACGGCTGTAAGGGTTTCACAGGAAATCCTGATAGGACTGAAAGGAGATTAGTACAGACAAGGTTCGAACATCAGCTTGCAGGACTTAGGATTCTTGGGTTCAGGAGAACCAGATATTTGTCGGTCACCGGTTTGGAATGTCGAGTTCAGTAAATTACTAGTAGTGACTCAGACGCAAGATAAGCTAGAATACAATCAGTTCACAAGTGATCATAGAGTTCAAGAGAAGGTTTGAAGTCTCTGTGATTTCATGTGTTTAAAATGAATATTTGCTAGATCAGGCAGATATGATCTGGATCACTGGTAACTATTTCTTTGTCATTGTAAACAAACTTTGTTGGCTATAGCTTGAGAAGAGGGGCCACAAATATACCCTGAAACTTGGTTTCATGCTTTGAATAAAATTATACGTATATCACGAGAGAAATATTTCGTTGTATTAGTTCACAGGTCAATGAGGCTTCTCAACATCGCACACATTGTGACTCACAGTTGTTTCCCAGTCAGTCGGTGACGCATCTTTACATTAATGTCACACTTGGTTACACCTAAGGCTAATGGGAATTGAACCTGTTTATAAGTGGATTCAATAATTTGAATTCCTAGAGATAGTTCATCTCTAGCAGACAAAGCAAAACAGTATATGAAATTATCAAACAAAAAACACAGAAGACATCACAAAATTATCGGATCACACATCAAAAATGAATAATATTTACCTTCTTTTATATGTCCATCAACTCTACATAAACCAGGCTGCATAACTTTGTGACATCCTGACACTTCATTGAAATTTTCAAACTGACTAAGCTGAATGTTGACATCTTCATTGCTGACTGTCTCTTCAGAGATCTGAAATTATAGCAAGAATATATGCTAGTTTTCTTCTGAATAAACAACATTAGATAAGACAGTGATGAGAAGAGATAAGGATGAGTTAACTAGGCCAGTCAGGTTTACACTCAAAATAATGAAGAGGATGCTGAAGGAAATAATGTATATGTTCAAATAAAACTAGAAATAGAAGTAATTTGTGAACGTGCATGCTCTCTGTCCAGATTTGAAGAACTCACAACTGACTGGTACAATGATTGTATATAGGTCTAATCTTAGATGACTGGTGTGCTGAGCACTTATCGAATGTCCCCAGTGCCATGATGCTGGTTCCTAATCAAGATTCAAGAGAAAATAAAATTCTGATGTGCTAGGCCTACAAGGCGCATAACGGTGGCACAACGTAATCACGCTCCCGGTGGAAATCGCACTGATATCTGTGCTGGTTACAATGGAGCGAACGCAAAACAAAACAAACAGACAAGAGAAAATAACGTTAAACAATTGGTACTTTACGGGGAGCAGGGTCTACATTTTAATGAAAAAACCATAACAGATCCTAACCAAACACAATTTTGATAAAGATGCATAATCACCTTGCATATGACACAGGGGTGCGGGATGGGGAAGGCTCTCAGTATATTTTGTGCAGAACGATGCATCAGCAACAGAATGAGACTGTCTAAACTCTGAGCCATAAAAGCTGAAACGCATAATATTAAAAAGATGTAATGTGGAAACTTCTCCTGTAATGAACTAAACAATGCAATATGCAGATGACACAGTGCTCTTAACAGACAGTAAACAGGAGCTACAAAGACTCCCTGCTACTTCATTACAATGTTAACACTGACTGTATTCGAGCTGAATTTTTTTTATAATTACATCTGCCAACATAAACTTAGGAGGAATGAAAATTTGTTTGTTATCTGATAACTTACTAACTCGGTATAATGTGTTCTTCTTCTGTGATCAGTTTCCTATGCAAGAAGTTGGGTCGCCTCCATGAAATCATCAGCAGGTCCTCACGGATGCCCCACAGTTTTACCTTCAGATCTGTCTCTTGGGACCATTATTTAGTTCTCACATCATCAAAGAGTGGGCATGTCTGCAGAAAGTGTTCTGGAGTCTGGGGACTTTTGACATAGGCCTTGGTCAGTTTGGATAGCCTTCATTTTGTGGAGATGTGCTTGTAGTCTGCAGTGTCCTGTGCTGAGCCTACAAATTTTGGTTTGCTGTCATCTGTTTAGCTTTAGAATGAGGTTCTGTGGAAAGTTGCTGCCTGTTCTCTGACTCCATGTATGTTTGTATTTTCTTTTGATGAGTTTTTGCTTCAGTCAGTGATATTCTGTGCTGGAATTGTTCCTTTATGGAATTTTCCATTGTTAAACATACAGTTGGAACTAGTTTTCATATCCAATCCGTTTATTGAGATCTAAAAAACTGTGAATGAGATGACAGTGAACCAGGACTAACAAAAAATCTGACTGCACCTTCTAGTGACAGAAGTAAAGTTTTTCTTTTTCACAGCATTGAGGATAGTGCAAGACATGGCAATGAATTGTTACAGGAGGGCCACATCATTTTCTTGATGCTGATTTCAATATCAATAGTTAAGCAATATTTTTTATAAATAATGGCCATTTTGATGGCATGCAGTCATTTGGGATGTGTGGTCAAAAAAGACCAACTAAGACCTGCTCTAAATTTTAAAATACTAGATGATGCTACAAAAAGAAATGAGCTATATAAAAAAAAATGACACAAGCATTTCTAACAATACCAATATGAGACTAAAACATCTCATAGGATTGGGACACTTTCAAACATGCAATGTTGAGTAACTTACTTACCAAATATATACACGGCAAAAGGAAACACACACAAAATACTAAATAAAAAAGTGCACGGTGGAGTGATGAAATAATGAGGGTTATTCAAATGAAGAATCTATTTCAAAACATGGCCAAAATCTAAACAAGAACACTACTCACAATATAAACAAGCAAGGATTAACGCTAAGTGCATAATAAAATAAGCACAGTCTAACCCCTGGAATGAATATGGAGAACATCTTTTCAAGACAATTTGGAAGACAAGATCTCAAGAATTTTTCTAAAGTATCAAATCAATGAGAGTAAGAGATGAAGGCTACAACCCCTACCATACTCATAAATGAACAAAAACATAATCCTATACTGAATAGCCTAGAAAGGAAAGAAAGATGGTAAGAATATTTTCACGAGTTATACAATCCCAACATAACAACAGAGTATAATTAAATTCGAATAAACCATGACATCGCAGAACCTGACATACTAAATCAAGAAATAGAAGCAGTATTAAAATCTAGCCCCAATAACAATTACAGGGAGAAGATGGTATAACTAACGAAGCAACAAGAGCATGCAAGGAAATGGGTGAAATAGCTAGCAAGACTATTCAAAATAGCATGGGAAGAAAGAATAGCATGCCAGAAGACTGACAAAACTCAATAATAGTACCAATATTGAAGAACAAAGAGAAAAAAAGAGAATGCAAACTATACGGAAGTATCTCCTTACTAAGTCACACAGGAAAAATAAATGCCAAAATATTAGAAATACAACTAAAATACATCACAGACCAACAATTCAGACCCTCCCAGTTTGGATTCAGGAGAGAAGTAAGTTGTACAGATGCTCTTTTTTCCTTGAGACAACTAAGTGAAAAAGCAGGAGAATAGGATCAAGAATTAAACACAATATTCATAGACCAGGAAAAAGCATTCCATAAAATCAATAGAAATGCTTTATGTGAAACATTAGAAAACTGAAATCAAAGGTCAGTCGTTAGCAAATATAAAAACCCTTTACCAGAACTACCAAAATTCAGTAAGAACTACTGATAGTCCTTAGTGATAATCCATCTTGTTCAAGTAGTCCTTAGCAATAGTTCATCTTGTTCAAGTGAAACTTTCAAAAACTTTTGTTCTGCATAAGTAAGAACTACCGATGGAATGACTACATCTTTTGAAACAAAATTAAGGGTAGACAAGAATGTGTGCTTTCACCTATATTTGTTAACATATACATGAACAGAATAACAAAAGAATCAGAAAACAAGAAATTAAACAGTACAGTAATAAGAGAAGAATCTGAAGAGGAATTAAATAACACAATCAACGAATTGCTATTTGCTGATGATCAATGCCTTATCTACGAAGAGCAACAGCAGTTACAAAATCATATTAATGCACTCACGACAACATGCACCAAGTATGTGATGAAAATAAATATGCAGAGAACAGAAGTAATGAAAATCAGAGAAGAGACAGATGATAAACAGTATTTTTATGCCAACACAGCTATTAATGTCACACATGGATGTTGACAACAGCCCAACAGAGAAAACTTACAACATGTGAGATAAAATGCAGGAGAAATGCCACAAGAGTGACCAAACTACTGACAAGAACATATAACATAAAAAGATATGAATACAAGGTCAAAGGGACACCTAGAAAAAGATGAATAGATAACATCTAGACAACCCTGAATAAATACAGATTTAACATAACCAAGGTGACACATCTGACCTTGGATAGACAATAGATCAAATAATACCAACATAAATAGCTGCAGACTTTGATGTGATTGGATGTCTGCATATATATATAATGGTGGAACTTACCCTTTACATAGAGCCCATCTGAGTAGAAGGATTATTATTAACCTTTAGGGCTCTGAATTAAAAATTAAGAAACATCCCCTTGGGCCTGAATTTTTTTTGGAAAATTTGCGTTATTGATGGTGGGTGTTTTGAAAACGTGATAACTTTTTTGTTTTAAAAGATATCAAAATAATTTTTGCATATCTAAATAAAGGCGTGAATGGTGAATATAGTCATGTTTGTTGTTGTTGTATGTATGATATGACAGTTGTGAGCAAGTTGTGAAGTTGAAAATTCGGGGGGAAAATCGCAAAACGCCATTTTCAAATCGCACATGTAACTTCTTGACGACCCTAATACTTGAGCAATGCGTGGAATCATTGATAAAATCCTCATAAATACCTATACTTATTGTATATATATTGTTTTATATCAAAACTAATATAATATGAACTAAAAAAACTAATAAAACGTGAAGAAATCGCATATAACATCCGTCCGGTAAACACTAGGTCTATCCCGACACGCAGCGTAATTATTGTCAATGCACACACGTGGCACCCCTGATACATATTATTTTTGTGTTTTTGAATGACTACACAAACATTCTTATCAAATAACTACATATTAAACATAAAAAACAACAATTAAAACATGTATTCACGATCACTTAGACATGCCACGCGGTACTCAATTTGATAGTAAAATATGGCTAAAAAATGGCCAACGTCGTTCCAGAAATTCGTTGACAAAACCAGCCGGTTTTCTCTCTTCTTGCAGTCGTAATGAGTAAAGGAATTTTACCTTTAAACTGCGATGTATTCCTAGCTTTGTTTGGCAGGTTTTATACGTCATTACTTTGTGAAGTTCCGTACTTGGGAATCGGGCGATATCCTATGTAGCGGGATTGCGCCTGCAAGCACAATGGAGCTGTGCTCATATGCGCATTATTGCGACCGCAGAGTCGTAAAGGTTAAACATTGAATATCTCTGAGAGTTGGAACATTCTAGGCATGAGAGAAAACCCACCCACTACCTCCAATGTACATAAGAAACAAGAGTTTCATAGCTTGTAATACATGGGTATCAAACAATCAAACAATTCTACAAATAAGGGTAGGAGCAGACAGACTGACTACAATGACCAGTGATAATTGAATGGACCATCTTGATATTCTGAATTCTTCTTGATTAGAAACTAGTTGCTCAGCAAGTGGTGCATTCCCATAAGTGCTCCACCCTCAGTTCCAGCAGCCATCCCAATGTATGTAGACTCAGAGTCCCGGTCTGGTGTTAATTGTGTGATCTTCGTGGCCTTCCAAAAGAATTAATTTTCCTTCCCTCACCTCTAGATACTCCCATTTCTAACATTCTCTGTATGTGTACGTTCCCAGCCTTGTTGACATCATCTTCATCTTGAAATAAATTTAATACTGCCTTGATCAAGTCTGCTTTGTCTCTTCTCAGAATTGTGCCGTCTACCGCTGCATTGCCTGTCTATAAGTTGGCTCTCTCCTTTCCTCCGACCCCAGCATGACCAGGGCAGTACATCCATGTAATGCTTAGGACAATTGAGTTGTTCAATAAGTCCCACCATTCTTTTCTCAGCATGACAATCAATACAAGGTAACTGCGTGAAACGTAACAATTAGACTTACGTAAAACACAGGTTTATATTCAGTTTCAATGGGACACCACAGACTATATCTAAAACTAGTGGGTAATGATGGGCACACAAGAAATCATAAAAATTACAATACACAAAACACATTCAACGTTTCAACCAAAAGGTCTTTATCAAGACACAAACAAAACATCAAAAGACAACGAATGGAAAAATTATCACAACGTCCAACGGAAATGATATGCCGGAAGGTCTCTAGATGTGACATTGGGATATGCTGAAGATTTCTCAACCAATTTCATGCCATTTCTGTAGGCAACAAAACCCCCAACCACTTTTATTTGTGTTTCTGTTAATTGAGCATCTAGTATATAATTACATCTTGTGGTTTCGACTGTAGCTGGCAGAGTTCATGCACTGTAACGTGTGCCCTGACGCCTGTCCATTTTCAGAAAAAAATATATGATATTCTAATGTAATCAGAGAGTATTTTGTTTTTCTGTATCAATATGATAATAGGACTTGGAAGTGAAATATTGTGTCATCAAAATTGAATGGCATTCAGAAATAGAATCAAATATTAATCAACACAGATTGGAACAATCAGTTGCCATGTTCTGAAGGATATAGTGAATCGGAGATCAGACTACCTAAGATTTCTTGTTCCAGAGTTATTGAGTTATTAATTTACCACATTATTGTCATTGTTCTCTGGACAAGACGTCCAGAGAACAATGACAATAATGTGGTAAATTAATAACTCAATAACTCTGGAACAAGAAATCTTCCCTGTGTAAGAAATCTACATTTTTTACTTTTAGTACATTCACATTGTTTTTGCACACAAAAAATAAATCTTACCTCAAACTTTTTTTCAAGTTTGATAAAGTCTGACAGAAATGGTATGTGTTTAATCTGGAGATAAACATTACAAGAACATGTCAAATAATAAAAAACATGTAACAAACTTCACTGGCACAATAACACATTTTTCTAATAATTATCACATTCATTAAATAATCATCACTGAACTAATTATAGTATCAAAATAGTATTTAATTGTATTCACTGAAGGGTTGGTTGAAATATAGTGGTTCAGTCATTTGTCTTGTGTACAAGGAGTAGTGTGTTCGATCCTGGGTTATGATGTATTGTTTACAAGCACACTTTCTCAGAGATCCATGAGGATTATTGCTTTAATCTATGCAGTTATGTGCTATGAGTGGTACTCTCATAGGTAGTGTGCTGCTAGAGAGGTGAAGTACATATTGTAAAATGCAGTTATAATGAATTGAAAAGCCTGTAAATCTTATGCATTTCTCATACACTGACCTACACATAACATGAAAGCATTACTAACTAATCAATGAACTATATATCACATTCAAATATTATTGATATTTAATCATTGATCTATGTAGAATTCGAACTGGCCACAACAGACTGAGAAATCACATGTACCGAAAGCTGAAGATTGGCGAGACAGACCTGTGCAACTGTGGACTGAGCCCAGAGACTGCAGAAAACTCTTCATGCCTGTGAACTCTACCAAGAAGAGGGAGAAAATATGGCCTACTGACAGACTTGAGGGGTTCCATGGATGACCTGAAGCAAATCACACAATTCATTGAAGCTATTGGTACCGTAACCTGATATCTAACTGAAGAACGGTGAAGAAGACATGAAAACATCATAAGATTAGCAAATACACTGTCAATCCTGGATTATATCAGAAGACAACAAAGTGGTTTTCACATGCTTTCAGACTACAATCAGATTCATTCATTCATTAGGTCAGCTGGCTTAGGCAACCATGACTCTCCACAGCTCTCTTATCTCCGGTATTATGTATCAAGATCGTTGTTGTTTCTCTGCCATGACAGGTTGTTAAACTGTCTAATATTTTCTCACGTTGTCACACTGTGTCTCTGTTGCCTTCAATCGTGCCTGTTGTAACTGTTCTCCAAACCTGCCATCTCATAAAGTGGCTAAAAAAATGAAGATTGTCTTTTTCTTATATTATTGATTAAAGTCTGTTTCGCATTTGACTCTTTTAACACCTCCACATTAGTTTTCCTGGCAGTCCATGGTATTGTCAGCATTCTTCTGTAGAACCACATCCCTATTGCCTCTAATTTCCCACTTTCCAGTTTGTTTATTGTCCAAGATTTGCATCCATATGTTAGTAAAGGGGTTATATATAGCACTGCAGTAATCACTTTCTCACCTCTAATGATAAGGTTATATTACACAATATATTTTGAAATCCGCCGCCCAGAGCATGAGGAACGTGATTTTCTTTAAAAGCCAGATTTTTAGTTTTCTGAGAAAATGTTATGGCAACTGGTACTAAGCTAAATTATTTAACTTCCTGTTTCTGGTATTAAAATGTAGACAGGAGATGTGTGATTATGATTTGGAAATTGGCATGATCTCTAGCTATCCGCATAGAGGCGAAGCGACATGACATTGAATCGGGATTTTATACCTTTACTTCAACGTATATTCAGTGAAATCATTATTTATTTCGTATTTAAATTGGAAATCTAAAGAGGTAAGTACTTCAAATAGTTTCATTAAAATAGACCACGAGGCTCCACAAGGTTTTCACTATGTAAAATTTATAATATTTAACAGCTTTCAATTTATCAAAAATACAATAGGCCTAGAACTAGATAGGTCTTCTTCTTAAGCGTTCATTCTCAAACTCAAATTATCAATACGCACTTAAAGTACCAAATATACTTATGTCTGACTTCATGAAGCCTTTTCTATAACACTGCAAACCACTGAGAGTTGGGGTAGAAGACTATTTGGTCTGTACCGTGTTAATTCCGCCAAAATGGCCGACTAGAACGAATGTGTTCTCTTTTCTGTGCTCGATTAACGGTCGTTCCTTCCCGAAAGTAATGGCAACCTACGGAATATTGTGCCTAGAAACTTCCAATGGATTAATCGAACTTTTTCTTTATGCAGACAACACAGTGCTTCTTTCAAATGATATAAAGGGATTGGAACAACTAATCAAGAACACAAAGAAATATAGCGAAGCACAAAATTTGTATTTAAACATGCAAAAAACAAAAATCATGACTACAGATATAACAACACATCAACCAAAAATCAGAATAGACAATACCGAGATAGAATGTGTGGATAAATTTGAATACTTAGTTGCAAATATCAACAGTGCAAGAGACTGCATAGCAGCAATAAGGAAGAGATTGGCAATGGCATATTGCAAAATAACAGGGCTGAAAAACATATGGAAAAACAACGAAATAGAAACGAAAGTGCTAATGTTACGAACTTTTATTTTTCTAGTTGCAACATATGACTGTTCTTCTTCTTCTTCTTCTTCTTTCGTTCACTTGAAACATGTCTATATCTGTAATTCTGTCTCCTTAATAAAACTCACTGTCTTTTGTAGTTCATACAGTGTCCCATTGAACTTTGATTCCAGTGTTGTTTCCTCTGGCCAATATGTCTGCCTCAGCGTTTCATGCTCAGAACACTCTTGAAGTATATGTTTGGCACTCTGTGCTGCCTGTCCACATGTACACATGGCCGTGTTGCCAATCTTGAACTTTGTATACATGTGACTGCGGAGTCGGTTGTGTCCTGTTCTGAGACGTAGAATTACAACTTGTTCTGATCTGTTCATAATGGGATAGTCATCTTGTGTTGGTGTTTGTGGCTTTCTTATTATTTGATCATCTGTTTTTTCTGATGGTAGGTGATTGGTATATCTGGTTGGTCTTCGGCAGCACCTTCCTTAGCCAGTTGGTCTGCTTTTTCATTTCCTGGTATTCCACAGTGAGAGGGTATCCACTGCATGGTTACCCTATACTGGTAAGACAATTCGCTAAGTAGTTTTTTCAAGTCTGTTAGTTTTTCAGACTGGAGAGCTTGAAGCACTGACCTTGCATCTGTCAGGAATACCGCAGGCTGTAGGTCAGAGGAAACATATTGCTGTGAAACATGGACCCTAAGTAAAACAGCGGCAAAGAGGATCAACACCTTCAAGCTGAAATGCTACAGGAAGATACTTAGAATATCATGGAAGGATAAAATCAGAAACTCAGATATTATAAACACATTGAATATTCCAGAGTGTTGGTTACTAAACACAATAACAAAAAGAAAACTACACCTGTTTGGTCATATAAAGAGACACAACCGTTTAGAAAGACAAATAATGGAGGGAAGAGTACCTGGGAGGAGGAGAAAGGGCAGACCAAGAAGATGATGGACTGATGACATTAAAGATAACATGAACACATCGCTAGAAAATGCAATCCACATCGCCCAAGACAGAGAGAGGTTCAAAGAGTTCATTGGGAAGACAACGTTCTGGAAGGAATACGTCACATGACACACCATGTTAAATACATTTTATAGTAACCAAAAAATCTGCCCTACACACCCCCACATATAAAACTTAGAAACATAAACAGCCAAGGCTCTAATAATCAAACACATTGACGTCATTACCTACAACATTCTTCTTCTTCTTCTGCGTTTGTTCTTAAACTCCTGCAGATTAGCAGGATGTAGTCCGGAGAACGGAATGCGTTGTGTCATGGCTTACAGCATTGCTATGATATCTGCACCTTTCGGCCTGACACATGCGACTTCAGCATGGATTTGGGTCACTCACCCTATATGGGATGGGACAGCCAACTCCATCCCATAACCTCCTTAGTCGCCTTTTACGACATGTTTGAAAGGTAAACAGTGTTGCTACTCTTTGCTCCCCTTTTGGACCCCGGCAACACACAGGCGTATCTACAATATCATTTCCTATAAACATGTTGATCTCATCATCTATCAAAGTATTACCATTAAATACTCACCTCATTCTCATTATTTAGTTCCAGACTTATTCCTGCCACTAAGTGTGGGACAATGGATCCATTATTTCCCTAAGCATGATCAAATAAAACAGACAAATCATTGAATAATGAGGTAAATTATAATCCTCAAACATAATGTCATACACTTGTAATCACAATGTTTCAATGCACTTTATAATCACTATCCATCTTTATAACTACATACACTTGTAATCATTATGTCTCTATAATTGTTTTATACACTTGTAATAATTATCTGTCTCTATAATTGTTCTATACACTTGTAATCACTATCTGTCTCTACAATGACTCCAAAAACATGTGTAATAGAGTGGGGCGTGGCAGTCTGAAAAAATATAACAGTAGGTCGGCTGCTTAGTCAAAATTCTGACAGAATATCTGACGGAACCATATGTACGAGTAAAGTGTAGTAACAATATTGTAACAAACCTGCCTTCAGCGCACATTAAAGCATTTTTAAGAATGACAGTCTACACGAAGCTAATAAAGCAGATGACATAAGTCAACATGTAGGCCGATGTAGGATGGGTCTGACAATGGGCATTGTTTGTATCCGCCTGTGGAGACTCATTTGGCCAGGTATTGACATACAAGATAAAAGTATCCATCGCGTTACCTATTTAATAACAAAAAGTGGTAACGTATAAAGACGTGTCTGTCACCTCGGTGGGAAATGATACATACCAGTAGAATGAACAAAAGATTTGCAGAAGGAATGTTTGGAATATGTGAAACCTGATGGCAAATTGACCGGGGAGTATTATTTTCATGTGCGTAACATGCTGTCTTTAATTAAATGACAAAGAAGGCAAACTTCAAAATGGATGTGAGAATGTCAGGGGGAAGCATTTTGATTGGTCAGAAGTGTTTCTCAAATACTGGGCAACTCTGCATTTTCAGGAGTTTGGACTAGGACCAAGAAGTCTGGAGACTAGGTCCAGGGACTAGGAAGTGTAGTTATAAGTTATAGTTATAGAAGTTTAGTTTCAAAGTTGTAGTTAGGAAGTTTTAGGATAGCTTGAAAAGCTCCCAGTTGAGAGACAGATTAATTTTCTAGGAAAGCCTGTGAACTAAGAAATGTTTAATATTTCTTAAGATGCTGTACATAGAATTACTGATGTCGCACTCCTGGATGTTGTGATGAAGCAATAAACAGGTTATGTATGTGAGAAACCTGGTTGTTGCAGTATTTGAATACATCAATGGCTAATGAATTTCACAACTTGTGTTGAAGATACGTAAACTGGTGGTGGTACCATCTTTTAACACTGTCATACTAGAGAAGGCATGACTCATATCACGATAAAACACTGTGATACATGTAATCATTATCTCTCTCTATAATCATTCTATAAACATTATCTGTCTCTACAATGACTCCATACATTTCTAATTACTATCCATCTTTATGACTCCATACAATTGTAATCATTATCTGTCACCATGACTTCATGACAACAAAAACTCTAATAATGACATTTTATAAAAGTGATAATCTCTTCAGTTTTGTCAAAGAATTTACTAACTATTCATTCAGAATGCAATGGCAACCTGCCAGATGTAAATATTGCCTACAAAATCAATACAGTCAAAATATGCTAGACTGATGGCTATATCCTAAATATGATATACTACAAACCTCAATTTTTTATATCTACAGCTCTATCACAAATGTGAATCTATATCTATAAATCTATCACAAATGTGAATCTATATCTATAAATATATCACAAATGTGAATTTAAATTTATCACAAATGTGAATCTATATCTATAAATCTATCACAAATGTGAATCTATCTATAAATCTATCACAAATGTGAATCTATATCTATAAATCTATCACAAATGTGAATCTATATCTACAGCTCTATCACAAATGTGAATCTATATCTATAAATCTATCACAAATGTGAATCTATATCTATAAATATATCACAAATGTGAATTTAAATTTATCACAAATGTGAATCTATATCTATAAATCTATCACAAATGTGAATCTATCTATAAATCTATCACAAATGTGAATCTATATCTATAAATCTATCACAAATGTGAATCTATATCTATAAATCTATCACAAATGTGAATCTATATCTATAAATATATCACAAATGTGAATCTATATCTATAAATATATCACAAATGTGAATCTATATCTATAAATATATCACAAATGTGAATCTATATCTATAAATCTATCACAAATGTGAATCTTTATCTATAAATCTATCACAAATCCTAATTTATATCTATAAATCTATCTCAAATAAAATATTAAACTATTTAGATATATCTGTGATACCAAACAAAACTAGTATATACCTGATAAAGCTCTCTAGTTTCTGTTTGTTGACTCATTTCTTCTACTGTATGAATACTTTCCATAAAATATCAACTCACCAGAAGGTTGACTCAAATTAATTTTTTAATCTGAAAATATATATTAAAAATATGCTCAAGAAATATGTAAATTATACCAAACAATGACTCCAAAGTTGCAGAGGATTTACTGCATTTGTGCACAGTTTCATGCAACATACACCAACAAAGAAATCAAAGAAGACTTGAAATTGAGATAACTCTAATGTCCAGATTGAACATGATATGGAGAAGCAGAATAAGTACAGCAATGAAGATCAACATTCTGTAAATCATTAATAATATATGTTCTTTTGTATGGATGTGAGAGTTACAGCCGACAGTGACAGAAAAATTAGCCTTGTGAAAACAAATCTTACAGGTAAGTGTTATGCATTATTTGTACTGAATATTAAATATATATATATTATATGGATAATTTAGCAACTGTGTTTTATTATCCACTATAAGCTTCAAGGCTACATTACGTATACAGATGAAATTGAGCACCGTTATAGTTTAGCTCAAATGGAGAGCACTGGAACTTGCCAATAATCTTAAAAGTTCTGTGGTCCAGCAAAGCTATATGATTGGTTACTCTTTAATCTCTGACGCTGCACAAAGGTCAAACAAATGTAATCAAATAATAATAGCTCTAAACTGTAGGAAAAATGTACTCGTATCAATTGATGTTTACTCTGTTTTAATAGATTCATTATTATTTCTCCTTGTCTATCTACAAATGTCATTGATACATTTGTCTATCAGAAATGACGAAAATTGATCCATCTGCCTTTCTGTTTTTAAAAACGTATCCATCGATTGATTGTCAATAACAGCTGTCATGAGAATGAAACATCATTTATATAAAAGGACAACTATATGACCTTTGGTTTCTGTCTGTGTTAGCTCAGTTCATTGCGTTATGGCATCCAAGTACATGTTACTCCTCAGTTTTTTTGTGTTGGATCCCAGAGACAATGCATGTGTTTTTTTCCCTCAACATGTATACAAAATGACAATAAAATCGTAAATACATCATAAGTTTAAATATTCACGTCTGTTTTTTGTTTGTAATAAACGTATCCATCAAATATCATAGGCCCATATGTACCTGTAAATGTACATAGTATGTTAAAGTAGGGGCATAATGAATGAGTTTTTTTGTTAGACTTAGGCCACTTCTAAATGTTGGACCACCGAAATATTAACAAATTAAATTGTACACATTGTCTAAGACAGACTTTTCTTGATCTGTCTGAAAGTTCCACTCGATATTCCAGCCACTCAGCAGTAGCAATTAGCAGTTTCATTTAGTGATGGCATCACTTGTCATGTTTGAAACTAGATTTATTAAGTTCTGTAACCATTTTTCTTTTTACATGTGTAACTTTTAGGAGGGTAAAACAATGCCCAAACCAGCAGTTAATTTTTTTAAAACATCAACATTTGTTTAAATTATGCAAATTAGCTTACATTTATTTTGAATATTAATTAGTTGTACATGCATCTGAGAATCACAGTAATGTGTCCATCTGAAAATTCCAGAAATGGGATCAACATAAGCGTCTTGTCTTCGCGAACAAAAGAATGTATAGTTTGTGTATAGTATTATTTTAAATAATTAAGAAATTATCAGCTTTGGCTACATTTTGTGGGCGCAACTACGGTTTAAGTCTTCACTGTGACCTTTCTTCTAGTTTTGAAGTGTGGGCGCAACTACGGTTTAAGTCTTCACTGTGACCTTTCTTCTAGTTTTGAAGTATTACCTAACCTTTGCAGCGTGATTAGTAGAATCTGTATTTAAAAATCAAAATAATGGCTGCCATGACGTCACATCCGACAATCACACAGTTCAACTCTAGACACAGATGAACTTAGGGCCTATGCATAATCTGTTTGTTTTCCACTTTACACATTTTTTACAATTTCCTATTATTTGTGGTGAGCGATCAGTATTTCTGCCCGCTAAACACGGAGCAAGGTGTGCGCACACATTAGAAATATTATTTCTAATCCTAACCTTACTCTAAGTACTTACCCATAAGCTTGCCAAATCACACAACAAAGGTCAGAAAACACATCGAAACTAGAGCAAAGGTCACAGCGGAGAACTGTAATGTACTTCAGCCAAATTAAGGTATATTAGTTGAAAAGGCATATTTCATATTAGTATTTTATAGGGTTTAGTATTTCTCATTAATGTAAAAAGATCAATCATATCAAACATTAGAAGCAGACAGTCAATGTTTCTAGGGCATGTGCTGAGAAGAACACAGCTTGAACACTTAATAACCACGGGAAAGATCAAAGGGAGAAGAGATAGAGGTCGACAAAGAGAAAAGTTACTAGATGGGCTTGTATCGTGGCACGGTAGAAGCTCACCAACCGAGCTTATTGACAACACAAGAGACAGAGAGTCGTGGAGAAACATGATCGCCTACGCCAGTCGGCATGGCACTTGATTGATTGATTTATAGGGGTTAGGATCAGTTATAAATGAAAAAATAAATTAGTTTACAAATTATAATTATAAGCGTGGTTGAGTCAATTGTGTCAGTCAGGAGATGTGACATTACCCTAATGTCAATAATTTCATTGTTGTATCAAAGATATCCATGACGTCTGCTACTTAAAAATGTAAACATTGTGTGCTATTTATTGAAGACTTAAAACCGTAGTTTTACCCATTTTGTGATTTATTTATATTTTCCTATATGTTTCATGTAAATTATTTTGATGTCAAATTCATTAGAGAAAAAAATCATAACTTGTTTCAGGATTAACGTACAGACTTGGTTGAGGTATCATTGAATCACAATTTTTAAGTTGTAATTATGTAGCACTATTTTGAAAATTGTGTCCACCTACCGACATAAATGATTGCAAAACTGTAGTGAAACTATCCACTTTTATAGACACTGAAGTTGTGTATCATGATGCAATGACAAAGACTTGAGTCAGTGATATATCGCTACCCGCTTCCATAGTTTGACCAGCGGAAATTGTCACAAAAGGAGAGGTCATTCTTGGCGGGAAAACCGCATGTGCTAAAGTTATGATGTCCAACTAAGTCAATAAGCTGGACAGCTTGCCCAGAACTGAGAGGCTTACAGACGGGCACATTGAAGCAATAAATATTTATTGGTAAATTAATGAGTTGCACTGTTACTGTTGTGGAATTAAAAACTTACAAACTAAAAAAACTACAGAAGTACGGTGCCTAGTCTAGTGATTCATTTCTGGGCAGAGGAAGAGGCCGCCCAAGACGGCGATGGAAAATGATATATCTGAATGTTTAAACATGTCCATTGAGGAGGCAACTCTCCCAAGATCACGATGTGTTTAGAAGGTCCATAAAGAAGACTACGTTCTCATAAAGAAGAATATGTGTCATATTATGTCACACGATGATGTGAAATTTTAATTTTGTCAGTAGCATTGTTCCACTCAACATTTAGAAAAAACCCAGTCTAAAAGACAAAAAAAAAAAACTTAGTTCATGTACATACAAGTAAAGCCTGTGTTAGTATAAAAACGTCGATGAAATTCATTACTGCATGTTAACCTGTAAAAAAGTTCAGCGAGGCTATTTTGCATCTTATTCTTCGTATTTTTCTTCTCTCTAATAACCAGCACGAAAGTTCGTGAGATTTCTGTTCTGCCGGGGAGCGTGAAGTACGTCGTGCTGCTAATTTACAGCATAGCTGCATTATTTGCATCTCGGGAGGTCCAGAATATAAGATTTTATATTGCCTTTAATTCGGGTGGATTTCCTTACTCTGTGACAACCTTTCTATCTGTTGCCAGATCCAAGTGACGTATATGTCGACTTTTCGTCGCAACAGTTCATCACCCACTGTTATAGTAGCTCAACAGTATAGTTGGGTCCGGGTTCGTTCGCCCTCTTAGCTGAAGTATCATTCAAAGACATCGTGAACAACTCTTCCAAGTCTGAGGTATAGAAGCTTCTTCTCGAACTGAACAATACTTTAGTTCTGATTTCCATGAAGCGTTTTTCTGTTCTTTTCACACGTGACGCTATTCTCTCATTGTACTCAATATGTTATCCTTATAAAGACTAGCACGTGACTCTCGATATTGATGATCATATGTACTCATTATCATGACATTTGCATTTATCCGTCCCTCCAATGCATCTGCATTTTTGCTGTCCGAGCCAGGATGTCTTGTGCCACTTTGTGTCAACAGTTTGCTGCATGTATTGGCGCAAATATGTCGGAGATATTGCTTGCCTATTTTGCAATCAATTATCATTTTAGATGCAGCATCTACATTAGTGGATACGGCTGCCACAAGAGTTGACCAGAAACAGCACGAGCATCTGCATTTCTGTTTTGTAGGTGCACTACAAGTAGGTACTTTTAGGATCATAGTGAACAACTCGAAGGTTTGGGATTTGACCTGTGCATTTCTCAGGCACTCACTTCATCCGCTTGTGATGGCCTTTCATTCCATCGCCAGAAGCGTCCTACGTATTTCTACTCTTTGCCATTGCGTAGCCTATATCGGCAGCCATCATCTCCCATGTGTTGTATTAGTAGAAAAAAAGAGATGTATAGGTATAGGCCTACAACATAAACCCAAAGGCAGGCCTTCCATTATGCCACATAATGGCTTGTGTCATGTGACGTATTTCTTCCAGAACGTTGTCCTCTCAATGAACTTTCTGAACCCCCCGTCTTGGGCGATGCGGCTTGCATTTTCTAACGATGTATTCATGTTATCTTTAATGTCGATCCATCGTCTTCTTGGTCTGCCCTTTGCTTGAGAAAAAGCTAGATTAATCCTTTGGAAGTTTCTAGGACAATATTCCCGTGGGTACATGGTAGATAACCAAAACAATACCAGTATTGGAACACATCAAAAGACAGCAGATCAAGTGGTTTTCACACGCTTCCAGACTACCGACATATAGCATGCCACAAATGGCCATGACACATAGACATAACGGTTATAAAGCCAGAGGCAGACCATGTAAAAGATGGATCACAGAAATCAAAGAAGCCACAGGAACAAGCTTACAAACAGCGCACAAGAAGGCCATCTCCAGAGAACTCTTCTACCCCTGACGCTGCAAGGCAAACAAGGGACACAGCGTATAGATAGCTAATTGACGACTTTCTTGACACATTCTCGAGATGATTGATTTCTTTCATAGATGTTCGTTCCCTGACAGTGTCGTTTCATCGGCATGGCTTCGTGTCCGTAAGTTATTGCGACCTGATACTTTGACTAATACTCAGGGTACTTCATCCTCCTTTGATAGAGTTAAACTTTTCATCCCCATAACTCTACTGTCCGTCGAATCTTGTTCAATCATTATTCCCTTTTCCAGTCTGATTCTGAAATTCGTGCCGCTTTCCAGGACTTTCCTTTTATAGGCGTGACAAAAGTCTTAATGACATCTTGGTCCACAGTCACCTCAGGACTTATATTTCTGAGCACGTTGACACTATTCGTTGCTACACGTGTCCTTATGTAGTATAGATCAGCTGTTTCATTTCCTAAGGCCACTTTCACTATCGATTATGTCTTTACATGTGAATCCCGTAATGTCATTTACGTTATCATATTTAACTCTTTGTCTCCGTAAGGTTTGACAAAGTTTTCTTGCTATGCCGGAGCAATTTCTTTCATATTTTTAGTACACATTGATAGTATTTTTCCATTTTCTCCCTCACTATTCTGTTCACATTAACAATTCTGACATCCAAATGTTCAGAAATGGATAGGTAATAAGAATCAGTTGAGTTTATTTGCATTTGCACACATCTGTATCCATCTTGTTATGTGTTTATTTCTTGACTCTTGGTGTGTGTTTACATTTCTATGTATGTTTAGGTTTGGTTTTATATATATGTTTATGTCTATATTTGGTTTCACATTCATTCCATGCGTTTTCAAATGTTGATTCTTCTTCTATCCTTCCTTCCCCAAACCCACTCACCCCACAACCTCTTCATTACTCATCTATCATTGTCATATGCCATTCTTGTTGGCGTAGGTGACCATGGTTCTCTGTTCACAGTATTGTTATCAGGATCGTTGTTTCCAAGCCTTGCTAGGTTGTCACATGAATATTTTCTCACGTGCCCATCTGTCTCTGTTCTATTCAGTCGTGCCTGTTGTGACTATGTTCTTAAAACCTGCCTGTCTGATAGAGTGACAAAAGGGGTATTTTTCTTATCTTTTTCTTTTATTATTCTTGCACTCATATATAGTGCCTCTAATTTCCCACTTTCGGTTTCTTTATAATGAATGCACGCATTTTCACTTTTACTAGATGCGTTGCCATCCCTGCGCTATTATGGAGATGGGGCTTGATGAAATATAGACATCTATTTTGTTTTTTATTTTGTCGTTATCTGTTGTTTGTCTCTTGAAAAAGGTTAATTTGAGCCGATACGTGGAGAATTGTCCTGTTTAGTTTTATTGTATGTTTTTTAAAAATATATTTTTATTAATAGGCTAGGTAAGTGTTTTAGTAACCTGTTTACCTCATTTTGCGTTACTATTTGTAATTATAAGCCATTTCATTAGTCAAAAATATAAAATTGAAACAAGACATTCAGTTTATGGTAATTCCATAGAAAAAGTAAGGCCCCCCAGTCATGCTGCTCAGCATCTCCAGTGACTCTCCCTTTGTTTATATCACATGTAACAGTTGATGTGATATTTGTACCTTTTATTCTTCTTCTTCTTCTTCGGCGATCATTACTCAGTCAGGTTGGGACTTCGGATTCTATGATATAGGCTGCTGTCTGTTTTAAAGTGTCCACTGTGACATACAGTTTGTCTTCAACACTGATTGGGGTGGGCCATGTTTTGTTTCTCAGGTCTGCATACTGGGGACATTCTTGTAGGATATGTTCTGCTGTCATATTTGCAAGGCTGCAATGGCAGAGCCCAGTTGTCCCTATTTTGAATTTGGTGTACAAATGATGTCTCATTTTGTTGTGACCAGTTCTGAGGCGCAGCAGGATAACCTGGTCTCTTCTGGACAGTTGGTAATACCCGTCATCTGCATTATATTTGGGGTGGTCTTCTTTCCACTTTTTGTTATAGTTGCCTTTAATGATGGTCTTCACTTCTTCATAACTGACCAGATAGTCTTCTTGAGGTAACTTCCCTCCTTCTTTGGCCAGTCTATCTGCAACTTCATTCCCTTCAATGTTACAGTGTGCCGGTATCCACTGGATCACTACTCTTTGGAAATTATTGTACAACTGAACTAGCACTGCCCTCAATTCATTCAGTTCGGTGCTCTTGTGTAGCTTCAGTGCTGTTATGACAGAGAGTGCATCTGTTAGTAGTACAATATTCCTGTGCACTTGTTCTTTGTGTTGTAAGATAGTTTCTGCTGCTTTCTTGAGAGCTTCCATTTCTGCTTTAAAATTGGTTGAGAGCTTGCCTGTAGCTATGGCTAGAGTAACATCTTTCCCGCATTTTAGTCTGAGGGTCACTCCTCCACCTCCATTCTCAATTGCGTTTGTGGCCGAGCCATCTGTATAGGCATGGGTCCATGCATCTTGTGGGTAATTAACTGTGATGTGTTGTTCTGTGATACGCTTTCTCTCCAATTCTGTCTGAGTTCCTTTCTTTTCTATACCTTCTATTTGTTCTTTTAGTTGTGGGAGTCTGTATGCCCAAGGGGGGATGATACTGACTAATTGTATGGGCCTTGGTTTCGCTTGTCCTATAGTTGGTGCCTTTTGTATCAGTTTCTTTGCATTTGCTGAGAAGTTGCTCCTCTCCAGCCTGCTTTTGCCATAGCCATTAATTCTTTGGTGCATAGGGTGATTCAGGAGTCTCTTGTATTTTTCTGCTTGTTGAACTACTTTCATGTCTCTTCTATCTTCCATTGACTGAAGGCCAGTTATTGTTTCTAATGTATTTATGGGTGTAGATTTCATAGATGCAGTGATAATACGTGTAGCTTGATTCTGGGTTTTGTTTATTTTGTTGAATTGCGTTTTAGATGCTGTGGCCCAGGCTGCGATGCCATACTCTAGTACTGGCCTAACTCTACATGTGTATAGCCTTTTCAAGATTTTGCTGTCCGCTCCCCAGTTTGTGCCTGCTAACTTTTTCATTATTGCCATTCTATTTCTGGCTCGTTTCTCTGCTTTTTCTGTCTGTTTTGCCCATGTCATTCTAGAGTCAAGGGTAATTCCGAGGTATGTTGGGTTCTGCTCTAGTGGGAGAACGTGATTGTTTATTTTTAGTGTTGTTTTCTGTACCTTGTTGGTTAGTGTGAATATTGTGTGTGTGGTTTTCTTTTCATTAATGGTAAGCAGCCATTTCTTGGTCCAGCTTTCTAGTTTGTGCAGTGCCCCTTGCATTCTATTTTTTGCAACTGCTATTGTCACCCCTCCTGTCCACAAGGCCAGGTCATCTGCATACATTGCAGAGTGTACCCCAGTTGGTATGCCCTCCATAATATCATTTATGTAAATTTAGAAGAGTGTAGGGGATAGTACACCTCCTTGCGGGACACCTTGTTCTAGTATTCTCTTCCTGCTACGTTTTCCCTGTACTTGCACTCTAGCTGTTCTTTTTTCCATATAGTTGCATATCCAGTTATATAAGTGTCCTCTGATTCCTAGTCTAAGGAGCTTGTTCTTGAGTCCATCTTTCCAAACTTTGTCAAATGCCTTCTCCATGTCAACCCACACTGCAAGCGTGTGTTTTTTTTCTTGGTATGCGTCTTCAATCTCTTGGGCTATGTAGGCGACCTGGTCCTCTGTTGATCTGTGTTGTCGGAAGCCGCTCTGTTGTGCTGCTATGAGTTGTTTTCCTTCCAAGTGCCACATTAGTCTTCTGTTGACCATTTTCTCCATTAATTTGCCCATACAGCTGAGGAGACTGACAGGTCTATAACTACTTGGGTCGAGTTTGTCTTTGCCTTGCTTTAAAATGGGTACCATGATAGCTTCTTTCCATGCGGTGGGCACCTGTCCTGTTCTCCAGCTAGTATTTACTATGTTTAGAAGTTTTCTCTTTGCTCTAGGCCCCAGTTTCATAAGCATCTCATTGGTAACCCCATCTTTACCTGGTGACTTCTTGAGTTTAAGGTTCTGTAGTGCTTCTTCTAGCTCAGTTTCCGTAAATTTTGCCAACATTTGCTCTTCTATAACCATAGGCATATCCTTTAGTCCATGGATTTCATTCTTGACTTCTATTTTTCTTCCTTTTGGTATGTTTATCTGGCTCACAGTTGCATAATTTTTAATGAAAATGTTTGCTGCTGCTTTTCCCATGTGCATTTTGTTATTATATTCAAGTGTTATTGGAGGTCGGCTACTGTTTTCATCACTCAATGCCTTGGCAAGTTTCCAGAGTTTGTTTCCATCTTTGTCCATGTTAAGGCTCTCGGTTTTTTCGATCCATCTCCTCCTTGCTGATGTTTTTACCTCTCTCTTGTATTTAGCTGAGGCTGCCTTGAGAGCAATATTGCTTTCTGTACTCTGCTCTGTTTCTGCTAATTCTCTGGCCATATTCAGGTCTTCTTCAAGCTTTTGTATTTCTTTGGACCAGTACGGTTTGTAGTTTTTTCTTGCCCCTCTTGGTATTGCGTCTTTTGCTGCCCTAAGTATTGCCTCAGTTAGCTTTTCCGTCATGTTCTTAATTTTTTTTTGATGGGTGTTGATAGGCTCACTATATGCGTCTGAGAGTTTTGCAAATTTGTCCCAGTCTGCTCTCTTATAGTTCCAGCGGGGAAGAGGTTTCTGCTCTTCCTGTGTGTAGTTAAGGTTGATAGTGAGTTTTATTGGTTTGTGGTCACTGTCCCCTAGCTGGTTCATAACTATTCTACATATTTTATGGGATAAATCGCCAGTGGCAAACGCTAAATCTGGGGTTGATTTCCATCTCCTTGAGTAGAAAGTTGGGGGATCATCCTGTGCATTCAACAGAAACCTGGGGGGGGGGGCGACCATCCCCTACCAGGCGCGTCCACAGGTTGCGGATCGTGGAACAACCTCCGGATATGGAGTCTCCATATCTGGTGGTTGGCTGCAATATAAGACAGATCTCTGGACGAATAATCCAGATTTCTGGACGAATAAGCAGTCGCGGACAAACTGGCGATGTTGCCCAACAGGACGGGGTGGGATATCAGGTGGCACTGATATCTCCACTGAAATACCCCATGCGTCTCGTGACGGGCAGCATCAAGCGAGTATGAGCCGCTATAAGCTCAAGCCAACAGCTGGGGTCATTGACCCCAGCATGCGCGTCCCCCAGGGTTGGGGGGACCTTTAAAATAGGGGAATATGGGAAACTATTTTCTAAAACATACAAAGGGAGAAATCAGTAAAACCCTACTTAGGCCCCAATCAGCTCCATCCCATAAAGGAAAAAGGCAGGAAAACTTAAAAAATTCCCCTAACTGCTGGGCAGGTGGCGCTCAAGAGTCCAGAAAGACAGGCCACCTAGGAGATGGAAAACTCTACACAAAGCCTGGACAGAAGGTGCTCATGATCCCGGGAGGGTAGACCATCTAAGGAAAGCAAACCTAAAAAAAATAGCTGGCGGAAATCGGATGCACTTGGCCATATGGCGCATAACAAAGTGCAACGTACCTCATATACACTCATGCAGATTGAGACAATGGATTCTAGGTATGGTGCTCTGCCTGAGGAGTCCCACCAGGCGGGTAGAGTGCCGGGCCCCATGCCTCGAAGGGGCCCACCCCAAGCTACTGGTGGTCACCCTGGCCCATTTTGGAAGACCAGGAAATGGGAACAGCGGGAAATTATGACTGGTCAAACCACACGACAGACAAAAGGACTAAACATACTGCATTGGAATGCGGAAGGCATTTACCACAAAAAGCAGGCACTAACAGCTAGACTGGATAACGACAAGATTGATGTGGCTTGTATACAAGAAACCCATCTTAACCTAAACCATAGATTCTCTATCAGGGGCTACCAAACATTCAGACAGGACAGAGAAGGTCATAAGGGAGGGGTACTTACACTGATACGCAACACCATTCCAACAAAGCAGATAGAAATAAATACAATAGGAGAATCAGAGATTATAGGAATAGATGTGTACATAGAAAACCAGCCCATCAGAATTTATAACATATACAGCCCAGTAGGAAGAGCCCTTAAATTAGAAACAATGGATATTACAGACACACACTGTATTGTAGTGGGTGACTTTAACAGCCACTCTGAAAGGTGGGGTTACCAGCAAACTGACTCAAGAGGAGAAGAAGTGGAAGAATGGGAAATCGATAACAGTACCTTTTATTCAACACATCCAACATTAGTATGACTTGGTTCACTTTGACCTATGGGACAGCCAAATCCACCTTACACCTCCTCAGTCACCTCTTACAACATACATGATAGTTCACAATGTTGAACATGACAAACTTCAGGGACAAACATCACTAGTTGCTGAATCCATTAATCTATTTGTTCTTGCTGATTCCAGCACACAATATTGTCTAAAATTAATTATATATACTGAAAAAAAATAACGATGAGTCTTCTGTTGGAGCAACTTCTAGGGTTGTCAAAGAATTTCGCGATGGGTATTCTAACAAATGGTATATTCTGTAAACAGCTTTCATTCTTCTCCAGTAAGAACTAAAAGGAATGCAAAGTGGGCATGTGGGATAGTAGTTGAGAACAAAAAGAAATTTCCGTAAGGCCTAATAAAAAAAGAATCTGAAACTGAAAAAGAAAGATGATGCAGTCATTTGTGTCACAGAGGATACAAATATACTGGCCGTTACTTGGCATGATTTAAAAAAAATTTAACCGTATATCTACTGTCCACTCCAGTTATTGACTAGACTATTAGAAAAAGGTATTTCTGAATGTAGAACAATTCACAAACCTTTTCTTGCAGAAAATACATGAGAGGTGTTGACCACTTCAGAGCAGGCTATCAATACCCACACAGATACAAAATACCACTTCCTACTTGTAACTGCACTGCTCAATAGACACATCATCTAGAAAACTGTTAATCCTGCTATTACTGCAAAGAATTTCATGCAGAACGCCAGTCTTACTATTATAGTACAAGCTGTTCTACGATGAAAAACAGTAACATCAATTCCACAGCCTACAACGGAATGACTTACAGGGTGACATTTTCCTGACAAATATGAAAGGGCAAGATACAAACTATACTGTATAGTGTGTAAAGCTGCAGGAAAAAGAAGTCAGACCTTCATTTACTGATGTGATTTCAATATGCCCCTATGCTTGACGTCCTGCTTCAAATTATATCACACAGTTGAGGATTATCAGTAGCATCTAAAGGAGACTGTTGCAGAGACTCATGCCTACACACAACTTCAACCACCATTAATGAAGAAAGCAGTTCAGACTAAACAGAGGTGCAGAACTATTCATAATTATTCATTGCTAGAAACTAGACACAAAATTTACTCAAGAAATGAAATATCAATCATTTGTTGAATTTGGATATTAATAATGTATATTTTATTAATTACTGTAAATATTCTTAACATTTCATTGCAATAACTATGAACTATCATCATAAATTCAAGGAAATTAATTGATTTTGAAAAGCACATGCAAATATCTATAAATAGCCAAGTAAATTCAAGATGGCCACGATGATCATGTCACTAAGTTGCATAAAGTAAGTTTATCAGGCATAAGAAACAAAAAGACCTAGAAACATGGATAATAAACAAACAATTAGAAGACAGAATTGATGCCTTTGAGATGTGGATTTACAGAAGAATAGGGAGAACATCATGGAGAGATAAGAAAATGAACAAAGAGATTATAAAACACTTTACATGAAGAAAGAATTATTAAAACAAATAAAAATCAAGCAAATAAAATATTTTGGACATATTAAAAGACATGACACCCTATTGAAGGTATGCTGCAGCCAAACTTTGTTTTGTAGACAGCACTTAATGATGATTATTCAGTTTCACATATCTAGGGAGCTTATCTGCTCTCTTTCTTTTTTTACTTCTTTTATCCTGTTTCTGAAAAGTTCTTCCAGTTTCTTTGCTTTTGTCCATTTTTGCCATGTGTGAAAGTTTTGAATTGTTCCCAGTCTGCATGTTTGTGGCTCAAATGAGGTATTTTGCATGTCATTTTGTTTCTTAGATTTGGAAGAGTATGGGGCAGTAGTCACTTCCTGTTATGAAGGACTCTTAGTGTACAGTTGTTTAATTTTTTTTTGATGGGTGTTGATAGGCTCACTATATGCGTCTGAGAGTTTTGCAAATTTGTCCCAGTCTGCTCTCTTATAGTTCCAGCGGGGAAGAGGTTTCTGCTCTTCCTGTGTGTAGTTAAGGTTGATAGTGAGTTTTATTGGTTTGTGGTCACTGTCCCCTAGCTGGTTCATAACTATTCTACATATTTTATGGGATAAATCGCCAGTGGCAAACGCTAAATCTGGGGTTGATTTCCATCTCCTTGAGTAGAAAGTTGGGGGATCATCCTGTGCATTCAACAGAAACCTGGGGGGGGGGCGACCATCCCCTACCAGGCGCGTCCACAGGTTGCGGATCGTGGAACAACCTCCGGATATGGAGTCTCCATATCTGGTGGTTGGCTGCAATATAAGACAGATCTCTGGACGAATAATCCAGATTTCTGGACGAATAAGCAGTCGCGGACAAACTGGCGATGTTGCCCAACAGGACGGGGTGGGATATCAGGTGGCACTGATATCTCCACTGAAATACCCCATGCGTCTCGTGACGGGCAGCATCAAGCGAGTATGAGCCGCTATAAGCTCAAGCCAACAGCTGGGGTCATTGACCCCAGCATGCGCGTCCCCCAGGGTTGGGGGGACCTTTAAAATAGGGGAATATGGGAAACTATTTTCTAAAACATACAAAGGGAGAAATCAGTAAAACCCTACTTAGGCCCCAATCAGCTCCATCCCATAAAGGAAAAAGGCAGGAAAACTTAAAAAATTCCCCTAACTGCTGGGCAGGTGGCGCTCAAGAGTCCAGAAAGACAGGCCACCTAGGAGATGGAAAACTCTACACAAAGCCTGGACAGAAGGTGCTCATGATCCCGGGAGGGTAGACCATCTAAGGAAAGCAAACCTAAAAAAAATAGCTGGCGGAAATCGGATGCACTTGGCCATATGGCGCATAACAAAGTGCAACGTACCTCATATACACTCATGCAGATTGAGACAATGGATTCTAGGTATGGTGCTCTGCCTGAGGAGTCCCACCAGGCGGGTAGAGTGCCGGGCCCCATGCCTCGAAGGGGCCCACCCCAAGCTACTGGTGGTCACCCTGGCCCATTTTGGAAGACCAGGAAATGGGAACAGCGGGAAATTATGACTGGTCAAACCACACGACAGACAAAAGGACTAAACATACTGCATTGGAATGCGGAAGGCATTTACCACAAAAAGCAGGCACTAACAGCTAGACTGGATAACGACAAGATTGATGTGGCTTGTATACAAGAAACCCATCTTAACCTAAACCATAGATTCTCTATCAGGGGCTACCAAACATTCAGACAGGACAGAGAAGGTCATAAGGGAGGGGTACTTACACTGATACGCAACACCATTCCAACAAAGCAGATAGAAATAAATACAATAGGAGAATCAGAGATTATAGGAACAGATGTGTACATAGAAAACCAGCCCATCAGAATTTATAACATATACAGCCCAGTAGGAAGAGCCCTTAAATTAGAAACAATGGATATTACAGACACACACTGTATTGTAGTGGGTGACTTTAACAGCCACTCTGAAAGGTGGGGTTACCAGCAAACTGACTCAAGAGGAGAAGAAGTGGAAGAATGGGAAATCGATAACAGTACCTTTTATTCAACACATCCAACATTAGTATGACTTGGTTCACTTTGACCTATGGGACAGCCAAATCCACCTTACACCTCCTCAGTCACCTCTTACAACATACATGATAGTTCACAATGTTGAACATGACAAACTTCAGGGACAAACATCACTAGTTGCTGAATCCATTAATCTATTTGTTCTTGCTGATTCCAGCACACAATATTGTCTAAAATTAATTATATATACTGAAAAAAAATAACGATGAGTCTTCTGTTGGAGCAACTTCTAGGGTTGTCAAAGAATTTCGCGATGGGTATTCTAACAAATGGTATATTCTGTAAACAGCTTTCATTCTTCTCCAGTAAGAACTAAAAGGAATGCAAAGTGGGCATGTGGGATAGTAGTTGAGAACAAAAAGAAATTTCCGTAAGGCCTAATAAAAAAAGAATCTGAAACTGAAAAAGAAAGATGATGCAGTCATTTGTGTCACAGAGGATACAAATATACTGGCCGTTACTTGGCATGATTTAAAAAAAATTTAACCGTATATCTACTGTCCATTCCAGTTATTGACTAGACTATTAGAAAAAGGTATTTCTGAATGTAGAACAATTCACAAACCTTTTCTTGCAGAAAATACATGAGAGGTGTTGACCACTTCAGAGCAGGCTATCAATACCCACACAGATACAAAATACCACTTCCTACTTGTAACTGCACTGCTCAATAGACACATCATCTAGAAAACTGTTAATCCTGCTATTACTACAAAGAATTTCATGCAGAACGCCAGTCTTACTATTATAGTACAAGCTGTTCTACGATGAAAAACAGTAACATCAATTCCACAGCCTACAACGGAATGACTTACAGGGTGACATTTTCCTGACAAATATGAAAGGGCAAGATACAAACTATACTGTATAGTGTGTAAAGCTGCAGGAAAAAGAAGTCAGACCTTCATTTACTGATGTGATTTCAATATGCCCCTATGCTTGACGTCCTGCTTCAAATTATATCACACAGTTGAGGATTATCAGTAGCATCTAAAGGAGACTGTTGCAGAGACTCATGCCTACACACAACTTCAACCACCATTAATGAAGAAAGCAGTTCAGACTAAACAGAGGTGCAGAACTATTCATAATTATTCATTGCTAGAAACTAGACACAAAATTTACTCAAGAAATGAAATATCAATCATTTGTTGAATTTGGATATTAATAATGTATATTTTATTAATTACTGTAAATATTCTTAACATTTCATTGCAATAACTATGAACTATCATCATAAATTCAAGGAAATTAATTGATTTTGAAAAGCACATGCAAATATCTATAAATAGCCAAGTAAATTCAAGATGGCCACGATGATCATGTCACTAAGTTGCATAAAGTAAGTTTATCAGGCATAAGAAACAAAAAGACCTAGAAACATGGATAATAAACAAACAATTAGAAGACAGAATTGATGCCTTTGAGATGTGGATTTACAGAAGAATAGGGAGAACATCATGGAGAGATAAGAAAATGAACAAAGAGATTATAAAACACTTTACATGAAGAAAGAATTATTAAAACAAATAAAAATCAAGCAAATAAAATATTTTGGACATATTAAAAGACATGACACCCTATTGAAGGTATGCTGCAGCCAAACTTTGTTTTGTAGACAGCACTTAATGATGATTATTCAGTTTCACATATCTAGGGAGCTTATCTGCTCTCTTTCTTTTTTTACTTCTTTTATCCTGTTTCTGAAAAGTTCTTCCAGTTTCTTTGCTTTTGTCCATTTTTGCCATGTGTGAAAGTTTTGAATTGTTCCCAGTCTGCATGTTTGTGGCTCAAATGAGGTATTTTGCATGTCATTTTGTTTCTTAGATTTGGAAGAGTATGGGGCAGTAGTCACTTCCTGTTATGAAGGACTCTTAGTGTACAGTTGTTTTTGAGGCCTGCGGATATGATGGTAAGATCGGATCTGAAACATCTGTGATATTTCTTTTTTGCATATTTTTTCCATTCCTAGGATCAGGAATACCATTTTCCAACTGCTGCAATGCTGTATTTGACGTGGCTCTTTGCAGACTTCTATCTATGAGTAGTGGGTCTGAGGTGTGCTTCATCAATGTCCATTCTCCACCACCTACAGTCTGTCTGCAGTCTTGTGTGCCATGTCAACCAAATTTAGAAAGACATGTAGTATCGTTATGTCCTAAATTGAGTAATTTCACGTCAGGTTCCTCTTTTGCAGTTGGTTTTTGGGCGTCAGTTTAACATAGAGAATCAAACCAATGGGAGGAATACCAAACTCCACCTCAACTAAAAGCATTGACACTAGAGATGATAGAAATAAAATAAATCCCAAGGAATGGACACATGTCTACACAATCAAAAGCTTTTCCAACCGGGAAATACTCCTCTAACTTTAGAGCAGAAGCAGTTGCACTCCATCAAGCACTGAAAGCCTTCACCGAACCAGGACTGCGAAGACCAAAGAAGATAGCCATATTCACAGATTGGAATCAATCCAGAGCAACAGAAATGAAAGCCTTCTGCACATCATCAGACATGAGCTTCTTCTTCTTCTTTTGTTCACATGTGTTTTGTGCGTGGTATCCCAATTATCTGTGCGCCTTTTGGCTGGATGCCTCTGTCTTCAGCACTCTGCTTACTTGGGCAGGACCATGGTGCTGCTCGAGTGGGACTGCCCGACCAGTCTTAGTTTCCAGCCCCTGATGGCTGAACTGAGACCCATCACCACTACACGGTGCTGGCCTCAATGGGGAGACATGAGCTAAGACAGATCAAAAAATCAACAGCTATTGCCCTTCAATGGATACCATCACACTGTGGAATAATGGGAAATGAGAAAGTGGATGCTCTGTCAAAGGCAGGAAGCGAAATGGAGCAACACAGACACCCAATGTCTTACGGAGAAGCAAAAACAATAATCCACAACACATGCACAGTAAAGTGGAAGAAACAAATGGAAGGGGAATACGAACATGATGCAATACATCTCCTCCAAAGATATCAACAGACCACAATATTTTGCCTTAGAACAGGCCACTGCAGACTGTTGGGTCACATTTCCGATTAAGGATCTCATACACAGATGAATGACGTGGATCCGGAACCCAGACTACAGGACTGCCCAACATACAAAGAGCAGAGACAGCAGACCTGGCCAGAGGATACAGACTTGAGGTAAAAGCTATGGGGCAGCTGCTCTGACCTGGAGAAGACAGTGGACTTCGTCTTGACGACAGGCCTGACAGTATAGCATGACCACAGATTCTGAACGCAGAAGAAGAAACCAATGAGATCTTGCTGATCTAGATAACAGCACCTAGATTCTATGATGGAGTGCAATTCTAAAAGTTGGATGGCCTTCTACTCCAGATGGGATGATCAGCATCAGATGAAAGCACTGAAATCATGGGATGGGCAGGGCAATGTGTGTATTTTAGACTGGTGATATTGGTGTTTTTCTAACGTGACATTTGATGCTTCCTGTAATTTTCATTGGCCATTGACAATGACCAATGAAAATCACAGGAAAAATAAAATTGCATCATTTGAGAAGGATGCAATCACATGACTATATTGTTGGTAGAATAGATTAAGTACATTGAAGGACATTATGCTTTTCAGGAAAGAGAGAATGAGAGGACTCATGGACTCTTACTGATAACCATGACCATCAACATTACAAGACCTGCTGGCTCACTGGGAATCGTTCAACTTAAATTAACACATTTGAATTTCCCCTTGATTTTTTGGGATCCCTTTATGTATAATTCGACAGTCAATGAAATCACCAGAAAAGTCAAATGCGTTGCTTTAGAAAGAATCATCAGGTCACAGTGTAGATGACCACAGGTAACTCCTGAAAACCAAACATCTATAACAAAATAATCCTCCTGTTCCTAAATAAAACCAGTGTCAACACCTCCGGTCTTCCATCACTAAAAAGAAGCATTAACAAAAGTCAAAAACAAAATAATATATACCTCTCCCATTGCATCACTAAGGTTGGAAAGGTGTAGAAGATTTCACTAAAAACCACAAAATAGTCAAAGGTGACTAAACAATACCTTCCCACAAGTAATTGATACACCCCCCGTCGAGGCCAACTCCTTGACGTGGAGATGTGGCATAGTCCAACCAACAGAGGCTGGAAACTAAGATTGGTCGGGCGAACCCAATATCGAGCAGGGTCACAATCCTGCCCAAGCAAGCACAAGCGCTGAAGTCAGAGATGCCAGGCCGAGAGGCGCACCAGCAACCATGGTATCATGCAAACCGAATAGTTGGCAGGTGGTATTTCTTACTGATGCTATGTCTGTCCTACAAGCCCCTGACAGCGATAAACTGCCAGACCTGAAGATAGCCATGCGAGGAGTGAGCATCCAAAGAAGTGTAGTACTACAGTGAATTTCTCCTCGGTTTTCTTTTGTCACTTTGTGTCGACAGCCAATGAAATTCACCAGAAAAATCATATGCTTTGCTTTAGAAAGATGATCCCCAGATGAAACATCAGGTCTCTTTGTGGATGGTCACAGAGTATCTCCTGAAAGCCAAATATCTATAACAAAATAATACTCCTGTTTATAAATAACATCAGCAACAACACCACCCTCTTCCATCACTAAAAGGAAGCCCCAACAAACCAATACATACCTCTCCCTACCCATCACTAAGGTTGAAAAGGATGCATACCGGAAGAGTGGCTACACAGCTATCTTCTCCCCTTGGCAAAGACACCTCTGACATCAAGAATTATTGTATCATCACCTTACAAAATGTCTACCAAGGTGCTGGAGAGGATAATCGCTAGAAGACTGGCATTCAATTTGGAAAATAGAAACATACTTCCTGACATTCTAGGTGCATACAGACTGAGGAGAGACATGACCACAAATGCTGCAATCCTTGCCTATGACATCTACCAGGGATTTCAAGCAAAGGAGGAAACAGTAGTCACTACGGTCGACCTAGAAGATGCTTATAACAGAGTCGGCTTTCGCCAGCTAATACATCTGCTAAGTGAAATTAGCATCGATATGTGGACAATTCAATGGATATCAATGGTGTTAATGTCCAGACCTGTTGCTCTGAGATTGGGATCCTGGACATTAGAACTATAGCACCAGGATTACCACAGGGATCGCCACTATCACCTGTACTCTTTAACGTCTACACATACAAAATAGCGTAGCTTCAAGACGCTGGGCCCGGAAGGATACTAACATATGCGGACGACCTCTTGCTGTACAAGCACAGCAGAAACAAAAGAGACACATGACTGATGGCGTCCAGCGTAATCTAGAAAATTTGTTGCTCTGGTGCACTAAGTACAGGCCAGTCATCAATCCCACCAAGGCAAACACCATCTGGTTCTCACTGAACAACAATATAGTCACAGACACATTACCAGCAGTCTCCTGCATGGGCATCAACATTAACAGAGAGCAGACTATGAAATATCTAGACATCACTTTTGATAGAAGTCTATCATTCATGAAACGTGGACAATATCATTCAGAAAGCTGGGAAGGGTGTCAGTGCAGTAAAAATCATGGCATCTGCAGAGATGCCGCAGTGAACCCTTTTTCAGATGATGCAGGCAGTGGTATTGTCTGTGTTGGACTTTGGTTTAAGTTTACTGACACTGTCGCAAACACAGGTGGATAGATTGGAGAGTTCAAAACGAGGCCAAGAAAGTTGTCCTAGTATACACAAGAGATACACCTATCATGACCATGATGTTTCTCCTAGACCTACCGAGCATCAAATCAAGACATAAATTAGCCCAGGTTAAAGAATACTTCAAGGTTGCCAACAATGATCATCACCTCCTATACCAATCTCTAGACAACACACAAGGAAGGCATATCTAGAGAGGAAGGTCCTGGATGGCAGAAGCAGAAGATACCCTACTCAGCGTTTGTGAGCTGGAGGAAGTAGGAGGAGGCCGTGAATGGGTGACATTTGGCAAAGAGAGAAAGTTATTGACAACAGTGGTGATACAGATGGGAAGGAGTGCTGCGACTGGGCTGCCAACAGAACAGGGGGAATGATCCAAGAACTCATACTGCAGTACTCGAAGTCACATGATATAATAAATTTACACATATGGCAGCTGTGTACCGCACTACAACATTGATTATGAGAATGAAAAAGAGCAGTGATGGCTGATCTTATTTGGCTGGCTCTTCAGCGTATCAGTTGTTGAAAATGCTACACTATGCACATCACATTTGTAAGGTTTCTCTACTGTATGTGTTCTTTTGTGGGTCTTCAGGGTACCAGTATCAGAAAATACTATACCACACAAATCACATTTATATGATTTCTCTACTATGTGTTCTTTTGTGCTTATTCAGGGTACTACTTGAAGAGAACGTCAAAACACAAACATCACATTTGTAAGGTTTCTCTCCTGTATGTGTTCTTTTGTGGGTCCTCAAGGTAAAATTTTCAGAAAATCCCACACCACACTTGTAAGGTTTCTCTCCTGTATGTGTTCTTTTGTGCTTCATCAGGTTACAAGTTTGAGAAAATCCCAAACCACAAACATCACATTTGTAAGGTTTCTCTCCTGTATGTGTTTTTTTGTGATGTTTCAGGGTACCAGCTGCAGAAAATGAAACACCACAAAAATCACATTTGTAAGGTTTCTCTCCTGTATGTGTTCTTTTGTGACTCTTCAGGGCACCAGTGTCAGAAAATAAAACACCACAAACATCACATTTGTAAGGTTTCTCTCCTGTATGTGTTCTTATGTGCTTGCTCAGGTTACAAGTTTGAGAAAATCCCAAACCACAAACATCTCATTTGTAAGGTTTCTCTCCTGTATGTGATCTTTTGTGCTTCGTCAGGGTACCAGTTTCAGAAAATCCCACACCACACACATCACATTTGTAAGGTTTCTCTCCTGTATGTGTTCTTTTGTGACTCTTCAGGTGACCAGTTTCAGAAAATGCCACACCACAAACATCACATTTGTAAGGCTTCTCTTCTGTATGTGTTCTTTTGTGCTTCATCAGGGTACAAGTTACAGAAAATCCCACACCACAAACATCACATTTGTAAGATTTCTCTCCTGTATGTGTTCTTTTGTGGGTCATCAGGTGATGAGATCGAGAAAATCCTACACCACAAACATCACATTTGTAAGGTTTCTCTCCTGTATGTGTTCTTTTGTGCTTCGTCAGGGTACCAGTTTCAGAAAATCCCACACCACACACATCACATATGTAAGGTTTCTCTCCTATATGTGTTCTTTTGTGTTTCTTCAGGTGACCAGTTTCAGAAAATCCAAAACCACAAACATCACATTTGTAAGGTTTCTCTCCTGTATGTGTTCTTTTGTGCTTCGTCAGGGTACCAGTTTCAGAAAATCCCACACCACACACATCACATTTGTAATGTTTCTCTCCTGTATGTGTTCTTTTGTGGGTGTTTAGGCTACCAGTTTGAGAAAATCCCAAACCACAAACATCACATTTGTAAGGTTTCTCTCCTGTATGTGTTCTTTTGTGACTCTTCAGGTGACCAGTTTCAGAAAATGCCACACCACAAACATCACATTTGTAAGGCTTCTCTTCTGTATGTTCTTTTGTGCTTCATCAGGGTACAAGTTACAGAAAATCCCACACCACAAACATCACATTTGTAAGGTTTCTCTCCTGTATGTGTTCTTTTGTGGGTCATAAGGTGATGAGATCGAGAAAATCCTACACCACAAATATCACATTTGTAAGGTTTCTCTCCTGTATGTGTTCTTTTGTGATAATTTAGGCTGGAAGTTTGAGAAAATCCTACACCACAAACATCACATTTGTAAGGTTTCTCTCCTGTATGTGTTCTTTTGTGTAACTTCAGGTTATAGGAATCAGTAAATTCTACACCACAGACAACACATTTGTGAGGCTTCTTTCTCGTATTACTGACTATCTTAATGTTACCATTTTGAACAAATCCTTCCCGACAAACATTACCTTTATGTTTTGTCAAACCTGCCCCAGAAACATCACATTTATCCAGATTCTCGCAACTTACACCACACACTCTATGCTTAGTACCTTTCTTAAAAACACACAATTCACTTTCTGACAGTCTGCAACATTCTCCATTATTGACATTCAGACTGTCCTCATTCTGGACAGTCTTACCAATGACATCTTCAACCATGACTTGTTCTCTAATTGACTCCCTTAAGTCATTGAGTTTATGCTTCCTTGATGTCAAACACAGATCTTCATTTTTGTTTTTTGATTTCATTGCTGTGTTTCCTTTGTGTTCATGAATCATCTCACAATCTCCTGTCTCATCCAATGTATTCTTCAAAATGTTTCTAATATGTTCTGGAAGATTCTCTGTGAAAACACCAGCCTTTACAAGTTGTGAATGTTGAACACTGTATACACTTTCTACTTGTATTTTCTGAACACCAGTCTGAGAGTTGATGAAGTGCTCCGATGTGTCAACACTGATCTCTGAAATATCCAAACAATGATCAGTGACAAGTTTTGAAATGTAAATCATAATAAATATAACAACACAAAGCATTTATATTGAAATAATCTACAACATAAAGACAATAACAGTCAATGTTAGATAAAACACACTGTGTGTACTGGCTGTGTGAGTGGAGTGTTGTAAAGAATGAAACTTGTAGAAATATTTCAAACCATCAACACATATTGGGAATCTAGACAGACAGTGATACGCAATACTTCCATTACATGTTGTCTAGAGCTTCTTCCATCATGTCTGCCGTACAAATACACTTTATATGGAAGTACAGGTGTGAGGGAGAAGTACATCGAAGCTGTCATACTTCTTTGGAGTAGTTCTCATGTCCTTGATCCCCACAATATTACTTACATATAACACAGGTTTTTGGAAGTTCCACTTGCACATGACAGACTAAAACTAAGGGTTTATGAGGTATAATCAAGAAAACATACAAATTACAATACACATTTTCTACGTTTCGAACCGTT
This sequence comes from Meghimatium bilineatum, assembly GCA_034231615.1. Classification (NCBI taxonomy): domain Eukaryota; kingdom Metazoa; phylum Mollusca; class Gastropoda; order Stylommatophora; family Philomycidae; genus Meghimatium; species Meghimatium bilineatum. The sequence continues at coordinate 51,695,115 of CM067318.1, read as the reverse complement.
AGATCTTTCTCAAGAATATATAAAACAAACAGTGAAAAACAATGAACACAGTAAAAACAATGTTACCACCACAGAGGCACTAGATACAAAATGCAAAGTCTGGGTACGTTGGACAGTGCAGACGAAACATCCTATAAACTTCATCAGGTTGGAAGGTACTTGCCAGCAGAGTGTTGTAGAACACAAAAGATTTATGAGATACATAGAAAACTCTGGTCATTAACTGTATCATGGTACATCTCTTGTCGTCTTGATTTATCTTGTCACTGTTACACAGTTGCATCAGGAAGAGTGTGATCAACGAATGATGCAACTCTTCCACACTTTAAACAAAAGTTTAACTCTAGTCATAATTCAACTATCATCATTCATGATTATGTTGTGACACAGCTAGGTATAGAGTGCAGTAAACACTAGAGCTGAAGGAATGATACAAGAGCTTATAGGAACATTAGATAGAGATCTAGTGCCTATCCAACAGCAATGCCAAGTGTGAGAATGAAACAGAAGTGGAGACAATGGTTCTCATTTGACTGATGACACAACAACAAACACACACAGTGATTCTATCATACTTTCAGAGAATGCTATAGAAAATTATGATAAGAAATGAACAGAAGGCAGTAGCTGGAATACGAACCAGGTCCATTCTGCTAGTGCCTATTGACCTCACAACTTAAGTCAAAAACATTTTACAAATTCTGCGACACACATCTTGTGTGCTTGAATTAGGAAAGCATGTTGACTCAAGTTGCAAAATAACAGGAGAGAACTGCACTGGCTTGGTTCAAATCCTGCCTACTGCTTTATGATTTTTTTCTGCAATTCCTGGATGTTTCCTATTTATATTATTCATTTGCCCATGCTAAGAAAGTAGTGGTTTGTTCTCAGCAACATCCAAGGTGTTACAAAGATCTACTGTCCAGGTCATGCAGGAGTGATACGAGACAGAGCCATGTTAATTAAGGCGATTATTAAACTATAAAATGAAGAGGAAGCTGATAGAGACAATGTTCATGTTCAGAGATTGGTTTACAATTAGAAAGTTAGAGGGAAGAAATTGCTTCCTCTCTGGAAAAGATCAGAAGATGGATTACCAACAACTGACTAGTACACTTGTAGACATGAGGAGGGAGAGGAGTCGAAACTAGACAGCCGGCAGCCCTGAACTAAGAAGGGAACAAATTGGTAGTCAGATACTATCAGACAAAGCCTGCCCTCCAGGGTTAGGTAACCCAGTCTTAGGAATAAGCAGTCCTGGGAAGAATGTAGACAATTCGGACCATGGATGTTAATGACTCGGCCAGTTATAGACAAGCAGACAAAGGCATTGTTCATCTCTGCCATTAACGAAAGATCTCAGTGGTCAGGACATTTCAGAAGCAAGCACAAAGAAACTGTAGACTTCATGTCTAGGGAAGTGCAATTCCCATTAGCACTTGACAGATGAGAATTCCTTTGAAGTAAATTGCTGACTTTATGACTGTCAACATCTTCATGTTGCAATGACTGTCAACATCTTCATGTTGCAATGACTGTATGACTGTCAACATCTTCATGTTGCAATGACTTTATGACTGCTTGATTAAGGCCACTGTATCTCTTTTCAGTATACTACCATCAATTGCAGCATTATCTGTCAATGAGGAAGCTCTTTCAATTGCAGCATTATCTGTCAATTAGCAAGATAATGCTCTGTACAATTAAGTTGCTCAATAATGTAAATAATACTCACGTGGAAGTTCTAGTAGAACTCCATTACCTGTCTTCCACGTGAGTATTATTTTCAATTATGTTCTTCTTCTTCTGCATTCGTTCTCAAACTCCTGCAGATTAGCAGGATGTAGTCTGGAGGATGGAATGCGTTGTCATGGTTTACAGCATTGCTGCGATATCTGCGCCTTTCGGCCTGACACATCCGACTTCAGCATGGCTTTGGGTCACTGACCCTATATGGGATGGGACAGCCACTCCATCCCATTACCTCCTTAGTCGCCTTTTACGACTTGCGTGGAAGGTAAACAGTGTTGCTATTCTTTGCTCCCCTTTCGGGCCCCATCAACACACGGGTGCAATTATGTTCTACTAGCAGTACTACCTTCTATTAATTATCAATAACGTAACCCATTTCTTTCTCGTGAGTATTACAGAGTGTGTTGATGTATCAGTTATCAACCAACTCAGTACTGCTGTAACTTTCTCTCCATCTTCATGCTCGATGTGGTAGTAGAGTATATAGATGTATTTCAGCTTGGAGCAGCTTTTGTAGGCAACAAAACTCTAATCGCATTTATTTGTATTTCTGTTGACTGAGTCATCTGTGAATATAATTATGTCTTGTGGTTTTGAGTGTAGCTGGGCGATCTCTTGTACTTAACTATACTACTCTCCAGTTACAAACCCTGTAACTGGAGGACTATATAGCCTATGATTTATTAAATATATAACAAGCATTATCAAGATGTTTTCATTTGGTACACGTATGAACACCTGTGTGCTGTCGAGTGGGAAATTCCGAAGAGCTAAATGCCAACTCGTAGTGCAATATATTCACCAATCTCTCTCTGACATAAAAACACAACATTCGAGCTACAGGCCTCACAGTTTGTGGAGTCTCAATATGAGTGGTTGGAAACCTGTTGCAAGTGTCAGAGTTGTGCCCTGGTGTCAACATCCATCATGGCAGCATCATTTTTTATTCATAAAGTCAGAAAATCTACAGTTTCTGGATTTAAGTAGAGACAAGTGATCCAGTTTTCTAGACTTAGCTATACTAGGGAATTCTTTAGATGATATAACGATTAAGTAAAAATTTCTGATGAACAGACCAGACTGTTCAAGGTTTTTTTTGTTGATCAGTTTTAATAGTGCAGACTGAAGGAATGAGCATACAGTGCTGAACGAGATATTCTCCTTTAACTGGAAATAGATCGTACCTATTACCAAAGTCAAGATGTTTGGTATCTCTCAATTAGTTGAAGTAGAGATTTGCAGGTGTCCTGCAGCACAGGGGAACCAACAAAGACCATTTACTGTCATACTGGTGCTGAGTTTAGATGGAGCTACAACCTATTACTGCAACACTGGTGTTCTTGTACGCAGGATTTCACTCATAAAAGAGGCCGGGTTGAAAACCATCGCAGAGAGATTTAACACAGTTCGTGAAAGAAAGGCACACATGTCAAGAAATTTCATCTGTCTAGACTAGAACAGTCTAGCATACAGAGATTGAAAGATAGAAATTATTACGGTACCTCAATCAGATGTCAGTACCAGATTCACCCAACTTCAACTCAAGTATAACACAACAACACCTACCCTGTTGTCGGTGCAACAAGAACAAGAGAAAGTTTACATGGAATTGCTTTGATTCACTTGAAATTGTCACCCATTCGAGATGTCATTGACTCAGTAATTTTGTGTTTGTAGAGTTTAGTAGCAAGGCAGGAAGAGATAGATGCTTGAAAAATGCTGAGTTTATTCGATATCAAAAAGGAGTTGAAGTTGACAAGGTAAGAAAGAAGAAACCATGGACTACATTGCAAAGTTTACATAAAATCAAGAAACGTAGAGGCACTGACACAAACACTCTAAAAAAGAGGACACCGTTAGCGGACAGAACCGAAAGAAATCAAAGTAGGATGCACACCCAGAAAGCTAAACACAGAAGCAGGATAGAGCCTAAAGGGGCTAATGTAGGTACTGACACAGAGTATCAAGACATGGGAAAGGGGACGGTCTCAAGAGCAAATAAAGATAGACAATATGAAAAGATAGACAACTCCTGAAAGACAATAGACACTTTCTCAAACAAATGGATGTAAAGCGTGCCGAAATAGCACACTTGAGAGATCGCCTAACGGAAAAGAATGATAACTTCAAGTGTTTGAGGGAGGAAATTCGGAAGAAAAGATCCACTGTCAGAGAGACACGAAGGTTCCCTACTGCACTTTCAGAGGCTGAAACCCCAGTTCAGGATGGAACGTAATCTTGGTAAGCGACGAGACTATAAAGAGGCATGGGCTGATGACTGTGAGTGAGGCCCATAGCCAGGACATAAGGTCCCTTACCAAACTTAGCAAGCCAAATGGAGAGAGAGTGGAGTTCAAAATATTCATGAAGAATTCATGAGGCAGGTGTGCCTAGATGCAATAGAAACTGCATTATCATAAATTTTATATAGCTATGTTGCTATTTTTATGGTTACATGGGATATCACCCGACCCTTGTAAATAGATAATTTGTAATCATGTAGTAGAGTATCACATGGTCACAGACTCCATGGGAGAGAGAGTGGAAGGACCCTTGTCAACTATGGACAAATGACCTCTGAAAAATTTATGCCAGTCCTTTCTCTCAGTTACAGACTTAAATTCGCTAAGATAAAGGCAGGCACAAAATTTTTGTGTGGGATTGGTGCGAGTATGGTACTACATAAGGGCTGAGATGGACCTTGTACGTTGGCACGATATAACGACACAGAAAAGTCGCTTGAAGATACAGTTTTTACATTTTGACTGCAAAAATGTAGAATAAATACGATAAGAAGGAGAATACAGGAGCTGTTCAGAAAAGGGTGAGACATGTGTCTGAGAAGGACCCTAAACAGATGGCTATAACAAAACATCACAAACAAATAGATAGAGAGCAGGTTTCTAAGACTCTAGCGCTAAACGGAGGACTATAATATAAGCATAGAAGATATAAAAGAGCTGTTAGGACAGGGTAGACTGATGTCTAGAATCCACACATAGTCCGTCTGAAATTGTTGTTACACAGGAACAACCAGAGAATAGGAATCAGCAAAAGACAATTAAACTACGTAATGTAAGAATGTAACCTCTCACCAGAGAGAAAAATGTAACATTCTGTGCGTTGCGAAAAACTGTGATAGGAAGTTTTGACATGTATACTGTGATTGACATGCCACAGATTACCTACAGCAAGATGCCACAGTGAGGGGCGTGGCTAGGAATATAAGTGAGGAATGAGACAAGAGTATCATAAGTGGACAAGAAGATTAGGGCAGGAATTTAGTACCTGTCCACAGGGACAGAAAAAAGGGGTGTTTGTTCGGTTTTGGGCAGTAAGTCGGAGATTGGTCAGAGAGAACGGTCAGACAGAGAGAGTGAGCGTCCACCACAGGGCACAGTTGAAAATCTACAGGGCCTGTGTTAGCCGTTGTATAAGACGGCTGTAAGGGTTTCACGGGAAACCCCGATAGGACTGAAAGGAGTACAAACAAGGTTCGAACATCAGCTTGCAGGACTTAGGATTCTTGGGTTCAGGAGAACCAGAGATTTGTCGGTCACCGGTTTGGAACGCCGAGTTCAGTAAATTACTAGTAGTGACTGAGACATAAGATAAGCTAGAATACAATCAGTTCACAAGTGATCATAGAGTTCAAGAGACGGTTTGAAGTCTCTGTGATTTCATGTGTTTAAAATGAATATTTGCTAGATCAGGCAGATATGATCTGGATCACTGGTAACTATTTCTTTGTCATTGTAAACAAACTTTATTGGCTATAGCTTGAGAAGAGGGGCCACAAATATACCCTGAAACTTGGTTTCATGCTTTGAATAAAATTATACGTATATCACGAGAGAAATATTTGGTTGTATTAGTTCACAGGTCAATGAGGCTTCTCAACGTCACACACATTGTGACTCACAGTTGTTTCCCAGTCAGTCAGTGACGCATCTTTACATTAAGGTCACACTTGGTCACACCTAAGGCTAATGGGAATTGAACCTGTTTATAAGTGGATTCAATAATTTGAATTCCTAGAGATAGTTCATCTCTAGCAGACAAAGCAAAACAGTATATGAAATTATCAAACAAAAAACACAGAAGACATCACAAAATTATCGGAGCACACATCAAAAATGAATAATATTTACCTTCTTTTATATGTCCATCAACTCTACATAAACCAGGCTGCATAACTTTGTGACATCTTGACACTTCATTGAAATTTTCAAACTGACTGACCTGAATGTTGACATCTTCATTGCTGACTGTCTCTTCAGAGATCTGAAATAATAGCAAGAATATATGCTAGTTTTCTTCTGAATAAACAACATTAGATAAGACAGTGATGAGAAGAGATAAGGATGAGTTAACTAGGCCAGTCAGGTTTACACTCAAAATAATGAAGAGGATGCTGAAAGAAATAATGTATATGTTCAAAGAAAACTAGAAATAGAAGTAATTTGTGAAAGTGCATGCTCTCTGTCCAGATTTGAAGAACTCACAACTGACTGGTACAATGATTGTATATAGGTCTAATCTTAGATGACTGGTGTGCTGAGCACTTATCGAATGTCCCCAGTGCCATGATGCTGGTTCCTAATCAAGATTCAAGAGAAAATAAAATTAGGATGTGCTAGGCCTACAAGGCGCATAACGGTGGCACAACGTAATCACGCTCCCGGTGGAAATCGCACGGATATCCGTGCTGGTTACAATGGAGCGAACGCAAAACAAAACAAACAGACAAGAGAAAATAACGTTAAACAATTGGTACTTTACAGGGAGCAGGGTCTACATTTTTAATATTTAAAAAAAAACCATAACAGATCCTAACCAAACACAATTTTGATAAAGATGCATAATGACCTTGCATGACACAGGGGTGCGGTAGGGGGAAGGCTCTCAGTATATTTTGTGCAGAACGATGCATCAGCAACAGAATGAGACTTTCTAAACTCTGAGCCATAAAAGCTGAATGAGTTTACGCATAATATTAAAAAGATGTAATGTGGAAACTTCTCCTGTAATGAACTAAACAATGCAATATGCAGATGACACAGTGCTCTTAACAGAAAGTAAACAGGAGCTACAAAGACTTCCTGCTACTTCATTACAATGTTAACACTGACTGTATTCGAGCTGAATTTTTTTTATAATTACATCTGCCAACATAAACTTAGGAGGAATGAAAATTTGTTTGTTATCTGATAACTTACTAACTCGGTAAAATGTGTTCTTCTTCTGCGATCAGTTTCCTATGCAAGAAGTTGGGTCGCCTCCATGAAATCATCAGCAGGTCCTCACGGGTGCCCCACAGTTTTACCTTCAGATCTGTCTCTTGGGACCATTATTTAGTTCTCACATCAAAGAGTGGGCATGTCTGCAGAAAGTGTTCTGGAGTCTGGGGACTATTGACATAGGCCTTGGTCAGTTTGGATAGCCTTCATTTTGTGGAGATGTGCTTGTAGTCTGCAGTGTCCTGTGCTGAGCCTACAAATTTTGGTTTGCTGTCATCTGTTTAGCTTTAGAATGAGGTTCTGTGGAAAGTTGCTGCCTGTTCTCTGACTCCATGTATGTTTGTATTTTCTTTTGATGAGTTTTTGCTTCAGTCAGTGATATTCTGTGCTGGAATTGTTCCTTTATGGAATTTTTTTTGGTTAAACATCCAGTTGGAACTAGTTTTCATATCCAATCCGTTTATTGAGATCTAAAACACAGTGAATGAGATGACAGTGAACCAGGACTAACAAAAAATCTAACTGCACCTTCTAGTGACAGAAGTAAAGTTTTTCTTTTTCACAGCATTGAGGATAGTGCAAGACATGGCAATGAATTGTTACAGGAGGGCCACATCATTTTCTTGATGCTGATTTCAATATCAATAGTTAAGCAATATTTTTATAAATAATGGCCATTTTGATGGCATGTAGTCATTTGGGATGTGTGGTCAAATAAGACCAACTAAGACCTGATCTAAATTTTAAAATACTAGATGATGCTACAAAAAGAAATGAGCTATATAAAAAAAAATGACACAAACATTTCTAACAATACCAAAAAGAGACTAAAACATCTCAAAGGATTGGGACACTTTCAAACATGCAATGTTGAGTAACATACTTACCAAATATATACACGGCAAAAGGAAACACACACAAAATACTAAATAAAAAGGTGCACGGTGGAGTGATGAAATAATGAGGGTTATTCAAATGAAGAAACTATTTCAAAACATGGCCAAAATCTAAACAAGAACACTACTCACAATATAAACAAGCAAGGATTAACGCTAAGTGCATAATAAAATAAGCACAATCTAATCCCCTGGAATGAATATGGAGAACATCTTTTCAAAACAGGATCTCAAGAATTTTTCTAAAGTATCAAATCAATGAGAGTAAGAGACGAAGGCTACAACCCCTACCATACTCATAAATGAACAAAAACATAATCCTATACTGAATAGCCTAGAAAGGAAAGAAAGATGGTAAGAATATTTTCACGAGTTATACAATCCCAACATAACAACAGAGTATAGTTACATTACAACAAACCAAGACATCGCAGAACCTGACATACTAAACCAAGAAATAGAAGCAGTATTAAAATCTAGCCCCAATAATAATTACAGTGAGAAGATGGTATAACTAACGAAGCAACAAGAGCATGCAAGGAAATGGGTGAAATAGCTAGCAAGACTATTCAAAATAGCATGGGAAGAAAGAATAGCATGCCAGAAGATTGGCAAAACTCAATAATAGTACCAATATTGAAGAACAAAGAGAAAAAAAGAGAATGCAAACTATACAGAAGTATCTCCCTACTAAGTCACACAGGAAAAATAAATGCCAAAATATTAGAAATACATCTAAAATACATCACAGACCAACAATTCAGACCCTCCCAGATTGGATTCAGGAGAGGAGTAAGCTGTACAGATGCTCTTGAGACAACTAAGTGAAAAAGCAGGAGAATAGGATCAAGAATTAAACACAATATTCATAGACCAGGAAAAATCATTCCATAAAATCAATAGAAATGCTTTATGGGAAACATTAAAAAACTGAAATCAAAGGTCAGTCATTAGCAAATATAAAAACCCTTTACCAGAACTACCAAAATTCAGTAAGAACTACTGATAGTCCTTAGTGATAATCCATCTTGTTCAAATAGTCCTTAGCAATAGTTCATCTTGTTCAAGTGAAACTTTCAAAAACTTTTGTTCTGCATAAGTAAGAACTACCGATGGAATGACTACATCTTTTGAAACCAAATTAAGGGTAGACAAGAATGTGTGCTTTCACCTATATTTGTTAACATATACATGAACAGAATAACAAAAGAATCAGCAAACAAGAAATTAAACAGTACAGTAATAAGAGAAGAATCTGAAGAGGAATTAAATAACACAATCAACGAATTGCTATTTGCTGATGATCAATGCCTTATCTACGAAGAGCAACAGCAGTTACAAAATCATATTAATGCACTCACGACAACATGCACCAAGTATGTGATGAAAATAAATATGCAGAGAACAGAAGTAATGAAAATCAGAGAAGAGACAGATGATAAACAGTATTTTTATGCCAACACAGCTATTAATGTCACACATGGATGTTGACAACAGCCCAACAGAGAAAACTTACAACATGTGAGATAAAATGCAGGAGAAATGCCACAAGAGTGACCAAACTACTGACAAGAACATATAACATAAAAAGATATGAATACAAGGCCAAAGGAACACCTAGAAAAAGATGAATAGATAACATCTAGAACCCTGAATAAATACAGATTTAACGAAGCCAAGGTGACACATCTGACCTTGGATAGACAATAGATCAAATAATGCCAACATAAATAGCTGCAGACTTTGATGTAATTGGATGTCTGCATATATATATATATAATGGTGGGACTTGCCCTTTACATAGAGCCCATCTGAGTAGAAGGATTATTATTAAACATTGAATATCTCTGAAAGTTGGAACATTCTAGGCATGAGAGAAAACCCACCCACCACCTCCAATGTACATAGGAGTTTCATAGCTTGTAATACATGGGTATCAAAACAATCAAACAATTCTACAAATAAGGGTAGGAGCAGACAGACTGACCACAATGGCCAGTGATAATTGAATGGACCATGTTGATATTCTGAATTCTTCTTGATTAGAAACTAGTTGCTCAGCAAGTGAGGCATTCCCATAAGTGTTCCACCCTCAGTTCCAGCAGCCATCCCAGTGTAGACTCAGAATCCCGGTCTGGTGTTAATTGTGTGATTTTTGTGGCCTTCTAAAAGAATTACTTTTCCTTCCCTCACCTCTAGATACTCCCATTTCTAACATTCTCAGTATGTGTATGTTCCCAGCCTTGATCAAGTCTACTTTGTCTCTTCTCAGAATTGTGCCATCTACCGCTGCATTGCCTGTCTATAAGTCGGCTCTCTCCTTTCCTCCGACCCCAGCATGACCAGGGCAGTATATCCATGTAATGCTTAGGACAATTGAGTTGTTCAATAAGTCCCACCATTATTTTCTCAGCATGTACTTTTCTAATTTGAGCAGCATGCTTTGAAAGTATGTGAGTAATACTGAATGTGTTATTGCATCAGTCATCAACCAATTAAGTGCTGCTGTAATTCCCTATATCTCCATCCTCATGCTCGATGTGACACTGGGATATGCTGAAGATTTCTCAACCAACTTCACGCCATTTCTGTAGGCAACAAAACCCACAACCACTTTTATTTGTGTTTCTGTTAATTGAGCCATCTAGTATATAATTACATCTTGTGGTTTCGAGTGTAGCTGGCAGAGTTCATGCACTGTAACCTGTGCCCTGACGCCTGTCCATTTTCAGAAAAAAATATATGATATTCTAATGTAATCAGAGTATTTTGTTTTTCTGTATCAATATGATAATAATGCAGGACTTGGAAGTGAAACATGGTGTTATCAAAATTGAATGGCATTCAGAAATAGAATCAAATATTAATCAACAAAGATTGGAACACAATCAGTTGCCATGTTCTAAAGGATATAGTGATTAGGAGATCAGACTACCTAAGGTCTTGTCCAGAAAACAATGACGATAATGTGATAACTTAATAACTCATTAACTCTGGAACAATCATAGTAAATAAAAATGTGTAAGCAATGTACATTTTTTACTTTTAGTACATTCACATTGTTTTTGCACACAAAAAATAAATCTTACCTCAAACTTTTTTTCAAGTTTGATAAAGTCTGACAGGAATGGTACGTGTTTAATCTGGAGATAAACATTACAAGAACATGTCAAATAATAAAAAAACATGTAACAAACTTCACTGGCACAATAACACATTTTTCTAATAATTATCACATTCATTAAATAATCATCACTAAACTAATTATAGTATCAAAATAGTATTTAATTTTATTCACTGAAGGGTTGGTTGAAACACATTGGTTCAGCTATTTGTCTTGTGTACAAGGAGTAGTGGGTTCGATCCTGGGTCATGATGTCTTGTTTACAAGCACACTTTCTCAGAGATCCATGAGGATTATTGCTTTAATCTATGCAGTTATGTGCTATGAGTGGTACTCTCATAGGTAGTGTGCTGCTAGAGAGGTGAAGTGTGTATTGTAAAAAGCAGTTATAATGAATTGAAAAGCCTGTAAATCTTATGAATTTCTCATACACTGACCTACACATAACATGAAAGCATTACTAAATAATTAGTGAACTATATATCACATTCAAATATTATTGATATTTAATCATTGATCTACGAAGAATTCGAACTGGCCACAACAGACTGAGAAATCACATGTTCCGAAAGCTGAAGATTGCTGAGACAGACTTGTGCAACTGTGGACTGAGCCCAGAGACTGCAGAACACATTCTTCATGCCTGTCAACTCTACCAAGAAGAGAGGGAGAAAATATGGCCTACTGACAGACTTGAGGGGTTCCATGGATGACCTGAAGCAAATCACACAATCCATTGAAGCTATTGGTACCGTAACCTGATATCTGACTGAAGAACAGTGAAGACATGAAAACATCAGAAGATTAGCAAATACACTGTCAATCCTGGATTATATCAGAAGACAACAGGCTAAGTAGTTTTTCACATGCTTTCAGACTACAATCAGATTAATTCATTCAGGTGCCAAGTCAGCTAGCTTAGGCGATCATGACTCTCCACAGCTCTCTTATCTCCAGTATTATGTATTAAGATTGTTGTTGTTTCTCTGCCATGCCAGGTTGTTAAACTGTCTAATATTTTCTCACGTTGTCACCCTCTTTCTCTGTTGCCTTCAATCGTGCCTGTTCTCCAAACCTACCATCTCATAAAGTGGCTAAAAAATGAAGATTGTCTTTTTCTTATATTATTGATTAAAGTCTGTTTTGCATTTGACTCTTTCAACACCTCCACATTAGTTTTCCTGGCAGTCCATGGTATTGTCAGCATTCTTCTGTAGAACCACATCCCTATTGCCTCTAATTTCCCACTTTCCAGTTTGTTTATTGTCCACGACTTGCATCGATATGTTAGTATAGGGGTTATATATAATTCTGCAGAAATTTCTTCCTCACCTCTAATGACAAGGTTATATTACACAATATATTCCGAAATCCGCCGTCAGGAGTATGTGGAACGTGATTTTAAGAAAAAGCCAGATTTGTAATTTTTTTTAGAAAATGTTATGGCAACTGGTACTAAGCTAAATTATTTAACTTCCTGTTTCTGGTATTAAAATGTCAACAGGAGATGTTGTGTGATTATGATTTGGAAATCAGCACAATCTCTAGCCATCCGCATAGAGGTGAAGCGACATGACATTGAATCAGGATTTATATACTTTTATTTGACTAAGAATGGAGGTGCTGGTGTGTACATAAAATATCCAGAAAAAGAAAATGAATCCACATGTTCACAAACTGGAATATTCTGCTCCAACTACAAAGCAGAAGTACAGGCTCTAAACATTGCTGCAGAAATAATTAAAAACACAACAAGTCAATGCTAGCAGGTGGTATTTCTTACTGATGCTATGTCTGCCTACAAGCCCTTGACAGCGATAAACTACCAGACCTGAAGATAGCCATGCAAGAAGTGAGCATCAAAAGAAGGGTAGTACTACAGTGGATACCATCCCACTGTGGCATACCAGAAAATGAAGAGGCAGACAGACTGGCAAAGGATGGAGCAACACAGGAACAAAAAGACCAAGAAATCACCTACCAAGAAAAGAAGACCCTCATCAAAGCCATCAGAAGTCGACCACCCAAAAGACAATTACCACTATCTCGATAGAGCAGAGCAGGTTATTATCTTCCACCTCAGAACAGGACACAACAGATTAAACAGCCACTTAAATAGACTTAAGATTGGTCCCATCAACACTGTGCCTTGTGGGCAGGCAGAACAGACAACTGAACATATCCTGCAAGACTGCAATACACTAAACCAGTTACGGGAAGAACACTGTCTCACAGATATAGATATCCACAGAAAGATGTATGGGAGCACTGAGAAGCTTTCAAATACAGCAGCATTTATTAAGAAAACAGGACTTGCTGTATAGACATGTCAAACTGCGAACGAGAAGAATAAACATAACAGTCAAGGCTCTAATCATCAAACACATTGACATCATCATCTACAATATCACTTCCTTCAAACAAATTGATCTTCTTTTTCTTCGTTTATTCTCAAACTCCTGCAGATTAGCAGTATGTAGGCAGGAGAACGGAAAGTGTTTTGTCATGGTTTACAACATTGCTGTGATATCTGCACCTTTTGGCCTGACATATCTAACTTCAGTATGGCTTTGGGTCACTGACCCTATATGGAATGGGACAGCCCATAACCTCTTTAGTCACCTCTTATGACATGCATGGAAGGTAAACAGTGTTGTTATTCTTTGCTCCTCTCTCAGGCCTGGCACACGGGCAAAACAAAATGATCTCATTATCTACAACACCACTTCCATCAAACACATCGACCTCATTATCTACAACACCACGTGCATCAAACACATCGACCTCATTATCTACAACACCACTTCCATCAAACACATCGACCTCATTATCTACAACACCACGTGCATCAAACACATCGACCTCATTATCTACAACACCACTTCCATCAAACACATCGACCTCATTATCTACAACACCACGTGCATCAAACACATCGACCTCATTATCTACAACACCACTTCCATCAAACACATCGACCTCATTATCTACAACACCACTTCCATCAAACACATCGACCTCATTATCTACAACACCACTTCCATCAAACACATCGACCTCATTATCTACAACACCACGTGCATCAAACACATCGACCTCATTATCTACAACACCACGTGCATCAAACACATCGACCTCATTATCTACAACACCACGTGCATCAAACACATCGACCTCATTATCTACAACACCACTTCCATCAAACACATCGACCTCATTATCTACAACACCACGTGCATCAAACACATCAACCTCATTATCTACAACACCACTTCCATCAAACACATCGACATTATCTACAACACCACTTCCATCAAACACATCGACCTCATTATCTACAACACCACGTGCATCAAACACATCGACCTCATTATCTACAACACCACTTCCATCAAACACATCGACCTCATTATCTACAATATCATTTCCTTTAAACAAGTTAATCTAATCATCTATCAAAGTATTACCATTAAATACTCACCTCATTCTCATTATTTAGTTCCAGACTTATTCCTGCCACTAAGTGTGGGACAATGGAACCATTATTTCCCTAATCATGATCAAATAAAACAGACAAATCATTGAATAATGAGGTAAATGATAATCCTCAAACATAATGTCATACACTTGTAATCACAATGTTTCAATGCACTTTATAATCACTATCCATCTTTATAACTACATACACTTGTAATCATTATCTGTCTCTATAATTGTTCTATACACTTGTAATCACTATGTGTCTCTACAATGACTCCAAAAACATGTGTAATAGAATGGGGCATGGCAGTCTGAAAAAACAGAACAGTAGGTCAGCAGCTTAGTCAAAATTCAGACAGAATATCTGATGGAACCATATGTATGAGTAAAGTGTAGTAACAATATTGTAACAAACCTGCCTTCATCACACATTAAAGCATTTTTAAGAATGAGTCTACACGAAGCTAATAAAGCAGATGACATAAGTCAACATGTAGGCCGATGTAGGATGGGTCTGACAATGGGCATTGTTTGTATCCGACTGTGGAGACTCATTCGGCCAGGTATTGACATACCAGATAAAAGTATCCATCACGTTGCCTATTTAATGAGAACAAAAAGTGGTAATGTATAAAGACGTGTCTGTCACCTCGGTGGGAAATGATACATACCAGCAGCTTGAACAAAAGAGTTGCAGAAAGAATGTTTGAAATATGTGAACCCTGACGGCAAATTGACAGGGGAGAATTATTTTCATGTGCGCAACTTGCTGTCTTTAATTAAATGACAAAGAAGGCAAACTTCAAAATGGAAGTGAGAATGTCAGTGTGAAACATTTTGATTGGTCAGAAGTTTTTCTCAAATACTGGGCAACTCTGCATTTTCAGGAGTTTGGACTAGGACCAAGAAGCTGGGAGACTAGGTCCAGGGACTAGGAAGTGTAGTTATAAGTTATAGAAGTTTAGTTTCAAAGTTGTAGTTAGGAAGTTTTAGGACAGCTTGAAAAGCTCCCAGTTGAGAGACAGATTAAGTTTCTATGAAAGCCTGTGAACTAAGAAATGTTTAATATTTCTTAAGATGCTGTACATAGAATTACTGATGTTGCACTCCTGGATGTTGTGATGAAGCAATAAACAGGTTATGTATGTGAGAAACCTGGTCATCGCAGTATTTGAATACATCAATGGCTAATGAATTTCACAACTTGTGTTGAAGATACGTAAACTGGTGGTGGTACCATCTTTTAACACTGTCATACTAGAGAAGGCATGACTCATATCACGATAAAACACTGTGATACATGTAATCATTATCTCTCTCTATAATCATTCTATAAACATTATCTGTCTCTACAATGACTCCATACATTTCTAATTACTATCCATCTTTATGACTCCATACAATTGTAATCATTATCTGTCACCATGACTTCATGACAACAAAAACTCTAATAATGACATTTTATAAAAGTGATAATCTCATCAGTTTTGACAAAGAATTTACTAACTATTCATTCAGAATGCAATGGCAACCCACTAGATGTAAATATTGCCTACAAAATCAATAGTCAAAATATGCTAGACTGATGGCTATATCCTAAATATGATATACTACAAACCTCAATTTTTTATATCTACAGCTCTATCACAAATGTGAATCTATATCTATATCACAAATGTGAATCTATATCTACAGCTCTATCACAAATGTGAATCTATATCTATATCACAAATGTGAATCTATATCTATATCACAAATGTGAATCTATATCTATATCACAAATGTGAATCTATATCTATATCACAAATGTGAATCTATATCTATATCACAAATGTGAATCTATATCTATATCACAAATGTGAATCTATATCTATAAATCTATCACAAATGTGAATCTATATCTACAGCTCTATCACAAATGTGAATCTATATCTATAAATCTATCACAAATAAAATATTAAACTGTTTAGATATATCTGTGATACCAAACAAAACAAGTATATACCTGATAAAGCTCTCTAGTTTCTGTTTGTTGACTCATTTCTTCTACTGTATGAATACTTTCCATAAAATATCAACTCACCAGAAGTTTGACTCAAATTAATTTTTTAATCTGAAAATAAATATTAAAAATATACTCAGGAAATATGTAAATTATACCAAACAATGACTCCAAAGTTACAGAGGATTTACTGCATTTGTGCACAGTTTCATGCAACATACACCAACAAAGAAATCAAAGAAGACTTGAAATTGAGATAACTCTAATGTCCAGATTGAACATGATACGGCATGATACATGAACATGAAGAATAAGTACAGCAATAAAGATCAACATTCTGTAAATCATTATAATACCTGTTATTTTGTACGAATGTGAGAGTTACAGCCGACAGTGACAGAAAAATTAGTCTTGTGAAAACAAATCTTACAGGTAAGTGTTATATATATATATATATATATATATATATATATATATATGGATAATTCAGCAACTGTGTGTTTTATTATCCACTATAAGCCTCTAGGCTACATTATGTATACAGGTGAAATTGGGCACCGTTATAGTTTAGCTCAAATGGAGAACACTGGAACTTGCTGATAATCTTAAAAGTTCTGTGGTCCAGCAAAGCTATGATATGATTGGTTAATCTTTTACCTCTGACGCTGCACAAAGGTCAAACAAATGTAATCAAATAATAATAGCTCTAAACCGTAGGAAATAATATTCCTATCAATTGATGTTTACTCTGTTTTAATAGATTCATTATTCTTTCTCCTTGTCTATCTACAAATGTCATTGATACATTTGTCTATCAGCAATGACGAAAATTGATCCCATCTACCTTTCTGTTTTTAAAAACGTATCCATCGATTGATTGTTAATAACAGCTGTCATGAGAATGAAACATCATTTATATAAAAGAACAACTATATGACCTTTGGTTTCTGTCTGTGTTAGCTCAGTTCATTGCGTTATGGCATCCAAGTACATGTTAATCCTCAGTTTTTTTTGTTGGATCCCAGAGACAATGCATGCGTTTTTTTTCCTCAACATGTATACACAATGACAACAAAATCGTAAATACATTATAAGTTTAAATATTCACATCTGTTTTTTGTTTGTAATAAACGTATCCATCAAATAACATAGGCACATATGTACCTGTAAATGTACATAGTATGTTAAAGTAGGGGCATAATGAATGAGTTTTTTTGTTAGACTTAGGCCACTTCTAAATGTTGGAACACCGAATTATTAACAAATTAAATTGTACACATTGTCTAAGACAGGCTTTTCTTGATCTGTTTGAAAGTTCCACTCGATATTCCAGCCACTCAGCAGTAGCAATTAGCAGCTTCATTTAGTGATGGCATCATTTGTCATGTTTGAAACTAGATTTATTAAGTTCTGTAACCATTTTTCTTTTTACATGTGTAACTTTTAGAAGGCTAAAACAATGTCCAAACCAGCAGTTAATTTTTAAAAACATCAACATTTGTTTAAATTATGCAAATTAGCCAACATTTATTTTGAATATTAATTAGTTGTACATGCATCTGAGAATCACAGTAATGTGATCAACAGATGCATCTTGTTTTTGTGAATACAAAAATATATACCTGCTAGTTTCTGTGGTATTTTATTATTTTTTAATAGATAAATTTATTTGAGTCTTCACTGTGACCTTTCTTCTAGTTTTGAAGTGTGGGCGCAACTACGGTTTAAGTCTTCACTGTGACCTTTCTTCTAGTTTTGAAGTGTGGGCGCAACTATGGTTTGAGTCTTCACTGTGACCTTTCTTCTAGTTTTGAAGTGTGGGCGCAACTACGGTTTAAGTCTTCACTGTGACCTTTCTTCTAGTTTTGAAGTATTACCTAACCTTTGCAGCGTGATTAGTAGAATTTGTATTTCAAATTAAGGGTGAAAGTACAGAATAGTTCTCCGCTGTGCTATAAGTAGCACACTGTTGACAATTTAAACTATCCAGCATCATGGATTCCCGTGTAACACCAATCAAAATAATGGCTGCCGTGACATCACATCCGACAATCACACAGTTCAACTCTAGACACAGACGAACTTAAGGCCTATGCATAATCTGTTTGTTTTCCAATTTACACATTTTTTACGCCCAATTTCCTATTATTTGTGGTGAGCGATCAGTATTTCTGCCAGCTATACACAGAGCGAAGTGCGCGCACACATTAGAAATATTATTTCTAATCCTAACCTTACTCTAAGTACTTACCCGTAAGCTTGCAAAATCACACAACAAAGGTCAGGTAACACCTCGACACTAGAGCAAAGGTCACAGCGGAGAACTGTAATGTACTTCAGCCAAATTAAGGTATATTAATTGAAAAGGCATATTTCATATTAGTATTTTGATAGGGTTTAGTATTTCTCATTGATGCTGGCGTAAAAAGATCAATCATATCAAACATTAGAGGCAGACAGTCAATGTTCCTAGGGCATGTGCTGAGAAGAACACAGCTTGAACACTTAATAACCACTGGAAAGATCAAAGGGATAAGAGATAGAGGTCGACAAAGAGAAAAGTTACTACATGATCTTGTATCGTGGCACGGTAGAAGCTCACCAACCGAGCTTATTGACAACACAAGAGACAGAGTCGTGGAGAAACATGATCGCCTACGCCAGTCTGCATGGCACTTGATTGATTGATTTATAGGGATTAGGATCAGTTATAAATGAAAAAATAAATTAGTTTACAAATTATAATCGTGGTTGAGTCAATTGTGTCAGTCAGGAGATGTGACGTTACCCTAATGTCAATAATTTCATTGTTGTTACAAAGATATCCATGACGTCTGCTACTTAAAAATGTAAACATTGTGTGCTATTTATTGAAGACTTACTGTAGTTTTACCCATTTTGTGATTTATTTATATTTTCCTATATGTTTCATGTAAATTATTTTGATGTCAAATTCATTAGAGAAAAAAATCATAACTTGTTTCAGGATTAACGTACACAGACTTGGTTGAGGTATCATTGAATCACAATTTTTAAGTTGTAATTATGTAGCACTATTTTGAAAATTGTGTCCACCTACCGACATAAATGATTGCAAAACTGCAGTGAAACTATCCACTTTTATAGACACTGAAGTTGTGTATCATGATGCAATGACAAAGACTTGAGTCAGTGATATATCGCTACCCGCTTCCATAGTTTGACCAGCGGAAATTGTCACAAAAAGAGAGGTCATTCTTGGCGGGAAAACCGCATGTGCTAAAGTTATGATGTCCAACTAAGTCAATAAGCTGGACAGCTTGCCCAGAACTGAGAGGCTTACAGATTGGCACATTGAAGATAGTACTTATAACAATAAATATTTATTGGTAAATTAATGAGTTGCACTGTTGTGGAATTACAAACAAAAAAAATTACAGAAGTACGGTGCCTAGTCTAGTGATTCATTTCTGGGCAGAGGAAGAGGCCGCCCAAGACGGCGATGGAAAATGATATATCTGAATGTTTAAACATGTCCATTGAGGAGGCAGGTCAACTCTCCCAAGATCACGATGTGTTCAGAAGGTCCATAAAGAAGACTACGTTCTCATAAAGAAGAATGTGTCACACGATGATGTGAAATTTTAATTTTGTCAGTAGCATCGTTCCACTCAACATTTAGAAAAAACCCAGTCTCGAAGACCAACAAAAAAAAAACTCAGTTTGTGTACATCGTATTTTTCTTCTCTCTAATAACCAGCACGAAAGTTCGTGAGATTTCTGTTCTTCCGGGGAGCGTAAAGTACGTCGTGCTGCCAATTTACAGCATAGCTGCATTATTTGCATCTCAGGAGGTCCATAATATATGATTTTATATTAATTCGGGTGGACTTCCTTAATCTGTGACAACCTTTATATCTGTTGCCAGGTCCAAGTGACGTTATGTCGACTTTTCGTCGCAACAGTTCATCACCCACTGTTCCCTTGGTTGTTACATGCTAAAACATCACCCTGGGTGACAGTCTCAGAGGAGGCGGTAATCGGGGATTTAGGCTTGGTTCAGCTACTCCTATCTCGCACACGGTATTCCGCTACCAGTGAACTTGTCTCGTGTAATTTGACATATTGTGCATGTGCCGATTGGGTACTGAACTTTTTCTCAACTGTGAGCATGATTTCGGTATAGTAGCTCAACAGTATAGTTGGGTCTGGGTTCGTTCGTCCTCTTAGCTGAAGTATCATTCATAGACATCGTGAACAACTCTTCCAAGTCTGAGGTATAGAAGCTTCTTCTCGAACTGAACAATACTTTAGTTCTGATTTCCATGAAGCGTTTTTCTGTTCTTTTCACACGTGACGCTATTCTCTCATTGTACTCAATATGTTATCCTTATAAAGACTAGCACGTGACTCTCGATATTGATGATCATATGTACTCATTATCATGACATTTGCATTTATCCATTCCTCCAATGCATCTGCATTTTTGCTGTCCGAGCCAGGATGTCTTGTGCCACTTTGTGTCAACAGTTCGCTGCATGTATTGGCTCAAATATGTCGGAGATATTGCTTGCCTATTTTGCAATCAATTATCATTTTAGATGCAGCATCTACATTAGTGGATACGGCTGCCAAAAGTGTTGACCAGAAACAGCACGAGCATCTGCATTTCTGTTTTGTAGGTGCACTACAAGTAGGTACTTTTAGGATCATAGTGAACAACTCGAAGGTTTGGGATTTGACCTGTGCATTTCTCAGGCACTCACTTCATCCGCTTGTGATGGCCTTTCATTCCATCGCCAGAAGCGGCCTACGTATTTCTACTCTTTGCCATTGCATAGCCTATATCGGCAGCCATCATCTCCCATGTGTTGTATTAGTAGAAAAAAAGAGAGATATATAGGTATACAAGATAAACCCAAAGACAGGCCTTCCATTATGCCACATAATGGCTTGTGTCATGTGACGTATTCCTTCCACGCGATGCGGCTTGCATTTTATAACGATGCATTCATGTTATCTTTAATGTCGTCGATCCATCGTCTTCTTGGTCTGCCCTTTGCTAGAGAAAAAGTTAGATTAATCCATTGGAAGTTTCTAGGACAATATTCCTGTAGGTACATGGTAGATAACAAAAACAATACCAGTATTGGAACGCATCAAAAGACAACAGATCAAGTGCTTTCACACGATTCCAGACTACCAACAGACATCATGCTACAGATGGACATGACACATATACGTAACGGTTATAAAGCCAGAGGCAGACCATGTAAAAGATGAATGACTGAAATCAAAGAAGCCACAGGAACGATCTTACAAACAACCGAAGGCCATCTCCAGAGAACTCTTCTACCCCTGACGTCACAAGGCAAACAAGGGATAAATCGTATAGATTGATAGAATGCCGCTAAAATTCTTATCCGTTGTAAGAAGCTCGCCATTAGTGCTGAGGTTCTTTGTATCGAGGAAAACTGTTTAGGCAGAGCAGTTTTCTATATGCTGCCCAAAATTCATAAAGAATCTAATCCTGGTAGACCCATTGTCTCTGCTTGCTCTTGTCCTACTAAACTTATATCAGACTTCCTTGATAGTATTTTCCAACTCTTAGTAGAGCAACTGCCTTCATTTTAAAAAGATTCTAAGCATGATGTAACTATATTTTCTTCTGTTCAGTTATTCTTCTGACCGCACTTATCGTCTGTTTTTACTTGATGTCTGTTCTTCATATACTATACCCCATTCTGATGGTCTTAGGGCTTTGCAATTTTTTCTTGATAAGAACCCCAGCCCTAGGTAACCACTCCCACTCTTATCAGACTTGCTGAACTGATGCTTTCGCTCAACTCCTTTGAATTAGATGGACACCTTTTTTTATCAGATCATGGATGTTGCTATGGGCACTAAGATGGGACACAGTTATACGTGTCTGTTCATGGGACATCATGAACGTCAGATTTGGGAGACTTATTAAGATCATTTGCTTCCATAGATATATTGATGATGGTAAAGGTGTTAATGACATGCGTGAGACAGAATTGTCTCGCTGCATCATCTTCATCAATAAGTGTAACCCTGCTATTCAATACACGTCTAACATCTCTGCTACTTCTGTCAACTTTCTTGACAGTATTGTCAATATTCACCCCCCTTACCTCAGCATATCTGTTTACTACAAACCTACTGATGCACATGGTTGTCTGCTCTACACATCTTCTCATCCTCCTACTTGTCGCTACTCTCTGCCATTCTCACAGCTTCTTCGCTTTCGTCGCTTATGTAGTGATGATGACGACTTTCTTGACACATTCTCTGAGATGATTGATTTCTTTCGTAGACGTTCGTTCCCTGACAGTGTCGTTTCATCGGCATGGCTTCGTGTCCGTAAGTTATCGCGACTTGATACTTTGACTAATACTCAGGGTACTTCATCCTCCTTTGATAGAGTAAACTTGTCCTTACTTTTCATCCCCATAACTCTACTGTCCGTAGAATCTTGTTCAAGCATTATTCCCTTCTCCAGTCTCAGTCTGATTCTGAAATTCGTGCCGCTTTCCAGGATTTTCCTTTTATAGACGTGACAAAAGTCTTAATGACATCTTGGTCCACAGTCACCTCAGGTCTTATATTTCTGAGCACGTTGACACTATTCGTTGCTACACGTGTACCTATGTAGTATAGATCAGCTGTTTCATTTCCTAAGGCCACTTTCACTATCGATTATGTCTTTACATGTGAATCCCGTAATGTCATTTACGTTATCATATTTAACTCTTTACTCCGTAAGATTTGACAAAGTTTTCTTGCTATTCCGGAGCAATTTCTTTCATATTTTTATTACACATTGATAGTATTTTTCCATTTTCTCCCTCACTTTTCTGTTCACATGAACAATTCTGACATCCAAATGTTCAGAAATGGATAGGTAATAAGAATCAGTTGAGTTTATTTGCTTACACAAAATATTGTGTTAGTTATGAAAAATTTAAATAAAACAATATGTTTTAAAAAAACAACATAAAAATGTGTACATACCCAAGCTTCTAATCCAGAAAGCTGACTCATAATCCATTTATTTTGAAATAAAACATATCCACATACACCCTGAGCCATTTTGAAATACACATGGGTATTTATATACACATAATTAATTATAAATGTCACCTTGACCTGACATCAGCAAAATATGCAATTTCTTTCATATTTTTAGTACATTTTGATATTATTTGTATTGTTTCCATTTTTATCCCTCATCATTCTGTCCACATGAACAATTCTGACATCAAAATGTTTAGAAATGGATAAGTAGTAAGAATAGGTTGAGTTAGTTTGTTAGATTGTTTTAGTTATGAAAAAATTAATTTATAAAAATTGTGTGAAAAAATAAAAATGTGTAAATACCCAATCTTGTATACCAGAAAGCTGACTCATAATCCATTTATTTTTAAATAAAAAACATCCACATATATCCAGAAGAATTTTGAAATACACACGAGTATTGATATGTACATTGTTTCTTATAAATGTCACCATGTCTTGATTTTTAAGATTACATACAAAAATTGCAATATTAATAAAAATTTACATTTACATTTTAGTGTCCCTGACTTATGTACATATCCTTGGAGATATATATATATATATATATATATATATATATATATATATATATATATATATATATATATATATATATATATATATATATATATATATATATATATATATATATACATACATACATACATACATATATACATACATACATACATACATATATATATATATATATATATATATATATATATATATATATATATATATATATATATATATATACATACATATATATACAAGTTATTATAATTTTATATACAGGTCTGAATATTTACATCCGCATATGATATTCCAAAAATGCATGTTTTTGGATGCAGATAAGTCTGGTCACTACATGTATTGCATTTGACGTGGAGCCTCTTTGCTGGTGTACTGCAATACACAATTGCGGTCCTTTTCACTAAATGCAAAGCACTGGCAGGATTGCTAACTCGCACATTGGGAACTTGCTGAGCTGGTTCAGCAGTATGTTGTGCTATGCCTTCTGTGATCTGCTTCACAAGTTCACACATGAAATCACTGAATGTGTGCTTATCATCATCTGGATGCGACAGTTTGAACAGGATGAAAGCATTGTGCTGTGCAATTTCAAGCAGCCACAGAAAGATCTTTTTCCACCATTTCTTTGAACGGCGCTCAAAACTGCCATAGTAGGCAATATTTTGGTCAGCTTTGTCGCAACCATTCATTGATTGGTTGTACATATGTACAAGTGGGTTATCCTTGTCCGGGACATTTTAAGCTGTTGTTGTAGTAACTAAGATGCACTGTTTCTTTGCCTTCTTGTCACGCCATGCCATGCACATTACCTTTTTGGTTTCATCAAGAAACCACTTTGCCTGTTTATGCTGTAGTTGCAAGGTTTTCAAATTTGGTGGAAAATCCTTACGGGCGGAATTTACAGTGCCTGTAAAATTTACTTTTACTTCCAGTAAGTAACTTATGACTGGCATGACGGTGTAGTATCTGCATACACAATGTGCCCTTTCTGTATATCCTTCAATGAAGTTAAAAAAAATTTTACTGCTTGAAGGCCATCTTTATCTGCCTCAGGAGCATTTGATGTCAGTTTTCCAAAATATAGGAGTATATCACATTTATAGCCTGTCTAGCTATCACATAGACCAAATACAGGAGAATATCCCATGTATAGCCTGTAGCGATATCACATAGACCAAATACAGGAGAATATCCCATGTATAGCCTGTCAAGCTATCACATAGACCAAATACAGGAGAATATCCCATGTATAGCCTGTCGAGCTATCACATAGATCAAATACAGGAGAATATCCCATGTATAGTCTGTCGAGCTATCACATAGACTAAATACAGGAGAATATCCCATGTATAGCCTGTTCCTATATCACATAGACCAAAAGATTTTATGTGATGCTTATGTGGCTTAGAAGGATTATGTTGATTATGCTTCATCTTCCTTTGAATCCAATTACCATTTCATCGATGGATAAATTTTGAAATGGGTAGAAGGAAAATTAGAGTCTTGCCACCAAAGCTTTCAGAAATGGTTCAATTTTTTCCTTCGACTGTGATCCGATATCACCTACATGGAGCATATAATGATAAATTGCTTCAAATATCTCCCTACTAGGAAAGATTTGAAAAAAATATGGAGTGTACCAAAATGCTGGTGTTTTAGTCCAGTAATCCCTTATTCGTGGACGCTTATCCAAGCCAACAACAATCAACAATGCTAAAAATCGAAAAATTTCATCTTGGGTTACAGGCTTCCAAGATTTGAATATAGATCTTAATGTCAGTCATTGAAGCAGCCTTTTTTCCTTTCATTTATCCTAAACTCTGCATATTCATTGATATGAATGATTAAATTATCAATGATATCTGCTGTTAACAGCTGACTAAGACAATCTAGTGCTGAAGATGTCTCATGTAAAGGGGCCTTCAATAATGATGTTGGATCAAATGTAAAATCATTATGGTTTTTGTATCTAGTGATGGGTCCACTTCATTCCATATCCAATGTTGAGATTTGGAGTCATTAATGTTAGGCTTCCTACTGCTTGTAGTATATTTTCTTTTTTTAGAACTGGATGATCCTGTACTACTAGCAGTGCTAGTAGTTGATGGTTGAGGAAACGCTCACTCAGCTTCATCACCACTCAACTCTGAGTCAGAACTTACATCATATTGTAACAACAAGTCATCTTCATCACTCAAATCACTATCACCATCCAAGCTAACATCAGAATTCTGCGTATTTTGGAACATTTCCAAAGCTTGGCTAGCTGTCAAACGTCGAAGGGGCTTAGATTCCATTATTACAAATAAAATAGCAAAATTTTGGACAAAATGAAAATGTAAACATACTTTTTAAATTGCAAAAAGCTTGCAAAATCACAATTATGACTTTCGACTCTGGCACGTTTTCAAAAATAGACCTATTTCCTGTCGGAAGTTCCGGAAATATTAACTGTCCTTTTAATTTTACGTTCGTAGTGATCTTTATAATTCATGATAGTAAATAAGTACAAAAATGTCGTTTTAAGCAGCTTGCTGGCATAACGGGTCTTTCAAATATAGATTTTAGCGTCTCAGTGGACATAAAGAGTTAAACGTTGTGACAAGAAGTATAGGTCTATAGGTGAAACGGGTTTACAATTGAGTGACCACTTCTGTAGACATCTTCATGCTATAAAACCCTGTCGCTATTCATTTCAATGATGATGGTCAGGTGCCCTCGATATCCAGGTCACTGCCCTCAGATCTTGCACCACGGATAATAGATATAGGTATGCTCTTGAAAATCAATTTATTTTGTAGTTTGCAACAAGCCTTTTGTACTTAACTCCGAACATTCATTTGTTTAAATTTGTGTTGGTGTGGTCCTTATTGTATTGCTATCCATGTTGTATTAAATAATAATTTGTTATATTTGTTACATCATTATCTCCTTGAACTTCGTATTGCTTAGATGTCAATAGCGTATCTAGTGCCTCTGTAGCATTAACATTGTTTTTACTGTTTTTCACTGTTTGTTTTATATATTCTTGAGAAAGATATGACGGTTCGAAATGTATTGTTTATTGTAATTTGTATGTTTTATTGCTTACACACCATAACCCCTTAGTTTTCGTGACAGTCCGTCGTGTTCAAGTGGAACATCATAAACCTGTGTTCCACATCAGGTGCGGAATGGATAAGTCTACCCGCAGATTTCGAAACTCGTTTGAGAATTTTAAGATCACTTAGCAGAGAATGGTGTCCCACAACTGTGGAGAAGGAAGTGCAGGCTTTGGTCAGTGAGAATGCCAAAGAGGGGGCTGTGATTATATACACTGATGGATCTGTGATTAGACATGTTAACAGTGATTGGGCTTTCACAGTTCAGTGCACAAGTAAAACGATCAGGGAAGAGAGTGGGGCATTTTCGGTTAACACGAGTAGCATGACCATGGAGGTGGCATTTTAATGGGTATGCACACAGAAGGCAACACAGTTCTGCATATTGAGTGACTATGAGTATGATTAGCTAGGTACAAGTGGGTCTCGTTCGCAAACAGTGGATTGAGGCCTTGAGAAAGGCGAGGCTGAAAGTGGTTACATTTATTTTCGTGCTGGGGCATGTGGGTGTTCGAGACAATGAAAGACCAACTGGCATCATGCGTGATTGTGGCACAGGGCAATGGATAGAGCTGACTTTTTGAACTCCTTAAGAGATATAGCACGCGAGAGTGAGACCAGTGTAGATGATGATTCCTTTTCAATCGCCAGGATTAAAGATCAGGGTTTGAAATGCGGTGTTGCTAGGCATGAACATTTTGGAGGGCGCAGAAGAATGATGGTCAACCAGCATAGGATCGGTACTGTCAGCAGAAGTGTAATGGCGGATACCCTCAGAGAGAGATCGGAGCAACTATGGACTTGTCCAGTTGATCCGACGACTAACTAACTAAACCTGTGTTCTATGTAATTACTATTGTTGTTACGTTTCACAGTACATGTACTACCCTATATTGATTCTCTTAAATCTGCTACCTTTAACTTTCTGTATTTCAAAATGCAATGGATGTTCCTATCTGCATGTACGCCTGTGCATGGCAATACTGTAATCAGTACTCTGCCGTAAGACAGTAGAGTAGGTACCTCTTGTCGATGTGCTCTTGTGCACCCAACAATGATGCGCATTGCTGCATTCTATCCAGCCTTTCAATCTGAGTTTGGCTAAGTCAGAATTGCCGGTGCATATTCACCACCAAACAAAAGAAATAACAACATCTTCTCACACCACGCAGCAGCCATAACCTTCATTGCTGCTAAGCCTTTGCCTGCCACTATGATAACATGTTCCTTGAAACTCAGACTTCTGTCAAACAACACACTCAGATATATCATTGTGCTGGTTCTTTCTAACCTGTTCCTGGCCAACGAAACATGTGGCATGGGTGTCTTTACCATGTGATTATTCAAAGAAAACCAACTCACGTTTGCCGTAGAAAGAAATTTTTAATATCGATTGAATTGTTCTTTCAGAAGCTGGCTTCAAACCAATCATAAGCTTAGTTAAAATTATGATGTGTAGTTCACAAAACCAAAAACATAAATTCCCTATTTTTTGCTGACAGCTGTATTGAGAGAAGTTCAATATTAATGCAAATCTGACATAAGATGCTAAGAAAACAAAACTGTTTGAAAGTGTCAAATTAACATAAATAGAAAAATACTATTGCTTGCAAATGCTTCAATATCTGATATGAGAGACTAAGTATCTATGGGACATTAACAAATAATACCACACTTCATACATCTTACATTAATGTTGGCAGATGTAATTATAAGCCATTTCATTAGTCAAAAATATAAAATTGAAACAAGACATTCAGTTTATGGTAATTCCATAGAAAATGTAAGGCCCCCAGTCATGCTGCTCAGCATCTCCAGTGACTCTCCCTTTGTTTATATCACATGTAACAGTTGATGTGATATTTGTACCTTTCATTCAACACATCCAACATTAGTATGACTTGGTTCACTTTGACCTATGGGACAGCCAAATCCACCTTACACCTCCTCAGTCACCACTTACAACATACATGATAGTTTACAATGATGAACATGACAAACTTCAGGGACAAACATCACTAGTTGCTGAATCCATTAATCTATTTGTTCTTGCTGATTCCAGCACACAATATTGTCTAAAATTAATTATATATACTGAAAAAAAATAACGATGAGTCTTCTGTTGGAGCAACTTCTAGGGTTGTCAAAGAATTTCGCGATGGGTATTCTAACAAATGGTATATTCTGTAAACAGCTTTCATTCTTCTCCAGTAAGAACTAAAAGGAATGCAAAGTGGGCATGTGGGATAGTAGTTGAGAACAAAAAGAAATTTCCGTAAGGCCTAATAAAAAAAGAATCTGAAACTGAAAAAGAAAGATGATGCAGTCATTTGTGTCACAGAGGATACAAATATACTGGCCGTTACTTGGCATGATTTAAAAAAAATTTAACCGTATATCTACTGTCCATTCCAGTTATTGACTAGACTATTAGAAAAAGGTATTTCTGAATGTAGAACAATTCACAAACCTTTTCTTGCAGAAAATACATGAGAGGTGTTGACCACTTCAGAGCAGGCTATCAATACCCACACAGATACAAAATACCACTTCCTACTTGTAACTGCACTGCTCAATAGACACATCATCTAGAAAACTGTTAATCCTGCTATTACTGCAAAGAATTTCATGCAGAACGCCAGTCTTACTATTATAGTACAAGCTGTTCTACGATGAAAAACAGTAACATCAATTCCACAGCCTACAACGGAATGACTTACAGGGTGACATTTTCCTGACAAATATGAAAGGGCAAGATACAAACTATACTGTATAGTGTGTAAAGCTGCAGGAAAAAGAAGTCAGACCTTCATTTACTGATGTGATTTCAATATGCCCCTATGCTTGACGTCCTGCTTCAAATTATATCACACAGTTGAGGATTATCAGCGGCATCTAAAGGAGACTGTTGCAGAGACTCATGCCTACACACAACTTCAACCACCATTTAATGAAGAAAGCAGTTCAGACTAAACAGAGGTGCAGAACTATTCAAAACATTCAAAATTATTCATTGCTAGAAACTAGACACAAAATTTACTCAAGAAATGAAATATCAATCATTTGTTGAATTTGGATGTTAATAATGTATATTTTATTTATTACTGTAAATATTCTTAACATTTCATTGCAATGACTATCTTCTCTTCTTCTTCTGCGTTCGTTCTCAAACTCCTGCAGATTTTCAGGATGTAGTTCAGAGAACGGAATGCGTTATGTCATGGTTTACAGCATTGCTGCGATATCTGCGCCTTTCTGCCTGACACATCTGACTTCAGCATGGCAATGACTATGAACTATCATCATAAATTCAAGGAAATTAATTGATTTTGAAAAGCACATGCAAATATCTATAAATAGCCAAGTGAATTCAAGATGGCCACCATGATCATGTCACTAAGTTGCATAAATTAAGTTTATCAGGCATAAGAAACAAAAAGACTTTCAATAGGGTTAACAGAGACAAACAATGGACCTACACACAGGAATACAGGATCCACGGCCAACTTCTCGAATTATTGAAAAGACACCAGAGCACTATATCAGAGATGCGAAGCAAGAGTAAGAACACCACAAGGAATGACAGACACATTCATGATAACATCTGGAGACAGACAGGGAATCTGTATTGTCCCTGCTTCTATTCAACACATATATAGATACAATAACCAAAGCAACATTAGAAGCTAAAGAACAAGAAAACCAACCTGAACAAGAGATCAGATAAAAAGAAGACAGTAACATCATAAACGAATTGCTATTCACAGTTGTTCAAGTGTTGGTATACAATGATATATCTGAGCTGCAAAAACACTTAAATGCATTAAATATCTTTTGCAAAATCAACATGAGAATCAACAAGTCTAAAAAAAAACCGTGTTACCAATGCCAGACCTAGACCATGACAGAGAAATTAAAACAAAAACTTGCAGTATGTGAAATGAAGAGCCTGAGAATAGCACTGGGGGTAACAAAAGGAGATAGATTAAACAACACTATAAGAAATCTGGTGAAAACAATATTATGCAAAGAATACATAGACACACAAAAGATCAAATGATTTGGCCAACTAATCAAATGGAACCAGATTGCATTCCATAGAGAGCCTCCAATAGAAGATCATCGGAAAATAGAACCGGGAAGACCCAGGTGAAGATGGATAGATGACATCAGATAAATACCAAAGCTGCACTATGGCAGCGGCATCAAGTTAATAAAAGAAAGAAAACTTCACCTCCCCATGATGCCTAGCTGTACAAGAAACATCCATTATGACTGAAAATTTCATTTTGAAATGGCATGTGTTTCAATTTTTTATAAATTTTTCAAAGACAACACTCAAAATTTGTCTAAAATTTACAGACATCCTTGGTAATAAGAGATAGGAATGCACAGGATTGCTGGTCAGCAAAGTGTTAAAACTTTCAGTACTGCATGTTTTCTTGTGAAGGAGTGCTGGGAGGCTATTTGTTGTGGAATTAAAGGCCACTTTGCCATAGCAGATGCTGCGACATGTACAGGAAGGATTTTTATTGTAACTTCGAAAGAAAACATTCTGTCCCAACCATGGATTGAACCCAGGACCACAAGTGTCTGAGAACAGCGTTCTAATCCCACGGCCATGAGCTCCAAATATTTTGCCATATGCCGTATTGATGATACATAATAACTATTCCGATAGTAGTAGTCCCTTTCTCCAAACCTTATCATATGTTTGCTGTAGGTCTACAAAGACAGCATCTGTACTCTTCCCTTGCTGAAAACTGCCCTTCACACTCTGGATAAAGAGTTGGTCTACAGTTCTTGATCCTCAGAAAATAGCATGCTTAAGAATTCTGCAAGTTTACTGATGTTGGTGGTGACTGAAATTGGCCGAAAGCTTTTCATGTCATCTTCAGGCTTATCTTTCTTCAATATTGGCTTGACAATAGCACTTTTCTAGACTGTTGGTAGGGTTATATTTTGCATTGTTTTATTTATGTTTATTTATTTTGTCCTGTTTTTCCTTTGGTTTCTGGGTGGTGGATTATTTGATGATCTTTGTCAGAACCTGATGCTTTCCTTAGCTGCAGTTTTTTTTAGAACAGTAAAATTGTATGGTGGAAGTTTTCTTCAAAGAATGCTGTGTTTACTGATTTGAATATTGCTTATTTTAATCTTTATTTATTTTCTAGAATTTTGCCAATTATATTGTCTAATACTTTCCTGTGGGAGGTTTTGTTGATGCTTGGAAAGATTTTATTAAAACTGTTTGCTTTGAGTGAGTCTTTCACTCGTACATGGTTTGGGGTTGCAGTGGTTTTGGGTGATTCCTGAGAGGTTATTTAAAAACTTATGGTGCCTCCTGTCATCAGTACAGAGGATAAAATTGCTACAAGTGTATGCCCATTATATAAGGCAATTTTTGTTTCAAGTCTGATCAGTGCAGTTAGTTATACTATATTTTGTTTTCAACAACAAGTAGAACATTATCAATATATCGGACACATAATCACAAATGGTGGAAAATGTGAAACAGAAGTTAAAAGCAGAATAAAAATGGCTAAAAGTAGTTTCAATAACTTGAGGAAAATATTAACATCTAAACAAGTTACAAACAAGCTAAAAATTAGAATTATAAAATGCTACATCTATTTTATATTAATGTATGGCTCAGAAACATGGATAATAAACAAACAATTAAAAGACATAATTGATGCCTTTGAGATGTGGATTTACAGAAGAATAGGGAGAACAACACGGAAAGATAAGAAAATGAACAAAGAGATTATAACAACACTTTACATGAAGAAAGAATTATTAAAACAAATAAAAATCGAGCAAAAAAAAAAAAATTTTGGACATATTAAAAGACATGACACCCTGTTGAAGGTATGCTGCAGCCAAACTTTGTTTTGTAGACAGCACTTAATGATGATTATTCAGTTTTCATATCTAGGGAGCTTATCTGCTCTCTTTCTTTCTTTACTTCTTTTATCCTGTTTCTGAAAAGTTCTTCCAGTTTCTTTGCTTTTGTCCATTTTTGCCATGTGTGAAAGTTTTGAATTGTTCCCAGTGTGCATGTTTGTGGCTCAAATGAGGTATTTTGCATGCCATTTTGTTTTTTTTTGTTCTTAGATTTGGAAGAGTATGGCCTACTTAACAGACAAGAACAGGTCATCATATTTTGACTGAGAACTGGACACAATAGATACTTAGAATATCATGGAAGGATAAAATCAGAAACTCAGATATTATAAACACACTGAATATTCCAGAGTGTTGGTTACTCTAAACACAATAACAAAAAGAAAACTACGCCTGTTTGGTCATATAAAGAGACATAAATGTTTAGAAAGACAAATATTGGAGGGAAGAGTACCTGGGAAGAGGAGAAGGGGCAGACCAAGAAGACGATGGACTGACGACATTAAAGATAACATGAATACATCGCTAGAAAATGCAAGCCACATCGCCCAAGACAGAGAGAGGTTCAGAGAGTTCATTGGGAAGACAACGTTCTGGAAGGAATACGTCACATGACACTGGACACAATAGACTAAACAGCCATATGTATACAAAATTTAAAATTGGCACAACAGCAAAGTGTAATTGTGGACAAGTCAACCAGACTTCAGAACATATCCTTCAAGAATGTGCAAACTATGACACATTAAGATGCACATACTGGTCTTCTGATACACCAATGAATGTTAAACTTTATGGTACAAAACAAGAAATGGAAAACACTGTCCAATTTATACAATAAACAACACTGCAGATATAGACATTATTAGCGAACGAAAGAAGAAGAAGAAGAAGGAAGAGTATGGGGCAGTAGTCACTAAGGAGAGGACTCATGGACTCTTACTGATAACCATGACCATCAACATTATAAGACCTGCTGGCTCACTGGGAATCGTTCAACTTAAATTGACACATTTGAATGTTCCCTTGATTTTCTTTTGTCACTAGGTGTATAATTTGTGTAGACAGCCAATGAAATCATAGGGAAAAGTCAAATTCGTTGCTTTAGAAAGAATCATCAGGTCGCTGTGTAGATGGTCACAGAGTAACTCCTGAAAGCCAAACATCTATAACAAAATAATCCTCCTGTTCCTAAATAAAACCAGTGTCAACACCTCTGGTCTTCCATCACTAAAAAGAAGCATTAACAAAAGTCAAAAACAAAATAATATATACCTCTCCCATCGCATCACTAAGGTTGGAAAGGTGTAGAAGATTTCACTAAAAACCACAAAACAGGTCAAAGGTGACTAAACAATACCTTCCCACAAGTAATTGATACACCATTCTCTGGTCCTTGAAACCCAGTTATTACATCATGTGAAACATTGTACAAGGGACATAACATGTTAAAAATTGCAAGGAACATAGCTTATAGTAATAAATGTATGTAGCATAATTCAGTAATTCTTATAGTAATAAATGTATGTAGCACAATTCAGTAATTCTTATAGTAATAAATGTATGTAGCATAATTCAGTAATTCTTATAGTAATAAATGTATGTAGCATAATTCAGTAATTCTTATAGTAATAAATGTATGTAGCATAATTCAGTAATTCTTATAGTAATAAATTTCTAGCTATCTATACGCTGTATCTCTTGTGGCGCCAGGGGTAGAAGAGTTCTCTGGAGATGGCCTTCCTGTGTGCTGTTTGTAAGCTTGTTCCTGTGGCTTCTTTGGTTTCTGGATCCATCTTTTACATGGTCTGCCTCTGGCTTTATAGCCATTATGTCTATGTGTCATGGTCATCTGTGGCATGATGTCTGTTGGTAGTCTGGAAGCGTGTGAAAACCACTTGATCTGTTTCAATACTGGTATTGTTTTGGTAATCTGTCTGATGTTATCTTTTTTAATTCTATCTCTTAATAAAACTCTCGAGTATTCTTCATAGACAGTTCATTTCTGTTGTCACTATTTTTCTTTTGTCTTGTGCTGTCACTATCCAGATTTGGCACTGATAGCTCAGTGATGGGATAATAATAGTCTTGTATAATGCAACTTTAGTGTCTCTGTTAAAATTTTTGTTCTTAAAATTACATGTCATTTGTCTTATAGGATCTGGTACATTTTGTTGCATCTATTTTGTATCTCTTTATTGTTTTTCCCTTGATTCATTATAATGCGTCCTAAGGTGAACTCCTTAACTTGTTTAACGTGTTTATTATCAATGGAGATAGTGATATTTCTTTCTTTCTTAGCTATTGCCATTATTTCTGTCTTTTTCAATATTAATCTTCATGTTGAAATTTTGGCATGTATTGTGGGGTCTGTTCATATGTACTTGCAATTGTTCTGATGTCGCTACTAGTACTTGATCGTCTGCATAGAGTAGTTCATTCAATTTGTCTTTCATCTTATCTTCTTTGTATGATCATAATCGTTTTTCTCATATTTTGTTAAAATTTTTTCCCTGTGTGAGTTAGTAAGGATATCCCTCTATAAATTTATACATCACAATTCGGTTATTACATATATTCTATCAGTCCTGACCAATTTGTTGTAACGGTTTTCCACTGTATAATGTTGCATGGTAGTAGGTCTAGTATTCACAAGTGGTTGCCACCTCTACTTCCATATATTGGAAGGAGACTTGGGCAGTCTTAGTTTCCAGCCTGTGGAAGCTAAACTAGCCCGATCTTCATGACAAGGATGGCATTCAATAGAGATATCTACCAATAACTTATATCTCAATTGTTAACCATGGCCATCGACATTATAAGGCTTGCTAGATCATTGGAAATCATTCCTTCTAAAATGACACATTTGAATTTCTCATTGGTTTTCTTTTGTCACTTTGTTTACCCCACTACAACATGAGTATGAGAATGGAAATAGAGCAGTGACGGCAGCTCTCACTTGGTTGGCTCTTCAGCGTATCAGTTGTTGAAAATGCTACAGCATGCACATCACATTTGTACAGTATCTCTCCTGTATGTGTTCTTTTGAGGGTCTTCAGGGTACCAGTTTCAGAAAATCCTACAACATACAAATCACACTTGTAAGGTTTCTCTCTTGTATGTATTCTTTTGTGTGTCTTCAGGGTACCAGTATCAGAAAATACTACACCACATAAAACACATTTATATGGTTTCTCTATTATGTGTTCTTTTGTGCTTATTCAGGGTACTACTTGAACAGAATGTCAAATCACAAACATCACATTTGTGAAGTATCTCTCCTGTATGTGTTCTTTTGTGGGTCTTCAGGTTACTAGTTTCAGAAAATCCCAAACCACAAACATCACATTTGTAAGGTTTCTCTCCTGTATGTATTCTTTTATGATGCTTCAGGGCACTAGTTTGAGAAAATTTTACACCACAAACATAACATTTGTAAGGTTTCTCTCCCGTATGTGTTCTTTTATGACGCTTCAGGGCACTAGTTTGAGAAAATTTTACACCACAAACATCACATTTGTAAGGTTTCTCTCCTGTATGTGTTCTTTTATGATGCTTCAGGGCACTAGTTTGAGAAAATTTTACACCACAAACATCACATTTGTAAGGTTTCTCTCCTGTATGTGTTCTTTTATGACGCTTCAGGGCACTAGTTTGAGAAAATTTTACACCACAAACATCACATTTGTAAGGTTTCTCTCCTGTATGTGTTCTTTTGTGATAATTTAGGCTGGAAGTTTGAGAAAATCCTAATCCACAAACATCACATTTGTAAGGTTTCTCTCCTGTATGTGTTCTTTTGTGATATTTCAGGGTACCAGCTGCAGAAAATGAAACACCACAAACATCACATTTGTAAGGTTTCTCTCCTGTATGTGTTCTTTTGTGTTGTTTCAGGTGACCAGTTGCAGAAAATCCCACACCACAAACATCACATTTGTAAGGTTTCTCTCCTGTATGTGTTCTTTTGTGCTTCGCCAGGGTACCAGTTTCAGAAAATCCCTCACCACACAAATCACATTTGTACGGTTTCTCTCCTGTATGTGTTCTTATGTGCTTCCTCAGGTTACAAGTTTGAGAAAATCCCAAACCACAAACATCACATTTGTAAGGTTTCTCTCCTGTATGTGTTCTTTTGTGATGTTTCAGGGTACCAGCTGCAGAAAATGAAACACCACAAACATCACATTTGTAAGGTTTCTCTCCTGTATGTGTTCTTTTGTGATATTTCAGGGTACCAGCTGCAGAAAATGAAACACCACAAACATCACATTTATAAGGTTTCTCTCCTGTATGTGTTCTTTTGTGATGTTTCAGGGTACCAGTTTCTGAAAATCCTACACCACAAACATCACATTTGTAAGGTTTCTCTCCTGTATGTGTTCTTTTGTGCTTCACCAGGGTACCAGTTTCAGAAAATCCCTCACCACACACATCACATTTGTAAGGTTTCTCTCCTGTATGTGTTCTTTTGTGACTCTTCAGGGCACCAGTGTCAGAAAATAAAACACCACAAACATCACATTTGTAAGGTTTCTCTCCTGTATGTGTTCTTATGTGCTTGCTCAGGTTACAAGTTTGAGAAAATCCCAAACCACAAACATCACATTTGTAAGGTTTCTCTCCTGTATGTGTTCTTTTGTGGTTCTTCAGGGAAAATTTTTCAGAAAATCCTACACCACAAACATCACATTTGTAAGGTTTCTCTCCTGTATGTGTTCTTTTGTGACGCTTCAGGTAACCTGTTTCAGAAAATGAAAAACCACACACATCACATTTGCACTGTTTCTTTCCTGTATGTGTTCTTTTGTGTAACTTCAGGTTATGGGAATCAGTAAATTCTACACCACAGACAACACATTTGTGAAGCTTCTTTCTGGTATTTTTGTTACTGCCTATCTTAATGTTACCAGTTTGAACAAACCCTTCCTGACGAACATTACATTTAAGTTTATTTTTTGTATTTTGATCTATGTGTCTTATCATTGCTCCAATGTGAACAAAACTTTTATTACAAACATCACATTTGTACTGTCTCTCTTCTGTATGAACATTTCTGTGTGAGTTCAGGTTATCAGAGAAATTAAACACCAAGTTAGAAACATGACAATAATTAGGTTTCTCTTCTCCATATATCTTTCTGTATGTGTTCAAGTTAGCAAGTTTAGTCAAACCTGCCCCAGAAACATCACATTTATCCAGATTCTCACAACTTACACCACACACTCTATGTCTAGTACCTTTCTTAAAAACACACAATTCACTTTCTGACAGTCTGCTACATTCTCCATTATTGACATTCAGACTGTCCTCATTCTGGACAGTCTTACCAATGACATCTTCAACCATGACTTGTTCTCTAATTGACTCCCTTAAGTCATTGAGTTTATGTTTTCTTGATGTCAAACACAGATCTTCATTTTTGTTTTGTGATTTCATTGCTGTGTTTCCTTTGTGTTCATGGAGCATCTCACAATCTCCTGTCTCATCTGATGTATTCTTCAAAATGTTTCTAATATGTTCTGGAAGATTCTCTGTGAAAACACCAGCCTTTACAAGTTGTGAATGTTGAACACTGTATACACTTTCTACTGGTATTTTATGAACACCAGTCTGAGAGTTGATGAAGTGCTCCGATGTGTCAACACTGATCTCTGAAATATCCAAACAATGATCAGTGACAAGTCTTGCAATGTAAATCATAATAAATATAACAACACAAAGCATTTATATTGAAATAATCTACAACATAAAGACAATAACAGTCAATGTTAGATAAAACACTCTGTGTGTACTGGCTGTGTGAGTGGAGTGTTGTACAGAATGAAACTTGTAGAAATATTTCAAACCATCAACACATATTAGGAATCTAGACAAGACAGTGATATGAAATACTCCCATTACATGTTGTCTAGAACTTCTCCCACCATGTCTGCCGTACAAATACACTTTATATGGAAGTCCAGGTGTGAGGGAGAAGTACATCGAAGCTATCATACTTCTTTGGAGTAGTTCTCATGTCCTTGATCCCCACAATATTACTTTCATATTACTTTCATTTCAGGTTTTTGGAAGTTTCACTTGCACATGACAGACTATCACTAAAACTAAGGGTTTATGAGGTGTAATCAAGAAAACATACAAATTACAATACACATTTTCTACGTTTCGAACCATTAGATCTTTCTCAAGAATATATAAAACAGTGAAAAACAATGAATACGGTAAAAACAATGTTACCACCACAGAGGCACTAGATACACTATTGCCATGTAAACAATACAAAGTTCAAGGTGACAATTTGTTAATAGTGTATCTAGTGCCTCTGTGGTGGTAACATTGGTTTTTACTGTATTCATTGTTTTTTCACTGTTTGTTTTATGTATTCTTGAGAAAGACCAAACGGTTCAAAACATTGAAAATATCTTGTGTCTTGTAATTTGTATGTTTTCTTGTTTACACCTCATAATGCCCTAGTCTTAGTGATAGTCTGTTGTGTTCAAGTGAAACTTCCAAAAACCTGTGTTCTATGTAAGTAATATTGTTGTTACGTTTCACTGCAATACTACCCTATATTGATTGATCTCCACATGGTACTCAGTTCTCACATATGGCTCCCAGTAGTTGCCATCAAGTAGAAACACTCCAGTAATTACTGATGGGAAGGTGATACCAGGTGAGGGCAACCGAAATACTCTGGCCCTGAGGTGAGAGAGAGAGAATGGAGCTTGAAACATTCAGGAAGAATTAATGAGGAGGGCACGCCTAGATGGGATAGAAACTGCATTATGGGCGCGCCTAGATGGGATAGAAACTGCATTATTATAAATTTTATATAGCTATATTGCTATTTTTATGGTTGCACGGGATATCACCCGACCCTTGTAAATAGATCATTTGTAATCATGCAGTAGAGTATCATAGACTTAATGGAGAACATGGGAGAGAGAGCGGAAGGACCCTTGTCAAATGCGATTGGGGTCGGGGGGCTCTGAAAAATTTATGCTAGTATTTCTCTTATTAGAAGCAGTTACAGACTTCGATTCGCTAAGATAAAGGCAGGCACAAAGTTTTTTTATGGGATTGGTGCGAGTGTGGCAACTTGCGTTTCGCTGATGATATTGATCTTATAGCTGGGTCAGAACAATCATTGCAAGAATTAACATCAAAGTTAGAAAAAATTACCAGCAAATACGGAATGGAAATCAATTCAGATAAGAGCAAAATCTTGGTAAACAGCAGAGACACAGAAAACCAGACTAATATCATGATGAATGGACATAAGCTTGAAGAGGTGAATACCTTCAAATACCTCGGATCCAGTATATGCAGCGATGGTAAATGCAAAGCAGAACTAAAAATAAGGCTGGGGATGGCTTTAGCGTCCTTGTCAAGGCTAACTGTGATTTGGAAAAGCAACATCAGTGTTGGAGTGAAAATCAAACTGTATAGGTCGCTGGTGCTTTCCGTTGTGTTGTATGGTTGTGAGAATTGGACACTCACTGCGGACATGGAGAGAAGATTACAGGCTTTCGAGTATAAATGCTACAGAAGAATTCTACGAATTTCCTATAGGGAACATAAGACCAATGTGTACGTAAGAAATAAAGTAGAGATGTGTGCAGATGTCCAGGAGCCATTGCTTTCAATAGTGAAACGACAAAAACTAGCATGGTTCGGACATGTATGCAGGCACGATTCCTTGTCAAAAACAATACTAAAGGGAACTGTCGAGGGTGGAAGAAGCAGAGGAGGACAAATAAAGACATGGACAGACAACATCAAGGAATGGACAGGGCTAGATATTTCCACACTCATCCGCATCGCTGAGGATAGAATTCGCTGGAGGACTCTGTGTGCTGAAGCTTCCAATGTGGTACCCCTACGACCCTGAAGGGTTATGGGTTTTATTGATTGATTGATTGGTACTACATAAGGGCTGAGATGGACCTTGTATGATGGCCACGCACGATATAACGAGACAGACAAGTTGCCTGAGGTTACGGTTTTAAGATTTGGATGGCAAAAATGTAGAACAAATACAATAAGCAGGAGAATAAAAGAAGCTGTTCGGAGAAGGGTGAGACACATGTCTGAGAAGGGTGAGACACATGTCTGAGAAGGGTGAGACACATGTCTGAGAAGGGTGAGACACATGTCTGAGAAGGGTGAGACACATGTCTGAGAAGGGTGAGACACATGTCTGAGAAGGGTGAGACACATGTCTGAGAAGGGTGAGACACATGTCTGAGAAGGGTGAGACACATATCTGAGAAGGGTGAGACACATGTCTGAGAAGGGTGAGACACATATCTGAGAAGGGTGAGACACATGTCTGAGAAGGGTGAGACACATGTCTGAGAAGGGTGAGACACATGTCTGAGAAGGGTGAGACATGTCTGAGAAGGGTGAGACACATGTCTGAGAAGGACCCTAAACAGATGGCTATAACAAAACATCACAAACAAATAGCTAGAGGGCAGGTTTCTAAGACTCTAGCGCTAAACGGAGGACTATAATATAAGCATAGAAGATATAAAAGAGCTGTTAGGACAGGGTAGACTGATGTATAGAATCCACACATAGTCCGTCTGAAATTGTTGTTACACAGGAACAACCAGATAATAGAAATCAGCAAAAGACAATTAAACTACGTAATGTAAGAACGTAACCTCTCACCAGAGAGAAAAATGTAACATTCTGTGTGTTGCAAAAAACTGTGACATAATTGTTGACATGTATACTGCGATTTGACATGCCACAGATTACCTACAGCAAGACGCCATCATGGGGGGGGGGCGTGGCTAGGAACATAAGTGAAGAATCAGACAAGAGTATCATAAGTGGACAAGAAGATTAGGGGAGGAATTTAGTACCTGTCCACAGGGACAGAAAAGAGGGGTGTTTGTTCGGTTTTGGACAGTAAGTCGAAAATTGGTCAGAGAGAACGGTCAGACAGAGAGTAAGCGTCCACCACAGGGCATGGTTTAAAATCTACAGTGCCTGTGTTAGCCGTTGCACAAGACGGCTGTAAGGGTTTAACTGGAAACCCCGAGAGGACTAAAAGGAGACTTAAGTTCAGACAAGGTTCGAACATCAGCTTGCAGGACTTGAGATTCTCGGGTTCAGGGGAACCAGAGATTTGTCTGACACCAGTTTGGAACGCCGAGTTCAGTGATTTACTAGTAGTGACTCAGACGCAAGATAAGCTAGAATACAATGAGTTCACAAGTGAGGATAGAGTTCAAGAGACGGTTTGAAGTCTCTGTGATTTCATGTGTTTAAAGTGTATATTTGCTAGATCAGGCAGATATGATCTAGATCACTGGTAACTATTTCTTTGTCATTGTTAACAAACTGTGTTGGCTATAGCTTGAGAAGAGGGGCCACAAATATACCCTGAAACTTGGTTTCATGCTTTGAATGAAATTATACGTATATCATGAGAGAAATATTTGGTTGTAGTAGTTCACAGGTCAACCACAGGTACTAAGCTGGGCACGGCACCAGTATTGCAGTGAGTTTCCTATGAGGCTTCTCAATGTCACACACATTGTGACTCAGTTGTTTTTTCCCCAGGTCAGTGACGCATCTTTACATTACACTTTGTCACGCCAAAGACTAATAGGAATTGAACCTGTTAATAAGTGGATTCAATACTTTGAATTCCTAGAGATAGTTCATCTCTAGCAGACAAAGCAAAACAGTATATGAAATTATCAAACAAAAAACACAGAAGACATCACAAAATTATCGGATCACACATCAAAAATGAATAATATTTACCTTCTTTTATATGTCCATCAACTCTACATAGACCAGGCAGTATAACTTTGTGACATCTTGACACTTCATTGAAATTTTCAAACTGACTGACCTGAATGTTGGCATCTTCATTGCTGACTGTCTCTTCAGAGATCTGAAATAAAAAGTTCTCATCTTTGAAAATTCAATACTTAGGAATATTTCCTGCATTTTCACAATATTTTTGTTCGGTTCTGAAATTGGATATTACGCACAAAAAATGGAATAACACACTAGCTAGTTGATAGATTTATTTCAAATAAACTAATTATGATTAGTAAATGGGCTGTCAATGCATCTACTTTAGTAAGATTGGATATCAACATTTCAAGACAAGTAAAATTGAGGGTGAGTAGAAGAAAATATCTGTTAAAAAAATGTCTATCCAGCTAAGATTCTTGTTTGTGGTGCAATTTTTGTATGTTGTTCTTACAATTATTATATTTTTATATTGTATTTGAATTACACATTCAATTATCTTTCTTTTGATACCTCATATGACTTTCCATAGCTAATACTTTGTCTTCAGGAAGCTTGCACCTGAATCATGATGCGGTCCAAATAGTTAGCCTAAAATTAATTACGTCCAAACCCTGGGTATAATTACGTGCTGAAAGAGTTACACATCTAGTTGGAACTAGTTTTCATATCCAATTCATTTATGGAGATCTAAAACACAGTGAATGAGATGACAGTGAACCAGGACTAACAAAAAATCTAACTGCATCTTCTAGTGACAGAAGTAAAGTTGTTCTTTTTCACAGCATTGAGGAATATTGATGATAGTGCAAGACTTGGCAATGCGTTGTTACAGGAGGGCCACACATTTTCTTGATGCTGATTTTATATCAATAGTAAAGCAATATTTTTATAAATAATGGCCATTTTGATGGCATGCAGTCATTTGGGATGTGTGGTCAAATAAGACCTACTAAGACCTGATCTAAATTTAAAAATACTAGATGATGCTACAAAAAGAAATGAACTATATAAAAAAAAATGACACAAACATTTCTAACAATACCAAAAAGAGACTAAAACATCTCAAAGGATTGGGACACTTTCAAACATGCAATGTTGAGTAACTTACTTACCAAATATATACACGGCAAAAGGAAACACACACAAAATACTAAATAAAAAAGCATGGTGGAGTGATGAAATAATGAGGGTTATTCAAATGAAGAAACTATTTCAAAACATGGCCAAAATCTAAACAAGAACACTACTCACAATATAAACAAGCAAGGATTAGCGCTAAATGCATAATAAAAGAAGCACAATCTAACCCCTGGAATG
Organism: Meghimatium bilineatum; assembly: GCA_034231615.1. Lineage (NCBI taxonomy): Eukaryota > Metazoa > Mollusca > Gastropoda > Stylommatophora > Philomycidae > Meghimatium > Meghimatium bilineatum. The sequence continues at coordinate 51,650,914 of CM067318.1, read as the reverse complement.
AATATGGAGAACATCTTTTCAAGACAATTTGCAAGACAAAGATCTCAAGAATTTTTCAAAAGTATCAAATCAATGAGAGTAAGAGACGAAGGCTACAACCCCTTCCATACTCACAAATGATCAAAAAGGCAATTCTATACTGAATAGCCTAGAAAGGAAAGAAAGATGGTAAGAATATTTTCACGATTTATACAATCTCAACATAACAACAGAGTATAGTTACATTCCATCAAACCAAGACATCGCAGAAGCTGACATACTAAACCAAGAAATAGATGCAGTATTAAAATCTAGCCCCAATAACAATTACAGGGAGAAGGTATAAATAAGGAAGCGATAAGAGCATGCACAAGGAAATGGGTGAAATGACTAGCAAGACTATTCAAAAATAGCATGGGAAGAAAGAATAGCATGCCAGAAGACTGACAAAACTCAATAATAGTACCAATATTAAAGAACAAAGAGAAAAAAAGAGAATGCGAACTATACAGAAGTATCTCCCTACTAAGTCACACAGGAAAAATAAATGCCAAAATATTAGAAATACATCTAAAATACATCACAGACCAACAATTCAGACCCTCCCAGTTTGGATTCAGGAGAGGAGTAAGCTGTACAGGTTGTTTTTTTTCCTTGAGACAACTAAGTGAAAAAGCAGGAGAATAGGATCAAGAATTAAACACAATATTCATAGACCAGGAAAAAGCATTCCATAAAATCAATAGAAATGCTTTATGGGAAACATTAGAAAACTGAAATCAAAGGTCAGTCGTTAGCAAATATAAAAACCCTTTACCAGAACTACCAAAATTCAGTAAGAACTACTGATAGTCCTTTACGCATGGTTTGCATCTGTGGGTCACACCAATGGCCCATTAGACAAACCACCCATGCAAAAGAAAAACCTAAGTAGATGAGATGACATGCCGTTATATTGAGGTTATCTATTATAGAAGCTTAATGGCATGTCATCTATACAATTATGCCTCTCATACTTTTAATTTTTTGTTACAATGTATTTTATGCCATATTGTTTTCTTTCTCTTTTTTTGTTTATGTATGCACCCTCTGTGGTTGGGAGAGAGCCAGAGATTTGCTGCGCAGCGGTGGGGAGGAGGAAACTGACAGCACTGTTTTTCCTATGGCTTAGGCCCATCATAAAGCACACTGACTCAGGACGTGACAATCCTTTTGACTTGAATGTTGGGTTGCATGCCTGGAGCAATAGAAAAGTTTGGCATAACCAGTAGTCAATTGGTGGCGGGGAATGAGCACAGTGAACCATATCTTGGCTGCAGTGGCTCGTAGCAGTGCATAGGTTGAAACCTACCTTCCTAGTAGTGTGAAAGTTGTTCTCTGGCTCTGTCCCGGGGTGGGACGAAAATCCACAGACTCCCCAGCAATATAATGTTTGGGTCAAAGGGCATGAGCCCATGAACCGATGGATCAGCAACCAACCAACTGATAGTCCTTAGTTTGTTTGTTTTGTGTTCGCTCCATTGTAACCAGCATGGATATCCGTGCGATTTCCGCCAGGAGCGTGATTATGTTGTGCCACCGTTATGCGCTATGTAGGCCTAGCACATCCGATTTAGGCATGCCTTGACAATTCGGGTAGGCTAACCTAGCCTGTGACAGCCTCCATATCTAGCGTATGTGGTCACTCATCGCCCAGACGATTTTTGCTCACGTCTGTCTCGCATAAGGTGTTCCACTGTCGATGAACTTGCCTTGTGTAATTGGACGTACTGTGCCTGTGCCCATGGGTACTGAACCGTTTCTCATCCGTGAGCCTGGTTCCTTAACAGGAAGAAGAGTTGGACCCTGGCTCTTTTGCCCTCTTAGCCGAGGTGTCATTCACCAACATCGTAACCCCTTGTCTAAGCTCGAGTCTCACACCAAGCGTTTGAGAGCAAGGCGTTCTCGAGTTGAGCGACCTTGTCCCAATAGCGCCTGAGCCCATCAGATACTGAACCCTTTCTCTCTGCAAGTGTATTTCCGGTATAGGAAAACCTGACAGTAGAGTTGGGCCAGGGCTAAAATCGTTTTCTCTTTTGTGCCTGAGCCCATCGGGTACGGAACCCTTTCTCTCTGCAAGTGTATTTCCGGTATAGGAAAGCTTGACAGTAGAGTTGGGCCAGGACTGCCATCTTAGTCCCTTTTTTGCCTGAGCCTATCAGTTACGGAACCCTTTCTCTTTGTGAGCATGTTTCTGGTATAGGAAGACTCGACATTAGAGTTAGGCCAGGTCTTTTTGCTTTACTAGACGCCCATTATTGGTCTCTGCCTATAAGGAAATCAAGTAACTAGAAGCTTGTCACGAGCTAACAGACCTTGTAGTTCCCATTTCCGTAATCGTTTCCACTTCCTATTTGCAGATGGCGCTTTCCTCGATCACTGTTCTGCCCTTTAATTTTGTCCATTGTACTCAGTATGAAATCTATCTGTCTTTTGCCATTCATCCACCTTTTTTATGCTTTTTTCATTGGCCGCCCCTCCAATGTTCGGACTGGACTAACTAGCTTCCCTGTATGTCAACAGTGTCGCTATATGTGGTGTTCTGGTGGTGTCTGTCTGAGATATTGTCTGTCTTTTATGCATTAAAATCTCTTTCCATCTGCTACCTCCACATTCTCGGACATGATCCCCAAATGATTTGGCCAGAATCAGCTCGAGCTGCTATATTTCTGTTTCCAGGGTGCACAGCGAGGAGGTACATTTGTGATCATGGTTATCTGCTAACCCTGGGTCCGCCAAGAGCAATGCGTTCCCTTTGCACCCCATAGTCCTTAGTGATAATCCATCTTGTTTAAGTAGTCCTTAGCAATAGTTCATCTTGTTCAAGTGAAACTTTCAAAAAACCTGTGTTATGCGTAAGTAAGAACTAACACATCTTTTGAAACAAAATTAGGGGTAGACAAGGATGTGTGCTTTCACCTATATTTGTTATCATATACATGAACAGAATAACAAAAGAATCTGAAAACAAGAAAGTAAACAGTACAGTAATAAGAGAAGAATCTGAAGAGGAATTAAATAACACAATCAATGAATTACTATTTGCTGATGATCAATGCCTTATCAAGAGGAACAGCAGTTAAAAAATTATATTAATGCACTCACGACAACATTCTACATTCTCTGTATGTGTACGTTCCCAGCCTCATTGACATCATCTTCATCTTGAAATAAATTTATTACTGCCTTGTTCAAGTATGTTTTGTCTCTTCTCAGAATTGTGCCATCTATCCCTGCATTGGCTGTCAATAAGTCGGCTCTCTCATTTCCTCCGACCCTAGCATGACCATATGTAATGATCCATGTAATGCTTGGGACAATTGAGTTGTTCAATAAGTCCCACCATTATTTTCTTATCATGTACTTTTCTAATTTGAGCAGCATGCTTTGAAAGTATGTGAGTAATACTGAATGTGTTATTGCATCAGTCATCAACCAATTAAGTGCTGCTGTAATTACCTATATCTCCATCCTCATGCTCGATGTGACACTGGGATATGCTGAAGATTTCTGAACCAACTTCATGCCATTTCTGTAGGCAAAAAATCCCCAACCACTTTTATTTGTGTTTCTGTTAATTGAACCATCTAGTATATAATTACATCTTGCACTGTGCCCTGACGCCTGTCCATTTTCAGAAAAATATATATGATATTCTGAATGTAATCAGGGAGTATTTTGTTTTTCTGTATCAATATGATAATAATGCAGGACTTGGAAGTGAAACATGGTGTTATCAAAATTGAATGGCAATCAGAAATAGAATCAATTATTAATCAACAAAGATTGGAACACAATCAGTTGCCATGTTCTAAAGGATATAGTGAATCGGAGATCAGACAACCTAAGGTCTTGTCCAGAGAACAATGATGATAAAGTGATAACTTAATAACTCTGGAACAAGAAATCTTCCCTGTGTAAGAAATCTACATTTTTTTACTTTTAGTACATTCACATTGTTTTTGCACACAAAAAATAAATCTTACCTCAAACTTTTTTTCAAGTTTGATAAAGTCTGACAGGAATGGTACGTGTTTAATCTGGAGATAAACATTACAAGAACATGTCAAATAATAAAAAAAATGTAACAAACTTCACTGGCACAATAACAAATTTTTCTAATAATTATCACATTCATTAAATAATCATTTACACATTCATTACAAAGTGCTCAAAAAGAAACTTAAATGGAGAGGAAGGCACATCACACGCAAAAGAGATCAGCAATAACAACAAAAATAGCAACCAGCATTTGACCGAGTAAACAGAGAAAACTATGGGAAACATTAAAAATTTATGGAGTATGCCAACATTTAATTAACGTTTGTAGAAGTCTCTATAACAACAGCAGTTGCACTATAAGAACAGCTGCAGGCTACACAGAGGACTTTGTGATTAGCACAGGACTACAGCAGGGATGTGTATTATCCCCACTACTTTTTATTACATACATGGACCATATAAACAAAACAGCAAATTCTAATGAAGCAAATGAACTGCTTTTTGCAGATGACCAGGTTTTATTCCACAACAGCATTAAAAACCTGCAAGACCACCTAAACACAATAGACACAGCAGGCAAGCAATTTGGAATGAAAATCAACATAGACAAAATGGAAGTAATGAATATTGCAAGAGAAAAGGAGAACATCAACATACAGATAAATAATAAACAACTAAAACAAGTAGATGAATTCAAATATCTGGGCAGCACATTGAGATATGACAACAAACAAGAAGCAGAAATAAACGCAAGATGTAATAAGGCCTGTCAGATCATTGGTCAATTAACACCTTTACTAAGAAACAAAGATATTACACTAGAAACAAAGAAAGCACTTTTCAACACCACTTTCTTACCAACATTGTGTTATCAGTGACAAACTTCGACATTAGATTCTAGAACAATACATAAGATTAACACCACTGAAATGAAATGTGTGAGACGTATGATTGGAGTTAGCTTGAGAGACAAAATCAGGAATGAAGCACTAAGGAAACAATTAGGGATCAAACCAACAATAGAATACATACAGAAACAACAAGTTAAATGGTACGGCCACATAACCAGACAGAAAGAGCAAAGTATTATCCAAAAAACACTTAACAAACGATACGAAAACAGGAGACCTATTGGACACCCTCGTAAAAGGTGGATAGATAGTGTATTAGAGACACTCGGAAATATAACAGCAAAGGAGGCAAATAGAAGGGCAAAAGACCGTACACTCACTCTCCCCTCAACACTGAAAGGTACATGAGGGCAGAAAGAAGAAGATTAAATAATCATCACTGAACTAATTATAGTATCAAAATAGTATTTAATTTTATTCACTGAAGGGTTGGTTGAAATATAGTGGTTCAGTCATTTGTCTTGTGTACAAGGAGTAGTGGGTTAGATCCTGGGTCATGATGTCTTGTTTACAAGCACACTTTCTCAGAGATCCATGAGGATTATTGCTTTAATCTATGCAGTTATGTGCTATGAGTGGTACTCTCATAGGTAGTGTGCTGCTAGAGAGGTGAAGTACATATTGTAAAATGCAGTTATAATGAATTCAAAAGCCTGTAAATCTTATGAATTTCTCATACACTGACCTACACATAACATGAAAGCATTACTAAATAATTAGTGAACTATATATCACATTCAAATATTATTGATATTTAATCATTGATCTACGAAGAATTCGAACTGGCCACAACAGACTGAGAAATCACATGTTCCGAAAGCTGAAGATCGCAGAGACAGACTTGTGCAACTGTGGACTGAGCCCAGAGACTGCAGAAGACATTCTTCATGCCTGTCAACTCTACCGAGAAGAGAGTGAGAAAATATGGCCTACTGACAGACTTGAGGGGTTCCATGGATGACCTGAAGCAAATCACACAATTCATTGAAGCTATTGGTACCGTAACCTGATATCTGACTGAAGAACAGTGAAGACATGAAAACATCAGAAGATTAGCAAATACACTGTCAATCCTGGATTATATCAGAAGACAACAAAGTGATTTTTCACATGCTTTCAGACTACAATCAGATTCATTCATTCGGTCAGCTGGCTTAGGCAACCATGACTCTCCACAGCTCTCTTATCTCCGGTATTATGTATCAAGATCGTTGTTGTTTCTCTGCCATGACAGGTTGTTAAACTGTCTAATATTTTCTCACGTTGTCACACTGTGTCTCTGTTGCCTTCAATCGTGCCTGTTGTAACTGTTCTCCAAACCTGCCATCTCATAAAGTGGCTAAAAAAATGAAGATTGTCTTTTTCTTATATTATTGATTAAAGTCTGTTTCGCATTTGACTCTTTCAACACCTCCACATTAGTTTTCCTGGCAGTCCATGGTATTGTCAGCATTCTTCTGTAGAACCATCCCTATTGCCTCTAATTTCCCACTTTCCAGTTTGTTTATTGTCCAAGACTTGCACCCATATGTTAGTATAGGGGTTATATATAGCATTGCAGAAATCACTTCCTCGCCTCTAATGACAAGGTTATATTACACAATATATTTCGAAATCCGCCGCCCAGAGCATGTGAAACGCGATTTTAAGAAAAAGCTAGATAGGTAATTTTTTTAGAAAATGTTATGGCAACTGGTACTAAGCTAAATTATTTAACTTCCTGTTTCTGGTATTAAAATGTCAACAGGAGATGTTATGTGATTATGATTTGGAAATCTGCACAATCTCTAGCCATCCGCATAGAGGTGAAGCGACATGACATTGAATCAGGATTTATATACTTTTATTTCTTCTTCTTCTTCATCGTTCATTCTCAAACTCCTGCTTGATCTCCCTTGTAGCAAGACCATTGTCCTACTAGATTTCTAGCAGGATGTAGTCCAGAGAATGGAAATGCGTTGTGCCGCCGTTTTATTTGCGCCAATGGCCCGACACATCCGTCTTCGGCGGGATATACTTTTAATTGACTAAGAATGGAGGTGCTGGTGTGTACATAAAATATCCAGAAAAAGAAAATGAATCCACATGTTCACAAACTGGAATATTCTGCTGCAACTACTCTGCAGGAGTACAGGCTTTAAACATTGCTGCAGAAATAATTAAAAACACAACAAGTCAATGCTAGCAGGTGGTATTTCTTACTGATGCTATTAGAATGGGAGCACTAGCGGCGGAAGAATTCAGACAAGAAACTGCAAGACAGAAGCGGACACGTAGAAAAGAAAAAACATCTAAACCGTACACAGATACCTTCTATTATTGTCAATTCTGTAAAAGAACCTTTTTTTAATGCAAGCATTGGACTTGCTAGTAATTTAAAAACGCACTATTAACTTTATTATTTTATTATTTATTGTTATTATTATTATGGTTGAGTTTTTGGTCATCGTCGATCACGACGGACGAACATCATCATCATCATGTCTGTCATACAAGCCCTGACAGCGATAAGCTGCCAGACCCGAAGGAAGCCATGCAAGAAGTGAGCATCTAAAGAAGGGTAGTACTACAGTGGATACCATCCCACTGTGGCATACCAGAAAATGAAGAGGCAGACAGACTGGCAAAGTATGGAGCAACACAGGAACAAAAAGACCAAGAAATCACCTACCAAGAAAAGAAGACCCTCATCAAAGCCATCAGGAAAGTCGACCACCCAAAAGACAATTACTACTATCTTGACAGAGCAGAGCAGGTTATTATCTTCCACCTCAGAACAGGACACAACAGATTAAACAGCCACTTAAATAGACTTAAGATTGGTCCCAGCAACACTGTGCCTTGTGGGCAGGCAGCACAGACCGCTGAACATATCCTGCAAGACACTAAACCAGTTAAGGGAAGAACACTGTCTCACAAATATAGATATCCACAGAAACATGTATGGGAGCACTGAGGAGCTTTCAAATACAGCAGCATTTATTAAGAAAACAGGACTTGCTGTGTAGACATGTCAAACTGCGAATGAGAAGAAGAAACATAACAGTCAAGGCTCTAATCATCAAACACATTGACATCATCATCTACAATATCACTTCCTTCAAACAAATTGATCTTCTTCTTCTTCGTTTATTCTCAAACTCCTGCAGATTAGCAGTATGTAGGCAGGAGAATGGAAAGTGTTTTGTCATGGTTTACAACATTGCTGTGATATCTGCACCTTTTGGCCTGACACATCTAACTTCAGTATGGCTGTGGGTCACTGACCCTATATGGAATGGGACAGCCAACACCATCCCATAACCTCTTTAATCACCTCTTACGACATGCATGGAAGGTAAACAGTGTTGTTATTCTTTGCTCCTCTCTCAGGCCTGACACACAGGTGAAACAAAATGATCTCATTATTTACAACACCACTTCCATCAAACACATCGACCTCATTATCTACAACACCACGTGCATCAAACACATCGACCTCATTATCTACAACACCACTTCCATCAAACACATCGACCTCATTATCTACAATATCATTTCCTTTAAACAAGTTCATCTCATCATCTATCAAAGTATTACCATTAAATACTCACCTCATTCTCATTATTTAGTTCCAGACTTATTCTTGCCACTAAGTGTGGGACAATGGAACCATTATTTCCCTAAGCATGATCAAATAAAACAGACATATCATTGAATAATGAGGTAAATGATAATACTCAAACATAATGTCATACACTTGTAATCACAATGTTTCAATGCACTTTATAATCACTATCCATCTTTATAACTACATACACTTGTAATAATTATCTGTCTCTATAATGCTTCTATAAGCTTGTAATAATTATCTGTCTCTATAATTGTTCTATACACTTGTAATAACTATGTGTCTCTATAATTGTTCTATACACTTGTAATCACTATGTGTCTCTATAATTGTTCTATACACTTGTAATAATTATGTCTCTATAACTGTTCTATACACTTGTAATCACTATGTGTCTCTATAATTGTTCTATACACTTGTAATCATTATCTGTCTCTATAATTGTTCTATACACTTGTAATCACTATGTGTCTCTACAATGACTCCAAAAACATGTGTAATAGAGTGGGGCATGGCAGGCTGGAAAAACAGAACAGTAGGTCAGAAGCTTAGTCAAAATTCAGACAGAATATCTGACGGAACCATATGTACGAGTAAAGTGTAGTAACAATATTGTAACAAACCTGCCTTCAGCACACATTAAAGCATTTTTAAGAAAGAGTCTACATGAAGCTAGCAAACAGATGACATAAGACAACATGTAGGCCCATGTAGGATGGGTCTGACAATGGGCATTGTTTGTATCTGACTGTGGAGACTCATTCGGCTAGGTATTGACATACCAGATAAAAGTATCCATCGCGTTGCCTATTTAATGAGAACAAAAAGTGGTAATGTATAAAGACGTGTCTGTCACCTCGGTGGGAAATGATACATACCAGCAGCTTGAACAAAAGAGTTGCAGAAAGAATGTTTGAAATATGTGAACCCTGACGGCAAATTGACCGGGGAGAATTATTTTCATGTGCGCAACTTGCTGTCTTTAATTAAATGACAAAGAGGGCGAGACTTCAAAATGGAAGTGAGAATGTCAGTGTGAAACATTTTGATTGGTCAGAAGTTTTTCTCAAATACTGGGCAACTCTGCATTTTCAGGAGTTTGGACTAGGACCAAGAGCTGGGAGACTAGGTCCGGGGACTAGCAAGTGTCGTTATAAGTTATAGTTATAGAAGTTTAGTTTCAAAGTTGTAGTTAGGAAGATTTAGGACAGCTTGAAAAGCTCCCAGTTGAGAGACAGATTAAGTTTCTATGAAAGCCTGTGAACTAAGAAATGTTTAATATTTCTTAAGATGCTGTACATAGAATTACTGATGTCGCACTCCTGGATGTTGTGATGAAGCAATAAACAGGTTATGTATGTGAGAAACCTGGTCGTCGCAGTATTTGAATACATCAATGGCTAATGAATTTCACAACTTGTGTTGAAGATACGTAAACTGGTGGTGGTACCATCTTTTAACAGTGTCATACTAGAGAAGGCATGACTCATATCACGATAAAACACTGTGATACATGTAATCATTATCTCTCTCTATAATCATTCTATAAACATTATCTGTCTCTACAATGACTCCATACATTTCTAATTACTATCCATCTTTATGACTCCATACAATTGTAATCATTATCTGTCACCATGACTTCATGACAACAAAAACTCTAATAATGACATTTTATAAAAGTGATAATCTCTTCAGTTTTGTCAAAGAATTTACTAACTATTCATTCAGAATGCAATGGCAACCCACCAGATGTAAATATTGCCTACAAAATCATTACAGTCAAAATATGCTAGACTGATGGCTATGTACTAAATATGATATACTACAAACCTCAATTTTTTATATCTACAGCTCTATCACAAATGTGAATCTATATCTATAAATCTATCACAAATGTGAATCTATATCTATATCTATATCACAAATGTGAATCTATATCTATATCACAAATGTGAATCTATATCTATATCACAAATGTGAATCTATATCTATATCACAAATGTGAATCTATATCTACAGCTCTATCACAAATGTGAATCTATATGTATAAATCTATCACAAATAAAATATTAAACTGTTTAGATATATCTGTGATACCAAACAAAACAAGTATATACCTGATAAAGCTCTCTAGTTTCTGTTTGTTGACTCATTTCTTCTACTGTATGAATACTTTCCATAAAATATCAACTCACCAGAAGTTTGACTCAAATTAATTTTTTTATCTGAAAATAAATATTAAAAATATGCTCAAGAAATATGTAAATTATACCAAACAATGACTCCAAAGTTACAGAGGATTTACTGCATTTGTACACAGTTTCATGCAACATACACCAACTAAGAAATCAAAGAAGACTTGAAATTGAGATAACTCTAATGTCCAGATTGAACATGATACGGCATGATACATGAAGAATAAGTACAGCAATAAAGATCAACATTCTGTAAATCATTATAATACCTGTTATTTTGTACGAATGTGAGAGTTACAGCCGACAGTGACAGAAAAATTAGTCTTGTGAAAACAAATCTTACGGGTAAGTGTTATATATATATATATATATATGGATAATTCAGCAACTGTGTGTTTTATTATCCACTATAAGCCTCTAGGCTACATTATGTATACAGGTGAAATTGAGCACCGTTATAGTTTAGCTCAAATGGAGAACACTGGAACTTGCCGATAATCTTAAAAGTTCTGTGGTCCAGCAAAGCTATGATATGATTGGTTAATCTTTTACCTCTGACGCTGCACAAAGGTCAAACAAATGTAATCAAATAATAATAGCTCTAAACTGTAGGAAATAATATTCCTATCAATTGATGTTTACTCTGTTTTAATAGATTCATTATTCTTTCTCCTTGTCTATCTACAAATGTCATTGATACATTTGTCTATCAGCAATGACGAAAATTGATCCCATCTACCTTTCTGTTTTTAAAAACGTATCCATCGATTGATTGTTAATAACAGCTATCATGAGAATGAAACATCATTTATATAAAAGGACAACTATATGACCTTTGGTTTCTGTCTGTGTTAGCTCAGTTCATTGCGTTATGGCATCCAAGTACATGTTAATCCTCAGTTTTTTTTGTTGGATCCCAGAGACAATGCATGTGTTTTTTTCCCTCAACATGTATACACAATGACAACAAAGTTGTAAATACATTATAAGTTTAAATATTCACATCTGTTTTTTGTTTGTAATAAACGTATCCATCAAATATCATAGGCCCATATGTACCTGTAAATGTACATAGTATGTTAAAGTAGGGGCATAATGAATGAGTTTTTTTGTTAGACTTAGGCCACTTCTAAATGTTGACTCATCATCATCAAGTGCTGTCTCCGCAACGAAGGTTGGCTGCAACGTATCTCCAACATCTCCTGTCTCTTTTCTTGGTGGTGCACTCTGCTAGACTGCAACCTGTCCATCGTGTAATGTTACTCTCCCACTTGTATCTCTGCTTACCTCTTGCTCGCTTCCCTTCAAGGTGTCATGTCTTTTAATGTGTCCAAAGTATTTTATTTCTATCTATCTATCTATACGCTGTGTCCCTTGTTTGCCTTGCAGCGTCAGGGGTGGAAGAGTTCTCTGGAGATGGCCTTCTTGTGCACTGTTTGTAAGCTTGTTCCTGTGGCTTCTTTGATTTCTGTGATCCATCTTTTACATGGTCTGCCTCTGGCTTTATAACCGTTATGTCTATGTGTCATGGCCATTTGTGGCATGCTATATGTCGGTAGTCTGGAAGCGTGTGAAAACCACTTGATCTGCTGTCTTTTGATGTGTTCCAATACTGGTATTGTTTTGGTTATCTGTCTAATGTTATCATTTCTAATTCTATCTCTTAATGACACTCCGAGTATTCTTCGTAGACATGTCATTTCTGTTGTCACTATTTTTCTTCTGTCTTGTGCTGTCATTGTCCAGGTTTAGCACTGGTAGCATAGTGATGGAATAATAATAGTCTTGTATAATGCAACTTTAGTGTCTATGTTTACATTTTTGTTCTTGAAAATGCGTGTCATCTGTCCTAGGATCTGGTTTGTTTTGTTGCATCTAATTTGTATCTCTTTACTGGTTTTCCCTTCACTCGATATAATGCTTCCTAAGTAAGTGAACTCATTTTCATTTACTTGTTTAAGGTGTTTATCATCGATGGAGATAGTGATATTTCTTTCTTTCTTTGCTATTGCCATTATTTCAGTCTTTTCAATATTAATCTTCATGTTGAATTTTTGACATGTTATGCGGAGTATTTTATTTGCCTGATCTTTATTTCTCTTAGTAGTTCTTTCTTCATATTAAGTGTCTTTAGCACCTCTTTATTTGTTTTCTTCTCTTTCCATGATGTTCTCCCTATTCTTCTATATACCCACATCTCAAAGGCATCAATTTTGTCTTCTAATTGTTTATTTATTGTCCCTGTAATATTTTAATGTTTCAAATGTTTTAAAGCATGTAGTTTACCAAATGTTGACTACCGAATTATTAACAAATTAAATTGTACACATTGTCTAAGAGAGGCTTTTCTTGATCTGTCTGAAAGTTCCACTCGATATTCCAGCCACTCAGCAGTAGCAATTAGCAGTTTCATTTAGTGATGGCATCATTTGTCATGTTTGAAACTAGATTTATTAAGTTCTGTAACCATTTCTCTTTTTACATGTGTAACTTTTAGGAGGGTAAAACAATACCTAAACCAGCAGTTAATTTTTAAAAACATCAACATTTGTTTAAATTATGCAAATTAGCCAACATTTATTTTGAATATTAATTAGTTCTACATGCATCTGAGAATCACAGTAATGTGATCAACAGATGCATCTTGTTTTTGTGAATACAAAAATATATACCTGCTAGTTTCTGTGGTATTTTATTATTTTTTAATAGATAAATTTATTTTCATTATAATTATGCTAATTAGTCGCTATTTTGAATATCAATTAGTTCTGTGTCCATCTGAAAATTCCAGAAATGGGATCAACATAAGCGTCTTGTCTTCGTGAACAAAAGAATGTATAGTTTGTGTATAGTATTATTTTAAATAACTAAGATAATTAAGAAATTATCAGCTTTGGCTACATTTTGTGGGCGCAACTACGGTTTAAGTCTTCACTGTGACCTTTCTTCTAGTTTTGAAGTGTGGGCACAACTACGGTTTAAGTCTTCACTGTGACCTTCCTTCTAGTTTTGAAGTGTGGGCGCAACTACGGTTTAAGTCTTCACTGTGACCTTCCTTCTAGTTTTGAAGTGTGGGCGCAACTACGGTTTAAGTCTTCACTGTGACCTTTCTTCTAGTTTTGAAGTATTACCTAACCTTTGCAGCGTGATTAGTAGAATTTGTATTTCAAATTAAGGGTGAAAGTACAGAATAGTTCTCCACTGTGCTATAAATAGCACACTGTTGACAATTTAAACTATCCAGCATCATGGATTCCTGTGTAACACCAATCAAAATAATGGCTGCCGGTAAGTCACATCCGACAATCACACAGTTCAACTCTAGATACAGACGAACTTAGGGCCTATTCATAATCTGTTTGTTTTCCAATTTACACATTTTTTACAATTTCCTATTATTTGTGGTGAGCGATCAGTATTTCTGCCCACTACACACGGAGCGAGGTGCACGCACACATTAGAAATATTATTTCTAATCCTAACCTTACTCTAAGTACTTACCCATAAGCTTGCCAAATCACACAACAAAGGTCAGAAAACACATCAAAACTAGAGCAAAGATCACAGCAGAGAATTGTAATGTACTTCAGCCAAATTAAGGTATATTAATTGAAAAGGCATATTTCATATTAGTATTTTATAGGGTTTAGTATTTCTCATTAATGTAAAAAGATCAATCATATTAAACATTAGAAGCAGACAGTCAATGTTTCTAGGGCATGTGCTGAGAAGAACACAGCTTGAACACTTAATAACCACTGGAAAGATCAAAGGGAGAAGAGATAGAGGTCGACAAAGAGAAAAGTTACTAGATGGGCTTGTATCGTGGCACTGTAGACTGTAGAAGCTCACCAACCGAGCTTATTGACAACACAAGAGACAGAGTCGTGGAGAAACATGATCGCCTACGCCAGTCTGCATGGCACTTGATTGATTGATTTATAGGGATTAGGATCAGTTATAAATGAAAAAATAAATTAGTTTACAAATTATAATCGTGGTTGAGTCAATTGTGTCAGTCAGGAGATGTGACGTTACACTAATGTCAATAATTTCATTGTTGTTACAAAGATATCCATGACGTCTGCTACTTAAAAATGTAAACATTGTGTGCTATTTATTGAAGACTTAAAACCGTAGTTTTACCCATTTTGTGATTTATTTATATTTTCCTATATGTTTCATGTAAATTATTTTGATGTCAAATTCATTAGAGAAAAAAATCATAACTTGTTTCAGGATTAACGTACAGACTTGGTTGAGGTATCATTGAATCACAATTTTTAAGTTGTAATTATGTAGCACTATTTTGAAAATTGTGTCCACCTACCGACATAAATGATTGCAAAACTGCAGTGAAACTATCCACTTTTATAGACACTGAAGTTGTGTATCATGATGCAATGACAAAGACTTGAGTCAGTGATATATCGCCACCCGCTTCCATAGTTTGACCAGCGGAAATTGTCACAAAAGGAGAGGTCATTCTTGGCGGGAAAACCGCATGTGCTAAAGTTATGATGTCCAACTAAGTCAATAAGCTGGACAGCTTGCCCAGAACTGAGAGGCTTACAGACGGGCACATTGAAGCAATAAATATTTATTGGTAAATTAATGAGTTGCACTGTTGTGGAATTACAAACTAAAAAAACTACAGAAGTACGTTGCCTAGTCTAGTGATTCATTTCTGGGCAGAGGAAGAGGCCGCCCAAGACTGCCATTGAAAATGATATATCTGAATGTTTAAACATGTCCATTGAGGAAGCATGTCAACTCTCCCAAGATCACGATGTGTTCAGAAGGTCCATAAAGAAGACTACGTTCTCATAAAGAAGGATATGTGACATATTATGTCACACGATGATGTGAAATTTTAATTTTGTCAGTAGCATCATTCCACTGAACATTTAGAAAAAAACCCAGTCTCGAAGACCAAAAAAAACAACAACTCAGTTCTTGTACATACATGTAAAGCCTGTATTAGTTTAAAAAAATTTCATTACTGCATGTTAACCTGTAAAAAAGTTCAGCGACGCTATTTTGCATCTTATTCTTCGTATTTTTCTTCTCTCTAATAACCAGCACGAAAGTTCGTGAGATTTCTGTTCTGCCGGGGAGCGTGAAGTACGTCGTGCTGCCAATTTACAGCATAGCTGCATTATTTGCATCTCGGGAGGTCCATAATATAAGATTTTATATTGCCTTTAATTCGGGTGGACTTCCTTAATCTGTGACAACCTTTATATCTGTTGCCAGGTCCAAGTGATGTATATGTCGACTTTTCGTCGCAACAGTTCATCACCCACTGTTCCCTTGGTTGTTACATGCTAAAACATCACCCTGGGTGACAGTCTCAGAGGAGGCGGTAATCGGGGATTTAGGCTTGGTTCAGCTACTCCTATCTCGCACAAGGTATTCCGCTACCAGTGAACTTGTCTCGTGTAATTTGACATATTGTGCATGTGCCGATTGGGTACTGAACTTTTTCTCAACTGTGAGCATGATTTCGGTATAGTAGCTCAACAGTATAGTTGGGTCTGGGTTCGTTCGCCCTCTTAGCTGAGGTATCATTCACAGACATTGTGAACCCCTCTTCCAAGTCTGAGGTATAGAAGCTTCTTCTCGAACTGAACAATACTTTAGTTCTGATTTCCATGAAGCGTTTTTCTGTTCTTTTCACACGTGACGCTATTCTCTCATTGTACTCAATATGTTATCCTTATAAAGACTAGCACGTGACTGTCGATATTGATGATCATATGTACTCATTATCATGACATTTGCATTTATCCGTCCCTCCAATGCATCTGCATTTTTGCTGTCCGAGCCAGGATGTCTTGTGCCACCAGTTCGCTGCATGTATTGGCGCAAATATGTCGGAGATATTGCTTGCCTATTTTGCAATCAATTATCATTTTAGATTCAGCATATACATTAGTGGATACGGCTGCCAAAAGTGTTGACCAGAAACAGCACGAGCATCTGCATTTCTGTTTTGTAGGTGCACTACAAGTAGGTACTTTTAGGATCATAGTGAACAACTCGAAGGTTTGGGATTTGACCTGTGCATCTCAGGCACTCACTTCGTCCGCTTGTGATGGCCTTTCATTCCATCGCCAGAAGCAGCCTATGTATTTCTACTCTTTGCCATTGCGTATATCGGCAGCCATCATCTCCCATGTGTTGTATTAGTAGAAAAAAAGAGATGTATAGGTATAGGCCTACAACATAAACCCAAAGGCAGGCCTTCCATTATGCCACATAATGGCTTGTGTCATGTGACGTATTTCTTCCAGAACGTTGTCCTCTCAATGAACTCTCTGAACCCCCCGTCTTGGGCGATGCGGCTTGCATTTTCTAACGATGTATTCATGTTATCTTTAATGTCGTCGATCCATCGTCTTCTTGGTCTGCCCTTTGCTTGAGAAAAAGCTAGATTAATCCTTTGGAAGTTTCTAGGACAATATTCCCGTGGGTACATGGTAGATAACCAAAACAATACCAGTATTGGAACACATCAAAAGACAGCAGATCAAGTGGTTTTCACACGCTTCCAGACTACCGACATATAGCATGCCACAAATGGCCATGACACATAGACATAACGGTTATAAAGCCAGAGGCAGACCATGTAAAAGATGGATCACAGAAATCAAAGAAGCCACAGGAACAAGCGTACAAACAGCGCACAAAAAGGCCATCTCCAGAGAACTCTTCCACCCCTGACGCTGCAAGGCAAACAAGAGCCACAGCGTATAGATAGATAGATGACGACTTTCTTGACACATTCTCGAGATGATTGATTTCTTTCATATATGTTCGTTCCCTGACAGTGTCGTTTCATCGGCATGGCTTCGTGTCCGTAAGTTATTGCGACTTGATACTTTGACTAATACTCAGGGTACTTCATCCTCCTTTGATAGAGTTAAACTTTTCATCCCCATAACTCTACTGTCCGTCGAATCTTGTTCAATCATTATTCCCTTTTCCAGTCTCAGTCTGATTCTGAAATTCGTGCCGCTTTCCAGGACTTTCCTTTTATAGGCGTGACAAAAGTCTTAATGACATCTTGGTCCACAATCACCTCAGGTATTATATTTCTGTGCACGTTGACACTATTCGTTGCTACACGTGTCCCTATGTAGTATAGATCAGCTGTTTCAGTTCCTAAGGTCACTTTCACTATCGATTATGTCTTTACATGTGAATCCCGTAATGTCATTTACGTTATCATATTTAACTCTTTGTCTCCGTAAGGTTTGACAAAGTTTTCTTGCTATGCCGGAGCAATTTCTTTCATATTTTTAGTACACATTGATAATATTTTTCCATTTTCTCCCTCACTATTCTGTTCACATGAACAATTCTGTTCTGACATCCAAATGTTCAGAAATGGATAGGTAATAAGAATCAGTTGAGTTTATTTGTATTTGCACACATCTGTGTCCATCTTGTTATGTGTTTATTTCTTGACTCTTGGTGTGTGTTTACATTTCTCTGTATGTTTAGGTTTGGTTTTATATATATGTTTATGTCTATATTTGGTTTCATATTCATTCCATGCGTTTTCAAATGTTGATTCTTCTTCTATCCTTCCTTCCCCAAACCCACAACCTCATCATTACTCATCTATCATTGTCATATGCCATTCTTGTTGGCGTAGGTGACCATGGTTCTCTGTTCACAGTATTGTTATCAGGATCGTTGTTTCCAAGCCTTGCTAGGTTGTCACATGAATATTTTCTCACGTCCCCATCTGTCTCTGTTCTATTCAGTCGTGCCTGTTGTGACTATGTTCTTAAAACCTGCCTGTCTGATAGAGTGACAAAAGGGGTATTTTTCTTATCTTTTTCTTTTATTATTCTTGCACTCATATATAGTGTCTCTAATTTCCCACTTTCGGTTTGTTTATAATGAATGCACGCATTTTCACTTTTACTAGATGCGTTGCCATCCCTGCGCTATTATGGAGACGGGGCTTGATGAAATATAGACATCTATTTTGTTTTTTATTTTGTCGTTATCTGTTGTTTGTCTCTTGAAAAAGGTTGAATTTGAGCCGATACGTGGAGAATTGTCCTGTTTAGTTTTATTGTATGTTTTTTTAAAATATATTTTTATTAATAGGCTAGGTAAGTGTTTTAGTAACCTGTTTACCTCATTTTGCGTTACTATTTGTAATTATAAGCCATTTCATTAGTCAAAAATATAAAATTGAAACAAGACATTCAGTTTATGGTAATTCCATAGAAAAAGTAAGGCCCCCAGTCATGCTGCTCAGCATCTCCAGTGACTCTCCCTTTGTTTATATCACATGTAACAGTTGATGTGATATTTGTACCTTTTATTCAACACATCCAACATTAGTATGACTTGGTTCACTTTGACCTATGGGACAGCCAAATCCACCTTACACCTCCTCAGTCACCTCTTACAACATACATGATAGTTCACAATGTTGAACATGACAAACTTCAGGGACAAACATCACTAGTTGCTGAATCCATTAATCTATTTGTTCTTGCTGATTCCAGCACACAATATTGTCTAAAATTAATTATATATACTGAAAAAAAATAACGATGAGTCTTCTGTTGGAGCAACTTATAGGGTTGTCAAAGAACTTTGCGATGGGTATTCTAACAAATGGTATATTCTGTAAACAGCTTTCATTCTTCTCCAGTAAGAACTAAAAGGAATGCAAATTGGGCATGTGGGACAGTAGTTGAGAACAAAAAGAAATTTCTGTAAGGCCTAATAAAAAAAAAGAATCTGAAACTGAAAAAGAAAGATGATGCAGTCATTTGTGTCACAGAGGATACAAATATACTGGCCGTCACTTGGCATGATTAAAAAAAAAGGTTAACCTTCTATCTACTGTTCACTCCAGTGCAGTTATTGACTAGACCATTAGAAAAAGAGGTATTTCTGAATGTAGAACATTCACAAACCTTTTCTTGCAGAAAATACAGCAAATACATGAGAGGTGTTGACCACTTCAGAGCAGGCTATCAATACCCACACAGATACAAAATACCACTTCCTACTTGTAACTGCACTGCTCAATAGACACATCATCTAGAATACTGTTAATCCTGATATTTCTGCAAAGAATTTCATGCAGAACGCCAGTCTTACTATTATAGTACAAGCCGTTCTACGATGAAAAACAGTAACATCAATTCCACAGCCTACAACGGAATGACTTACAGGGTGACATTTTCCTGACAAATATGAAAGGGCAAGATACAAACTATACTGTATAGTGTGTAAAGCTGCAGGAAAAAGAAGTCAGACCTTCATTTACTGATGTGATTTCAATATGCCCCTATTCTTGACGTCCTGCTTCAAATTATATCACACAGTTGAGGATTATCAGTAGCATCTAAAGGAGACTGTTGCAGAGACTCATGCCTACACACAACTTCAACCACCATTAATGAAGAAAGCAGTTCAGACTAAACAGAGGTGCAGAACTATTCAAAATTATTCATTGCTAGAAACTAGACACAAAATTTACTCAAGAAATGAAATATCAATCATTTGTTGAATTTGGATATTAATAATGTATATTTTATTTATTACTGTAAATATTCTTAACATTTCATTGCAATAACTATGAACTATCATCATAAATTCAAGGAAATTAATTGATTTTGAAAAGCACATGCAAATATCTATAAATAGCCAAGTAAATTCAAGATGGCCACGATGATCATATCACTAAGTTGCATAAATTAAGTTTATCAGGCATAAGAAACAAAAAGACCTAGAAACATGGATAATAAACAAACAATTAGAAGACAGAATTGATGCCTTTGAGATGTGGATTTACAGAAGAATAGGGAGAACAACACAGAAAGATAAGAAAATGAACAAAGAGATTATAAAACACTTTACATTAAGAAAGAATTATTAAAACAAATAAAAATCAAGCAAATAAAATATTTTGGACATATTAAAAGACATGACACCCGGTTGAAGGTATGCTGCAGCCAAACTTTGTTTTGTAGACAGCACTTAATGATGATTATTCAGTTTCACATATCTAGGGAGCTTATCTGCTCTCTTTCTTTTTTTACTTCTTTTATCCTGTTTCTGAAAAGTTTTTCCAGTTTCTTTGCTTTTGTCCATTTTTGCCATGTGTGAAAGTTTTGAATTGTTCCCAGTCTGCATGTTTGTGGCTCAAATGAGGTATTTTACATGTCATTTTGTTTCTTAGATTTGGAAGAGTATGTGGCAGTAGTCACTTCCTGTCATGAAGGACTCTTAGTGTACAGTTGTTTTTGAGGCCTGCGGATATGATGGTAAGATCGGATCTGAAACATCTGTGATATTTCTTTTTTGCATATTTTTTCCATTCCTAGGATCAGGAATACCATTTTCCAACTGCTGCAATGCTGTATTTGATGTGGCTCTTTGCAGACTTCTATCTATGAGTAGTGGGTCTGAGGTGTGCTTCATCAATGTCCATTCTCCACCACCTACAGTCTGTCTGCAGTCTTGTGTGCCATGTCAACCAAATTTAGAAAGACATGTAGTATCGTTATGTCCTAAATTGAGTAATTTCACGTCAGGTTTCCTCTTTTGCAGTTGGTTTTTGGGCGTCAGTTTAACATAGAGAATCAAACCAATGGGAGGAATATCAAACTCCACCTCAACTAAAAGCATTGACACTAGAGATGATAGAAATAAAATAAATCCCAAGGAATGGACACATGTCTACACAATCAAAAGCTTTTCCAACCGGGAAATACTCCTCTAACTTTAGAGCAGAAGCAGTTGCACTCCATCAAACACTGAAAGCCTTCACCGAACCAGGACTGCGAAGACCAAAGAAGATAGCCATATTCACAGATTGGAATCAATCCAGAGCAACAGAAATGAAAGCCTTCTGCACATCATCAGACATGAGCTTCTTCTTCTTCTTTTGTTCACATGTGTTTTGTGCGTGGTATCCCAATTATCTGTGCGCCTTTTGGCTGGATGCCTCTGTCTTCAGCACTCTGCTTACTTGGGCAGGACCATGGTGCTGCTCGAGTGGGACTGCCCGACCAGTCTTAGTTTCCAGCCCCTGATGGCTGAACTGAGACCCATCACCACTACACGGTGCTGGCCTCGATGGGGAGACATGAGCTAAGACAGATCAAAAAATCAACAGCTATTGCCCTTCAATGGATACCATCACACTGTGGAATAATGGGAAATGAGAAAGTGGATGCTCTGTCAAAGGCAGGAAGCGAAATGGAGCAACACAGACACCCAATGTCTTACGGAGAAGCAAAAACAATAATCCACAACACATACACAGCAAAGTGGAAGAAACAAATGGAAGGGGAATACGAACATGATGCAATACATCTCCTCCAAAGATATCAACAGACCACAATATTTTGCCTTAGAACAGGCCACTGCAGACTGTTGGGTCACATTTCCGATTAAGGATCTCATACACAGATGAATGACATGTGGATCCGGAACCCAGACTACAGGACAGCCCAACATACAAAGAGCAGAGACAGCAGACCTGGCCAGAAGATACAGACTTGAGGTAAAAGCTATGGGGCAGCCGCTCTGACCTGGAGAAGACAGTGGACTTCGTCTTGACGACAGGCCTGACGGTATAGCATGACCACAGATTCTGAACGCAGAAGAAGAAACCAATGAGATCTTGCTGATCTAGATAACAGTACCTAGATTCTATGATGGAGTGCAATTCTAAAAGTTGGATGGCCTTCTACTCCAGATGGGATGATCAGCATCAGATGAAAGCTCTGAAATCATGGGATGGGCAGGGCAATGTGTGTATTTTAGACTGGTGATATTGGTGTTTTTCTAACGTGACATTTGATGCTTCCTGTAATTTTCATTGGCCATTGACAATGACCAATGAAAATCACAGGAAAAATAAAATTGCATCATTTGAGAAGGATGCATCCACATGACTATATTGTTGGTAGAATAGATTAAGTACATTGAAGGACATCATGCTTTTCAGGAAAGAGAGAAGGAGAGGACATGGATTCTTACTGATAACCATGACCATCAACATTACAAGACCTGCTGGCTCACTGGGAATCGTTCAACTTAAATTAACACATTTGAATTTCCCCTTGATTTTTTGGGATCCCTTTGTGTATAATTCGACAGTCAATGAAATCACCAGAAAAGTCAAATGCGTTGCTTTAGAAAGAATCATCAGGTCACAGTGTAGATGACCACAGGTAACTCCTGAAAACCAAACATCTATAACAAAATAATCCTCCTGTTCCTAAATAAAACCAGTGTCAACACCTCCGGTCTTCCATCACTAAAAAGAAGCATTAACAAAAGTCAAAAACAAAATAATATATACCTCTCCCATCGCATCACTAAGGTTGGAAAGGTGTAGAAGATTTCACTAAAAACCACAAAATAGTCAAAGGTGACTAAACAATACCTTCCCACAAGTAATTGATACACCCCCGTCGAGGCCAACTCCTTGACGTGGAGATGTGGCATAGTCCAACCAACAGAGGCTGGAAACTAAGATTGGTCGGGCGAAACCAATATCGAGCAGGGTCACAATCCTGCCCAAGCAAGCACAGGCGCTGAAGTCAGAGATGCCAGGCCGAGAGGCGCACCAGCAACCATGGTATCATGCAAACCGAATAGTTGGCAGGTGGTATTTCTTACTGATGCTATGTCTGTCCTACAAGCCCCTGACAGCGATAAACTGCCAGACCTGAAGATAGCCATGCGAGGAGTGAGCATCCAAAGAAGGGTAGTACTACAGTGTATACCATCCCACTGTGGCATACCAGAAAATGAAGAGGCAGACAGACTGGCAAAGGATGGAGCAACATAGGAACAAAAAGACCAAGAAATCACTTACCACGAAAAGAAGACCCTCATCAAAGCCGTCAGGAAAGCCGACCACCCAAAAGACAATTACCACTATCTTGACAGAGCAGAGCAGGTTATTATCTTCCGCCTCAGAACAGGACACAACAGATTAAAAAGCCACTTAAATAGACTAAGATTGGTCCCATCACCACTGTGCCTTTGTGGGCAGGCAGCACAGACAGCTGAACATATCCCGCAAGACACTAAACCAGTTAAGGGAAGAACACTGGCCCACAGATATGGATATCCATAGAAAGATGTATGGGAGAACTGAGGAGATTTCAAATACAGCAGCATTTATTAAGAAAACAGGACTTGCTGTGTAGACATGTCAAACTCCGAATGAGAAGAAGAAAAATTGATACACAATTCTCTGGTCCTTGAAACCCAGTTATTACATCATGTATTGTACAAGGGACATAACATGTTAAAAATTGCAAGGAACATAGCAGGACTTTCCTTGATTGACGAATGTGATGTATAATTCTTCATTTTCTGTGGCTCTTTCTGTTAGTTGTCTAATTGTAAAGATAGCATGCGTACAGCTTTTGTTCAGACGGAAAACCATTTGGGTGTTGTTAAGTTATGGTTCAATGTATGATCACAATCGTTTTTCTCATATTTTGTTAAAAATTTTTTCCCTGTGTGACTTAGTAAGGATATCCCTCTATAAATGTATACATCACAATTCGGTTATTACACATATTCTATCAGTCCTGACCAATTTGTTGTAATGGGTTTCCACTGTATAATGTTGCATGGTAGTAGGTCTAGTATTCACAAGTGTTTGCCACCTGACATCCATATATTGGAAGGAGACTTGGGCAGTCTTAGTTTCCAGCCTGTGGAAGCCCAACTAGCCCGATCTTCATGACAAGGATGGCATTCAATAGAGATATCTACCAATAACTTATATCTCAATTGTTAACCAAGGCCATCGACATTATAAGGCCTGCTAGATCATTGGAAATCATTCCTTCTAAAATGACACATTTGAATTTCTCCTCGGTTTTCTTTTGTCACTTTGTGTCGACAGCCAATGAAATTCACCAGAAAAATCATATGCTTTGCTTTAGAAAGATGATCCCCAGATGAAACATCAGGTCTCTTTGTGGATGGTCACAGAGTATCTCCTGAAAGCCAAATATCTATAACAAAATAATACTCCTGTTTATAAATAACATCAGCAACAACACCACCCTCTTCCATCACTAAAAGGAAGCCCCAACAAAACAATACATACCTCTCCCTACCCATCACTAAGGTTGAAAAGGATGCATACCGGAAGAGTGGCTACACAGCTACCTTCTCCCCTTGGCAAAGACACCTCTGACATCAAGAATTATCGTATCATCAGCTTACAAAATGTCTACCAAGGTGCTGGAGAGGATAATCGCTAGAAGACTGGCATTCAATTTGGAAAATAGAAACCTACTTCCTGACACTCTAGGTGCATACAGACTGAGGAGAGACATGACCACAAATGCTGTAATCCTTGCCTATGACATCTACCAGGGATTTCAAGCAAAGGAGGAAACAGTAGTCACCACGGTCGACCTAGAAGATGCTTATAACAGAGTCGGCTTTCGCCAGCTAATACATCTGCTAAGTGAAATTAGCATCGATATGTGGACAATTCAATGGATATCAATGGTGTTAATGTCCAGTTAACCTGTTGCTCTGAGATTGGGATCCTGGACATTAGA
This sequence comes from Meghimatium bilineatum, assembly GCA_034231615.1. Classification (NCBI taxonomy): domain Eukaryota; kingdom Metazoa; phylum Mollusca; class Gastropoda; order Stylommatophora; family Philomycidae; genus Meghimatium; species Meghimatium bilineatum. Next base: position 51,625,584 of record CM067318.1, on the reverse strand, counting down.
ACTATAGCACTAGGATTACCACAGGGATCGCCACTATCACCTGTACTCTTTAACGTCTACACATACAAAATAGCGTAGCTTCAAGACGCTGGGCCCGGAAGGATACTAACATATGCGGACGACCTCTTGCTGTACAAGTACAGCAGAAACAAAAGAGACACATGACTGATGGCGTCCAGCGTAATTTAGAAAATTTGTTGCTCTGGTGCACTAAGTACAGGGCAGTCATCAATCTCACCAAGGCAAACACCATCTGGTTCTCACTGAACAACAATATAGTCACAGACACATTACCAGCAGTCTCCTGCATGGGCATCAACATTAACAGAGAGCAGACTATGAAATATCTAGACATCACTTTTGATAGAAGTCTATCATTCATGAAACATGTGGACAATATCATTCAGAAAGCTGGGAAGGGTGTCAGTGCAGTAAAAATCATGCATCTGCAGAGATGCCGCAGTGAACCCTTTTTCAGATGATGCAGGCAGTGGTATTGTCTGTGTTGGACTATGGTTTAGCTTTACTGACACTGTCGCAAACACAGGTGGATAGATTGGAGAGTTCAAAACGAGGCCAAGAAAGTTGTCCTAGTATGCACAAGAGATACACCTATCATGACCATGATGTTTCTCCTAGACCTACCGAGCATCAAATCAAGACATAAAATTGCCCAGGTTAAAGAATACTTCAAGGTTGCCAACAATGATCATCACCTCTTATACCAATCTCTAGACAACACACAAGGAAGGCATATCTAGAGAGGAAGGTCCTGGATGGCAGAAGCAGAAGATACCCTACTCAGCGTTTGTGAGCTGGAGGAAGTAGGAATCTTCAGGTGACCAGTTGCAGAAAATCCCACACCACAAACATCACATTTGTAAGGTTTCTCTCCTGTATGTGTTCTTTTGTGACTCTTCAGGTGACCAGCTGCAGAAAATCCCACACCACAAACATCACATTTGTAAAGTTTCTCTCCTGTATGTGTTCTTTTGTGACTCTTCAGGTGACCAGCTGCAGAAAATCCCACACCACAAACATCACATTTGTAAGGTTTCTCTACTATGTGTTCTTTTGTGCTTATTCAGGGTACTACTTGAAGAGAACGTCAAATCACATTTGTAAGGTTTCTCTCCTGTATGTGTTCTTTTGTGCTTATTCAGGGTACTACTTGAAGAGAACGTCAAATCACAAAGATCACATTTGTAAGATTTCTCTCCTGTATGTGTTGTTTTGTGGGTCTTCAGGTCACTAGATCGAGAAAATCCTACACCACAAACATCACATTTGTAAGGTTTCTCTCCTGTATGTGTTCTTTTGTGGGTCTTCAGGTGATGAGATCGAGAAAATCCTACACCACAAACATCACATTTGTAAGGTTTCTCTCCTGTATGTGTTCTTTTGTGATGTTTATATCTGGTTATATCAAGATAGATGGAGAGCTTTTGAAAGAAGACAAACAACCCACATACCTCAGAGTTACTTTTGATGATAAGCTGACATGGAAGCAGCATATAAACAAAGCAACAACAAAAGCCAGGAGGAAGTTAGCTATCCTGAGAAAACTAAGTGGAACCACATGGGGAGCCAGTGGAAATATACTCAGTAAAGTTTACCAGCAAGGCATAAGACCACACCTGGAATATGGTTCATCTGCATGGTGTCCTGCATCTAACACCACTTTACAAGATCTAGATAAAGTACAAAACCAGGCACTTAGAATAATGTTCGGAGCAATGAAATCAACACCCATAGCAGAGATGCAGAAAATGGGAAGAATGCAAACACTTGGCGAACGCAGAGACACAAAAGTATTAATTCAAGCAGAAAAGTTTCAGTGTATGCCAAGTCATCCAATGAAGGAAAGATTCCAAAATCTAGCAATGGGATGACTGAAAAGAAGCAGCTTTATCCATCAAGCTAAACGACTCCGCAGACAACTTACAGACCTACCTGAAGTTGACAGCCCCTTAAGGCCTGTACCAGAACAAACCCCGTGGAGTGAAAGACATGGGAATGCCAATATACATTCAGACCCATGTGAAAGGAATACTAAGCGTGGACTAACAGAACAGTGTGCAGCAAAGGACAGTCACCCTCAGTTTCCTGGATGAGGAATATCCACAAGATATATGGGTCAGAGTATACACAGATGGGTCAGCACAGAATGCAGTGAGGAATGGAGGTGCAGGTGTATATATAGAATATCCACACAAGCCTAGAGATACAATCAGAACACAGACAGGAAAATTCTGCAATAATTATGATGCAGAAATCCAGGCAATTAGTGTGGCAGCTAAAAAAATGCTGAACTCCAACTCTGACCTACAGCCTGTGGTATTCCTGACAGATGCAAGGTGAGTGCTTCAAGCTCTCCAGTCTGAAAAACTAACAGACTTGAAAAAACTACTTAGCGAATTGTCTTACCAGTATAGGATAACCATGCAGTGGATACCCTCTCACTGTGGAATACCAGGAAATGAAAAAGCAGACCAACTGGCTAAGGAAGGTGCTGCCGAAGACCAACCAGATATACCAATCATCTACCATCAGAAAAAACAGATGATCAAGTCAATAAGAAAGCCACAAACACCAACACAAGATGACTATCATATTATGAACAGACCAGAACAAGTTATAATTCTACGTCTCAGAACAGGACACAACCAAGTCCGCAGTCACATGTATACAAAGTTCAAGATTGGCAACACTGCCATGTGGACAGGAAGCACAGAGTGCCAAACATATACTTCAAGAGTGCTCTGAGCATGAAACGCTGAGGCAGACATATTGGCCAGAGGAAACAACACTGGAATCAAAGCTCTATGGGACACTGAATGAACTACAAAAGACAGTGAGTTTGATTAAGGAGACAGAATTACAGATATAGACATGTTTCAAGTGAATGAAAGAAGAAGATCACATATGTAAGGTTTCTCTTCTGTATGTGTTCTTTTGTGCTTCCTCAGGTTACAAGTTTGAGAAAATCCCAAACCACAAAGATCACATTTGTATGGTTTTTCTCCTGTATGTGTTCTTTTGTGTTGTTTCAGGGCACCAGCTGCAGAAAATGAAACACCACAAACATCACATTTATAAGGTTTCTCTCCTGTATGTGTTCTTTTGTGGGTCTTTAGGTTACCAGTTTGAGAAAATCCCAAACCACAAACATCACATTTGTAAGATTTCTCTCCTGTATGTGTTCTTTTGTGGGTCTTCAGGTGACTAGATCGAGAAAATCCTACACCACAAACATCACATTTGTAAGGTTTCTCTCCTGTATGTGTTCTTTTGTGGGTCTTCAGGTGACTAGATCGAGAAAATCCTACACCACAAACATCACATTTGTAAGGTTTCTCTCCTGTATGTGTTCTTTTGTGATAATTTAGGCTGGAAGTTTGAGAAAATCCTACACCACAAACATCACATTTGTAAGGTTTCTCTCCTGTATGTGTTCTTTTGTGACTCTTCAGGTGACCAGTATCAGAAAAAACCACACCACACACATCACATTTGTAAGGTTTCTCTCCTGTATGTGTTCTTTTGTGTTGTTTCAGGGCACCAGCTGCAGAAAATGAAACACCACAAACATCACATTTATAAGGTTTATCTCCTGTATGTGTTCTTTTGTGTTGCTTCAGGGCACAAGCTGCAGAAAATGAAACACCACAAACATCACATTTATAAGGTTTCTCTCCTGTATGTGTTCTTTTGTGATGTTTCAGGGCACCAGCTGCAGAAAATGAAACACCACAAACATCACATTTATAAGGTTTCTCTCCTGTATGTGTTCTTTTGTGATGTTTCAGGGCACCAGCTGCAGAAAATGAAACACCACAAACATCACATTTATAAGGTTTCTCTCCTGTATGTGTTCTTTTGTGGGTCTTTAGGTCACTAGATCGAGAAAATCCTACACCACAAACATCACATTTGTAAGGTTTCTCTCCTGTATGTGTTCTTTTGTGGGTCTTCAGGTGATGAGATCGAGAAAATCCTACACCACAAACATCACATTTATAAGGTTTCTCTCCTGTATGTGTTCTTTTGTGATAATTTAGGCTGGAAGTTTGAGAAAATCCTACACCACAAACATCACATTTGTAAGGTTTCTCTCCTGTATGTGTTCTTTTGTGTAACTTCAGGTTATAGGAATCAGTAAATTCTACACCACAGACAACACATTTGTGAGGCTTCTTTCTCATATTTCTGTTACTGACTATCTTAATGTTACCATTTTGAACAAATCCTTCCTGACAAACATTACCTTTATGTTTAGTCAAACCTACCCCAGAAACATCACATTTATCTAGATTCTCATAACTTACACCACACACTCTATGCCTATTACCTTTCTTAAAAACACACAATTCACTTTCTGACAGTCTGCTACATTCTCCATTATTAACATTCAGACTGTCCTCATTCTGGACAGTCTTACCAATGACATCTTCAACCATGACTTGTTCTCTAATTGACTTTCTTAAGTCATTGAGTTTATGCTTTCTTGATGTCAAACACAGATCTTCATTTTTGTTTTGTGATTTCATTGCTGTGTTTCCTTTGTGTTCATGAATCATCTCACAATCTCCTGTCTCATCTGATGTATTCTTCAAAATGTTTCTAATATGTTCTGGAAGATTCTCTGTGAAAACACCAGCCTTTACAAGTTGTGAATGTTGAACACTGTATACACTTTCTACTTGTATTTTCTGAACACCAGTCTGAGAGTTGATGAATTGCTCCGATGTGTCAACACTGATCTCTGAAATATCCAAACAATGATCAGTGACAAGTCTTGCAATGTAAATCATAATAAATATAACAACACAAAGCATTTATATTGAAATAATATACAACATAAAGACAATAACAGTCAATGTTAGATAAAACACACTGTGTGTACTGGCTGTGTGAGTGGAGTGTTGTACAGAAAGAAACTTGTAGAAATATTTCAAACCATCAACACATATTAGGAATCTAGACAAGACAGTGATATGAAATACTCCCATTACATGTTGTCTAGAGCTTCTTCCATCATGTCTGCCGTACAAATACACTTTATATGGAAGTCCAGGTGTGAGGGAGAAGTACATCGAAGCTGTCATACTTCTTTGGAGTAGTTCTCATGTCCTTGATCCCCACAATATTACTTTCCTATAACACAGGTTTTTGGAAGTTTCACTTGCACATGACAGACTATCACTAAAACTAAGGGTTTATGAGGTGTAATCAAGAAAACATACAAATTACAATACACATTTTCTACGTTTCGAACAGTTAGATCTTTCTCAAGAATATATAAAACAAACAGTGAAAAACAATGAACACAGTAAAAACAATGTTACCACCACAGAGGCACTAGATACAATATTGCCAAGTAAGCAATACAAAGTTCAAGGTGACAATTTGTTAATAGTGTATCTAGTGCCTCTGTGGTGGTAACATTGTTTTTACTGTATTCATTGTTTTTTCACTGTTTGTTTTATGTATTCTTGAGAAAGACCTAACAGTTCAAAACATTGAAAATATCTTGTCTTGTAATTTGTATGTTTTCTTGTTTACACCTCATAATGCCCTAGTCTTAGCGATAGTCTGTTGTGTTCAAGTGAAACTTCCAAAAACCTGTGTTCTATGTAAGTAATATTGTTGTTACGTTTCACTGCAATACTACCTTATATTGATTGATCTCCACATGGTACTCAGTTCTCACATATGGCTCCCAGTAGTTGCCATCAAGTAGAAACACTCCAGTAATTACTGATGGGAAGGTGATACCAGGTGAAGGTAACCGAAACAGTCTGGTCCTGAGGTAAATATAAAGAATGTTTGCCTAAGCATGCAAAGTCTGGGTGCGTTGGACAGTGCAGATGAAACATCCTGTAAACTTCATCAGGTTGGAAGGTACTTGCCAGCAGAGTGTTGTAGAACACAAAAGATTTATGAGATACATAGAAAACTCTGGTCATTAACTGTATCATGGTACATCTCTTGTCGTCTTGATTTATCTTGTCACTGTTACACAGTTGCATCAGGAAGAGTGTGATCAACGAATGATGCAACTCTTCCACACTTTAAACAAAAGTTTAACTCTAGTCATAATTCAACTATCATCATTCATGATTATGTTGTGACACAGCTAGGTATAGAGTACAGTAAACACTAGAGCTGAAGGAATGATACAAGAGCTTATAGGAACATTAGATAGAGATCTAGTGCCTATCCAACAGCAATGCCAAGTGTGAGAATGAAACAGAAGTGGAGACAATGGTTCTCATTTGACTGATGACACAACAACAAACACACACAGTGATTCTATCATACTTTCAGAGAATGCTATAGAAAATTATGATAAGAAATGAACAGAAGGCAGTAGCTGGAATACGAACCAGGTCCATTCTGCTAGTGCCTATTGACCTCACAACTTAAGTCAAAAACATTTTACAAATTCTGCGACACACATCTTGTGTGCTTGAATTAGGAAAGCATGTTGACTCAAGTTGCAAAATAACAGGAGAGAGCTGCACTGGCTTGGTTCAAATCCTGCCTACTGCTTTAAGATTTTTTTCTGCAATTCCTGGATGTTTCCTATTTATATTATTTATTTGCCCATGCTAAGAAAGTAGTGGTTTGTTCTCAGCAACATCCAAGGTGTTACAAAGATCTACTGTCCAGGTCATGCAGGAGTGATACGATGAGTGATACGAGACAGAGCCATGTTAATTAAGTCGATTATTAAACTATAAAATGAAGAGGAAGCTGATAGAGACAATGTTCATAGATTGGTTTACAATTAGAGAGTTAGAGGGAAGAAATTGCTTCCTCTCTGGAAAAGATCAGAAGATGGATTACCAACAACTGACTAGTACACTTGTAGACATGAGGAGGGAGAGCAGTCGAAACTAGACAGCCGGCAGCCCTGAACTAAGAAGGGAACAAATTGGTAGTCAGATACTATCAGACAAAGCCTGCCCTCCAGGTTTAGGTAACCCAGTCTTATGAATAAGCAGTCCTGGGAAGAATGTAGACAATTCGGACCATGGATGTTAATGACTCGGCCGGTTATAGACAAGCAGACAAAGGCATTGTTCATCTCTGCCATTAACGAAAGATTTCAGTGGTCAGGACATTTCAGAAGCCAGCACAAAGAAACTGTAGACTTCATGTCTAGGGAAGTGTAATTCCCATTGGCACTTGACAGATGAGAATTCCATTGAAGTAAATTGCTGGCTTTTTTCTTTCCAAAAATAGTACATTTTCTTCCCTCTCCTCTAATCACTTTTATTTCTGTCATTCTTTGTATGTGTACGTTTTTAGTCTCACTGTCAACATCTTCATGTTGCAATGACTTTATGACTGTCAACATCTTCATGTTGCAATGACTGTATGACTGTCAACATCTTCATGTTGCAATGACTTTATGACTGCTTGATTAAAGCCACTTTATCTCTTTTCAGTAAACTACCATTTATTGCAGCATTATCTGTCAATGAGCAAGCTCTTTCATTTCCTCGGATCTCTGCCGAAGACGGATGTGCCGGGCCATTGGCGCAAATAAAACGGTGATACAATGCATTTCCATTATCTGGACTGCATCCTGCTGGAGATCTAGATTCGATTTCCTCTGATCGAGAAGATTTCCTCTGATCCAGCTTGACCCAGGCAGTATACTCATATAATGCTCTGTACAATTAAGTTGCTCAATAATGTAAATAATACTCACGTAGAAGACAGGTAATGGAGTTCTAGTAGAACTCCATTACCTGTCTTCCACGTGAGTATTATTTTCAATTATGTTCTTCTTCTTCTGCGTTCGTTCTCAAACTCCTGCAGATTAGCAGGATGTAGTCCGGAGGACGGAATGCGTTGTCATGGTTTACAGCATTGCTGCGATATCTGTGCCATTCGGCCTGACACATCCAACTTCAGCATGGCTTTGGGTCACTGACCCTATATGGGATGGGACAGCCACTCCATCCCATAACCTCCTTAGTCGCCTTTTACGACATGCGTGGAAGGTAAACAGTGTTGCTATTCTGTGCTCCCCTTTCGGGCCCCAGCAACACACGGGCGCAATTATGTTCTACTAGCAGTACTACCTTCTATTAATTATCAATAACGTAACTCATTTCTTTCTCAACATTTTCTATTCTATCTTGTGCAGATTGTTTTGTGAGCCGGTGAGTATTACAGAGTGTGTTGATGTATCAGTTATCAACCAACTCAGTACTGCTGTAACTTTCTCTCCATCTTCATGTGGTAGTAGAGTATATAGATGTATTTCAGCTTGGAGCAGCTTTTATAGGCAACAAAACCCTAATCGCATTTATTTGTATTTCTGTTGACTGAGTCATCTGTGAATATAATTATGTCTTGTGGTTTTGAGTGTAGCTGGGCGATCTCTTGTACTTAACTATACTACTCTCCAGTTACAAACCCTGTAACTGGAGGACTATATAGTCTATGATTTATTAAATATATAACAAGCATTATCAAGATGTTTTCATTTGGTACACGTATGAACACCTGTGCGCTGTCGAGTGGGAAATTCCGAAGAGCTCAACGCCAACTCGTAGTGCAATATATTCACCAATCTCTCTCAGACATAAAAACAACATTCGAGCTACAGGCCTCACAGTTTGTGGAGTCTCAATATGAGTGGTTGGAAACCTGTTGCAAGTGTCAGAGTTGTGCCCTGGTGTCAAAATCCATCATGGCAGCAGCATTTTTTATTCATAAAGTCAGAAAATCTACAGTTTCTGGATTTAAGTAGAGACAAGTGATCCAGTTTTCTAGACTTAGCTATACTAGGGAATTCTTTAGATGATATAACGATAAAGTAAAAATTTCTGATGAACAGACCAGACTGTTCAAGGTTTTTTTTTTGGATCTGTTTTAATAGTGCAGACTGAAGGAATGAGCATACAGCGCTGAATGAGATATTCTCCTTTAACTGGAAATAGATCGTACCTATTACCAAAGTCAAGATGTTTGGTATCTCTCAATTAGTCGAAGCAGAGATTTGCAGGTGTCCTGCAGCACAGGGGAACCAACAAAGACCATTTACTGTCACACTGGTGCTGAGTTTAGATGGAGCTACAACCTATTACTGCAACACTGGTGTTCTTGTACGCAGGATTTCGCTCATAAAAGATTCCGGGTTGAAAACCATCGCAGAGAGATTTAACACAGTTCGTGAAAGAAAGGCACACATGTCAAGAAATTTCATCTGTCTAGACTAGAACAGTCTAGCATACAGAGATTGAAAGATAGAAATTATTACGGTACCTCAATCAGATGTCAGTACCAGATTCACCCAACTTCAACTATAACACAACAACACCTACCCTGTTGTCGGTACAACAAGAACAAGAAAAAGTTTACATGGAATTGCTTTGATTCACTTGAAATTGTCACCCATTCGAGATGTCATTGACTCAGTAATTTCGTGTTTGTAGAGTTTAGTAGCAAGTCAGGAAGAGATAAGATGCTTGAAAAATGCTGAGTTTATTCGATATCAAAAAGGAGTTGAAGTTGACAAGGTAAGAAAGAAGAAACCATGGACTACATTGCAAAGTTTACATAAAATCAAGAAACGTAGAGGCACTGAGACAAACACTCTAAAAAAGAGGACACCGTTAGCGGACAGAACCAAAAGAAATCAAAGTAGGATGCACACCCTGAAAGCTAAACACAGAAGCAGGATAGAGCCTAAAGGGGCTAATGTAGGTACTGACACAGAGTATCAAGACATGGTAAAGGGGACGGTCTCAAGAGCAAATAAAGATAGACAATATGAAAAGATAGACAACTCCTGAAAGACAATAGACATTTTCTCAAACAAATGGATGTAAAGCGTGCCGAAATAGCACACTTGAGAGATCGCCTAACGGAAAAGAATGATAAGTTCAAGTGTTTGAGGGAGGAAATTCGGAAGAAAAGATCCACTGTCAGAGAGACACGAAGGTTCCCTACTGCACTTTCAGGGGCTGAAACCCCAGTTCAGGAAAGGAACGTAATCTTGGTAAGCGAAGAGACTATAAAGAGGCATGGGCTGATGACTGTGAGTGAGGCCCATAGCCAGGACATAAGGTCCCTTACCAAACTTAGCAAGCCAAATGGAGAGAGAGTGGAGTTCAAAATATTCACGAAGAATTCATGAGGCAGGTGTGCCTAGATGCAATAGAAACTGCATTATCATAAATTTTATATAGCTATGTTGCTATTTTTATGGTTGCATGTGATATCACCCGACCCTTGTAAATAGATAATTTGTAATCATGTAGTAGAGTATCACATGGTCACAGACTCCATGGGAGAGAGAGTGAAAGGACCCTTGTCAACTATGGACAAATGACCTCTGAAAAATTTATGCCAGTCCTTTCTCTCAGTTACAGACTTAAATTCGCTAAGATAAAGGCAGGCACAAAATTTTTTTGTGGGGTTGGTGCGAGTATGGTACTACATAAGGGCTGAGATGGACTTTGTACGTTGGCACGATATAACGACACAGACAAGCCGCTTGAAGATACAGTTTTTACATTTTGACTGCAAAAATGTAGAATAAATACGATAAGAAGGAGAATACAGGAGCTGTTCAGAAAAGGGTGAGACACGTGTCTGAGAAGGACCCTAAACAGATGGCCATAACAAAACATCTCAAACAAATAGCTAGAGGGCAGGTTTCTAAGACTCTAGCGCTAAACGGAGGACTATAATATAAGCATAGAAGATATAAAAGGGCTGTTAGGACAGGGTAGACTGATGTCTAGAATCCACACACAGTCCGCCTGAAATTGTTGTTACACGGGAACAACCAGATAATAGGAATCAGCAAAAGACAAACTACATAATGTAAGAACGTAACCTCTCACCAGAGAGAACAATTTAACATTCTGTGCGTTGCGAAAAACTGTGATAGGAAGTTTTGACATGTATACTGTGATTGACATGCCACAGATCACCTACAGCAAGATGCCACCGTGAGGGGCGTGGCTAGGAATATAAGTGAGGAATGAGACAAGAGTATCATAAGTGGACAAGAAGATTAGGGCAGGAATTTACTACCTGTCCACAGGGACAGAAAAAAGGGGTGTTTGTTCGGTTTTGGGCAGTAAGTCGGAGATTGGTGAGAGAGAACGGTCAGACAGAGAGAGTGAGCGTCCACCACAGGGCACAGTTGAAAATCTAGAGTTCAAGAGAAGGTTTGAAGTCTCTGTGATTTCATGTGTTTAAAATGAATATTTGCTAGATCAGGCAGATATGATCTGGATCACTGGTAACTATTTCTTTGTCATTGTAAACAAACTTTATTGGCTATAGCTTGAGAAGAGGGGCCACAAATATACCCTGAAACTTGGTTTCATGCTTTGAATGAAATTATACGTATATCACGAGAGAAATATTTGGTTGTATTAGTTCACAGGTCAATGAGGCTTCTCAATGTCACACACATTGTGACTCACAGTTGTTTCCCAGTCAGTCGGTGACGCATCTTTACATTAATGTCACACTTGGTCACACCTAAGGCTAATGGGAATTGAACCTGTTTATAAGTGGATTCAATAATTTGAATTCCTAGAGATAGTTCATCTCTAGCAGACAAAGCAAAACAGTATATGAAATTATCAAACACAAAACACAGAAGACATCACAAAATTATCGGATCACACATCAAAAATGAATAATATTTACCTTCTTTTATATATCCATCAACTCTACATAGACCAGGCAGTATAACTTTGTGACATCCTGACACTTCATTGAAATTTTCAAACTGACTGACCTGAATGTTGGCATCTTCATTGCTGACTGTCTCTTCAGAGATCTGAAATTATGGCAAGAATATATGCTAGTTTTCTTCTGAATAAACAACATTAGATAAGACAGTGATGAGAAGAGATGATGAGTTAACTAGGCCAGTCAGGTTTACACTCAAAATAATGAAGAGGATGCTGAAAGAAATAATGTATATGTTCAAAGAAAACTAGAAATAGAAGTAATTTGTGTAAGTGCATGCTCTCTGTACAGATTTGAAGAACTCACAACTGACTGGTACAATGATTGTATATAGGCCTTCTTCTTAGATGACTGGTGTGCTGAGCACTTATCGAATGTCCCCAGTGCCATGATGCTGGTTCCTAATCAAGATTCAAGAGAAAATAAAAATCGGATGTGCTAGGCCTACAAGGCGCATAACGGTGGCACAACGTAATCACGCTCCCGGCAGAAATCGCACCGCACGGATATCTGTGCTGGTTACAATGGAGCGAATGCAAAACAAAACAAACAGGAGAAAATAACGTTAAACAATTGGTACTTTACAGGGAGCAGGGTCTACATTTTTAATGAAAAAACCATAACAGATCCTAACCAAACACAATTTTAATAAAGATGCATAATGACCTTGCATGACACAGGGGTGCGGGAGGGGGGAGGCTCTCAATATATTTTGTGCAGAATGATTCTTCTTCTTCTGCGATCAGTTTCCTATGCTCATGTCTATACAGGAAGGTGGGCCGCCTCCATGAATTCAGTCATCAGCAGGAGGTCCTCATGGTTGCCCCACAGCTTCACCCTCAGATCTGTCTCTTGGGGCCATATTTTGGTTCTCACGTCATCAAAGAGTGAGCATGTCTGCAGAATATGTTCTGGAGTCTGGGGACCCTTTTGACATAGGCCTTGGTCAGTTTGGATAGCCTTCATTTTGTGGAGATGTGCTTGTAGTCTGCAGTGTCCTGTGCTGAGCCTACAAATTTTGGTTTGCTGTCATCTGTTTAGCTTTAGAATGAGGTTCTGTGGAAAGTTGCTGCCTGTTCTCTGACTCCATGTATGTTTGTATTTTCTTTTGATGAGTTTTTGCTTCAGTCAGTGATATTCTGTGCCGGAATTGTTCCTTTATGGAATTTTTTTTGGTTAAACATACAGGAACTAGTTTTCATATCCAATCCGTTTATTGAGATCTAAAACACAGTGAATGAGATTACAGTGAACCAGGACTAACAAAAAATCTGACTGCACCTTCTAGTGACAGAAGTAAAGTTTTTCTTTTTCACAGCATTGAGGATAGTGCAAGACATGGCAATTCTTCTTCTTCTTCTTTCGTTCACTTGAAACATGTCTATATCTGTAATTCTGTCTCCTTAATAAAACTCACTGTCTTTTGTAGTTCATACAGTGTCCCATAGAGTTTTGATTCCAGTGTTGTTTCCTCTGGCCAATATGTCGGCCTCAGCGTTTCATGCTCAGAACACTCTTGAAGTATATGTTTGGCACTCTGTGCTGCCTGTCCACATGTACACATTGCCGTGTTGCCAATCTTGAACTTTGTATACATGTGACTGCGGACTCGGTTGTGTCCTGTTCTGAGACGTAGAATTATAACTTGTTCTGGTCTGTTCATAATATGATAGTCATCTTGTGTTGGTGTTTGTGGCTTTCTTATTGACTTATCATCTGTTTTTTCTGATGGTAGGTGATTGGTATATCTGGTTGGTCTTCGGCAGCACCTTCCTTAGCCAGTTGGTCTGCTTTTTCATTTCCTAGTATTCCACAGTGAGAGGGTATCCACTGCATGGTTACCCTATACTGGTAAGACAATTCGCTAAGTAGTTTTTTCAAGTCTGTAAGTTTTCCAGACTGGAGAGCTTGAAGCACTCACCTTGCATCTGTCAGGAATACCACAGGCTGTAGGTCAGAGTTTGAGTTCAGCAGTTTTTTTTAGCTGCCAAACTAATTGCCTGGATTTCTGCATCATAATTATTGCAGAATTTTCCTGTCTGTGTTCTGATTGTATCTCTAGGCTTGTGTGGATATTCTATATATACACCTGCACCTCCATTCCTCACGGCATTCTGTGCTGACCCATCTGTGTATACTCTGACCCATATATCTTGTGGATATTCCTCATCCAGGAAACTGAGGGTGACTGTCCTTCGCTGCACATTGTTCTGTTCGTCCTCGCTTAGTATTCCTTTCACATGAGTCTGAATGTATATTTGCATTCCATGTCTTTCACTCCACGGGGTTTGTTCTGGTACAGACCTTAAGGGGCTGTCAACTTCAGGTAGGTCTGTAAGTTGTCTGCGGAGTCGTTTAGCTTGATGGATAAAACTGCTTCTTTTCAGTCGTCCCATTGCTAGATTTTGGAATCTTTCCTTCATTGGATGACTTGGCATACACTGAAACTTTTCTGCCTGAATTAGTACTTTTGTGTCTCTGCGTTCGCCAAGTGTTTGCATTCTTCCCATTTTCTGCATCTCTGCTATGGGTGTTGATTTCATTGCTCCTAACATTATTCTAAGTGCCTGGTTTTGCACTTTATCTAGATCTTGTAATGTGGTGTTTGATGCAGGACACCACGCAGCTGAACCATATTCCAGGTGTGGTCTTATGCCTTGCTGGTAAACTTTACTGAGTATATTCCCACTGGCTCCCCATGTGGTTCCACTTAGTTTTCTCAGGATAGCTAACTTCCTCCTGGCTTTTGTTGTTGCTTTGTTTATGTGCTGCTTCCATGTCAGTTTATCATCAAAAGTAACTCTGAGGTATGTGGGTTATTTGTCTTCTTTCAAGAGCTCTCCATCTATTTTGATATGACCGGCTTTTTGTTTTGGTGAGAGGGTAAAAAGTGTAGTGCTGCACTTATCTGTGTTAATGCTGACGCACCATCTATTAGCCCATAAGGTTAGGGCATTGATAGCTCTTTGTATTTGTTTAGTGGCCACTGTTGCATGTTCTACAGGGCACCAGATCACCAAGTCGTCAGCATACATTGCCACTTTGATCCCATGTGGTAGTTCAGCAACTAGGTCATTGATGTAAACCAAGAAAAGTGTGGGTGACAGGACTCCTCCCTGGGGGACTCCATGACGCAGTAGAACTTTCTTGCTCTTGCGACCATCAAATTGTACCCTGGCTCTTCTATTATGTAGGTATGCTTTTACCCATTTGTACATTCTTGAGCTAACCCTGCAATTTCGCAATTTCTTTAGGAGTTTTATTCACAATTTTTCACAGCACTGAGGATAGTGCAAGACATGGCAATGAATTGTTACAGGAGGGCCAAATCATTTTCTTGATGCTGATTTCAATATCTTCTTCTTCTTCAGCGTTCATTCTCAAATTCCCACTGGATTTCTCTTGTAACAGGACAATGGTCCTACAAGATTTCCAGTTGGATGTTATCCAGAGAATGGAAATGCGTTGTGTTACCATTTTATTTGCGCCAATGGCCCAACTCATCCGTCTTCGGCAGGATTTCAATATCAATAGTAAAGCAATATTTTTATAAATAATGGCCATTTTGATGGCATGGAGTCATTTAGGATGTGTGGTCAAATAAGACCTACTAAGACCTGCTCTGGGGTGCAAAGGGAACGCATTGCTCTAGGCGGACCCAGGGTTAGCAGATAAACAAGATCCCAAATGTACCTCCAGGCTTAGGCAAGAAAGGGACAGCGATGGTAGTCCTGGTCCAACTCTTCTGTCAGGTTTTCCTACACCGGAAATACACTTGAAGAGAGAAAGGGTTCAGTACCTGATGGGCTCAGGCGCTATTGGGACAAGGACGATCAGCTCGAGAACGCCTTGCTATCAAATGCGTGGTGTGAGACTCGAACTTGGACAAGGGGTATACAATGTCGGTGAATGACACCTCGGCTAAGAGGGCGAAAGAGCCAGGGCCCAACTCCTCTGTTGAGTTCTTCCCCTTAAGGAACCAGGCTCACGGATGAGAAATGGTTCAGTACCCAATGGGCACAGGCACAGCACGTCCAATTACACGAGGCAAGTTCAAAGACAGTGGAACACCTCGCGCGAGTCAGACGAGAGCAAAATCGTCTGGGCGAAGAGTCGCCACTACGCGTGCCTGGAGACAGATATAGAGGCTGTCTCAGGCTAAGGGTAGCCCACCCGAATTGTCAAAGCATGCCGAAATCGGATGTGCTAGGCCTACAAGGCGCATACTGGTGGCACAACGTAATCACGCTCCCGGCAGAATTCGCACGGACACCCGTGATGGTTACAATGGAGCGAGCGCAAAACAAACAGACCTGCTCTAAATTTTAAAATACTAGATGATGCTACAAAAAGAATTGAACTATATAAAAAAAATGACACAAGCATTTCTAACAATACCAAAAAGAGACTAAAACATCTCAAAGGATTGGGACACTTTCAAACATGCAATATTGAGTAACTTACTTACCAAATATATACACGGCAAAAGGAAACAACACAAAATACTAAATAAAAAAGCACGGTGGAGTGATGAAATAATGAAGGTTATTCAAATGAAGAAACTATTTAAAAACATGGCCAAAATCTACACAAGAACACTACTCACAATATAAACAAGCAAGGATTAACGATAAATGCAGAATAAAATAAGCACAATCTAACCCCTGGAATGAATATGGAGAACATCTTTTGAAGACAATTTGCAAGACAAGATCTCAAGGATCTTTCAAAAGTATCAAATCAATGAGAGTAAGAGATGAAGGCTACAACCCCTACTATACTCATAAATGATCAAAAACATAATCCTATACTGAATAGCATAGAAAGGAAAGAAAGATGGTAAGAATATTTTCACGAGTTATACAATCCCAACATAACAACAGAGTATAGTTACATTCCATCAAAACAAGACATCGCAGAACCTGACATACTAAACCAAGAAATAGAAGCAGTATTAAAATCTAGTCCCAATAACAATTACAGGGAGAAGATGGTATAACTAACGAAGCAACAAGAGCATGCAAGGAAATGGGTGAAATAGCTAGCAAGACTATTCAAAATAGCATGGGAAGAAAGAATAGCATGCCAGAAGACTGACAAAACTCAATAATAGTACCAATATTGAAGAACAAAGAGAAAAAAAGAGAATGCAAACTATACCGAAGTATCTCCCTACTAAGTCACACAGGAAAAATAAATGCCAAAATATTAGAAATACATCTAAAATATATCACAGACCAACAATTCAGACCCTCCCAGTTTGGATTCAGGAGAGAAGTAAGTTGTACAGATGCTCTTTTTTTCCTTGAGACAACTAAGTGAAAAAGCAGGAGAATAGGATCAAGAATTAAACACAATATTCATAGACCAGGAAAAATCATTCCATAAAATCAATAGAAATGCTTTATGGGAAACTTTAGAAAACTGAAATCAAAGGTCAGTCGTTAGCAAATATAAAAACCCTTTACCAGAACTACTAAAATTCAGTAAGAACTACTGATAGTCCTTAGTGATAATCCATCTTGTTCAAGTAGTCCTTAGCAATAGTTTATCTTGTTCAAGTGAAACTTTCAAAAACTTTTGTTCTGCATAAGTAAGAACTACCGATGGAATGACTACATCTTTTGAAACAAAATTAAGGGTAGACAAGAATATGTGCTTTCACCTATATTTGTTAACATATACATGAACAGAATAACAAAAGAATCAGAAAACAAGAAAGTAAACAGTAATAAGAGAAGAATCTGAAGAGGAATTAAATAACACAATCAACGAATTGCTATTTGCTGATGATCAATGTCTTATCTACGAAGAGCAACAGCAGTTACAAAATCATATTAATGCACTCACGACAACATGCACCAAGTATGTGATGAAAATAAATATGCAGAGAACAGAGGTAATGAAAATCAGAGAAGAGACAGATGATAAACAGTATTTTTATGCCAACACAGCTATTAATGTCACACATGGATGTTGACAACAGCCCAACAAAGAAAACTTACAACATGTGAGATAAAATGCAGGAGAAATGCCACAAGAGTGACCAAACTACTGACAAGAACATATAACATAAAAAGATATGAATACAAGGTCAAAGGGACACCTAGAAAAAGATGAATAGATAACATCTAGACAACCCTAGGAAAAGAATTACTTTTCCTTCCCTCACCTCTAGATACTCCCATTTCTAACATTCTCAGTATGTGTATGTTCCCAGCCTTGTTGACATCATCGTCATCTTGAAATAAATTTAATACTGCCTTGATCAAGTCTACTTTGTCTCTTCTCAGAATTGTGCCATCTACCGCTACATTGCCTGTCTATAAGTCGGCTCTCTCCTTTCCTCCGACCCCAGCATGACCAGGGCAGTATATCCATGTAATGCTTAGGACAATTGAGTTGTTCAATAAGTCCCACCATTATTTTCTCAGCATGTACTTTTCTAATTTGCGCAGCATGCTTTGAAAGTATGTGAGTAATACTGAATGTGTTCATACATCAGTCATCAACCAATTAAGTGCTGCTGTAATTACCTATATATCCATCCCCATGCTCGATGTGACACTGGGATATGCTGAAGATTTCTCAATCAACTTCACGCCATTTCTGTAGGCAACAAAACCCCCAACCACTTTTATTTGTGTTTCTGTTAATTGAGCCATCTAGTATATAATTACATCTTGCGGTTTCGGGTGTAGCTGGCAGAGTTCATGCACTGTAACCTGTGCCCTGACGCCTGTCCATTTTCAGAAAAAAATATATGATATTCTAATGTAATCAGGGAGTATTTTGTTTTTCTGTATCAATATGATAATAATGCAGGACTTGGAAGTGAAACATGGTGTTATCAAAATTGAATGGCATTCAGAAATAGAATTAAATATTAATCAACACAGATTGGAACAATCAGTTGCCATGTTCTGAAGGATGTAGTGAATAGGAGATCAGACTACCTAAGGTCTTGTCCAGAAAACAATGACGATAATGTGATAACTTAATAACTCATTAACTCTGGAACAAGAAATCTTCCCTGTGTAAGCAATCTACATTTTTTACTTTTAGTACATTCACATTGTTTTTGCACACAAAAAATAAATCTTACCTCAAACTTTTTTTCAAGTTTGATAAAGTCTGACAGGAATGGTACGTGTTTAATCTGGAGATAAACATTACAAGAACATGTCAAATAATAAAAAAAACATGTAACAAACTTCACTGGCACAATAACACATTTTTCTAATAATTATCACATTCATTAAATAATCATCACTGAACTAATTATAGTATCAAAATAGTATTTAATTGTATTCACTGAAGGGTTTGTTGAAACACATTGGTTCAGCTATTTGTCTTGTGTTCAAGGAGTAGTGGGTTAGATCCTGGGTCATGATGTCTTGTTTACAAGCACACTTTCTCAGAGATCCATGAGGATTATTGTTTTAATCTATGCAGTTATGTGCTATGAGTGGTACTCTCATAGCTAGTGTGCTGCTAGAGAGGTGAAGTGTATATTGTAAAACGCAGTTATAATGAATTCAAAAGCCTGTAAATCTTATGAATTTCTCATACACTGACCTACACATAACATGAAAGCATTACTAAATAATTAGTGAACTATATATCATATTCAAATATTATTGATATTTAATCATTGATCTATATAGAATTCGAACTGGCCACAACAGACTGAGAAATCACATGTACCGAAAGCTGAAGATTGGCGAGACAGACCTGTGCAACTGTGGACTGAGCCCAGAGACTGCTGAACACATTCTTCATGCCTGTCAACTCTACCAAGAAGAGAGGGAGAAAATATGGCCTACTGACAGACTTGAGGGGTTCCATGGAGGACCTGAAGCAAATCACACAATCCATTGAAGCTATTGGTACCGTAACCTGATATCTGACTGAAGAACGGTGAAGAAGACATAAAAACATCAGAAGATTAGCAAATACACTGTCAATCCTGGATTATATCAGAAGACAACAGGCTAAGTAGTTTTTCACATGCTTTCAGACTACAATCAGATTCATTCATTCAGGTGCCAAGTCAGCTGGCTTAAGCGATCATGACTCTCCACAGCTCTCTTATCTCCAGTATTATGTATTAAGATAGTTGTTGTTTCTCTGCCATGCCAGGTTGTTACACTGTCTAATATTTTCTCACGTTGTCACCCTCTTTCTCTGTTGCCTTCAATCGTGCCTGTTCTCCAAACCTGCCATCTCATAAAGTGGCTAAAAAATGAAGATTGTCTTTTTCTTATATTATTGATTAAAGTATATTTTGCATTTGACTCTTTTAACACCTCCACATTAGTTTTCCTGGAAGTCCATGGTATTGTCGGCATTCTTCTGTAGAACCACATCCCTATTGCCTCTAATTTCCCACTTTCCAGTTTGTTTATTGTCCACGACTTTCATCCATATGTTAGTATAGGGGTTATATATAGTTCTGCAGAAATTTCTTCCTCACCTCTAATGACAAGGTTATATCACATAATATATTTCGAAATCCGCCATCAGGAGCATGTGGAACATGATTTTAAGAAAAAGCCAGATTTGTAATTTTTTTAAGAAAATGTTATGGCTACTGGAATTAAGCTAAATTATTTAACTTCCTGTTTCTGGTATTAAAATGTCACAACAGGAGATGTTGTGTGATTATGATTTGGAAATCCGCACAATCTCTAGCCATCCGCATAGAGGTGGAGCGACATGACATTGAATCGGGATTTATATACTTTTATTTGACTAAGAATGGAGGTGCTGGTGTGTACATAAAATATCCAGAAAAAAAATGAATCCACATGTTCACAAACTGGAATATTCTGCTCCAACTACTCTGCAGAAGTACAGGCTTTAAACATTGCTGCAGAAATAATTAAAAACACAACAAGTCAATGCTAGCAGGTGGTATTTCTTACTGATGCTATGTCTGCTTACAAGTCCTTGACAGCGATAAACTACCAGACCTGAAGGAAGCCATGCAAGAAGTGAGCATCAAAAGAAGGGTAGTACTACACAGTGGATACCATCCCACTGTGGCATACCAGAAAATAAAGAGGCAGACAGACTGGCAAAGGATGGAGCAACACAGGAACAAAAAGACCAAGAAATCACCTACCAAGAAAAGAAGACCCTCATCAAAGCCATCAGAAGTCGACCACCCAAAAGACTATTACCACTATCTCGACAGAGCAGAGCAGGTTATTATCTTCCACCTCAGAACAGGACACAAAAGATTAAACAGCCACTTAAATAGACTTAAGATTGTTCCCATCAACACTGTGCCTTGTGGGCAGGCAGAACAGACAACTGAACATATCCTGCAAGACTGCAATACACTAAACCAGTTAAGGGAAGAACACTGTCTCACAGATATAGATATCCACAGAAAGATGTATGGGAGCACTGAGGAGCTTTCAAATACAGCAGCATTTATTAAGAAAACAGGACTTGCTGTGTAGACATGTCAAACTACGAACAAGAAGAATAAACATAACAGTCAAGGCTCTAATCATCAAACACATTGACATCATCATCTACAATATCACTTCCTTCAAACAAATTGTTCTTCTTCTTCTTCGTTCATTCTCAAACTCCTGCAGATTAGCAGTATGTAGGCAGGAGAACGGAAAGTGTTTTGTCATGGTTTACAACATTGCTGTGATATCTGCGCCTTTTGGCCTGACACATCAAACTTCAGTATGGCTTTGGGTCACTGACCCTATATGGAATGGGACATCCCATAACCTCTTTAGTCACCTCTTATGACATGCATGGAAGGTAAACAGTGTTGTTATTCTTTGCTCCTCTCTCAGGCCTGGCACACGGGCGAAACAAAATGACCTCATTATCTACAACACCACTTCCATCAAACACATTGACCTCATTATCTATAATATCATTTCCTTTAAACATGTTGATATCATCTATCAAAGTATTACCATTAAATACTCACCTCATTCTCATTATTTAGTTCCAGACTTATTCCTGCCACTAAGTGTGGGACAATGGAGCCATTATTTCCCTAAGCATGATCAAATAAAACATGACAAATCATTGAATAATGAGGTAAATGATAATCCTCAAACATAATGTCATACACTTGTAATCACAATGTTTCAATGCACTTTATAATCACTATCCATCTTTATAACTACATACACTTGTAATCATTATCTGTCTCTATAATTGTTCTATACACTTGTAATCACTATCTGTCTCTACAATGACTCCAAAAACATGTGTAATAGAGTGGCAGGCTGGAAAAATAGAACAGTAGGTCAGCAGCTTAGTCAAAATTTAGACAGAATATCTGATGGAACCATATGTACGAGTAAAGTGTAGTAACAATATTGTAACAAACCTGCCTTCAGCACACATTAAAGCATTTTTAAGAAAGAGTCTACACGAAGCTAATAAAGCAGATGACATAAGTCAACATGTAGGCCGATGTAGGATGGGTCTGACAATGGGCATTGTTTGTATCCGACTGTGGAGACTCATTCGGCCAGGTATTGACATACCAGATAAAAGTATCCATCGCGTTGCCTATTTAATGAGAACAAAAAGTGGTAACATATAAAGACGTGTCTGTCACCTCTGTGGGAAATGATACATACCAGTAGCTTGAACAAAAGAGTTGCAGAAGGAATGTTTGGAATATGTGAACCCTGACAGCAAATTGACCGGGACTTCAAAATGGAAGTCAGAATGTCAGAGGGAAGCATTTTGATTGGTCAGAAGTTTTTCTCAAATACTGGGCAACTCTGCAATTTCAGGAGTTTGGACTAGGACCAAGAAGCTGGGAGACTAAGTCTGAGGACTAGGAAGTGTAGTTATAAGTTATAGTTAGAGAAGTTTAGTTTCAAAGTTGTAGTTAGGAAGTTTTAAGATAGCTTGAAAAGCTCCCAGTTGAGAGACAGATTAAGTTTCTAGGAAAGCCCGTGAACTAAGAGATGTTTAATATTTCTTAAGATGCTGTACATAAAATTACTGATGTCGCACTCCTGGATGTTGTGATGAAGCAATAAACAGGTTATGTATGTGAGAAACCTGGTTGTCGCAGTATTTGAATACATCAATGGCTAATGAATTTCACAACTTGTGTTGAAGATACGTAAACTGGTGGTGGTACCATCTTTTAACACTGTCATACTAGAGAAGGCATGACTCATATCACGATAAAACACTGTGATACATGTAATCATTATCTCTCTCTATAATCATTCTATAAACATTATCTGTCTCTACAATGACTCCATACATTTCTACGAGTAATTACTATCCATCTTTATGACTCCATACAATTGTAATCATTATCTGTCACCATGACTTCATGACAACAAAAACTCTAATAATGACATTTTATAAAAGTGATAATCTCTTCAGTTTTGTCAAAGAATTTACTAACTATTCATTCAGAATGCAATGGCAACCCGTTAGATGTAAATATTGCCTACAAAATCAATACAGTCAAAATATGCTAGACTGATGGCTATATCCTAAATATGATATACTACAAACCTCAATTTTTTATATCTACAGCTCTATCACAAATGTGAATCTATATCTATAAATCTATCACAAATGTGAATCTATATCTATATCACAAATGTGAATCTATATCTATATCACAAATGTGAATCTATATCTACAGCTCAATCACAAATGTGAATCTATATCTATATCACAAATGTGAATCTATATCTATATTACAAATGTGAATCTATATCACAAATAAAATATTAAACTGTTTAGATATATCTGTGATACCAAACAAAACCAGTATATACCTGATAAAGCTCTCTAGTTTCTGTTTGTTGACTCATTTCTTCTACTGTATGAATACTTTCCATAAAATATCAACTCACCAGAAGTTTGACTCAAATTAATTTTTTAATCTGAAAATAAATATTAAAAATATGCTCAGGAAATATGTAAATTATACCAAACAATGACTCCAAAGTTGCAGAGGATTTACTGCATTTGTACACATAGTTTCATGCAACATACACCAACAAAGAAATCAAAGAAGACTTGAAATTGAGATAACTCTAATGTCCAGATTGAACATGATACGGAGAAGCAGAATAAGTACAGCAATGAAGATCAACATTCTGTAAATCATTAATAATACCTGTTCTTTTGTATGGATGTGAGAGTTACAGCCGACAGTGACAGAAAAATTAGCCTTGTGAAAACAAATCTTACAGGTAAGTGTTATGCATTATTTGTACTGAATATTAAATATATATATATTATATGGATAATTTAGCAACTGTGTTTTATTATCCACTATAAGCTTCAAGGCTACATTACGTATACAGATGAAATTGAGCACCGTTATAGTTTAGCTCAAATGGAGAGCACTGGAACTTGCCAATAATCTTAAATGTTCTGTGGTCCAGCAAAGCTATATGATTGGTTAATCTTTTACCTCTGACGCTGCACAAAGGTCAAACAAATGTAACAAATAATAATAGCTCTAAACTGTAGGAAAAATGTACTCCTATCAATTGATGTTTACTCTGTTTTAATAGATTCATTATTATTTCTCCTTGTCTATCTACAAATGTCATTGATACATTTGTCTATCAGCAATGACGAAAATTGATCCATCTACCTTTCTGTTTTTAAAAACGTATCCATCGATTGATTGTCAATAACAGCTGTCATGAGAATGAAACATCATTTATATAAAAGGACAACTATATGACCTTTGGTTTCTGTCTGTGTTAGCTCAGTTCATTGCGTTATGGCATCCAAGTACATGTTAATCCTCAGTTTTTTTTTGTTGGATCCCAGAGACAATGCATATGTATTTTTCCCTCAACATGTATACACAATGACAACAAAGTTGTAAATACATTATAAGTTTAAATATTCACATCTGTTTTTTGTTTGTAATAAACGTATCCATCAAATAACATAGGCCCATATGTACCTGTAAATGTACATAGTATGTTAAAGTAGGGGCATAATGAATGAGTTTTTTTGTTAGACTTAGGCCACTTCTAAATGTTGGAACACCGAATTATTAACAAATTAAATTGTACACATTGTCTAAGACAGACTTTTCTTGATCTGTTTGAAAGTTCCACTCGATATTCCAGCCACTCAGCAGTAGCAATTAGCAGTTTCATTTAGTGATGGCATCATTTGTCATGTTTGAAACTAGATTTATTAAGTTCTGTAACCATTTTTCTTTTTACATGTGTAACTTTTAGGAGGGTAAAACAATGTCCAAACCAGCAGTTAATTTTTAAAAACATCAACATTTGTTTAAATTATGCAAATTAGCCAACATTTATTTTGAATATTAATTAGTTGTACATGCATCTGAGAATCACAGTAATGTGATCAACAGATGCATCTTGTTTTTGTGAATACAAAAATATATACCTGCTAGTTTCTGTGGTATTTTATTATTTTTTAATAGATAAATTTATTTTCATTATAATTATGCTAATTAGTCGCTATTTTGAATATCAATTAGTTCTGTGTCCATCTGAAAATTCCAGAAATGTGATCAACATAAGCATCTGGTCTTTGCGAAGAAAAGAATGTATAGTTTGTGTATAGTATTATTTTAAATAACTAAGATAATTAAGAAATTATCAGCTTTGGCTACATTTTGTGGGCGCAACTACGGTTTAAGTCTTCACTGTGACCTTTCTTCTAGTTTTGAAGTGTGGGCACAACTACGGTTTAAGTCTTCACTGTGACCTTTCTTCTATAGTCCGTTCAGATTCGTTTGCCGAGATGTTAAATTATTTTTATCAAAAACGTATTGTTCATTTGGATTGATCATTTGAAGTTAGGTTTAGAATAATAATGTCGCTATAGAAATATTTTTTTATCAAAGAAATGTGATCCAGTATCAAAGATACCTTATTTAACCTATATTAAAAAAAAGTTAATCTAAATTATAAACAATCGCTGGATTATGTAGATGCTTACATCTCACAGCTGATTATTAAATATAAAGGCATGACCCTCACGGTAGAATGTGCACCGTTCTAAAAGTAGTTGTTTCCACTGTACATTTGTATAAAGCAATGTTACATATGGAAATTCCCGTTTAGCACCAAATATTATTTTTCCTGAACTTAGAATTATGTGAAATCAAAAACGGCTATTGACTCGATTTCAAGTCACAAGTCAGAGGCACGTCTCAATATTTACAAAAAGTAGGCGGCACTAAGCATATTACCTTCTGCAAGTCTATGTGAGAATGAATCTGAAAGCGAAATATTTTACTGAGCATAACATTGCTATAAAGATTTATCAATACTTCTGCAGAGAGCGTAAAAAGGGACATCTTTATTGTTCTTTATCAAATCCTGAGAAGAGAACAATGCATATTTTAGGTTTGTGTAAAAGTTCATTTCATCGAATAGTGGAAGGAAGCGGATATTTATTGCCAACAAATTCACGAAAGCAAGGAAGGAAAGAAAAGATAGACAGTTTCGATAAGGACCTAGTAAAAAGAGAAATATGTAGAATGTTTGATAAAAACGAAGAAGTGACACTTAGAAAGTTGAAGATTTGGCTGAAAACTAATAACGACATTGAAATATCAAAAACTTTATTATGGAAAACTGTAAGAAATGCAGGCTTCACCTTTAGAAAGTATGCTGGTGGAAAAAACATTATTTGTGAAAAGCCACATCTGGTAGCTCTTAGAAGCAAATATTTACGTGAAGTGAAGGGAATGCGCGAGAATGGTTATGATATTGTGTATTTAGATGAAACTTGGATCAACGCTCATCATACAAATGAAAAGGAATGGCAGTTAGCAGATGGAAGTATTAAAAGATCAGTACCAAGTAGTAAAGGGCAACGTTTGATAGTTGCACATGCAGGTAGCAGACATAATGGGTTGTTGCAGAATGCTCATCTAATTTTCATTTCAAAATCCATTGACAATAGAGACTACCACTCCGAAATGAATGGGCACATATTCGAAGACTGGATCAAAAAAAGTATTCTTCCAATATTAGATAGACCTTCTTGTCTGATAATGGACAATGCTTCATACCATAACGTAGTGAACGTAGAAGATAGAATCCCAACATCATCAAGTACAAAAGATGCAATCAAAACGTGGCTCATAAAAGAACACATACCAGTTACCGACAGGTACTTGAAACCCGAATTGCTTAACCTTGTAAAACAGACACAACGAACAAAGATATTTAAAATAGACAAGTTAATTGAAGAACATGGTCATAGATGTTTGAGACTACCTCCATATCATGCACACTTAAATCCTATAGAGCTAATTTGGGCAAAAGTTAAAGGACACGTAGCATCTACAAATACAACTTTCAAATTATGTGATATTGAGACACTTACAAATCAGGCTCTATCAAATATACATAAAGACTACTGGGTGAAATGTGAGGATCATGTGTTACGCCAAGAAGAGGAATATTGGAAAAAGGAAGGTTTGTTGTTTGTTCAGCCGAAAACAGTAATCGACCTATTTGACTCGTCTGATTATGAATGATCATTACTCTGATTAAGTCTACACTAAAAAAAACTTGATTTGCAAAATTTACAAGTTGATTTGTAAAACATTTCATTGCTCAATACCACCCAAGCAATTCAAAAAAATGTTATAAGCAAACCATCAACCATTACTTATAAAAATTAGCCCGCTTGATTCAATACAGAAGTTCAGATATCTTGGATCAACTATTACAGACAAAATTTCCTTACATGAAGAAATATATGTACCTATTTCAAAGGCAGCGACAAAATTTGTGAAACTCACACCAAGAGCATGGAACAATATCAAATTGACTCTACGAACAAAAGATATATTTTAAATTTTTTTACACCTGCCACCATGTAAAATTTTGTGGACACGCCTATGGGTCATCATTGCACTAGATTACTGTAAAATATTTTGTTTATGGTCGAAATAATATTTACATAGCAAACATCAAAAGAATTCGCCGCTTTCAAATAACCGTTACAGCTAGCCATCAAGTAACACATATGTTTTCGCGACATGGACATTTTAACAACGTATGCCAAAATTCATGTGAAATCATCAAGAACTTTTTGAATTATAAATCATAACATCTCGGC
This sequence comes from Meghimatium bilineatum, assembly GCA_034231615.1. Lineage (NCBI taxonomy): Eukaryota > Metazoa > Mollusca > Gastropoda > Stylommatophora > Philomycidae > Meghimatium > Meghimatium bilineatum. Next base: position 51,597,738 of record CM067318.1, on the reverse strand, counting down.
AAACGAATCTGAACGGACTATAGTTTTGAAGTATTACCTAACCTTTGCAGCATTAGTAGAATTTGTATTTAAAATTAAGGTATTTTAATTGAAATGGCATATTAATTTCATAACAGTATTTACTATTTACATTAGGGATGTGGGTAAGGGTTAGGATCAGTTATAAATGAGGGGTGCAAAGGGAACGCATTGCTCTAGGTGGACCCAGGGTTAGAAGATAACCAAGATCCCAAATGTACCTCCTTGCGGTGCACCCTGGTAAAAGAGAAACAGCAGCTCGAGCTGATTCTGGCCAAATATTTTTGGATCGTGTCCGAGGATGTTGAGGTAGCAGATGGAAAGAGTTTTGACTGCACTGTCGACATACAGTGACGCCAGTTAGTCCAGCCAGAACATTGGAGGGGCGGCCAATGTAAAAGGCACGTAAAGGTGGATGCATGGCAAGAAACAAATAGTGTCATGAGTACAATGACACAATGAATGGGCAGAACAGCGCCAGAGGGCAGCGCGAACTGCAAATAGAAAGTTCCTAGGAAGGGAACTACAAGCTCTGTTAGCTCGAGACGAGCTTCTAGTTACCTGTGCTCCTTATAGGCAGAGACCCAGACCACAACATGGTTGTTCGGAAAAGCAAGAAGACCTAACCCAACTCTAATGTCGAGCCTTCCTAAACTAGAAATATGCTCGCGAAGAGAAAGGGTTCCGTACCCGATGGGCTTAGGCAAAAAAGGGACAACGATGGTAGTGCTGGCCCAACTCTACTGTCAAGTTTTCCTATACAAGAAATACACTTGCAAAGAGAAAGGGTTCAGTACCTGATGGGCTCAGGAACAAAAGGGACAATGATTTTAGCTCTGGCCCAACTCTACTGTCAAGCTTTCCTATACCGGAAATACACTTGCATAGAGAAAGAGTTCAGTACCTGATGGGCTCAGGCGCTATTGGGACATGGTCGCTCAGCTCGAGAACGCCTTGCTCTCAAACGCGTGGTGTGAGACTCGAACCTGGGCAAGGGGTTCACAATGTCTGTGAACGACGCCTTGGGTAGGAGGGCAAACAAGCCAGGGTCCAACTCTTCTGGCGAGTTCTTCCTCATACGGAACCAGGCTCACGGATGAGAAACGGTTCAGTACTCGATGGACAGGCAGAGTACGTCCAATTGCACGAGATAGGTTCATAGACGTTAGAACACCTCGTACCAGATAGACGCGCTTGACAAGCGTCTTGGCGAAGAGGCACTATACACCAGCGTGCCCGGCGACAGATAGACAAGCTGTCACGGACTAGGGAAGCCTACCCGAATTAAAAACAGATGTGCTGGACCTCGGACGTCCTGACCACAAGTGGCTGACCGGGGTGCAAATAATCACAGTTCTACTGTGGAACTTGCAGCACAATGTACTTCACGCTCCCCGGTGGAAATCACACAAAATATTCATTGTGGTTATATGAGAGCAAACACTGAAGAAGTTATAAATGAAAAAAATTAATTAGTTTAAAAATTATAATTATTAGCGCGGTTGATGTCCTTTGTGTCAGGAGATGTGATGTACGGAATCCATTAATGTCAATGTTTGTTTTGCGTTCGCTCCATTGTAACCATCACGGATATCCGTGCGATTTCCGCCGGGAGCGTGATTACGTTGTGCCACCGTTATGCGCCTTGTAGGCCTAGCACATCCGATTTCGGCATGCCTTGACAATTCGGGTGGGCTACCCTTAGCCTGTGACAGCCTCTATATCTGTCTCCAGGCACGCGTAGTGGCGACTCTTCGCCCAGACGATTTTTGCTCTCGTTTGACTCGCACAAGGTGTTCCACTGTCTATGAACTTGCCTCGTGTAATTGGACGTGCTGTGCCTGTGCCCATTGGGTACTGAACCGTTTCTCATCCGTGAGCCTGGTTCCTTAAGGGGAAGAACTCAACAAAGGAGTTGGACCCTGGCTCTTTCGCCCTCTTAGCCGAGGTGTCATTCACCGACATCGTGTACCCCTTGTCCAAGTTCGAGTCTCACACCACACGTTTGAGAGCAAGGCGTTCTCAAGCTGAGCGTCCTTGTCCCAATAGCGCCTGAGCCCATCAGGTACTGAACCCTTTCTCTCTTCAAGTGTATTTCTGGTGTAGGAAAACCTGACAGTAGAGTTGGGCCAGGGTTAAATCTTTGTCCCTTTTGTGCCTGAGCCCATCAGGTACAGAACCCTTTCTCTTCGCGAGCATATTTCTGGTTTAGGAAGGCTCGACATTAGAGTTGGATTAGGTCGTCTTGCTTTACCAGACGCCAATGAAATGGGTCTGGGTCTCTGCCTGTAAGGAACACAGGTAACTAGATGCTCGTCTCGAGCTGACGGAGCTTGTAGTTCCCCTTTCCTAGAGACTTTTCACTTTCTATTTGCAGTTTGCGCTGCCCTCTAGCGCTGTTCTGCCCATTCATTGTTTCATTGTACTCGGTATGAAATCTATTTGTCTCTCGCCATGCATCTACCTTTACGTGCATTTTACATTGGCCGCACCTCCAATGTTCGGACTGGACTGACTAGCTTCACTGTATGTCGACAGTGTCGCTATATGTGGTGATGCTGGTGGTGTCGGAGATATTGTCTGTCTCTTGTGCAGTCAAATCTCTTTCCATCTGCTACCCCCACATTCTCGGACACGATCCCCAAATGATTTGACCAGAATCAGCGCGAGTTTCTGTTTCCAGGGTGCACCGCGTGGAGGTACATTTGGGATCTTGGTTATCTGCTAACCCTGGGTCCGCCTAGAGCAATGCGTTCCCTTTGCACCCCATTAATGTCAATAATTTCATTGTTGTTACACGGAAATCCATGACATCTGCTACTTAAAAATGTAAACAATGTGTGCTATATACTATATATAGCACAGTGAAGACTTAAACCATAGTTTGACCCATTTTGTGGTTTATTTATATTTTCTTATATGTTTCATGTAAATTATTTTGATGTCAAATTAATTAGAAAAACATTCATAACTTGTTTCAGGATTGACGTACAGACTGGTTGAGGTATCGTTGAATTGCAATTTTTAAGTATATTATTTGTAATTATGTAACACTATTTTGAAAAAAAAATCCACGTGCCTAAATAAATGATTGCAAAACTGCTGTGAAGTGAAAATATCCACTTTTATAGACACTGAAGTTGTGTATCATGATGCAATGACAAAGACTTGGGTCAGTGATATCGCTACCATAGTTTTGACCAGCAAAAATTGTCACAAAAGGAGAGGTCATTCTTGGCGTGAAAACTGCATGTGCTAAAGTTATGAAATCATTCAGCTGGACAGCTTGTTCAGAACTGAGAGGCTTACAGATTGGCTGTGGGGAAAACGTTAACACTGGCATTATATTGCTGAAATCTGTGAATAAAGAAAATTGGATGAACAGATGGGCCATGGGAAACACTGGGAGGGAAATCCTAAAGACAATATCAACCTCCTGGAAAGAAAAGACCAGAGTATCATATTCCGACTGCGCACACATGTACAGCATAACAATCACCTGAGCAGAATACAACCACAACCCACTCCAGGGTGCCAGCTGTGCACTCATCCATATGAAACTGTTGACCACCACCTTTTTTAATGTCCAGCGCTGGATGGCATCAGGAAAATGCTTCTCCCTCCAGGACCAGATAAATGGAACACATTATGATTATATGGATAAAAACAACAGCTCACAAACACATGCATATATCACACAATGGCATTGGGTCAAATGGCATGAGCCCATGGACCGCTGGATCAGCAACCAACCAAAACGTTAACACACCTTCCAGTTATAGATAGGCATATGCCTAGGTTAATTTGCTTGAAATAGGGGTCTATGGACTACAATAATCAATAAACACATTGCACACATTGGACTTACACATGAAAAAGTATTAAAAAACACAGTATATGATATGAGTATAAGCTAGACCTGGTTATGCCAACTATTGCAACATTCACAGTAGAGTCAGCAATGATCTCTCATAATTGTTTTTTTTAAAGACAAAATGTCAAAAGCCCACATCATGATCATTACTAACCTGGATGTTAATCTCAAAAAACGGAGTCAATCTTAAATGATAAACAAATAAATCCCTTTTATGTAAAAAAAATTATTATTTTCAAATTAATGTAACCCGGCCTACGTGTTGTTTCATTTAACAACAATGAAGATAGTGCCTACTGTACTTACTAACTACACTGTACTGTAAAATAAATATTTATTGGTAAATTAATATGAGTTGCAGTAGTTGCACGCAGCACTGTGTGAGTGAGTGTGTTGTGGAATTACAAACTTACAAACTAAAAAAACTACAGAAGTACACGGTGCCTAGTCTAGTGATTCATTTCTGGGCAGATGAAGAGGCCGCCCAAGACGGCGATGGAAAATGATATATCTGAATGTTTAAACATGTCCATTGAGGAAGCATGTCAACTCTCCCAAGATCACGATGTGTTCAGAAGGCAGAAGGTCCATAAAGAAGACTACGTTCTCATAAAGAAGGATATGTCACACGATGATGTGAAATTTTAATTTTGTCAGTAGCAGCGTTCCACTCAACATTTAGAAAAAAACCAGTCTCAAAGACCAAAAAAAAAACTCAGTTCTTGTATAGCATATTAGTATAAAAAACGTTCGTTACTGCACGTTAAGCTGTTAAGGAGTGCCGGGAGGCTTTCTATGGGCTGTGGAAATACATGGCATTTGCAATAGCATTTAGCCTGTATATACTGTAGGCCTATACTATATTACACATTGTATATATTATACTATAATTTATAGGCCTATATTACTATAGTTAGTTAGTCGTCGGATCATCATCACTGCAAACTGGACACGTCCATGGTTGCTCCGATCTCTCTTTGAGTGTATCCCCCATTACACTTCTGCTGACAGTACCGGTCCTATGCTGGTTGACCATCATTCTTTTGCGCCCTCCAAAATGTTCACCTCTAGCAACACCGCATTTCAATCCCTGATCTGTAATCCTAGCCATTGAAACGGAATCATCATCCACATTAGTCTCACTCTCGCATGTTATATCTCTTAAGGAGTTCAAAACGTCAGCGCGATCCATTGCCCCATCGCCATGTGCCACAATCGCGCATGATGTCAGTTGATCCGCTCTTTCATTTTCTTGAAAGCCCACATGTCCCGGCACGAAAATGTTTGTTTGTTTGTTTTGCGTTCGATCCATTGTAACCATCACGGATATCCGTGCGATTTCCGCCGGGAGCGTGATTACGTTGTACCACCGTTATGCGCCTTGTAGGCCTAGCACATCCGATTTCGGCATGACGAAAATAATTGTAACCACTTTCAAGCTCGCCTTTCTCAAGGCCTCAATCCACCGTTCGCGAACGAGACCCACTTGTACCTTCTTAATCATACTCATAGAGTCACTCAAGATGCAGACTGGCGTTACCGTCTGTGTGCGTAGCCATTCAAATGCTTTGGATCCATCAGTGTATATAATCACATCTCCCTCTTTGGTTTTCTCACTGATTATTCTCACTACACTTCTTTCTCCACAGCTGTGGGACACCATTCTCTGCATTCCCTACTAAGTTTGTTTGTTTGTTTTGCGTTCGCTCCATTGTAACCATCACGGATATCCGTGCGATTTCCGCCGGGAGCGTGATTACGTTGTGCCACCGTTATGCGCCTTGTAGGCCTAGCACATCCGATTTCGGCATGCCTTGACAATTTGGGTGGGCTACCCTTAGCCTGTGACAGCCTCTATATCTGTCTCCAGGCACGCATAGTGGCGACTCTTCGCCCAGACGATTTTTGCTCTCGTTTGACTCGCCCAAGGTGTTCCACTGTCTATCAACTTGCCTCGTGTAATTGGACGTGCTGTGCCTGTGCCCATTGGGTACTGAACCGTTTCTCATCCGTGAGCCTGGTTCCGTATGAGGAAGAACTCGCCAGAAAAGTTGGACCCTGGCTTGTTTGCCCTCCTACCCAAGGCGTCGTTCACAGACATTGTGAACCCCTTGCCCAAGTTCGAGTCTCGCACCATGTGTTTGAGAGCAAGGCGTTCTCGAGCTGAGCGTCCTTGTCCCAATAGCGCCTGAGCCCATAAGGTACTGAACCCTTTCTCTCTTCAAGTGTATTTCCGGTGTAGGAAAACCTGACAGTAGAGTTGGGCCAGGGCTAAATCGTTGTCCCTTTTGTGCCTGAGTCCATCGGGTACGGAACCCTTTCTCTCTGCAAGTGTACATCCGTTATAGGAAACCTTGACAGTAGAGTTGGGCCAGGACTACCATCGTTGTCCCTTTCTTGTCTAAGCACATCGGGTACAGAACTCTTTCTCTTCGCGAGCATATTTCCGGTTTAGGAAGGCTCGACATAAGAGTTGGGTTAGGTCTTCTTGCTTTACCAAACGTCAATGGATGGGTCTGGGTCTCTGCCTGTAAGGAACACAGGTAACTAGAAGCTCGCCTCGAGCTGACGGAGCTTGTAGTTCCCCTTTCCTGGGGACTTTTCACTTTCTATTTGCAGTTCGCGCTGCCCTCTATCTAGCGCTGTTCTGCCATTTCATTGTTTCATTGTACTCGGTATGAAATCTATTTGTCTCTCGCCATGCATCTACCTTTACGTGCATTTTACATTGGCCGCCCCTCCAATGTTCGGACTGGACTGACTTGCTTCACTGTATGTCGACAGTGTCGCTATATGTGGTGATGCTGGTGGTGTCGGAGATATTGTCTGTATCTTGTGCAGTCAAATCTCTTTCCATCTGCTACCTCCACATTCTCGGACACGATCCCCAAATGATTTGGCCAGAATCAGCTCGAGCTGCTGTATTTCTGTTTCCAGGGTGCACCGCGTGGAGGTACATTTGGGATCTTGGTTATCTGCTAACCCTGGGCCCGCCTAGAGCAATGCGTTCCCTTTGCACCCCCCCCCTACTAAGGGATATTACTACTCTCAAACAAGTTTCGAAATCTGTGGGTAGACCTATCCATTCCGCACCTGCTGCCACATCCTGCAATCTGCACACGCTTTGTATGACATCCTCAGCACGTCCCATCCACGACTTCCCTCTCTTGTCTTGAGTCTGCTGCCTTTAACTTTTGTATTTCGGAATGCAACGGGTGTTCCTTATCTGCATATATTTGAAGGTACACCCGTGAACGGCAATACTGTAATCTATGCTCAGCTGTTGGGCAGTCAAGTAAGTATCGCATAGCTCTTGTCGATGTGTCTCATGTGCATCCCAGTATGATACGCATTGCTACATTCTGGATTCTATCCAGTCTTTCGATCTGCGTGTTGACGAACACATGGATACCGCACCGCCAGTATAAATCAAGCGAAACGTAATATCGCAGCTGACAGCTAGACATAAATTGAAAATTTTCAAACATTTTCAAACAAGACCAGATTTAATTTGTCGCGGCCATTTCTGAAGTCTTTCTCATAACAATTATTCTTCGGACAGATTTTAAATGTCATTTATATTTGCTGAGCCAACATGTCCCGTGCTTTTTATTTGCTGGCGAATCAACATATATGCAAATTGGCCATTGATCAGTCAAGGAAAGTGACGATGTGTGAATCAGTGCACATAATTAATAAGTTGTTTGTTTGAAAATCCCAGGAATATCGAGCGATTCGCTCTTATTTCCTAAGTGCAGTAGTGAGGTTTCTTAGCTTTCTTTCATATCCAGGAGACTTCACCTTTCGGCTTGGTGCAATGCCAATTGAAGGATCCTTCTACTCAGGAGGAGGGGGGTACATGAGACGAGACGATAGTTTGCTTGGGTCACCCATTGTTTGTCTATTCTCTGACGAGATGCTTCGCAGCCAGCAAGCTGTTCCTCGTGTAGGAAGACCATTCAATTACCACTCTTTGGGTCCCAAACCTAATTTCTTCTGTATGAGCCGTGTTGAACAACGACGACGGTCGAATTAGACTAATGTCAATACACCTTCCTAGACAAGGCGCTGCTGTACTAAACACGTCGGGGGTCTGAGATTTGACCTGTGCATTTCTCACGCACTTTCCTTGTCTGCTTGAGATGGCCTTCCAATCCATCGCAAGGCACGGTCTAAGTATTTTAACTCTTCGCCATTGCGTATATTACCTTAAGAACTAGGTAAAATATGAATCTCGGACGAGGAGCTTCGCAGTAAGCCCTTGGGTACTGAACCGAAATCTCTCTGTATGAGCCGTGGTAGGCGACGGCCGACAGTCGAGTTGGGCTAGGTTTACAGTGTCGTTAGAGACTTGCCCTCTTCCCCCCCCCCTCTACTTTGCCTCGGTGTCCATATTCCAAGTCTCAACTCTGCTTCGGTCAGACATTTGAGCAATGCGCTCCCTGATATTTGTTCAATGCTTGTCTCGTGGGTTAGGGTTAAGGAGAAGGCCTTGTATTGTGACGGCTAAAGTGTTGTAACTTTTATCTGGATTCTAGATAATAGAAGTGCAGAAACACACAGATGAGTTAGAGGAGAAAATAATATTTTTAGCCAAATATCGAATTCTGGAATGTCATTGTCACGTTTCCTGTAAGTCTGATTACCACTTTATTGAAAGTTGTATACTCGATAGGCTTACTTTCCCACTTTCTCCAGGTTCTATGTCCACTAATGTGTGTGCATACACGCTTAATTACTTTCTCTGCCCTGCCAAGCCATGACTGTTCCCTCTTTAATCTGTTCAATATATCATCATGTAGTGTGTGTAAAATAATAATAATGTTTATGGTATTGACACAGAATAATGGCAACATTGATGCGTGGTGGGAAATATGAATGGTATATCTTCTTCTGTGTTCATGATTATTTTGGTCTTGCTGGATCTTCAGACCAGTCGCTAAGACGAAGCTCCCAGTCTTCTCTAGGTTAACAGGTCAGAGCGACTGCCCAAAATTTTTTTGTCTCAGTTCAGTCTATTGCGGCCATGCCTTGCCTGGCAGTTCTTTGCATCCTGGTTACATATTGGTCAGAGGAAACAATACTGTAATCAAAGCTCTATGGACCACTGTGTAAACTACAATAGGCAGTGAGTTTTATTCAGGAGATAGAATTACAGATATAGACATGTTTCAAGTTAACTAAAGAAGAACTCTCCTCGAAGGGTCTGTATGCATCTTCTGCGTGGACATTCATTTGCCTTTGACAACCTGATCGGGTACATGTGGCTCTGAGCCTGCAGTGGCCAGCCAGTCCTAGATGATGACCTGTTATTGCCTATGAAGTTGGTGTACGGTTTATGATCAATAGCCATATCTTTCTTCCGCTTGCTTTGTGAAGCAAGTTTTTCCACTTAATCGTATCCATTGATCGACACAGCATCACCTACCTTGGCTGATGCCACTGATCAATGGCTGTGGATTGGTGTTTTGGTCTCACTGTATAGCAGAGACTAGCTGAATTGTTCCACTTTACCTCCTACTTTTGCCAAGGCATCAGCTCTCTATTTCTCTCAAATATTACTTCATAATACATTCTCAAATGTAGGTTAACAGGATGTAGTCCAGAGGAAAAATAAGTATTTTGTCATAGTTTACAGCTTGGTTGTGATATTTGCACCATTCGGTCAACACATTAAACATTAGTATGATGGATCAATTTGACATATGGGACAGCCAAATGCACCTACACCTCCTCAGTCACCACTTACAACATACATGACAGTTCACGATGTTCAACATGATTTCAGGGACAAACATCCCCAGATGCTGAATCCATTAACCTATTTATGCTTGCTGATTCCAGCACACATTATTGTTTACGAGGGGTGTAGTGTGAAGGAATCAAGACACTTACCTGAAAATTGGTGTGAACTTTAGTCCTTCTCTATGTATTCACCCCTCAAGGCAATGCACTTCTCACATCTCTTCTTCACCTTCCTAATGCCTTGATTGTAGAACACCTCCTCCTGAGCTTCTTCTTCTGTGTTCGTTCTCGAACTCCTGAAGGTTAGCAGGATGTAATCCGGAGAACGGAATGCATTGTGTCATGGTTTACAGCATTGCTGCGATATCTGCGCCCTTCGGCCTGACACATCCGACTTCAGCATGTCTTTGGGTCACTGACCCTATATGGGATAGCCAACTCCATCCCATAACCTCCTTAGTCGCATTGTACGACATGCATGGAAGGTAAACAGTGTAGCTATTCTTTGCTCCCCATTCGATCCCGGCAACACACGGGCGCTCATGAGCTTGAAACCACATCTCCACTTCAGTAATCAAGTCATGGATGTCAGAAAACCCGCAGAAGACAGATGTGTCGGGCCATTGGCGCAAATAAAATGGCGGCACAACGCATTTGCATTCTCTGGACTATATCCTGTTGGAAATCTAGAATGGATCATGATCCTGCTACAAGGGAGATCCAGCAGAAGTTTGAGAATGAAGGTTGAAGAAGAAGGATGTCAGCAAAAAATGTCATTGAAGCGTATTATTCTTGTTTAGAAACAGGAAGAAGTCACTCGGTGCTAAGTCAGCTGAGTAAGGTGGATGATTTCATATCCGCACTGATAGACAATGGAGTAATGAGCCGTGATTGGCACAAGAAGATGGGGAACCCACCTGGAGGACACCTTTGACATGTGAAGCTGCTCATGCAAAATCTTCAACGTGGTTCCATGACTGAACCCACCTGGAGGACACCTTTGACATGTGAAGCTGCTCATGCAAAATCTTCAACATGGTCCCATGACGTAATCCTAACTCAGACATGATTTCCTCTAAGGTAATTTGCATGTCTGAGAGGACACTCTTGCAATATTGCTTGCAATGGACAGCCTGCCTCTTCTTGAACGCTGGCATGTCCCGTTTGAGAGTGATTTTTTCCAACGCTTCAAAGTTTTATACGAAGGGCAGACATCCTTATAAATGGAAAAAATATCATCATGAATTTGTTTTGCAAATGTACCCTGCAAGTGTACCTTTCAACTGTCAGGAAAAACTTCTACAGACAATCTTCTTCTTCTTCTTCATCGTTCTTCAGTCAGATATCAGGTTACAGCCCCAATAGCTTCAATGAATTGTGTGATTCGCCTCAGGTCATCCATGGAACCCCTCAAGTCTGGAAGCAGTGCCGTCTCAGTAGGCCATATCCTCTCCCTCTCCCCTTGGTAGAGCCGACAGGCATGAAGAATGTGTTCTGCAGTCTCTGGGCTCAGTCCACAGTTGCACAGGTCTGTCTCACCAATCTTCAGCTTTCGAAACATGTGACTTCTCAGTCTGTTGTGACCAGTTCGTAGTCTGAAAATGATGGCCTGTTCCCTGCGTGACACTTGGCGGCAGGGGCCATTTGGCTCCGCAGTTGGGTGCACCTGCCCCCACTTTTTCCTATATTCTGCCTTCAACATGGTCCCACTTTCACAGCACGCATTATCATTTTCCATCTGTTCCAGTGATCCCCCTTTCCCCGCCAGGAGATCAGCCCTTTCATTTCCAGGCATGCCACAGTGACCTGGGATCCACTGCAGTACTGTTTCTTTGGTGGTACTGCTGAGGTGTAGTAAGCAGGCCGTAAGTTCACCCACGCTCGTGCTCCCTGGATCCCCCAATGCCTGCAACACTGACCCTGCATCCGTTAGAAATACTACATGTCCGCCGTGACTCGGCAAGCAATCCACGAGCACTCTGGCTGCCTCTACCATTGCCTCCATTTCTGCTTCAAAATCCGTGGAACGTTTGCCCGTGGGCATGGATTTCTCCACCCCCTCTCCATCCGGTGTCACTATACACATTCCCGATCCTCCATCCAACACTGCCTCCCTCGCTGATCCATCCGCACACACATGTGTCCACACATCCCCTGGGCACGCCCTCTGCATGTGATCCCCAGCTGTCTCCCTCAGCACCTGTACAGCAGCCTCTGCCTTCGAAACGATGCTTGGCACATTGTCCACAATTCTTGGGAAGCCTTTCCCGTCCCATGTTGGGCATGCGCCAAAGGCGTCTAGTGGTCCTAGGTTCTGCAGGTCTGCATCTGCGAGTGACCTCTGGAGCTGCCTAGCGGAGTGCAGAAAGCCACCCCTCCTGAGTCGCTCCCCTGTAGGTCCGCCCAGTCCTTGGCCCACCCGACGACTCTCCAAACACTCGAACTCCGCACACCGCGTGAGGACCCTTTCACTTCCCCCCTCTTCCACCTATGGCAAACCTGTGCATGCCTCCATTTCCGCGACCGGGGCAGCACTCACCCCTCCCGTTACAACTCTGAGACTGCGGTTTTGTATCCCTGAGATCCTCTGAGTGTTACTCTTGGCTGCAGTCCCCCATGCTGACATTCCATATTCCAAAGCTGGTCTTACATAACCTGTATACGCTCTACCCAGAATTTTTCCATTTGCACCCCAATCTGTTCCAGCCAATTTTTTAAGGAGCGCCGTCCCCACCGTACCCCCTGTTTGGCACCTGTCCATGCGCCGCTTCCATGCAAGTCCTGGATCAAAAGTGACCCCAAGGCACGTAGGTGTCTCATCCCCTGGCAATGCCCGACCATCCATGGTTAGTAGGATTTTCTGTGGCCTGGTGGACATGCTGAAGATGGCATAGGTAGTCTTTTGGACATCGACAGACATGGCCCACTGGTCTGTCCACCTGGCCAAACCGTCCATAGCTTCTTGCAACCCCATTTCTGCCGTGCCCACGCTCTCTTCACTGCACCACATCGCCAGATCGTCCGCACACACTGCAGCACTCACCCCACGCGAGAGAACTTGGCCAACGTCACTCATAAACATAAGGAACAGAGTGGGGGATAGAACACCTCCCTGTGGTACTCCATGCTTAAAGAGTTTCCTTCTGCTATGCTTCACCTCAAGCCCCACCGCCGCTTTTCGGCCGTGCAGGTAGCGTTTTATCCAGTAATACATGCGCCCTGTCACTTTGTTTTGTTGTAGCCTAAGGAGGAGTCCATCTTTCCATACACAATCAAAGGCTTTTTCCATATCTACCCACACCACCGATGTCTGCCCCTCTTCCTGGAAAGCATCCTCCACCCCCTGGGCAACCAGTGCAATCCGGTCCTCAGTTGATCTACACTTTCTGAAGCCAGCCTGCCGATCTAGCAGGACTTTATTTCTCTCTAGGAACCACATCATTCCTTTGCTCACCAGGCGCTCCATTAATTTGCAAACACAGCCGGCCAGACCCATTGGGCGATAGCTGTCCACCCCGTTTTTCGGCCCGCCTTTCCCGTGGATGGGCATCACCATGGCGGCCTTCCACACCCGTGGCACCAGACCCCCATCCCAACAGTTGTCAAAAAACTTTATTAATTTCTCTTTTGCCGATGGTCCGATGTGAACCAGCAGCCCACCCGGCATGTCACCAGGGCCAGGCGACCTCCCAAGCTCCAATACTGCTAGCTCTTCATTTAGCTCATCAACCGCGAATGGAATACTCATGACACCCTGTCTATCTCCGCCGATCTCTCCTTCGATATTCCGTAGTTCCCCTCTCACCTCTCTTCTCCCATTTTCATCGACCCCGTGGCAGGCAGCACTTTGGTAATGCTGTATAAAGTGATCTGCAGCCCTCTTTCCCGTGAGCACATCTCCACCATTCTCCATAGCCACCGGTGCTGCCTTGTTATCTTCATTGTTGAGCATTTTTGTTATTTTCCATAGCTCTCTTCCCTCTCTGTCGAAGTTTAAATTTTCTGTTTTATCATGCCAGCCCCTCCCTGTGTCTGCAATTGTCGCCCTTCCCAGCTTGGCCACAGCAGCTTCCAGTGATATGTTGTTTTCTGTAGATGGGCTTTTCTCTGCTGTGTCTCTGGCCCCTGACACCTCTTTCTCCAACTCATCGAGCCCGCCAGACCAGCATGGTCTGCAATTTTTCCTAGCACCTCTTGGCATGGTTTGCTTGGCTGCCTGAAGAAGTGCAGAAGCCAGGAGTTGTGCAGTTTTGTTCACGTTTTTAATCCTTGGATCTAAGGTCTCCGTGAATTTGTCCGTCAGGTCAGCAAACCTACTCCAGTTTGCTTTCTTGAAGTTCCATCTGGGTGTGGTTGTAGGGCCAGCAGGGGCATGGTCAATGTCAATGGTGAGTTTGATGGGGCGATGGCCACCTCCGCCAAGCCGCCCCAGCACCTCCCTGCATGCCATTTTCGCCAAGGCGTCCGTTGCAAAGGCCAGGTCAGGGGCCGAGGTGGCGTGCCATCCTCCAGAGTAGAAAGCCGGGTGGTCCCCAGGTTCACCAAGCAGCTGAAGTTTCACCCCACACTGCCAGCCCCCACCCCCTCTCCCCTAGCATCCCGCTCTGTACATCCCCAACTCCGCGAGTGGCCACCGAAGTCACCAACCACAAGACAGCCATCTTTTTCCGTGCCAATTGTGTGTAGAGATAGGCTCCCGTCCCGTGGACAGCAATAGTCACATACTGTGACCCCCCTAGCTGGAAGGGCCAGACAGGCTCCAACGATTTCAGCCCGCCCCTCTGCGTCCACTCGAACCCCAGAGGCAACGATACTGTTCTTCACCAGCATAAGAACCCCTCCTCTATGTCCCCCTTCTCTGTCGTTCCGAAATGCCCGGCATCCTCGGACGCCGAATCCACTGCCGTTTGTGAGGCGTGTTTCCCGCACGCATGCCACGTCGACCCCCCCTGTGTGCAATCGGCCCGCAAGTGCAGTCTTTCTATTGCACACGCCCTCCGCACTCCACTGCAATATTCCCAAGTGCCTATTCCTGTCTGCACCATGATCCATATGTGATCTCTCTGAACCAGCAGTTCCTTTCCCCCGATCTCTTTTCCCGGCTCCACAAACCGAGACAGAGGCACCACCAGTCGCCGAGGGCGGGCTCCCTCGAGGCTTAGAGCCCGGCACCTCATCCACCTGACGGGATTCCACAGATGAAGCACCAAAACGAATCATCTGTAACCCTTTATCTGACATGTGAAGTCATTGCGTGACACTGTGGTTTTCAGCCTTGGCTGGACTATTTTGTACCTTTCGGTCCAGTGTCTCCGTCTTCCATCTTACTTTTGAGTCAGGATGTGTTTCCCTAGCCCTTATCCATCCAAGGATTGTCCACAGGGCAGTGGAGGTTTCATTTTGGAGTTTTCCTTCTCCTAGACAGCTTGCCTAA
This sequence comes from Meghimatium bilineatum, assembly GCA_034231615.1. Taxonomy (NCBI): domain Eukaryota; kingdom Metazoa; phylum Mollusca; class Gastropoda; order Stylommatophora; family Philomycidae; genus Meghimatium; species Meghimatium bilineatum. The sequence continues at coordinate 51,582,667 of CM067318.1, read as the reverse complement.
CAGGGTTAACGAGCACCATCTGCCCGGGGTTTTGAGGTAGAGTTCCCCCCTCCTAGGATAATTTTTTTGTTGCCAGGTATTCATTATCCTCCTCTGTGGTTTATTTCTTGTAATCTAAGACACCTCTCATTCAGGGAAGGTGATTTAAGAACATTGCTCTCTCTTGTTCTAATATCTATAATTTCCCATTTACCCTACCCAACCCTCTAACCCTACCTAAACCCTATCCCTACCCCCCTCCCCTCCCCCTGGCACATTCCTGGAGTGGGGTCAGTGACCCCACTCCAGCAACCTGAGCTTATAGCGGCTCATACTCGCTTTGATGCTGCCAGTCAATGGACATATGGGGTATTTCAGTGGGAATATCAGCGCCGACTGATATCCCACCCCGTCCTCGTGGTCAGCGACACCGTTTGGTCAGCGGCTGTTTATTTGCCCAGAGGGTTATTCACAGCTGGCCTCAAGAGGCTTTTCCACTATTCGCCACCTGTGGACGCTCCTGGTAGGGGTCGGTATCCCCCGCAGGACAGACAATCTTGTCACTAGCTTGCTGTATGGATCACTAAATCAACTTCAGAAGACCTGCACTTTTTAAAAAGAATGGTATTGTGCTGACAAGAGTATCATTACTCATCAGCGTTTGGATACCGACAACAACAACAACAACCGAAGCCATGAAAGTGCAGGAATTTGATTACGCAACAAGACTGTTTTATCCATGACACAGCTTCATACATACACAACTAAACTAGTTTCCTGCCAATTTCTCTTTCACGTGCCGCACGCGCAAGCCATATATGCGTGGGAATTGTCAACCAATAGTGTGTCTTTAAAATGATACACAGCAATTCCACTTGTCTTTACGATTTCTTATTGCATGAGAAAGAATCTGAAACTGAAAAAAAAGATGATGCATTCATTTATGTCACAGAAGATAAAAATATGATGGCCGTCACTTGGCATGATAAAAAAACGGTAACCTTATATCTACTGTCCATTCTAGTGCAGTTATTGACAAAAACCATTAGAGAAAGAGTCATATATTTTCTTATAGAAAATACATGAGAGAAGTTGACCACTTCAGCCAATTGAGAGCAGGCTATCAATACCCACATATATCCCATAAGCAGTGTCTATCATAATTAATAAAATTATAAGAGACGAGGTCTTATTTTGAAAAGGGGATCATAACCAGGCTTTACCCGTGGAATTACAACCTGACTATGATTGGTTGTTTATCTAGTGTAAGGTCTGATTAATATTAAAGTGTAGGTTTCTGTGTAGCAGTTGATATCTAAATCTGTTCCTACTGATGACTTTTGAATAGGATGTGTTGTTTAACCATAGTCCTTACACCAGTAGTCTGAAACTGCTGGCTAACAACACATTCCCATTGCAATCTGTAGGCCAATGAGAGATCTCAAATGAATCAGTTTTGTGCCAAGATAACTTCTAGAATTTAGCACTACCTTTGTACTCAGGTGGCTTTCTCTATATCTGTTCACCTTCTCTGTGATATGATATGTGGCAGTGTTAAGAAACAACTAATTCAAAAATCTATGCACTGGAATCCAGCTGCTGTACATGTCATGACACCTTGTTGTTCATTGTATGGAGCAACAGTATTCAGTTCCATAAGTTTGTTTCTAACAAGCTTTCTATATGCCCAATGATTGTCTAACAAGCTTTCTATATGCCCAATGATTGTCTAACAAGCTTTCTATATGCCCAATGATTGTTATGAACGTTATATGAAATCCTTATAAAAATCCTCTCTATATATATATGATACACAGCAGGTGGGATTGATGTGTATCACATATAGTAGAAAAAATCTCACCCCCCCCCATCTTGGTATCGCTCATCGGTGGCCCCTTTCTCTATTTCTGCATTTCTCATCTTTTATGTTGGGTTCCCATTTGATCCTTTATATTTTATCTTCTATTTTATCACCACTGATTGTCCTTCGAGCCATGCCCGTTTCTGTCTATCAATATTGCACTAATTTAGCCCACGTGTTGAACGCATGCTTGTGTGCCATTTACATTGCCAATTTGTGTGCCAAAACATGCGCTGTGCATCATTACTGGGCAATGTTTTTTCGTGATGAAAACAATGTCCCAGTCAACTTAGATTTCAAGATTTTTATGGTTGTGTTTTCTTGACCGTTATTTGTTTCTTGAAAAAGATCCTGATAGGACCAATACTCTGATAATTGTCCTTGTTTTATTGTTATTTATTTATGTTTTACATCAATAGTAACTATTCACAGCAACCTTTTTACTTTATTTACGGTAAAAGTTATCTGCCATGGTGATTGTATCTAACAGGCAAACATGCGCAGAAACAATGAGATTTGGAACATTTTTAACCTTTCAAATGCCACTAAATGTACTCATGAGCGTAGCAATTTTGGAATGATGTAGTGCCTCAGATGAGATATATTTAGTAACAATATCACTACAGTTGCTGTATTGACAATACATAATAACTACTAGTAAGTAATTCGACTACCATCGAAATTGGTCCGTCAAGTGTTAATTGTAGTCCCTTTCTCCAAACCTTATCACATGTGTATTTTAAACAGGTGACATTGGTACTCTAAATGGACGCATTTGATTTTTCCTGTAATTTTTATTTTCTCTGAATAAAAAATGACCAATGAAAACACAGGAAAAGTAAAATTTAATTTTATAAGGATGCATCCACATGACTGTATTGTAGAATAGAATCAATGCAGTGCAGGAGATCATGTTTTTCAGTAAAGAGGGTAAGGGAGGACTTGAGGACATTCTTTAACCTACACCCCACTGTGTTAAAATTAGGTCATTTCTGCCTGCCACTGCATTCTTTTTTGCCCTTACATCTTGTCTCATCTTGGTGGTGCACTCTGCTAGACTGTAACCTGGGCCATTCCTATTCTTCTTTTAACTTCTGTTTCACATCTGCCATCATTTGTGACTATGTGTCCAAGGTATTGATAATGTTTTACTTGTTGTAGTTTCTCTCCATGTATGTTTATGTTTAGCTCTTGTTCTTCTGCTGTTATTACACATATTCAGTCCAGACTAATTTGTTATAATGGGTTTCCACTGTATAATGTTGCATGATAGTTGGTCTAGCTTTCACTGGTGGTTGCCACCTGATCTTCTGTATACTGGAAGGAGAACCTGGTGAGTCTTAGTTCTTAGTCTGTGGAGACTGGACTAGTTTGATCTTGATAACGAGGATGGTTTAGATGGAGACACCTATCAATAACTCTTATATCTCAAACACCAGATTTGAAAAGTTAATCTAAAATATGTTGACCTTTGTGTCTCTTGAGTGCTTAAAATTCAGCAAAATTTCCGTTATAAACATCACCTTTGTAAGGTTCCTCTCCTGTATGTGTTCTTTTGTGAGTCATCAACGTACCAATTGTAGAAAATCGCACATCACACAAATCAAATTTATACGGTTTCTCTCCTGTAATGTGTTCTTTTGTGCCTCTTCAGGGTACTACTTGCAGAGAATGCCAAACCACAAACCTCACATTTGTAAGACTTCTCCCCTGTATGTATTCTTTTGTGATCCTCCAGGTGACTAGTTTTAGCAAATTCTACAGCACACACATCACATTTGTAAGGTTTCTCTCCTGTATGTGTTCTTTTGTGGTCCTTCAATGCACCCGTTTGAGAAAATCCTACACTGCATACATCACATTTGTAAGGTTTCTCTCCTGTATGTGTTCTTTTGTGCTTCTTCAGGGTACCAGTTTCAGAAAATCCTACACCACACACATCACATTTGTATGGTTTCTCTCCTGTATGTGTTCTTTTGTGGGTCTTCAGGTTACTAGTTTGAGAAAATCCCAAACCACAAACATCACATTTGTAAGGTTTCTCTCCTGTATGTGTTCTTTTATGGGTCTTCATGTTACTAGTTTGAGAAAATCCCAAACCACAAACATCACATTTATAAGGTTTCTCTCCTGTATGTGTTCTTTTGTGACGCTTAAGGTGACCAGTTTCAGAAAAATGAACACCACAAACATCACATTTGTAAGGTTTCCCTCCTGTATGTCTTCTTTTGTGTAGCTTCAGGCTACGGGAATCAGTAAATTCTACACCACACACATCACATTTGTGAGGCTTCTTTCTGGTATTTTTGTTACTGCCTATCTTAATGTTACCAGTTTGAACAAACCCTTCCTGACGAACATTACATTTAAGTTTATTTTTTGTATGTTGATCTATGTGTCTCATCATTGCTCCAATGTGAACAAAACTTTTATTACAAACATCACATTTGTACTGTCTCTCTTCTGTATGAACATTTCTGTGTGAGTTCAGGTTATCAGAGAAATTAAACACCAAGTTAGAAACATGACAATAATTAGGTTTCTCTTCTCCATATATCTTTCTGTATGTGTTCAAGTTAGCAAGTTTAGTCAAACCTGCCCCAGAAACATCACATTTATCCAGATTCTCACAACTTACACCACACACAGTATGTCTAGTACCTTTCTTAAAAACACACAATTCACTTTCTGACAGTTTGTTACATTCTCCATTATTGACATTCAGACTGTCCTCATTCTGGACAGTCTTACCAATGACATCTTCAACCATGACTTGTTCTCTAACTGACTCTCTTAAGTCATTGAGTTTATGTTTTCTTGATGTCAAACACAGATCTTCATTTTTGTTTTTTGATTTCATTGCTGTGTTTCCTTTGTGTTCATGAAGCATCTCACAATCTCCTGTCTCATCCAATGTATTCTTCAAAATGTTTCTAATATGTTCTGGAAGATTCTCTGTGAAAACACCAGCCTTTACAAGTTGTGAATGTTGAACACTGTATACACTTTCTACTTGTATTTTCTGAACACCAGTCTGAGAGTTGATGAATTGCTCCGATGTGTCAACACTGATCTCTGAAATAACCAAACAATGATCAGTGACAAGTTTTGAAATGTAAATCATAATAAATATACAACACAAAGCATTTATATTGAAATAATCTACAACATAAAGACAATAACAGTCAATGTTAGATAAGACACGACAGTAATAAAATCAATTTTTCTCATTCTACTCAAATGTCTATTCCAGTAAGACATATGAGAAAAACAGTTAATGCTGTGGCTGTTTGTCTCACATAGTCCAAGCTATACACACATTTTTTTAGTGACCAAACTGGGAGTAGAGAAATCATCAAGTGCAATCTCCTCATAAAAGTTTGACTGCAACGTACATCCAACATCATTTGTCTACTGCCTTGGTGGTGTACTCTGATCCATCTCAGAATGTTTCCTAATACTTGTATCTGCATATTTTTTGCTCTCTGCCACTTAACTTTACCTTCAAGTAAGGTCTTTATCATATTGTGGCTCAAAACTAGAATTAACTAGAAAGATATGGTTTTGGTGAACGAGTGGACTAAGCATAAATGTTTGCCTTCAAAGTAGTAAGTTTGCTGGAAGTAAATTCAAGTAGCCAGCGCCACCGAATCTCCTTGCAACGCACGTAAACAGGTATTCGTACTTGACCAACCATATCCCCAAAAATAAATGTGATTTTGTCAAGACATTCAGCCTGTGTACACAAGTCACTGAGAATGGACCAATCGAGACAAGAACTATTGCAACAATAACAAACATATCATACAAATATTGAAAAAATCCCCAGGACCACAAACATAGAACACCAGAACTCGTACTACAAGGACCAAAAGGCCTGCTTGTAAACATAAATAACATAGGGACAGGACAATGTTGCTTCAAATAATAGCTTATACAAGTAAATTCAAGTAGGAAGCATGAGGAAAAATGAAAAAATTATCAAGGCTAACAGGAATTGAACCCGTTAATGAGCTGGTTCAATACTTTTGATTCCTACAGATAGTTCATCTCTAGCAGATATAAAGCAAAACAGTATATGAAATTATCCAACAAAAAACACAGAAGACATCACAAAATTATCAGATCACATATCAAAATTTAATAATATTATACCTTCTTTTATATATCCATCAACGCTATATAGACCAGGCTGCATAACTTTGTGACATCCTGACACTTCATTGAAATTTTCAAACTGAAATAACAACATTAGATAAGACAGTGATGAGAAGAGATAAGGATGAGTTAACTAGGCCAGTCAGGTTTACACTCAAAATAATGAAGAGGATGCTGAAAGAAATAATGTATATCTTCAAAGAAAACTAGAAATAGAAGTAATTTGTGAAAGTGCATGCTCTCTGTCCAGATTTGAAGAACTCACAACTGACTGGTACAATGATTGTATATAGGCCTTCTTCTTAGATGACTGGTGAGCTGAGCACTTATCGAATGACCTCAGTGCCATGATGCTGGTTCCTAATAAAGATTCAAGAGAAAATAACATTGTTAAACAATTGGTACATTATGGGGAGTAGGGCCTACATTTTTAATGAATTAAACCATAACTGATCCTAACCAAAAACTAATTTGATAAAGATGAATAATGACCTTGGATGACACAGGGGTGTGTGAGGGAGAGGGTTCTCAGTGTCTTGCTCACAGAACAATGCATCGGCAGCAGAAGATGCAACTTTTTAATCTCTGAGTTATGAAAGCACAATGAATTTACACGTATTATTAAAAAGTTAGAATGTGGACACTCTGTAATGAACCAAACAATGCAATACGCAGATGATACAGTGCTCTTATCAGAAAGTAAAAAGGAGCTACAAAGACTTCCTGCTACTTCATTACAATGTTAACACTGACTGAATTCGAGCTCAATTTTGTTTATAATTACATCTGCCAACATAAACTTAGGAGATATGATGGCAATGCAGTGTTACAGGAGGGCCACAACATTTTCTTGATGCTGATTTCAAACTCAATAGTAAAGCAATATTTATATAAATAATGGCCACTTTGATGGCATACAGTCATTGGGGATGTGTGGTCAAATAAGACCTACTAAGACCTGATCTAAATTTTAAAATACTAGATGATGCTACAAAACGAAATGAGCTATATAAAAAAAAGACACAAGCATTTCTAACAATACCAAAAAGAGACTAAAACATCTCAAAGGATTAGGACACTTTCAAACATGCAATATATACTTCAAGAGTGTTCTGAGCATGAAACGCTGAGAGACATATTAGCCAGAGGAAACAACACTAGAATCAAAGCTCTATGGGCCACTGTATGAACTACAAAAGACAGTGAGTTTTATTAAGGAGACAGAATTACAGGTATAGACATGTTTCAAGTGAACGAAAGAAGAAGAAGAAAACATGCAATGTTGAGTAACTTACCAAATATATACATGGCGAAAGGAAACACACACAAAATACTAAAAAAAACTGCACGGTGGAGCGATGAAATAATGAGGGCTATTCAAATGAAGAAACTGTGCTTAAAAACATGGCTAAAATCTAAACAAGAACACTACTCACAATATAAAAAAGCAAGGATTAACGATAAATGCAGAATAAAAGAAGCACAATCTAACCACTGGAATGAATATGGAGAACATCATTTCAAGACAATTTGGAAGACAAGATCTCAAGAATTATTCTAAAGTATCAAATCAACGTGAGTAAGAGACGAAAGTTACAACCCCTTTCATACTCATAAATGATCAAAAAGGCAATTCTATACTGAATAGCCCAGAAAGGAAAGAAAGATGGTGATTTTTTTCACGAGTTATACAATCCCAACATAACAACAGAGTATAATTACATTTCAAAAAACCAAGACATCGCAGAACCTGACATAATAAACCAAGAAATAGAAGCAGTATTAAAATCTAGCCCCAATAACAATTACAGGAAGAAGGTATAAATAAGGAAGCGACAAGAGCATGCAAGGAAATGGGTGAAATGACTAGCAAGACTATTCAAAAATAGCATGGGAAGAAAGAATAGCATGCCAGAAGACTGACAAAACTCAATAATAGTACCAATATTGAAGAACAAAGAGAAAAAAAGAGAATGCAAACTATACAGAGGTATCTCACTACTAAGTCACACAGGAGAAATAAATGCCAAAATATTAGAAATACATCTAAAATACATCACAGACCAACAATTCAGACCCTCCCAGTTTGGATTCAGGAGAGGAAAAAGTTCAGACTACAAAGGAGATCAGACTACCTAAGGTCTTGTCCAGAAAACAATGACGATAATGTGATAACTTAATAACTCATTAACTCTGGAACAAGAAATCTTCCCTGTGTAAGCAATCTACATTTTTTACTTTTAGTACATTCACATTGTTTTTGCACACAAAAAATAAATCTTACCTCAAACTTTTTTTCAAGTTTGATAAAGTCAGACAGGAATGGTCCATGTTTAATCTGGAGATAAACATTAAAATAACTAGTCAAATAAAAAAAAACTTCACTGGCACAATAACACATTTTTCAAATAATTATCACATTTGCTAAAATAATTATCATTGAACTAAGAATAGTATCAAAATACCATTTAATTTTATTCACTGAAGGATTGGTTGAAATATAGTGGTTCAGCCATTTATCTTGTGTTCAAGGAGTAGTGGGTTCGATCCTGGGTCATAATGTCTTGTTTACAAGCACACTTTCTCAAAGATCCATGAGGATTATTGTTTTAAGCTATGCAGTTATGTGCTATGAGTGGCACTCTCGTAGGCAGTGTTCTGTTAGAGAGCGGTGAAGTGTATATTGTAAAACGCAGTTATATTGAACTCAAGCCTGTACATCTTATGAATTTTTAACACACTACCTACACATAGCATGAAAGCATTACTAACTAATCAGTGAACTAAATATCACATTCAAATCTTATTGATATTTAATCATTGATCTACGTAAAATTCTCAGAGTAACAATAAGAGATAGAATCAAACAACAGAAGATTAACAAACACAATGCCACTCCTGGATTACATCAGAAGACAACAGACTAAGTGGTTTTCACATACTTCCAGACTAAAATAAGATGGCTGGTTGGTTGCTGATCCAGCGGTCCATGGGCTCATGCCCTTTGACTTAATGTCATTAAATGGTATTATATTGCTGAGAAGTCTGTGGATTTTCGGCCCACCCCGGGACAGAGCCAGAGAATAACTATCAGACCTCCAGGAAGGTAGGTTTCAACCTATGCACTGCTCCGAGCCACTTTAGCCAAGATAGGGTTCACTGTGCTCATTCCCCGCCACCAATTGACTACTGGTTATGCCGAATTTATCTATTGCTCCAGGCATGCAACCAAGTGTTCAAGTCAAAAGGATTGTCACGTCCTGAGTCACTGTGCCTCTATGATGGGCCTCAGCCATAGGAAAAACAGTGATGTCAGTTTCCTCCTCCTCAGTGCTGCACAGTACATCTCTGGCTCCCTCCCAACCACAGAGGGTGCATACATATATATTCAGGCAAACATGAAACACATTTCAACAACACAACAAAATCATAACTGTATAAATGAGGTGCAAAGGGAACGCATTGCTCTAGGCGGACCCAGGGTTAGCAGATAACCAAGATCCCAAAAATACCTCCACGCGGTGCACCCTGGAAACAGAAATACAGCAGCTCAAACTGATTCTGGCCAAATCATTTGGGGATCGTGTCCGAGAATGTGGAGGTAGCAGATGGAAAGAGATTTGACTGCACAAGAGACAGACAACATCTCCGACACTACCAGCATCACCACATATAGCGACACTGTCGACATACAGTGAAGCTAGTAAGTCCAGTCCGAACATTGGAGGTGCGGCCAATGTAAAATGCACGTAAAGGTAGATGCATGGCGAGAGACAAATAGATTTCATACCGAGTACAATAAAACAATGAAAGGGCAGAACAGCGCTAGAGGGCAGCGCGAACTGCAAATAGAAAGTGAAAAGTCCCTAGGAAAGGGGAACTACAAGCTCTGTCAGCTCGAGGCGAGCTTCTAGTTACCTGTGTTCCTTACAGGCAGAGACCCAGACCCATTCATTGGTGTTTGGTAAAGCAAGAAGACCTAATCCAACTCTAATGTCGAGCCTTCCTAAACCGGAAATATGCTCGTGAAGAGAAAGGGTTCTGTACCTGATGGGCTTAGGCACAAAAGGGACAACGATGGTAGTCCTGGCCCAACTCTACTGTCAGGTTTTCCTACACCGGAAATACACTTGCAGAGAGAAAGGGTTCAGTACCTGATGGGCTCAGGCGCTATTGGGACACGGACGCTCAGCTCGAGAACGCCTTGCTCTCAAACACGTGGTGTGAGACTCGAACGTGGACAAGGGGTACACGATGTCGGTGAATGACACCTCGGCTAAGAGGGCGAAAGAGCCAGGGTCCAACTCGTCTGTTGAGTTCTTCCCTTAAGGAACCAGGCTCAAGGATGAGAAACGGTTCAGTACCCAATGGGCACAGGCACAGCACGTCCAATTACACGAGGCAAGTTCATAGACAGTGGAACACCTCGTGCGAGTCAGATGAGAGCAAAAATCGTCTGGGCGAAGAGTCGCCACTACGCGTGCCTGGAGACAGATATAGAGGCTGTCACAGGCTAAGGGTAGCCCACCCGAATTGTCAAGGCATGCCAAAATTGGATGTGCTAGGCCTACAAGGCGCATAACGGTGGCACAACGTAATCACGCTCCCGGCGGAAAACTCACGGATATCTGTGATGGTTACTAGGGAGAGAACGCAAAACAAACATACAAACATAACTGTATAAATGACATGCCATGAAGCTTCTGTAAGAAGATAACCTCAATATAACAGCATGTCATCCACTAAGGTTTTCTGTTGCATGAATGGTATATCTAGTGGGCCATGGTGAGACCCACAGACGCAAACACATGGATTACAGAAATAAAATAGTTAACAAAAATAAACATATGTAGCACACACAAAATCAACAAGATCAAATGGAATACCAAAATTAACTCTTCTTCGGTACTTCCCTGTTAAGTGGGCACATACACTTAACTCAGAATTTAACTTGATTCAGAATATTCATGGTACAACTTCTTTTATCCAACATCATGATAGCAAGCAGCCAATGTTTTGTGAATGAAAAATGACATCATATTGACACAGGATGTTGTTAAAAAGGATTTTTTATCCTTTAATATTATGCTTTACAGCTTGGCTGCAATATTTGTGCCATTTGGCATACCTTTTTAAGCACTTTGACATTCTTTTGGATAGCAGACCCCATAAAAAACCATCCTTAGGTGGCATTTACAACATGAATATCAATGGTTACAAACCACCAATGCATAGAGTCAACATAACTGTGCCTTATTGACAGATTGGAAGACTCTGTCACAGGACTGACAAACTGAATCTGTGAGAAATGTGAAAGGTTGAGAACCGACTTCAATCTCATATGTGAGCAGACACAATCAACACAAATCTAATTCAACTAATTTGTATTTCTTGGTCTATTTCTTGACACTGGGATGTACATGGTAAGTCCCCAGTCTCTTCCATGGTGGCTAACTACAATTATTTACACGCCTTGAATGCGCATTATGCCAGACTTATCTGTTCCGCCACTTGAGCTGTTGATCCGTGTGGATTCCTCAGACTCCTGCACCATACCAGACTTTTTGTATAAGAATGGACATTCCCTGCTGACAATTAGCTGCTAACTGGTGTTACTGAGACACCATTTTGTCTGCATCCAAAAATAAGTTGTAGTTCACAAAATGGAATGATGTATATTCCTCCTACAATCTGATAAGAACACAAAAACTGCAGATCTTCCAGAATGTGAACTAAACTTTACATCACTGTGTCTCCAGTAACAAACAAATTACACCATGAAACATAGGTAATCCAAATGACACAATTGTGATGCAGAAAACATATCCATCACATCCCAAACTAGAAACCAATGGTAGAGTTGAGGGGCAGTGAGCAAGTGGTAGACAGAGATACAAATGGGAGGAAAACATCATGAGATGGACAGGATATAGTCTATAAAAATAAACCACCAAGACAAGAGATATACAATGTTGGATGTCCATTGCAGTCAGCTTTCGGTGGGTGATGGCATTTGATAATTATGACAGCAGGTGATGAACTATCCCGGCAAATTATCAATATGCACTCAAAGTACCAAATTTATCTCATGTCTGACCTAATGAGGCTTTTTCTATAGCACTGCAAACTACTGAGAGTTGGGGTAGCAGACCATTACTTCTGTACTGTATTAAAAAAATTCTCTATAGTAACCAACAAATCCGTCCTTCACACCCCACATATTCTTCTTCTTCTTTCGTTCACTTGAAACATGTCTATATCTGCAATTCTGTCTCCTTAATAAAACTCACTGTCTTTTGTAGTTCATACAGTGTCCCATAGAGCTTTGATTCCAGTGTTGTTTCCTCTGGCCAATATGTCTGCCTCAGCGTTTCATGCTCAGAACACTCTTGAAGTATATGTTTGGCACTCTGTACTGCCTGTCCACATGTACACATGGCCGTGTTGCCAATCTTGAACTTTGTATACATGTGACTGCGGAGTCGGTTGTGTCCTGTTCTGAGACGTAGAATTATAACTTGTTCTGATCTGTTCATAATGTGATAGTCATCTTGTGTTGGTGTTTGTGGCTTTCTTATTGACTTGATCATCTGTTTTTTCTGATGGTAGGTGATTGGTATATCTGGTTGATCTTCGGCAGCACCTTTCTTAGCCAGTTGGTCTGCTTTTTCATTTCCTGGTATTCCACAGTGAGAGGGTATCCACTGCATGGTTACCCTATACTGGTAAGACAATTCGCTAAGTAGTTTTTTCAAGTCTGTTAGTTTTCCAGACTGGAGAGCTTGAAGCACTGACCTTGCATCTGTCAGGAATACCACAGGCTGTAGGTCAGAGTTGGAGTTCAGCAGTTTTTTAGCTGCCACAGTAATTGCCTGGATTTCTGCATCATAATTATTGCAGAATTTTCCTGTCGGTGTTCTGATTGTATCTCCAGGCTTGTGTGGATATTCTATATATACACCTGCACCTCCATTCCTCACAGCATTCTGTGCTGACCCATCTGTGTATACTCTGACCCATATATCTTGTGGATATTCCTCATCCAGGAAACTGAGGGTGACTGTCCTCCGCTGCACACTGTTCTGTTCGTCCTCGCTTAGTACTCCTTTCACATGGGTCTGAATGTATATTGGCATTCCATGCCTTTCACTCCATGGGGTTTGTTCTGGTACAGACCTTAAGGGGCTGTCAACTTCAGGTAGGTCTGTAAGTTGTCTACGGAGTCGTTTAGCTTGATGGATAAAGCTGCTTCTTTTCAGTCGCCCCATTGCTAGGTTTTGGAATCTTTCCTTCATTGGATGACTTGGCATACACTGAAACTTTTCCGCTTGAATTAGTACTTTTGTGTCTCTGCGTTCGCCAAGTGTTTGCATTCTTCCCATTTTCTGCATCTCTGCTATGGGTGTTGATTTCATTGCTCCCAACATTATTCTAAGTGCCTGGTTTTGCACTTTATCTAGATCTTGTAATGTGGTGTTTGATGCAGGACACCACGCAGCTGAACCATATTCCAGGTGTGGTCTTATGCCTTGCTGGTAAACTTTACTGAGTATATTCCCACTGGCTCCCCATGTGGTTCCACTTAGTTTTCTCAGGATAGCTAACTTCCTCCTGGCTTTTGTTGTTGCTTTGTTTATGTGCTGCTTCCATGTCAGCTTATCATCAAAAGTAACTCCGAGGTATGTTGGTTGTTTGTCTTCCTTCAAGAGCTCTCCGTCTATCTTGATATGACCGGCTTTTTGTTTTGGTGAGAGGGTAAAGAGTGTAGTGCTGCACTTATCTGTGTTAATGCTGACACACCATCTATTTGCCCATAAGGTTAGGGCACCGATAGCTCTTTGTATTTGTTTAGTGGCCACTGTTGCATGTTCTTCCGTGCACCAGATCACCAGGTCGTCAGCATACATTGCCACTTTGATCCCGTGTGGTAGTTCAGCAACTAGGTCATTGATGTAAACCAAGAAAAGTGTGGGTGACAGGACTCCTCCCTGGGGGACTCCATGACGCAGTAGGACTTTCTTGCTTTTGCGACCATCTAATTGTACCCTGGCTCTTCTATTATGCAGGTATGCTTTTACCCATTTGTACATTCTTGAGCTAACCCTGCAATTTCGCAATTTCTTTAGGAGCCCTTCTTTCCAGACCTTATCAAATGCTTTCCTAAGGTCTATCCATGCTGCTAGTACCAGTTTCTTATCTTGGAAGGCATCCTCAATCTCTTGGGAGAGGTAGGTTGCCTGATCTTCAGTAGAGTAGCACTGTCTGAAACCTGCTTGCTGTGATACCAGAAGGTTTTCACTTTCAAGGTACCACTGCATCCTAAGATTGATAATGCGTTCCATTGTTTTGCATAAACAGCTTGTGAGGCTGATGGGCCTGTAGTTGGAGACTGTGTTGCCATCTTTTCCTGATTTGAGGAGTGGTATCATTATTGCTTCTCTCCACGCCTGTGGTACATTACCTGTGGACCAGCTTGTGTTAAAGATTTGCAGCAGCTTTGCTCTTGCTGCAATTCCCAGGTTTCTAATCATTTCATTGGACACTCCATCAGCTCCAGGGGACTTTTTCATTTTCAATTTGGATATTGCATGCTCCAGTTCTCTCATTGTGATTGGTGCCTCCATGACTTCAGGTATAGGTTCGTCTTGTCCAATGTTTTGCTGGTTCGCTCGAACCTCCTGTTGTTTGTCTGGGCTGACTTTGACGTTATTGTCTTCTGCAAAGGAATCTGCAAAGTAATCAGCTGCATGTTTACCTGTTAAAATGTTTTTATCTTTATAAAGTGTGATCCTGGTATTTCTCCCTGTACCTTCATCATTTAGTTGTTTTACAAGTTTCCATAATTTCCTAGTATCTCTTTCTAGGTTCAGCGACTCTGTTTTTTCTTTCCAGCTGTTCCGTCTGGCTTGTAACTTGGCTCTTTGAAATTTAGCCTTTGTTTGCTGATATTTGTTGTGATGTTCTTGGCTAGGTCTGTTCTCAGCCTGCTTTCTAGATGTTTCCATCTCATTTTGCAGCTTTTCCAGTTCATCATTCCAGTAGGGTTTGTAGTTTTTGCGTGCCCCCCTGGGTATGGTTTTACTAGCAGCATGTAGTATACATCTATTAAATTCACTCACTGCTCTATTGATGTCTTTGTCCAAGTTCATGTCCTTAGCTAGAACACTGGTTAAATGCTGGTACATTTTCCAGTCTGCCCTCTTATAGTTCCACCTAGTGAGCGTGCTGCTGTCCTTGGTATATTCATTGTGAATTTCCAGAAATACTGGTCTGTGGTCACTACCCCCAAGCTGCTTTCCAACGACACGTGTGATGTTCCATTCCAGGCCTGGTGAGTAGAATGCCAGGTCTGGTGTAGAGGTGGTGTGCCATGCTCTCGAGTAGAAGGTTGGTGAGTCAGCTGGCTGGTTAATAAGAATGAGATTATTTTCATCCTGCCAGCTCTCAAGTTCCTCACCTCTCTTGTCGATATGATCGTAGCCCCAGCTCTGAGAGTGGCTGTTGAAGTCACCACACACCATAAGCCTTTCTTTATCTGGAATTGTGTCTAGTGCCAATGGTTTATCATTTGGGCAGTAGTAGTTCAGGAGATGGAATTCTGCACTGTCTGTTTTTATGTGGAGCATCTGGTATTCTGCCCCGTCCATGTATACTTCCATCTGACATGCGCTGATATTGTTTTTAACTAGTGTCAGAATTCCACCCTTTCGCCTGTCTTTTCGGTCAGATCGGTAGCACTGGTAGCCTCTGATTTTGAAGGCTATGTCGCTGCTGAGGTGTGTTTCTTGGATACAGCAAATATTAACTTGTTCTTCACTGAGGACATTTTCAAGTTCCAATTTTTTGCTGTATCCATCTCTTTTACTGTTGACACCCTCAGCATTCCAGTGCATTATTTTTATTGGTCGTCTGTTTGTTTGGCCAGTAGCTCTATTCCCTTGCCTCCTGGCTCCTCGGGGCAATTGAGAAGGACTTCCAGTAACTGAGGTTGGGCCCTTTCGAGGTATAGGGCCCGGCACCGTCCCTGCCTGAACGTCCGCCACAGGGCAGGCACCATAACATTTATTAGATGCAGACATGTTTCCATTGTGTTTTATGCGTGGCAACCTGATTATCTGTGCGCCTTTTGGCTGGTTGTCTCCGTCTTCAGCACTCTGCTTACTAGGGCCGGACTATGGTCCTGCTCGAGTGGGAGTGCCCGACCAGTCTTAGTTTCCAGCCTCTGATGGCTGAACTAAGCCCCATCACCACTTCAAGGTTCTGGCCTCGATGGGGACCCCACATATAAAACATAGAAGCATAACAGCCACGGCTCTAATCATCAAACCTTGATCTCATTTCCTTCAAACACATTAATCTCATCATCTATCAAAGTATTACCATTAAATACTCACCTCATTCTCATTATTTAGTTCCAGACTTATTCCTGCCACTAAGTGTGGGACAATGGAACCATTATTTCCCTAAGCATGATCAAATAAAACAGACAAATCATTGAATAATGAGGTAAATGATAATCCTCAGCTGACAAGAACAGGTCATCATATTTCGACTGAGAACTGGACACAATAGACTAAACAGCCATATGTATACAAAATTTAAAATTGGCACAACAGCAAAGTGTAATTGTGGACAAGTCAACCAGACTTCAGAACATATCCTTCAAGAATGTGCAAACTATGACACATTAAGATGCACATACTGGCCTTCTGATACACCAATGAATGTTAAACTTTATGGTACAAAACAAGAAATGGAAAACACTGTCCAATTTATACAAGAAACAACACTGCAGATATAGACATTATTAGCGAACGAAAGAAGAAGAAATAATCCTCAAACATAATGTCATACACTTGTAATCACAATGTTTCAATGCATTTATAATCACTATCCATCTTTATAACTACATATACTTGTAATTATTATCTGTCTCTATAATGGTTCTATAAACTTGTAATAATTATCTGTCTCTACAATGACTCCATACACTTGTAATTACTATCCATCTTTATGACTCCATACAATTGTAATCATTATCTGTCACCATGACTGCATGACAACAAAAACTTAACTAATAATCACATTTGATAAAAGTGACAATCTCTTCAAAGTTTCATCAAAGAAATTACTAACCATTCAGAATGCAATGGCAATCTATCAGATGTAAATGCTGCCTAGAAAATCAATACAGCTGAAATATACTGGACTGATGAGCTATAACCTAATTAGGATATACTACCATTATATTTTTTTTTAAATATATCTACTTCTCTATCATAAACCCTAGCTTTCATCTACAGCTCTATCACAAACTCTAACCTATATCTACATCTCTATCACAAACTCTAACCTATATCTACAGCTCTATCACAAACTCTAACCTATATCTACAGCTCTATCACAAACCCTAACTTTCATCTACAGCTCTATCACAAACCCTAACTTTCGTCTACAGCTCTATCACAAACCCTAACTTTCGTCTACAGCTCTATCACAAACCCTAACTTTTGTCTACATCTCTATCACAAACCCTAACTTTCGTCTACAGCTCTATCACAAACCCTAACCTATATCTACTTCTCTATCACAAACCCTAACTTTCGTCTACAGCTCTATCACAAACCCTAACCTATATCTACTTCTCTATCACAAACCCTAACTTTCGTCTACAGCTCTATCACAAACCCTAACCTATATCTACTTCTCTATCACAAACTCTAATCTATATCTATAAATCTATCACAAATAAAATATTAAACTGTTTAGATATATCTGTGATACCAAACAAAACCAGTATATACCTGATAAAGCTCTCTAGTTTCTGTTTGTTGACTCATTTCTTCTACTGTATGAATACTTTCCATAAAATATCAACTCACCAGAAGTTTGACTCAAATTAATTTTTTAATCTGAAAATAAATATTAAAAATATGCTCAAGAAATATGTTAATTATACCAAACAATGGCTCCAAAGTTACAGAGGATTTACTGCATTTGTACACAGTTTCATGCAACATACACCAACTAAGAAATCAAAGAAGACTTGAAATTGAGATAACTCTAATGTCCAGATTGAACATGATACGGAGAAGCAGAATAAGTACAGCAATGAAGATCAACATTCTGTAAATCATTAATAATACCTGTTCTTTTGTATGGATGTGAGAGTTACATTTACAGCTGACAGGAAGAGAAAAATTAGTCTTGTGTTACAAATGTTACAGACAAGTGTTATGCATTCCTTGCATCGAACATGGAAATATATATATCCATAAAGTTATCCTTATATATACCGTAAATGGATAACTCCGTAACTTTGTGTTTTTATTACTCACTATACGCTCCTAGGCTACATTACGTATATGGACGAAATTGGGCACTGTTATAGTTCAGCTCAAATAGAGAGCACTAGTGCGTGCTCTCTATTAATCTTCAAAGTTCTCCTGTGATTCGGCAAAGCTGACCATTGATATGATTGGTTAATCTTTTACCTCTGATGCTGCACAAAGGTCAAACAAATGTAAAGAAATAATAATAGCTCTAAACTTTAGGAAATAATATTCCTATAAATAGATGTTTACTCTGTTTTAATAAGTTCATTATTCTTTCTCCTTGTCTAACTGCAAATGTCGTTTATACATTTGTCTATCAGCAATGACAGAAAATTGATCCCGTCTACCTTTCTCTTCTTAAAAAGGTATCCATAAGTAGATTTGTTTGTTTCCTGACAAAAGTAGGTTTTTTCTCTCTTCTTCTATCGCTCACATGGAACATGCTTATATCTGAAGTTTTGTTTCCTTTATAAAATTTGCAATTTAAATACACCAATTACCTGTCATTTGAGAATATTAATTAGTTCTGCATGCTTCTGAAAATAACAGAAATAGGATCAACAGATGCATCTTGTCTTCACTAACAAAAAAATATAGGCCCTAAGTTTGTGTATTTTATTATTGAAAATAACTACTCTAATTTGTGGTTACAAGTTTAATTTTAATTTTTTTTACTAGACTATGAAAAAATGTTTCATGTAAATTATTTTGATACCAAAATTGGAAAAAAAATGCATAACTTGGTAAATTTTGTTCATGATGGGCATACAGCGGTACACATACTTGATTGAGATATCGTTGCATTAAAATTTTTTTGGGCTATGCCTATCTAGCTATAGTGTTTAATGGTATAGTAAGGCCTACTATATATTAGATACCATCATCATGTCGTCAATATAGAAGACACTCTGAACATGACACTTGAAGAAAATGTTGGACAGCTTGTACAGAACTGAGAGGTTTACAGATTGGCAGTCGGGGCAACATTAAAGCACACGTCCCATAAATATATAGGCCTATGCTTAGGAACCGTCTTCCTCGTTTTCTTTTACCCTCAGGTGTCAACAAATTTATGTGAAAGTTGGAAATCTACTGCAATAATGGATAGTTAGTTATCTTCGAGAATAGATGTCTCAGAAAAATCACAAATACTAATTGGAAAGATTTCTAATCAAATGACATACTAAGAGAGGAGACAAAACAAGAATATGTGACGAACATCACCTAAAACATCGCTGGACATACATCAGCCACATACTTGGAATGAAGGAAGACAGAATTCCAAGACAAGCCTTCATGTGGACACCATACAGGTAAAAAAAACAGGGAAGACCAAAAACAATACTCAGAAGAACTGTTATGAATGAATTAAAATCAACAGGCATAAATGCACAAGACCTGAATCCTTGGCAACTGACAGTCAGGCATGGAGAACTATGACATCCGCCCTATGTGCCAAACTTGACAAAAGAGGAACTGACTGTCCACAATAATAATTAAGGGCGTAGTTATTTCTGTTTTCATCTAGTCTTAAAACATGACCCAGGTACATACCGTGGAAGATAATAAGTGATACTTCTGAAAAACAATGGTACTTACACAGAACACTGGTTTTTTTCAAGGAATGTTTTGGGCTTCGCTCCTCAGAATGACTGGATGGTTTGTTGGTTGCTGATCCAGTGGTCCATGGGCTCATGCCCTTTGACCCAATTATATTTCTGGGAAGTATGTGGATTTTCGGCCCACCCCGGGATAGAGCCAGAGAATAACTATCACACCAACAGAAAGGTAGGTTTCAACCTATGCACTGCTCCAAGCCACTGTAGCCAAGATAGGGTTCATTGTGCTCAAACCCCGCCACAAGTTGACTACTGGTTATGCCGAACTTATCCGGTTCAAGTCAAAAGGATTGTCACGTCCTGAGGCACTGTGCCTCTATGATGGGCCTCAGCCATAGGAAAAATCAGTGCTGTCAGTTTCCTCCTCTCCAGTACCGCGAAGTACATCTCTGGCTCCTCGCAACCACAGAAGGTGCATACATACAAATACTCGTATTAAGACACAATGCAACAACAAAACAAAAACACGAGAAGCATAATAATTGTATAGTTATATTATAGACTATTCTATAGATGGCGTACCATGAAGTATGAAGTGAAGCTTCTATAAGAAGACAACTTCAATATAACAGCATGTCTTCGGTAACAGTACAGATTAATTCTACACTGTGCTATAAATAGCACAATTTTGACAATTTTAACTATCCAACGTCATTGATTCCTGTGTAACACCAATCAAAATAATGGCTGCCGTGACATCACATCCGACAATCACACAGTTCAACTTATGCGTAATCTGTTTGTTTTCCAATTTACACATTTTTTTACAATTTCCTATTATTTGTGGTGAGCGATCAGTATTTCTGCCCGCTACACACAGAGCGATGTGTGCGCACACATTAGAAATATTATTTCTAATCCTAACCTTACTTTAAACACTTACCCGTAAGCTTGCCAAATCACACAACAAAGGTCATTTAACACCTCGAAACTAGAACAAAGGTCACAGTGAAGAACTATACTTTACTTGTGCCCATGTCATCTACTAAGGTTTTCTGTTGCATGGGTGGTTTGTCTAGTGGGCCATTGGTGAGACTGGTAAAAGTACAGATTAGTTCATCACTGCGCTATAAATAGCACACTGTTGACAATTTTAACTATCCAACGTCATGGATTCCAGTGTAACACCAATCAAAATAATGGCTGCTGTGACGTCACATCCGACAATCACAAAGTTCAAGTCTAGACACAGACGAACTTATGCATTGGGTAGCTGGGGGTAATGATGCGCTGGGGGCAAAGATTCGCAGTGGTTTTTTTTCGGAACTATGGGTTTTTCCCACAAACCACATGGCCACGCCAGATGCTAACATCCATTTCTTTCACACAACAAATTTTCATCAGTCATGGGCAGGTCATTTTTTGAGCTATGAGGTAAATTAATTTTTTTACATTCTCGATCTAACTTGTTTTCAACTTCTCACTCTTCGACCGCTGTTATCATTACTGTCATGTTATTTTACTATCTAAACTGAAACATATATTGTATTGTTAAGTTATTAAGCACTTTACCTTGTCAAGATACTTTGTATTTTCGTGATATTTTATAAAAATTGTGAACAGTGTGATTTTGGGGTAAAGCAGCGTACATGAATGGGGCAACCATGCGTTGCAGACTCACTGCGCATGTTTACCCCAGTCACTTCCCCCTCATGTTGCCAAATATTTAAACCAATATTTTATTGTCATGTTATGTTTATTTTTAGGAATTACAAACGGAAAATTGAGAAAATGATGCAGCGGACTGAAAATTAAGCCGTCGCTGCTATAGATGCACAATCTCCACGGGTCATAGTTGTATGACCTCCGCAGATAATAGATGAATGATCTATGCACAATATCTGCTATTCATAGATGCATGATCTCCGCTATTCATAGATGCACGTTCCCCGCTATTCATAGATGCACGTTCTCCGCCAGTCATAGATGCACAATCTCCGCCAGTCATAATTTCACTATTGTCGCCGGTCATAGATGCATGATCTCTGCCTGTCATAGTTTTACTATCTCCGCTATTCATAGATGCACGTTCTCCGCTATTCAGTGATGCACGATCTCTGCTATTCATAGATGAAATTATAGTCAAACGCTTTATAGAGCACTCCAACACGTTGTAATAGTTTCAAACGGATCTAAGCACCCATTCTCTGCATTAATTTTTTTTGCATATTTACTTTTTTCATATTAAAGATACATAAAGATACATATGCCTAGTCTTTGTGCTCTATAATTTTCCCACACTATGATTGGTTATGTTAAGATAGGAAGTGATATTATTTTGTTGTTTTTGTCAATTATTCCATGATTTCATAATTGTTTTTGCCTGCACACGTTTGCCCCAATTATTGGGGCAAAGGTGGCATTTACTGTGCTCATAAAATCTCATTCTACGTACTAAACGTAATGTATGTTGTAAATACCCTCACTATTGTTAGATGGATGGATAAGCTACACACTGCTGCTAGTTTGGTATCTCATAGTCATAGTTAAGTCTATTTGTTAGAATACGCAAAAAGTGAAAAGTGCGTGTCATTGCCCCCGGCTACCCTAATCTGTTTATTTTCCAATTTACACAATGTTTTATTATTTGTGGTGAGCGATCATTATTTCTGCCCGCTACGCACGGGGCGACATGCGCGCACACATTAGAAATATTATTCCTAATCCTAACCTTACTCTAAAAAGTACTTGACTTACCCGTAAGGCGTAAGCTTGCGGCTTTGCCAAATCACACAACAAAGGCCAGGTAACACCTCGAAACTAGAACAAAGGTCACAGTGAAGAACTATACTGTACTTGCGCCGGTGAGACCCAAAGACTCAACCGTATGCGTCTCGGAATGGTTCGAGGATAGAGTTATTTGGAGAGATAATATTATGTGTACTGTTGTCAGTGTTGTTGATGTTTTTAGTGTGTCACCTTTGCTATTATCGTGACATGCGCACTAAGCAATAACTTACTATAAAGTATATTTCCGGTGTGGATCTTGACTTGAATTGACTATTAGTAAACACTGCCGAAGTTGTAATCACGAGCAGTCAAGATGTTGTATATTGTACAGCTTAGATTCAGTGTTTGATTTACAACTTTTGATGTAGAAGTGGAATTACCACGTAAGATGTTGCAGTCATTGGACCAGTTATTAAACGCGATGCACAAATGTGAAATTTCATATCATATTATGTCATATGTGTGACACTGCGATGAGACTGTATAGATAGATAGGTAGTGTAGGTCTGAGTGTTATTTTTTGAGTACATGACTAGCAATAAAATAATCAAATCACGTCATAACAGTCCAACTTTTGTAATGTTATGCGCAGCGCCATGTAAATCTGTGTTACAATTTACTCATCATCCTGGCCTCACTTGACAAGCAGACGAGTCGATGCTAAACCAACGGATAATTACAGACTAGCAAACTCTTTCATTGGTCTATCCCCAACGTCACCTGTGAAACCACCCGGTTCATGTTAAGCAGATGTAGCATATCCTGAACAGAATGTAGCAATTATTACAGCCTTTCTAAACTTCTGTCAATTTTGAGCCAGTCTTTCTGTTACTGTCATGTTGAGGTGGTCTTTGATATCTTGTGTCCATCTTCTTCTCAGTCTACCTCTTGTTCATCACCCTGGCACCATCCCCTCCATTATGGTCTTCTCTAGGCTGTCATGACCAAAATATTGTAGTTTTCTGAAAAGAACCATGCTGTTTAGCTAGTTTTATCTGACATTCATTTTCTCTCAGGATGGCTACATTGGTGCTCTTTTTTTGTCCATGGTATTCTCTGGATTTTTCTGTAACGTATTGTTTGAAATGCTATTTTATGTTTCACTATATTGGTGATTGTCCAGGATTCACACCCATTTATTGCCACTGAAATATGCAAGCTCTTAGGAATGTTAGTTTTGTTGTTTTGCAGCAATTCAGCCATATGTTTTTCATTTGTATCAGCTTCTTTGAAACATATTTATACATATACACCTATTTTTTTTTTACCTAATTAAATATAGTCTCATCAAAAATGTAACCAGCTTTAGTGTTACCTGTTTCTTATGTAAGTACTATTTTCATACATTTTACTAGCAGTATTTCCATTTATTAATTGTTACTTTAGTTTCATAATTCTGAACATTAATTTCTGCTATTACATTGTCTTTCCACATGAAATCCTGACAGTAATTTGCACAACTCCAATGTATATGCTGAACTAGTTGAAGAAATTCAGTTTTAGTTTTTAAAAAAAATTGACATGAAAGGAAAGGGTAAGGCTCCAGATGATAAGGAGAAAGATGGTGATATCAAGGACTGTCCTCTTCAGTTCCCAGACTTGTGTACAGTTGATCATGTGAAAGATTGCCCTAAATATTCTCAAGGTATCTATACAATGCAATAAATGTTGATTCATTTTAAGATTAGTTTGACGAACTAGCGTTTCAGATGACAAATTTCTGTTATTGCATATATATTTTGTCAGTCCATAGCAAGTTGTTATAGTGGGATTCCTCTGTACAAAGAAACTTTGAACTTGAAAACAATAGTATAAATAATAATTGATTGGAAACTCTTAGCTAGTTTGTTGATTGTAGATGGATGTGATTTCATACATTTCTGTGGTTTTCTTCTGTCGTTCTTGTTCCTAGACATGTCAATTTCCACCACATAACTGATGTGTAATCTTTGTCAACTTAATTGCTTCATTCTGTGTTTATTTGTTTCTATCATAAGAAAGATCTTTTGGTTGAAATGTCAATTCCACTTATTTGTTAAACATAAAACTGTCATTTTACCTGTTTATTTTTAAATGTCCATTTGCTTTTCTGATTGTACAATTTTCTCCATATATTTCTGATATTTATGTCACATTAATGTATATCTTTAGGGCATCTGTTGCTGTGTTGATAGCGATGCAGGACAGCCGAAAAAAGGTCAAGCATTTGTGACCAGTGTTAGCTTTGAGCCTGGTGATCAGTGTGTAAATATGAGAACCAGCTCTCTAGTATGCCTGACATACTATACTAGCGAAATATGGCTACATGCATCCCACCATTCAGTGGAAGTGGTAAAAAAACACTGAACATATTAGTTATCAATGCCGAAGTTAGATGTGCTAGGCTGTGATACAAATGAAAAGGTGACATTGCAGTTCTATTCTCAGGACTATATCCTGCTGGTAAGACCACTATCCTGCTGTAAGAGAGATGTAGTGGAGCTTGAGAACAAATGGGGGAGAAAATGTCTTGATTTCATGAATAAACTACATATTGTTGCAATGTACTCTATTCTATCCCATAACTTGTCAGGGTCATAGAGGTACCACATTGTATGCTTCAGCAGACAATCCTTCAGCGTAATGTATATCAAATTGCTAAAAGATGTTACATAGAAAAGACATTGTTGAAGTCAACAATTGTTCTTGTTTGTGTTTGTAGTTCTGACACGGGATGATTCTTCTTGTATAAACTTGGAGGATCTAGACCAAATTCAGACTGACCTTGAGATTCTCTTGGTGTCAGTTGGGAAAAGGCTAAAGCAGCTTGGTTCAGAAAACACTATTCTTGCTAGTTGGCCAGACAAAAAAGATGGCAAAAGAATGTCGGCAAAGACGGTATGTATCTTTGCTTATATTAATATTTGATTCTTGATGAGAAAACAAGGAAGAAATTAACTTATGAAGTTTTCTGTAGAAATTTTTTTTTTATAATTTGTTTTTATGCATTCACCATGCGAATAAATAATAAATAAAAGCATATCTATACGGGACCATTGCGATTCAACTATTATTGAATATTGAAGTGCCACTAATACCAATGATATTACCAGTATAATATGAATGGTCAGCATTCGAACCATCTAGTTTGACAAGTTGAGTGCGAGGTGAGCTCACTATCAACTCTGATGCCACGCCTACAAAAATTGAATTGTAACCTGTTCATGACATTTCTATTCAACTATTGTTGAGATGCCACTAAAGCGCCCAATGTTATCACCAGTGACCAGTGTGTAAATATGAGAACCAGTTGGTGACCAGTGTGTAAATATGAGAACCAGTTGGTGACCAGTGTGTAAATATGAGAACCAGTTCTCTAGTACAGCTAGCATACCATACTTGTGATATGGCTACATGCATTCAGTGCAAGTATTAAAATGGATGGTTTTCATTCAAACCAAGTAAGAAATAGTATTTCTAATTATATTTAAATTATAATTAATATATATATATATTAAAAGATAATGGGAAGGAGGATACAATTGTTTTACTTATAGTTTAATTTTGTTTGAAATGTATTTGAAAAAATAATTTATATTGTGTATGTAAAAGAACAAAAATTGTTTTGTGACAGAAATCTGCATTTACCAAACTATTTTAATGTTAGAAATTTAAAAAAATTTATTTGAGTTGTATATTTTAAAAAAAACATTTTTGTGACAGAAATCTGCATTTACCAAACTCACACAGCAAAAAAGTTCACCCATAGTAGCATCACTATTTAGATTATCCAATTACAAACACAAACAACGTGTAAAATATGTGAGCACAAAGCTGGATTATGTTTGTTATTGCCAAAAATTTAATGTGAGGTACCAAGGTACTTTTGAAAATAACCAAAAACATTCAGTCGATCTCAAAACTTAATATTATTAATTTAACCTTTAGCACGCAGTCGCAGTCGGCATTTTGCCCCAGACTCAATGTATTCTGTGCCACTGGCTGCAGATTGATGCACCCACAGCTATGTACCTCTTTCAATAAGGAAATCAAGATTGCAACAAATGTCATTCATCCTAGTTACACCTGGAGTCGAAAGAATTTTATTTTCTTTATGATTTGTGTTTGCAAAGCTTTAAGTTGTGGTTAGGAGTCACAAACAGACCCTGGCGCTAGAAAATACAGCAATTGGTTTTATGAAAAGAGGAATTTTTGTTATTTCATTTCTCAAAAATATAAATAGCTTTTCTTTAGTTTCCAATGGTAACTTTCCATACGGTATTTAAAGCAAAACATGCTACAAATTTATGTGATTGTGCAACCCCTCATATTATGTGTCTCTTGTTGAGACACAACTGACGGATTTGATATATATTCTGTGTTTCATTTGTAAAGTAGAATGTATTGTCATTAGTTTTGTTTGTATATCATGTGTGTGTAAGTGTCCTGAATTAATTGGTATATTGCCGGTGCCTGAGAGGGGAGCAAAGAATATCAACACTGTTTACCTTCAATGCATGTCATAGGAGACAACTAAAGAGGTTATGGGGTAGAGTTGGCTGTCCCACTCCATATAGGGTCAAAGTGATAGGGAATTGACCAATCTGTAAAGTGACCAAAAATAATGCCAGTGTGTGCAATATTCGAAGACCCCAAACACATAGAGTTGGATTTAACGACTTATATATATATATATATATATATATATATATATATATATATTATATATATATATATATATATATTAAATTGTGATTTTTTTTCTGAATGTTTTTATTTCATTAATATATTGTTACCTCTAATAAATATCGAATAAACCAGTTTTGGTAAAAGGGTACGGTATTGGTACCTAGCTGTGGTATAATTATAGTGAATATTCTTTAAAGTCTCTACAATCTGTAGAAATCATTCTAAATGCAGCCAATTCTTTAGGAATATTTATATGTGGAACCATCATTCCTAATTGATAATGTTATTGAGATTGGTATGTTTCATTTGTTTTTACAGACAATATTATGAACACATTAGGTATCTCACTTCTAAGCCACATTGTAGAGTGTTGAATCAAGGAGAGTGATGTTGTAGAGTTTGGGATCAAGGAGAATGATGTAAACTGTGGGATCAAGGAGAATGATGTAAACTGTGGGATCAAGGAGAATGATGTAAACTGTGGGATCAAGGAGAATGATGTAAACTGTGGGATCAAGGAGAATGATGTAAACTGTGGGATCAGGGAGTGTGATTATGAAAAATTGTATAGTACATGAAACATTTAAATAGAGTTCTAGAAAGAAGATTACAAGCATTAATTGAACCACAGCTCAACAACACATTAAATGGGATTGCATAAGAACAAGAGCTGTATAGATGAAATTTTTACTCTCAGACAACTGGCAGAAAAAACAACCAAGAACTGTATGTCGCATTTGTCGACCAAGAACAAGCATTCGACAGAGTAGAAATACAACTTTGGAAAATACTATCAAAACATGGAGCTCCACAATACCTAATCAACCTGTGCAGGAGTAGTTACACAGGAAGTCAATATGCAGTTATAACGAGTGCTGGTCTTTAGGCGTGAGACAAGAATGTGTCCTATATCCCTTGTTATTCATTATATATATTGTTTGTATATGTAAAATTGCCAACAGCAATTAAGAAGATAACATAAACCTAAGCGAACTTCTTTTTGCGATGACAAAGGAATAATATAAACATCAGAGGAACAACTACAACAACATATAAATAGACTCCACACTACATATAGGAATTTTAACATGAAGATACACACAGAAAAAAACTGAGGTAATGTCATTCGCAAAAACAGAAACACAACTATTTTCATAGATGATCTTACAACTTACACAGGTGAAAGAATTTGCTTACCTTAGAAACATATCATCAAATGGGAAAAACACACAAGAAATCCAACACAGATGCGATATAGCATACCAGATCTTTGGACAGATGTTTCCTATTTTCAAAAACAAGCATGTGAACATAAATACTAAACTTGCATGTGCTATAAATGTCAAACGTGGACACTAACAACAAATGAAAACTTGTTACAACAGAAAGGACCTGTCTATGTAAAATTCTTGGAGTAACAATAAAAGACAATCAGAAATTAAAACATCAGATGACTAACAAACACAATGCTAATCTTGGATTACAGCAGATTAAGTGATTTTCACACACTTCCAGACTACCATCAGATAGTTCCATGACTAGAATAAAGGATTTTATTTTGAAATGTGGTGTCACTAGAACGGAGCGGTTTCATGGGCAAGAAAGAATGATGGTCAATCAACATTGTACTGGGACCGTCAGTCAATGTGTAATGGGGGCTACACTCAAGGAGAGATCTGAGCACCTATGGACTTGTCCGGAGTGCAATGACGATGATCCAGTGACTAACTAACTATCTATCAGATAGTGCCCCTCAAAAAAGTATTACTATACAGATACGTTGGATACAAAGCCAGGGGCAGACCATGCAAAAGATGGATTACAGAAATAAAAGAATCAACAAAAACAAATATATATGAGATACACAAAAAGGTCATTTCCAGAGAACTCTTCTACCTCTGATGCTGCAAAGAATAAAGGGGTATAAAGTGAAAAGAAAGATTATGAACACATTATTTTTGTTATAAAATGACATAAGAAGTATAATAGACCTAGGCTAATCTGCACTTTTCAACCTGACACTTCTGACTTCAGCTTGGCTTCTGGTTAACTTTGACCCTATATGGTATGGGACGGCCAACTTCATCCTGTACATTCTTAGTTACCTCTTACAACATGCATGGATGTAAACAGTGTTGCTATTCTTTGCTCCCCTTTTGTGATCCGCCAACACATGGGCTTATGACCCACTAGATTGTTAGAACTGTGTAGTGTTAATGTAGTTTATTGACCAAAGACTACAGATAATGTAGTTTATTGACCAAAGACTACAGATAATGTATTTGTTGTGTCTGCTAGTATGACTTTTAATGTGTTGCTCATGTTTCATGTAAACTACCAGCAGTCAGAGTGTCAGACATCTACACCAACCAAGCGGAAAGGAACACCAACGGATGAGAAAGATAGAGAGAAACACTCCAGCAAAAAATTCAAAGATTTGAGCGGTAGAGCATCTTATCCTTCGACCCCAAACTCTGGACCTCGTAGCAAGGGAAAAAACTCTCAGGTTATTATATTATCATTGAGCTCGCAATTATTTTTCTTGAATGTTATGTTTATTTTTGTGTGTTTGGTAGTACTGTAAGCTGTTAACATTATTGTGCATGCTTGGTGGCACTGAAAGCTAAGTTAACATTGTGTATGCTTGATGGATGTCTGATAAGTTTTATTGCAGTCCTACCTGTTAACAATCATTCCATAATTATTTGGCTGTAATGATTTTCTAGGCATACAAAGCCAGAGTGTATTTACTTTTCATTGATAGCTTTGTTGACTTTAGAAGGGATGTTTTCTTAGAAACAATATCACAGCATTACACTGGCATATTTAGGAGGTAATATTATAGGTTGTGGCATCAAGAAGAGTGAAGTTGTAGCATGTCTAATCAATGAAAGTGATGTTGTACAGTGTGGGATCAAGGAGAGTGATGTTGTAAAGTTTGGGATCAAGGAGAGTGATGTTGTAAAATGTGGAATCAAGGAGAATGATGTATAGTTTCTTCTTCTTCTTCTGCGTTCATTCTCAAACTCCAACTGGATCTAGCTGGATCATGGTCCTGCAAGATTTCCAGCAGGATGTAGTCCAGAAAATGGAAATGCGTTGTGTCGCCGTTTTATTTGCGCCAATGGCCCGACACATCCGTCTTCGGCGGAATGTATAGTTTGGAATCAAGGATAGTGATTTTGTAAAGTTTGGGATCAATGTGTGATGTTGTAGAGTGTGTGATCAAGGAGAGTGATGTTGTAGAGTATTGATAATATGTCATAAATCATATATCTCAGTGTGGTTATTGTGTTGTCATTATAAGTACTAAGGAACTATAAACCATAACATAATTGTCTAGTCCAAAGGTCAGTGTGAGGACCCAACAAATGCAGACTCAGTTCTAGCAGACACACCCAAACTACCAAAGAACGATGCCGTTAACCGTTTTTGGGCTTCTGTGGAGCCTTATTGTGCACACATTTCAGCAGATGATCTAAAAGTCATTGAAGAGATGTTGAAATCTTATGAGGAGGATACAGAATACATGAAGATTCCTCCATTGGGCATTCATTATACTCAGAGATGGACGGAAGAAGACTTGATGGAGGAACAAAATGATGGTAAGTAGAGAAGGATATAAAGATTGTTGTCTCAGATTGTTTTTGTCATGGCAATTATTGTTTTCACACATGACCTAGATATGTGCTCATTCCTGACTTAGATTTCTATTCTTAGTATGCATGCTCCTGAGCTAGATTTATAATCAAGTGTGCTCACCTGACCTAGATTTATAATCAAGTGTGCTCACCTGACCTAGATTTGTAAACAGGGATGGCATCACTCTATAACTTGGCTAGCTGTAAAACTCCAGACATGTTTCTTATCATTGATCCATCTTCTTTCTCAGTTACATTAATCCAGGGTATATGTATATATTTGTATATCGTTTGGCCCTTGACAAAGACACTAGCAAGAAAGATCAGTTTACAAAATGAGACCGGCAGAGACATGAAAATATCAGGAAAGAAGTAAAGACTATCTCGAGTCAAGACCACACCGAGAGGCAGTAAACCAGATGGTTTGGTCACGTCGTGAGAATTGAAACTGTGCAACCAGCCTTTCATGCATACATCAGTTGAAGACCGGGCTACAAGGTACAAGGAAGACCAAGAACTGCTAGAGACAATCAAAGACACATTTAATAGACACAGTCTTACTATGGCCAATGCAATTCAAATGGTCAAAGACAAAAAACTGAAATTCCCCCCCCCCCCCACGATGCTTAAAGGTACAAGTGGAAATGACGATAGATAGTATATCATTTGGCAGTTGGGGTGATTGATATGGGGTGTCTATAACGAGGATATGCACCGACGGCACACAGATCTGCACTAAATACTCACAATTGATATGATGTAGTGTCATCATAAATATAAATAAGTGCAGTAAATTTGTGGACGCCCAGTACATGTGTTTGCGATGTCTTATCAGTTAATATATGTGTGTTGTGATGTATGGAGTGGTTGATACTTGTGGAGTGATGTCTGGAGTCATTGGTATATGTATTGTGATGTCTGGTGTCGTTGATACATGTGTTGTAATGTCTGGAGTCATTGGTATATGTATTGTGATGTCTGGTGTCGTTGATACATGTGTTGTAATGTCTGGAGTCATTGGTATATGTATTGTGATGTCTGGTGAAGTTGGTAGAAAAAGTAAAGTTAACCCATAGCATTTCTTAATGTTGTAGGGATGTCAGATGTTGGCAATCTCACATTTCAGTGGCTGTGCTATACGAGGATGGTAGCCATCTCCTCTCCCTCGCAGTCTTTACTTCCCAGATTAATCCGGTACCCAATTAAGGCTGGGTTGACCCAGGAGCCATTGCAATCTGAAAAACTTTTCTGCCTCAACTGAGGAATGAACTCAAGACCACTCACATGCGAAGTCGGTGCACTACGTCGCTCACCAGAAGTTGGTGTTGTGATGCCTGGAGTGGTTGGTATGTGTGTTGTGACATTTAATAGCCTGTGATTGTTTATTTTCAGGCACAAAGATGAGTGAGAAAAAGAAATCAAAGATGGCAGCAAGTGGTGAGATGAATGGAACAGCACACACACAAACAGCAACATTGTTGAAGAAAGTGGACATACAGAAAAATGATTACTTGTAAGCTCAGTAACTTGCAGATACACCTTGTTGTTCTTTTCATATACCGTTAAATTCCGTGTATAACCCGAGAATTTTTGGACAATAAACAGAGATGATTTCATACTCTTCGTCTTATAATCGAGTAACATCAAATTAAAAAAAAAAATTACATCCAAATCACAGTAAAAAAGGAGAAAAACACTTTAAAAAAAATGCCAGTGACAACTCACATGTCCCGATATATTAAGCCAGGATAAAATGACTAGGGCTCTCCAACAATCTAGAGCGTACTACCATACTGCTAAGCCTCTAATTACATTAATTTCTATATATCATACAATATTTCCTTCGAAACCTCCGATATTTCTTGATAAAACTCACTTACTAGGTCTATATCGTTATTTCCGACATGCCATGCCCGCCATTTTTACTGAGCTTAATTTCCCCGGAAATGCTATTTTTAGCAATGGGTATTACCGTTTTTTATATATTGACCAAAATACGGTAATGGTCTGTGAAAAAACGAAATATGGTAGCCTAAGCTGATCTACCAGTAACACATGTTTATCATCAAGGCCCAGTCTTGTTTGGGTAGGGAAACACCGACTACCAGTAGTCTAAACACTGTCACACACTTTCATTTTGGGTAAAACAAATGTTACAACAGTTACTGACCGTCTACTAGGCTATAAGACCTGTGTACAGAAAATGTAAAAACACATCAAAGGCAGATTTTGAGTATTTCCGTGCATGTGCTGGTCGGCCTTGCCAATTTTTAACATGCGACTCCAAGTATATAAATAGGGACCAAGACAATAATCAGAAACATAAAGAATGAAGTCCTAATTAATTCTGTACAGAGGTCTTTTTCTACATTCAACGGTCTTGCACAAACACGGTCTTGCACAAACATGTAACTGACATCCAAAACTTTGCTACTTAGGCAGTGTTGGGGGGATGGCGGAGAGAAATAAATAGTGAAACTCGTCTGAGCTGTGCCTCATGTTTATATTACTGTATAAGGTAAACATACAGGTCACACAAAGTTCAAACTCGTTGTTAAGTTCAAACTGTTGATTCTGTATCTTTTAAAAACAAAGCCGGGGAATGACTGTCTGCAATATTTTTGTGAGAACTCGGTGGCAAATACCGGTAGTTACATACTGGTACTCTGTATATTCTGTTAATTAGTCCAGCCCACTGAGGCTGAAGATGGACTACTGGCCCTACCCATTTCAATCGGCTCAACCAATCCACGTTTCCCTCACATTATGTGATGACATTCAGATAAGTGACTAAAATGTAATCTTTCTTTATAGAAGATTTGAAACGGGTTCCAAATCACAACACATCATAGGCATTTTGTAGTAAAATTGTACCGTAATTGATTCCCTCCCCCAACCACTGTACATTTAGTGGAAGAAGAGATCAATTTCACAATCCTCTGTTATGTTTATTTTATTACCGTATTCTCCCCACATGGTAAACATAACCAGGAACAAAGTTCAAACTCTTCTGTATCTTATAAAAACAAACGTGATCTTGCTGTCTTGCCTTTCATCATTTCCCACTTAAACGTCACTGTCAGAAGCCAGTGACATAATAGTTACGTAGTAATTACTATTCACTAGCGCTGTGCGTCATAACGTCCAGACACCCAACACAGACAATTCATTCAGGAAAAACTTTGTTCCCCAAAGTCTTGCCACCTCATAAACCGTCTATAGTCATGGATAGGGAAGTCAGCCTACGGGGTATTCATTATTTTCGGATATATTGATCCAGAATACAGTAGCCACCGGGGTTTCATTCCTTGATTCATTCAAGTTACGTGAGTGAAGCAAATGAAAGGAATGCTATTTTCTTAGAGTTGCAAAAGTTTGTGTTAATTTCCATTTAGCATGTCGGTTCTTTCTTATAATGATGAAGTTCATTATTGCCGGCTTTGTTAAGTTGGGGATGTCGGTCTATAGTCGGACTTTCGACTTTCTCCACTTTTGGGAAGGGATAGTTAGGTTATCGGCCTACAATCGGATGGGTTTATATTCAGAATTTAACGGTAATATATTTGATATACATTGCTCCTGTTTTCACATATCATAATTGAAATTCATTGTTTCTATTTTCTCATATCATATTGCCTATTCTCTTTCCCCAGGTGAATGATTGTTGATTGCATTCACACTTGCCGTTAAGCATAGGAGTGGGAGCTTACGCTGTCGTTCCAAGGCCAGATGTGTCACCATGGTTGCATTTAGTCCATGTTTGTTCAAGGCTATCTTGATGTTTTCTATTCATTGTTTTCTTGGCTACCTTTGTCCTTACGCCCGATATTCTTGTATTATATACTCTTATTGGTATTTGGTTTGGCTTCATTCTCATAATGTGACCGAACCATTTTACTTGCTGTCTCTCAATATGTTTGATACATGATATTATACCAACTCTTTTCCTAATTTCTTCATTTCTTATTTGAAGAAATTTCTCATATCATAATGATATTCATTATTCCTGTTTTAACATATCATAATTGACATTGCCTGTTTCTAGATTTTATAACTGATATTATTAATCGAAGGAATGTTCTTTCAGGACAGGTGACAATTGTGTGCTCACCTTCTAGGCTCAGGTAACATACTGACAGGTCATGTGACGGCTCACCTTCTAGGTCCAGTTAACACACTGACAGGTCATGTGACAATTGTGTGCTCACCTTCCAGGCCCAGATACTTGATTAGAAACTGGCTTCACAGCACATGGGGCATTCCCATAAGTGCTTCACCCTCCAGCAGCCATCCCAGTGTATGTAGACTCAGAATCTCGGTCAAGTGTTGATTGTGTGATCTTTGGGACTTCCCGAAAAATGTACATTTCCTTCCCTCCCCTCTAGATACTCCCATTTCTAACATTCTCTGTATGTGTATGTTCTCAGTCTCATTGACGTCATCTTCATCTTGAAATGAATTTATTACTGCCTTCATTAAGTCTGCTTTATCTCTTCTCAGCAATGTGCCATCTATCGCCACATTGCCTGCCAATAAGTCTGCTCTCTCGTTCCAGGCCTAGATAACACACTGGCAAGTCAGGTGACAATTGTATGCTCACCTTCCAGGCTCAGGTAGTACTTGAGCAGCCAATTTTGTGTGAATCACTAATAGCTTGAATGTTGTTTCAGCATGGATGACTCTCCTTTTGGTCCACTGACTCAGAGACTTGTATCAGCTCTCATAGAGGATAACCTGATGACACCAATGGATGACTCCATGGCAGATATTGCTGGTGAGAACAACTTGACTTATATTGTATGTTCATAACTCGTTCTATACTATTGTGTATAGTGATGACGACTTATATTGTATGTTCATAGCTCATTCTTGACTAATTTTGTATAGGACAAGTGTCTTATATTGTATGGTAGCGAACATGTTTTTAGTAATCTTCCAACTAGATCATGCTGATGGTGAGTAAGTGTGTCTAAATCATCTAATTTCACAATTGAATGTAGAAACTTTAACTTTCATGTTGCTGGTAAACGGAACCATAGCTAAGTGGCTGGATCAACCACAGTCCAAGTTGAGAACTCCCTAAATCAGAACCAGGCTCTAAGAAGAACCAGGCTCCTATTAAATTCATTCTTCATACACATGTGTTATCAACTTCATCATCTTAATTGTGAACAAATCCATGACTGTGCTTATTAGGTCAGCCCTCTCTCTCAATACTGCACCATCAACCACAGCATTGCTTGCCAATGAGTCTGCTCTTTCATTACTTCTGATCTCTGCGTGATCGGAGCCATGTAATACTTCAGACAACAGAGTTGTTCAGAAGTGTAACCCACTTTTTTCTTAGCATGCATCTTTATATCTTATGTAGCATGCTTTAGAAATCTGAGACTATCACTGTGTGAGTTGACATTTCAGTCATCAGCCAAGTCCACTGCTCCTGAGTTGACATTTCAGTCATCAGCCAAGTTCCACTGCTCATGAGTTGACATTTCAGTCATCAGCCAAGTGTCACTGCTCCTGAGTTGATATTTCAGTCATCAACCAAGTGCCACTGTCACTGCCCCTGAGTTGACATTTCAGTCATCAACCAAGTGCCACTGTCACTGCTCCTGAATTGACATTTCAGTCATCAACCAAGTGCCACTGTCACTGCTCCTGAGTTGACATTTCAGTCATCAACCAAGTGCCACTGTCACTGCCCCTGAGTTGACATTTCAGTCATCAACCAAGTGCCACTGTCCCTGAGTTGACATTTCAGTCATCAACCAAGTGCCACTGTCCCTGAGTTGACATTTCAGTCATCAACCAAGTGCCACTGTCACTGTCCCTGAGTTGATATTTCAGTAATCAACCAAGTGCCACTGTCACTGCCCCTGAGTTGACATTTCAGTCATCAACCAAGTGCCACTGTCACTGAGTTGGCATTTCAGTCATCAACCAAGTGCCACTGTCACTGCCCCTGAGTTGATATTTCAGTAATCAACCAAGTGCCACTGTCCCTGAGTTGACATTTCAGTCATCAACCAAGTGCCACTGTTCCTGAGTTGACATTTCAGTCATCAACCAAGTGCCACTGTCACTGCCCCTGAGTTGATATTTCAGTAATCAACCAAGTGCCACTGTCACTGCCCCTGAGTTGACATTTCAGTCATCAACCAAGTGCCACTGTCTCTGAGTTGACATTTCAGTCATCAACCAAGTGCCACTGTCACTGCCCCTGAGTTGATATTTCAGTAATCAACCAAGTGCCACTGTCACTGCCCCTGAGTTGATATTTTAGTCATCAACCAAGTGCCACTGTCACTGAGTTGACATTTCAGTCATCAACCAAGTGCCACTGTCACTGTCCCTGAGTTGATATTTCAGTAATCAACCAAGTGCCAATGTCACTGCCCCTGAGTTGATATTTCAGTCATCAACCAAGTGCCACTGTCACTGACCCTGAGTTGACATTTCAGTCATCAACCAAGTGCCACTGTCACTGACCCTGAGTTGACATTTCAGTCATCAACCAAGTGCCACTCACTGCCCCTGAGTTGACATTTCAGTCATCAACCAAGTGCCACTGTCCCTGAGTTGACATTTCAGTCATCAACCAAGTGCCACTGTCACTGCCCCTGAGTTGATATTTCAGTAATCAACCAAGTGACACTGTCACTGTCCCTGAGTTGACATTTCAGTCATCAACCAAGTGCCACTGTCACTGCCCCTGAGTTGATATTTCAGTAATCAACCAAGTGCCACTGTCACTGCCCCTGAGTTGATATTTTAGTCATCAACCAAGTGCCACTGTCCCTGAGTTGACATTTCAGTCATCAACCAAGTGCCACTGTCACTGCCCCTGAGTTGATATTTCAGTAATCAACCAAGTGCCACTGTCACTGCCCCTGAGTTGACATTTCAGTCATCAACCAAGTGCCACTGCCCATATCTCTATTTTCATACTTGATGAGGTAGTGAAATAGGCCAACAATATCTGACACACTTTCCTGCCATTTCTGTAGGCAAAAAAAAACCCATTCACACATGTTCAGTTCTCTATTGACTGAGTCATCTGTGTATATGATTGTGGTGTAGAATGCAACTGGACAAGTTCTTAAATCGTCACGTCACCTTTGTCCTGATACCAGTCCATTTCCGGCATTCTAGTATCCAATTACAGTACTGCAATAGACTTTTCCTCTTTATCCACCTCCACCTTTTCCTACATCTTAAATTCACACACTCTAAGCAGCATGTCTTCTGCTTCTATGAATTATGTGACATATTCTTTCCAGAACGTTGTCTTCCCAATGAACTCTCTGAACTCCATTCTGTCTAGGGCTTGTATTTTCCAACGATGTATTTATGTTATCTTTAATGTCGTCAGTCCATCGTCTTCTTGGTCTGCCCTTTCTCCTCTCCACAGGTACTCTGCCCTCCATTATTTGTCTTTCTAAACAGTTGTGTCTCTTATGACCAAACAGGTGTAGTTTTCGTTTTGCTGTTGTGTTTAGTATGATCTATGACCTTCCTTATTTAATTAGTTCACAGTCAGCTGAACACCTTGTCCGAGGTAGACAGACGTAGTACATCCAACTCCCTGCTTGCTGTTTCCATCTCGCAAACTTACACTCTGGAACATATTGTTATGTAAAGACCAAGGGCTCAGTGGGTGATAAATTGTCATGGCACACAGTTAATACACTCCACATGCTTGCTAACAGATTGAATAGCTGTCACATGTTAGGCATGCTGAAAACAGATGTGTTAGGACCTAAACCATAAACTGTAGCATAATGCATTCACGATCTCCAGCTCAAATCACACGAGAAAAGCTGGTTCATTGAGAGTATATACAAACAACAGACCAGCATTCTTTGTAATTTCTAGTAGAGATATGTTCTGATGAAATCATACATTTCACATTTTTTATGTGTTCTTACATGTTAAATTTGTTATGATGTCTTACATGTTACATTTGTTATGGGATCTTACATGTTACATTTGTTATGGGGTCTTACATGTTACATTTGTAATAGGGTCTTACATGTTAAATTTTTTATGGATTCCTAACCGTTATCAAGACAAATACAAATTGTGTAAATTCTCTCTGCAGCTGAATTATTTTTTGACAATTTGCATTATTTTTGGTGGGTGTTTGGAAAACACAATAACTTGTTTTTGGAGAGATTTTTTTTAATTAAAAAAATTGAAACAAAGTAATCATTACTCAATATAATGATGTAAGTTTTGTTGGTGTATGTATGACATTTGAAAAAAATGGTCACGATGAAAAATGTATGAAAAAAAAGTGACTCGCTTATTCTCGTCCAATACATGGAATTCAGGATAAAATGCTACTAACTGCCTAGGCCTATCTTGATCTAATGTTATTTCATAGCCAAACTAACATGCTATAATATCATGTGTGAAAATAAACACAAACATATAGTAATAGTATTATTCTAATGTTATTTCATAGCCAAACTAACATGCTATAATATCATGTGTGAAAATAAACACAAACATATAGTAATAGTATTATTCTGATGTTATTTCATAGCCAAACTAACATGCTATAATATCATGTGTGAAAATAAACACAAACATATAGTAATAGTATTATTCTAATGTTATTTCATAGCCAAACTAACATGCTATAATATCATGTGTGAAAATAAACACAAACATATAGTAATAGTATTATTCTGATGTTATTTATCCATAAGAATGTTACTGATAATGGCTTCCATCTCATTTTGCACTGATTGCAACAAATGATTAAAATATTGCTCTGAATTACCCACTTTTTCGACAAGTTATAAGAAAAGAAAGTTTGATTATTGCTAGCCCCGGTTCTACTTTTCTCCAGATGAATAATCTTTAACTTACTGTTGTTTATAGCATGTATGTCCAACCCTCTGCCATTTACCAGAGTCTTATTTGAGGTCATCATTAGTTTGATTGGCATTGAATAATTTTCAATAGTTTGCCATTATTTTTGTTTTTTTTAGTCAGTTCTGGTTGCTTATCAGTTTCTTGATGTGCCCTCAGCACAACACAGGGCCTTTCCAACCCCCGACTTCGAAGCTATTGTCAATAATATAATATTTTGCCTTCTCCATCAGCGGTTGGGTGTACACTTGCCTTGCCTTACTGAGTAGGATCCTGACTTTCCCAAGGGGAAGTGGCTGTCATTCTTTTCAAGATACTATCCCTTATACTCTTGCCCTACCTACCTATAGATTCTTCTTCTTCTTTCCTTCCTCTTTTACCCTTTACGGGTGTTGAGGGAGATACAATGTTCTTGTTCTCGCTTTTCTGGCAGCTTCAGATAATGTTATTTGGTGTTTGTGTATTGTCTCTTTGATATTGTCGATCCAGCGTACTCTAGGTTTACCCTTGGCTCTTCTTTCTGCTTCTCCTCTCTTCGTATATGCTTTATAAACTAATAAATCACACTGCATTATTTCCAGAT
Source organism: Meghimatium bilineatum (assembly GCA_034231615.1). NCBI lineage: Eukaryota > Metazoa > Mollusca > Gastropoda > Stylommatophora > Philomycidae > Meghimatium > Meghimatium bilineatum. The sequence goes on along the minus strand of CM067318.1, from coordinate 51,542,213 downwards.
GACCAAACCATATAGATTCTTACTTGTCAAAATTGTTTTGAAAAAATCTTACATGTCACATTGTTGTCACATTTTTTTTTTCTGTGTATGCAGAATGTGCAGATGAAGCTCCCGCCATTTCTCCACGTATGCTAGCAAAACAATTGAATATTGGTAACCCAGCAACACTAGAAAGAAGGATACGTAAAGAACTAGAAGAACAAGGTATGACAGTAGTTTGTCTTTCTATGCACTTGTGTTTTAGGTAATGTCAATTGTCAAGTTTTAGACAGTATGTCATGTTTGATAAGGTATAAACTATGGAATCTCCCTATATCACATTCTTTTATAACAAATTTCCATATTTAACAACATTTGAAAATCCCTAGTTATTTATTCTATATTGTTTGTACCGTATCTAGAAAATTTCTGTTATTACATACATATTTCGTCTGCCCTTACCAAGTTGTTATAATGAGATTTATGGTTATATGAAAAGGATTTTGCACTTGTCTCATGCAACTCTTGGGGGGCTAACAGATAGTCAAGACCTTAAAAGGTACCTCCCGTTGATATTTTGAAAACTAGTTCTGTAGTTGGTTCATAGATTTTCCTTCTCCGGTAGTAGTATGTACACTGATTGTGTCCATTCCTTGGGCCAAACTTCACTTTTCCAGATCTTGGTACAGAGTGTGTGATAGATGGTGATGGTGGATTCTCCTCCTGTCTGGATTATTTCACCAGCTATATTATCACCAACACATCAAAAACTCATATACTAGATTTTACGAGATCCAACGACAACATAGAAATTCAAAATGTTCCATTATTAAAAGTCAACAATTTTACATATTTAGGCACCAATCTAGCATTGGATGGAGACTCATCAAAAAAATTTTTACACCGTATTGCCCTTGCAGCGGGTGCTTTCAATAAACTATGCAACATATGGACGTCAAACACACTAAGAAACACCACAAAACTCAAGTTATTTAACTCCAACATCATCCCTATTCTATCATATGGGTGCGAAAGTTGGAAAGCCACAAAAGCCACAGATAAAAGACTTGACTCCTTTGAAAACAAATGCCTACGTACCATTCTGAATGTTAAGTGGAGTGACTTTAAATCTAACACTACTATAAGAGAGGAAAGCAAACAAACCTATACATCTTCCTTCATTAGACAAAGGCGTTGGACTTACATCGGCCATGTTCTCAGAATGAACAGCCTAAGAATTCCCCAGCAATCACTATATTGGGTGCCACCTGGAGTAAGAAGAAGAGGGAGACCTAGAGAAACTCTACGAAGAACCATTAATAGAGAAGGCATGTCAATGAACCTAAACAACACGCAACAATTGAAAGACCTGGCAACACAAAGACAGAAATGGAAAGCTATGGTTTCTGCCCTATGCGCCGCCTATGGCCCTGGAGGAACATAACATATATTATCACACCCTGGAGATTTCCCTCTCTTCAAGTTTTTAATGGCCGATCTGACTTCATCTAAACTGGGTTCTGATACTATTTCACTGCTTCTATTGTGGGTGTTATTTTCAATGTTTTTGTGAATTCCCTCATACATTTCCTGACAGTATTCTTTCCATCTGTCCAGGATATCTTAGTTTTCTGTCAATTTGTTACCATGTTTGTCTTGAATGATATTTAGCGCTGGCTTGAAGTCGCCTGTTAGAGTTCTCATCTCTTTGAACATACTATCATTTCTTCCTTGTTTGTTCATCTCCTCTATCTTGCTGATCTCCAGTATATATTTGTTTGTGTCCTGTCTTGTATTCTTCCTTCTTTTCTTAGTGATTTCATTGTATTTGTTGTGATTTGCAGTGTAATTCATTGTTTTCATTTGTCTTCTTCAATTAGTTTGAGAGTTTCATCTTAGATGTAGCCTTTTTTCTTGATAACTTTTCTGGGTATAAGATTTTGTGCTGTAAAAACAAGAATATCTCTTGCATAATTGGTTAGTTTATCGGGTGTTAATTCTTCTTGTACTGCCAGAAGTATTTCGAATTTGTTGTGAACTTCGATGCTACACTCTGCTGTTATGTTGCTGGTGTCAAAGCTGATGAGTCTAGCACCTTTTATAACTTTTTTAAGATTTATTTTTACATCAGCTATGAGAAGTTTGTAGTCTGTGTCACAGTTGGCACTCTTAAGGGTCTTGGTGCTTGATCACAATATGTGTTGGATTAAGAGGTAATCTATTTGATTTTTTTGTCTTGCCACCTGGTGACGTCCAAGTGAATAGTCTCCCTCTGGTGTTGTTGAAATAGTGTTTATGATTGTCAAATTGTTGTCAATGCAAAAATCTACAAGTCGCCTCTCTCATTCTTTTGGCTCATAGCGAAAGGCACTACTGCATTTTTTCCTCCCATGCGCTTCGTGGTCCAACCTTTGCATTTAAATCCCCCATTATTATTTTAATGTCTTGTTTTGGTGTTTTATCTATTGTCTCTTGTAGATCGTCACAAAATGTCTCTATTTCCATGTCTGATATCATGTATCAATCTCTGAGATAGTGTATCAATGTATGAGATGGTGTATCAATGTCTGAAATATTGTACCATATCTAAGATGGTGTGTGTATCAATGTCTGAAATATTGTACCATATATGAGATGGTGTGTGTATCAATGTCTGAAATACTGTACCATATATGAGATGGTGTATCAATGTCTGAAACATTGTACCATATCTGAGATGGTGTATCAATGTCTGAGATAGTATATTGTGTCTTGGATTCAGGTATATTGGAGAAAGAGGAAGAGGAAGATGATGATCCTAATGATGAAGTCCTGGCAGAATTGAGGAAAAAACAGCAGGAGCTAAGAGCTGTCAGTCAACAAAATGTCAACATCCTCAAGAGTTTATACAGACAGGGTCAGGAAGACATGGCCAGACAGGAACTCAAGAAAAAACTTCAGGCTGCTGATTCTGAGGTAATTGTCTAATATTGCTGGATGATTGTCTAATATTCATAGATGATTGTCTAATATTGTTGGATGATTGTCTAATATTCATAGATGATTGTCTAATATTGCTGGATGATTGTCTAATATTAGGTACTTGGACACAAATTTTCAAAATAGTGCTACATAATTACAAATAATATAGTTAGATAGCCCTTTAAAAATTGCAATTCAATGATACCTCAATCAAGTCTGTATGTCAATCCTGAAAAAAAGTTATGCTATTTTGTTTTCGAATTAATGTGACATCACAATAATTTGCACGAAACATATAGGAACATATAAATTAAACTTGTGACCACAAAATAGAGCCGAGTTGATAATTTCTGAAATATCTTAATTATTTTCAATAATACAACACACAAACAATACATTTTCTTGTTTGCAAAGACAAGATGCATCTGTTGATCCCATTTCTGAAATTTTTTAAGTACGTACAACTAATTAATATTCAAAAATGGCAGCTAATTAGCATATTTACAAAACAAAAATAAATTATATAGCTACTAAATATAATAAAATCTTACATAAAATATACATTTTTGTGTTCACAAAGGCAAGACGCAACTGTTCATCCCATTTCTGTAATTTTCAGATGCGTGAAGAACTCATAATTAAAATAAATTGTATAGCTATAAAATACCCCTTTACTAAATAAGTTTCTTTGATATGAAACCAAACCCTCTTTTCCTTCCTCCCTCCCCCCATGTTCCCTCAGATCAGCAATGGACCTCTTGTTTGCCATCATTTTTATGAAATTATAATTAGAAATAAGAACATTTGTAACAAAAGAAAAAAACTGAGGCAAACAAATATATTATAGTGCTCAAATAAATTGATAATTTGTTTTAGTATTAAAATACAACAATGAAAAAATATAAAGGTCTGCCTTTGGTAGGCTCCCTACAGGCTCTTGTTCACTATGTAGATTTGCATGCAACAGCAAACAAATTGTTTGCTATAGACACCAGCCAGGATCATTAGGCCTAGTTATTTATTACCGTAGCCATATTGATGACTGTGTGCAATTGTGTGAGGTAAGGATGATAAATAATGTGTCAGCCTAAGTAAGTAAATTATAAGCCTATCGATCATTATTAATAATTAGCAATGTTCTTAATTGCTAGAAAACATTTATTATACCATAAATCTAACAACCAAACAAAAACAAATATTTAAATACATGTCTGTTACCTAAAAATCCGACATGGTAAAATAATAAATGGAGCAGTCTGCAATATGGCCAATAGCAAATTTTGTGACAAGGAATGTCGTTATCATTAAAAACTATTTGTGTTTTATCGTTATCTCAATTATCCTTAACAGTTACAAATATTTTAAGAAAAATGGTTAAGGAACCTACAAATTCTGAAAATATCCAAGAATTAAAAATTTAAAATAAGTCTTGGGTGGAATAGTAGGTTTTACTTACTGAGTGGTACAAAATTCAGAATTATCTTGATATGAAATTATATTTCCCCCCCAAATCTATGCTGACGTTGTGCACAAACTATATCTGAGCCCAAATAACACACATATGGATAGACATCGGCATATATTTATTCTCGAAATTGTGCTAAAAAACGAAACATGGTCTATTGTGTTTCCCACAATGTCACGTCACAAGTTTGTTAAAGCCTAAGTCGCGTTTTTAGAACTTCCAGAAATCCGATGCCCAGGTATATCCTAATATTGTTAGTCTAATATTGTTAGATTGTCTAATATTTTTAGATGATTATCTGTAATATTGTTAGATGATTGTCTAATATTGTTAGATAATTGTCTGTCTAATATTGTTAGATGATTGTCTGTCTAATATTGTTAGATGATTGTCTGTCTAATATTGTTAGATGATTGTCTGTCTAATATTGTTAGATGATTGTCTGTCTAATATTGTTAGATGATTGTCTGTCTAATATTGTTAGATGATTGTCTGTCTAATATTGTTAGATGATTGTCTGTTTAATATTGTTAGATGACAAATGTTGATATTCTAATGAGAATTATTCTGTAACAAATGTTGATGTAGCTGTATCTCATTGACAGGTAATGGAGGCTTACAGAAAAATTCAGATGGCCAGACAGAAGAAGAAGTCACCAACTAAAAAAGAGAAGGAAACTGTTGCCAAAGTTTTGAAGGATAGAGATGCTATCATGAAAGCCTTGGAATTATAACTGGAACTCCTTGATTTCCCTATCTGCTAACAGCTCATGTTGATTGTTGTGTTAAGTTATGCATGCACCGAACATGAGCTGATGAGTGGTAATTGGTCCGATTCTTCCAGAAAGAGTGGCTAACTATAGTAATTGATGGATGGACAGAAAGAGTGGCTAACTATAGTAATTGATGGATGGACAGAAAGAGTGGCTAACTACAGTAATTGATGGATGGACAGTGGAAATTGGTCTGATTCTTCCAGAAAGAGTCTGATTATATTAACCTGTAGCAACCTAGTTAAAAATAGCATATATTTCTTGACACGCAGCCATTTTTTTTACTTCTGGTTTTTCTGCACGTTTGCTTTTTTGACATAACATTTGTATTTATTTCAAATTCTGAGACAATACGGATAAGTGGATGATGGATATGATTTGGAGGTGTTATTTTCTTGTGTATCAATGTTATGTTGTGTACAACCAAAATTGAAAATGTGAACAAACGGACACAAAGAACTTACTGCGTCAAGCTTATTAAAACACTGCTCCTCAAATTCCTCGTCATAAATGACATCAATTACATCACTATTAAATACTATAATAATCTCTCTTAAACACCACACGTTGATCTACAGTAACTGAAACACTAAAGCTTTAAAATTCATCTTTTTCTGAATCCGTGAAGATTTAGCGAAAAATTGTGGCACTCAAGTTAGGCCTGTGCAGTTCGGCTTGCAAATGTGAAAGGTTGAATAAATTACAACTACGTATTTACATCGCTACGGAAAACTAAGGAACAATCACTCTAGCACACACTTATTATAAGAGCATGATGGAAAATAAACATGGACGATTGTTGTCCTTGACTATAAATGACTACCTCGATGGAGATATTTATCAACAGTGGGTTTCTATCGCTAGATATTATATTTATCGAAATGTGAATGACTTCGGATTGCTACAGGTTAACTGGTTGGTAGAATGTGTGGGGAGCCTTTCTTCAGTAATTGAATTTGAAATGATGAGTACAGCTGAATGGGAGGTTTGGTTAAAAACTGGCAGTTGAATGTGGAGGTTTGGTTAAATACTGGCAGTTGAATGTGGAGGTTTGGTTAAATACTGGCAGTTGAATGTGGAGGTTTGGTTAAATACTGGCAGTTGAATGGGAGGTTTGGTTAAATACTGGCAGTTGAATGTGGAGGTTTGGTTAAATACTGGCAGTTGAATGTGGAGGTTTGGTTAAATACTGGCAGTTGAATGTGGAGGTTTGGTTAAATGCTGGCAGTTGAATGTGGAATACCAACTAAATAATATTCATCAAATCCTTGTGTTTGTCATGAGAGATGTAGATGGAAGACTAATTAAATTTGGTTGTTCTGTTCCATAAGCTCATGTGTGTATGTAATTGATGATTGGTTTGCATGCTAAGCTCATGTTTGTTTGCATTCATTCTCAAACTCACACTATGCTGCCAAAGACGAATGTGTCAGGTCATTGGAGTAAATAAAACAATGATACATCGCATTTCCATTCCCTGGACTACATCCTGCAGGAAATCTAGTAGGACTATTGTGCTAAAAGAGATATTCAGTGGAAGTTTGAGAATGAACAAAGAAAAATACACTATATCTCTCTCTTGTTGCAGAACAATGGTCTTGCTAGATTTCCGCAAGAAGTAGACCAGAGAATGGAAATGCTTTGTACCGCCGTTTTAATTGCGCTAGTGGTCCGACACATCTGTCTTTGGTGTATGTAATTAATGATTGGTTTGTATGCTAAGCTCATGAGATTAATCTCAGACTTGTGATGGCTGCCATGGCAAGGCATAGGTGTCAACACTAGTACAGATTTTCTGTATTAATACAGATTTTGCATCCCAAAAAACCTGAATTTTAAAAAAATGTTAAAGGTCACTTTTTAAAAATTTCCTAGTAATTATTAATAATGCAGATGTTTTTATCTCACACAATCATATTGAGGGGCACACAATTTTTAAAAAAAAGTTTGTGGGGGTTTTATTTGATTTTTTTTGTTGGTGCTAAATACAGACATTTTTATTGAAATACAGAAATAAATTGTTAAAAATACAGATTTATGAAAAAGTAAGTTGTTGACAGCCATGGCAAGATCAAATATGATTTGATAAATTAAGATCAGTATTACAGTAAAGATAAATTTATTTAGATCTGCTAGTGCTAAGTATACTTTTATACGGATATAAAAGTTGGTCATTCAATGCCGACACAGAACGAAGGATTCAGGCTATTGAAAACAAGTGCTACAGACGTTTGTTAAGAATTAGCTATATAGAACACAGTATAAATATGTGCGTGCAGCAGCAAATAAACAAATGTGCATGTTATCAATAACCACTTTTGGCAGTGATGAAACAGCGTAAATTTGTTGGGTTTACTTTTTTGGACATATAACGAGACATAACTCGCTTTTTAAAATTAATTTGCATGAAACAGTCAAGGGTAAAAGGCGGAAAGGAAGACAGAGAAAATCCTGGATTGATAACATCAACAAATGAACTGGGCGTGATTCTTCTAAACTTCTCTGAATGACTGAGCATAGAGATGTGTGGAAAGCTCTTTGTGCTTTTGATGTCTCCAGTGTGGGCACCTTATAACCCTGATGGGTTATAGGTCTTACTATTATTATTGTTACACTCGTGTGTGTAAATATTTGATGATTGGTTTGTATGCTAAGAGATTCTAACAAAAGTTAACAATACACTAATTAAGTAGTGTGTACTGCAATTTTTCTGCTTTAAAAAAATTGCATGAATTTTTGGGACATAATTAAGCAAGAGCGGTCCTTGAAATAATTTTTTTGGGGGGGGGGGGGTGTGTGTTAGGAATTTTGTTGTTGATTAATTTTACATCAAATTGTTGATGTAAATTATGGAGCTCATATTTGTATGTAATTGCTGATTGATTTGTATGCTGATTTTGTTAAGATTTTGGCATAAATAATGTTCAGTGCATGTGAAGCGTGATATTGCAAATGAGTCATGAAATAGACACATTTGAGTCTACACACACACAAATCAAGTGACAAGACGTGATGTGACATGTCTACACACACAAATCACGTGACAAGACATGATGTGACATGTCTACACACACAAATCAAGTGACATGATGTGACATATCCACATACACAAATCAAGTGACAAGATGACAAGACATGATGTGACATGTTACTTTATTGACATTTTGGTGAAGTAAAATGTATCTCTTATGGTGAGGTGCGTACCTTTCAACCACGGACTGTAGTCCAATTTGGCTATATCAGAGCTTTACAACCATCAATATATAGAGGTTTACCATGACCTCTGAAAGTTAAGAGTAGAGATCTATAGATATTATTAGCTAGATTAAGCTAATATTTAATAGTTCCCAGTAGATATTATTAGCTAGATTAAGCTAATATTTAATAGTTCCCAGTAGATATTATTAGCTAGATTAAGCTAATATTTAATAGTTGCCAGATTGTGTCTGCAATGGAGACACACAGGCCATACAGCAAGTCAGCACACTCAACTATCACAGAATATATAGACGATCATAATGATTCAGTGTTCTAAGCAGAAGTAAGCACATTCACAACTATTACAGAATATATAGACTATCATAATGATTTAGTGATCACAAATTATATAGACGAACATAATGGCTCAGTGTTCTAGGCAGCAAGTCAGCACACTCACAATTATCACAGAATATATGGACTTGGTAAAGGCAGACCAAGTGAGACAATAATATTTGTTTTATATATTTCTTCTAGATTTGAATTTTACACATGATGATGATGTGACATTTTCAGACAAAGACAGGTTTACAATACATGGGCATTCTCAAATATCGATATTGGAGTCTTCATGTCTGAAACTCTGCACCATTCTGCCAGTTGTTGTGATTAACACTTAAGCACCAGTGGTCTCTCCCATACCTGCTGTGTGGTGTATGTATACAATGATGTCTTATATCTGCAGGTAGTAGCAGATTTCTGTGTCGGTATCACATTATAAGACATTAGAATTTGATAATAAAACACATCAACAAAATAAATTGCTATTCTGCGTGTCTTGGAAACTGTGTGTTCGCTCTGAGTAGTATAAGATGTTCTCCAGCAATCTCTCAATTCAGTGATATGAATTTAGTAAGAGTACATGAATCATGAGAAATCTATCAAAGTACATGAGTCATGTATCACAACATCAAACACTGACAGTTGTCATGTATCACAACATCAAACACTGACAGTTGTCATGTATCACAACATCAAACACTGTACAGGTGTCATGTATCACATCAAACACTGTACAGGTGTCATGTATCACATCAAACACTGTACAGGTGTCATGTATCACATCAAACACTGTACAGGTGTCATGTATCACATCAAACACTGTACAGGTGTCATGTATCACATCAAACACTGTACAGGTGTCATGTATCACATCAAACACTGTACAGGTGTCATGTATCACATCAAACACTGTACAGGTGTCATGTATCACATCAAACACTGTACAGGTGTCATGTATCACATCAAACACTGTACAGGTGTCATGTATCACATCAAACACTGTACAGGTGTCATGTATCACATCATCAAATACTGTACAGGTGTTATAAGAAACCTATCAGAAGTTTACATGAAGGTTAGGGGGAAGTTGGCTGGTTCATCCCATAGGTTAAAGTGACACACGAGCTATATTTGGATGTGTCAGGCAGGAAGTTGTAGATATTGCAGACAATGTATAATCATGACATAATTGGAGTTTCCTCTTCTGCGTTCATTATCAAACTCCTATAAATTACCAGGATGTAGTCAAGAGAATGGAATGTGTTGTGTCATGGTTTACAGCTTGCTGTGATATCTGTGCCTTTCGGCCTGACAATCCGACTTCAGCATGACTTCTGGGTGTTTTTGACCTTATATGGGACTTCCTTAGTCACCTCTTTACGACATGCATGGAAAGTAAACTGTTGCTATCTTTGCTCCCCTTTCTGGCCCATGGCAACATACGGCAATATGAAAGTTTGAGAATGAACGCAGAAGATAAATTCCTTTTTCTGGGATAAATTTACCTGATTACACATTTGTATGATGAATAACTTTACCTGATTACACATTTGTATGATAACGAACATTATCAGTATAATGATATGCGTGATGATTGGTTGTGATAGAAATCTGATACGCTCATTATAGATAGATACATGAAGTACAATAATATTATCAAATGACAGCTGAATGATACACTCCAACAAATTTAACTGACAGCTGACTGATACACTCCAACAAATTTAACTGACAGCTGAATGATACGCTCCAATAAATTAACTGACAGCTGAATGATACACTCAAACAATTTTAACTGACAGCTGAATGATACACTCCAACAAATTTAACTGTCAGCGGAATGATACGCTCCAATAAATTAACTGACAGCTAAATGATACACTCAAACAAATGTAACTGACAGCTGAATGATACACTCAAACAAATGTAACTGACAGCTGAATGATACACTCAAACAAATTTAACTGACAGCTGAATGATACACTCAAACAAATTTAACTGACAGCTGAGTGATACACTCAAACAAATTTAACTGACAGCTGAATGATACACTCAAACAAATTTAACTGACAGCTGAATGATACACTCAAACAAATATAACTGACAGGTGAATGATACACTCCAACAAATTTAACTGACAGCTTTAACTGACAGCTGAATGATATATATTATAGTAGAAGCACAAATTGACATTATGAGTATACGTATATAAATATAACTAACAGGAGCACATTTGATGTATGACCTGGGCTAGCTATCAAGAATGTGAGTAGATTGTTCACTATTTTATCAGAATATCACATTTTATCAAACACTCCACACATACAAATTAAACACTTGATTCAATTTATAAATCTTGTTCAAGCTAGTATCAGAATAACACTATCTACTCCACGAAGTCGCCAGTTAATAACTGGAAGTTGACCGACTGACCATGCCTTGTCAATACGACACCCTCTCAGTGACATGTTTATTCTAGAATAAGTTGATATTAGGATATGAAAGGATAGCCTGGATGCCACCAGCGCATCAGTTTAATGGAGATGACATCATCTAGGACCACAACCGTATCCGATGCATTCTGGCTGGCACTAGCACTCGAATCAAAGTGTAGACGTAGGCGGTGATGACGGAATCCATTACTCAGTGTCACATACACCTGGACAAGGAAATATTACAAAGCGTTGTGTCATTTAGGTATGAAATCTTTTCATGTCTATGTGACATCTAATGTAGACATGATATCTGTTAATGTCTGTATTATGTCTGCCAATGTAGGCATGAGATCTGTTCATGTCTACGTCTGTCATGTAGGCAAAAGATCTGTTCATGTCTATGAAGTCTGCCAATGTAGGCATAAGGTCTGTTCATGTCTATAAAATCTGCCATGTAGACATAAGGTAGTCTGTCACATTAGTATAAAAAAGTTGAAGTAGTAAAGTTAACCAATAGCATTTAACTGCTGTAAGGGTGTGAGATATTAGCAATCTCACATTTCAGAGGCTCTTCTATATGAGGGTAGTAGCCATCTTCTCTCTGTCGCAGTCTATACTTCCCAGACTGGGTCAACCTCGAGCCGATGTGGCCTGAACAAATATTTTCGCCTTAACTGGGGAATGAACTCAGGACTACTAATATGCAAAGCCAGTGCACTAACCACATCAGTACAAGGAGTATGTCAATCAGTTTGGTGTGTGTCTTTCATGTGAAAAGATTGAGAAGACATTGATCTATAACATCAAGCAATTCCTATTATCATTTCTTCTTTCTGTGTCCAGCTTTCATCAATGCAACTTAATAATGTATTACAGTTTATTGTCACTTTGCATATCTACACATTTAGATGCAGTGAGGGCATGCCAAAATTGGATGGACTAGATTTTGTCATGCTCTTTGACCCAGCCCAAAAAATCATTATATGTATACAGAAGCTGCCACAAACATTGACACTCAATACTGCCCTGGTCATGCTGGGGTCAGAGAAAACGAGAGAGCCGACTTATTGGCAAGCAATGTGGCGATAGACGGCACATTTCTGAGAAGAGATAAAGCAGATTTAATGAAGTCAGTAATAAATAAGATGAAGATGATGTCAATGAGGCTGAGAACGTACACATACAGAGAATGTTGGACACTTAACCAAAAAAATCCTTGTATGTATACATGATTCTGCGTCTCAGAACAGGGCATTACCGACTCTGCAGTCCTGTGTACAATGTTCAAGATTGACAACACAGCCATGTAGATAGGAACATCAGACAGCAGATCATAATCTTCAAGAATGCTCAGAATTTGAAATGCTGAGGAAAACACACTGGCCCCACGAAACAACAGTAGAAAGAAAACTCTATGGGCCTCTGTTTCAGTTATAAAACAGTCAGGCTTACAGAATAGACAAAACTTCTGGTAAAAGCACATTCCAGCGAATGAAAGATGAAGAATCCACTATTCAGTGGAATTGGTAAAACACTGAACATACATACCACTTCTTAAGTCAAATGTGTTTGGCCATTGTCACAAATATGACAGTGCAATTCATTCTCTGGACTACATCATCATGTGACATATTCTTTATAGAACGTATCTTCCTTATGGATTCTCTGAACACTCCGCAATTCTGGGCGAGTTGACCCTACCACAGCTAGAGACACATTTAACCAATCTGATATATCACTGCACCATCTTCCCCTGTTGCCGTTAACTCTGCCTTCGGCTATTAATATTTCCATGCTGTTATGTCTCTTTATATGACCAAATAAAAACCAGCTTTCTTGTTATGATTTCTTAACAAGAGCAAGCCCTCTTCGACATTTATTGATCTTAACACTTCTTGTAGCAGGATAACTGGACTACATACTGCTGGAAATTTAGGTCTATTGTCCTGCTACAATAGGGAGCCAGTGGGAGTATGAGAATGAATGCTAAAAAAATCTACCTGATTGAGTAATAGCCCCATGACAGTGGCAACTGATGCAAAATGACAGCATGTAACCTGCAGGACTGAGCATCCTTCTTCTGGATTGTAGAAAATGTCATTGTAACCTGATCAAAAGAAGATAAATGTCATTGTAGCCTAATCAAAAGAAGATAAATGTCATTATAGCCTGATCAAAGATAAATGTCATTGTAGCATGAGAAAAGATAAATGTCATTAGAGAACATCTTCTGCGTTCAGCATCTGCCGTCATGTTATATTGTCAGGCCTGTCATCAGGGCGAAGTCAACTGTCTTCAGGCCAGAGCAGCTACCCCATAGCTTTTCCTCAAATCTGTATCATCTGGCCAGATCCTCTGCCTCTGCTCTTTGTATGTTGGGCAGTCCAGAAGTATGTGTTCAGGGATTTGGATTTTGGATACACATGGACATTCATCTGTGTATGAGATCCCCAGTCGATTGAAGCATGAACAAAGATAAATGTCATTGTAGCATTATCAACGAAAGATAAATGTCATTGTAGCATTATCAATGAACGATAAATGTCATAGTATTATCAAAGAAAGAGAAATGTCATTATAGTATTATCAAAGAAAGATACATTTTAAAAAATGATATGACTTCACAAATTGAAGTGATGGCAAGACTTCACAAATTAAAAAGATGTCATGTGGACCATAAAGTTTTTTCAATATTTCTGATGTCATATCTGGCCACAGGGGAACGGGTTAAAGCAAATGTGCTTGTCACTTGGACTTGATCGAGAGTTTCAATCTACAAACATTTACCATGATAAACATCCACTGTTCTATAAACATCTACCATAATAAACATCCACAATTCTACAAACATTTACCATGATAAACATCCAATTTGGTGACTGGCCGATGACTAATAAGAGTCTTTAATGATGGTTTCTTAAACTTGAAACAAAACTGCCATCCTTTTGTTGCAGGCTGGTGCCAAGCAAGTAAGCACCTGTGACCTAATTCAGGAAAATGGTTTAAAAAACCAGATATTACGCAAATTATTAAAATCGCTAGATGCACATTATGAAAATCATGAAAATGGAACAAGGCATATGCGACCATAAATTATAAAAATGTTTAGAAGGCATTTGCTTCCATGACTGTTTTTAGTCTTTCCTATCTATCCATTATTAAGGTTGTCCACACTTGAACAAGAGATGAAACATGGGATTTTTGTGTTGATGTTCCCAGAGTGGCACCCCTATGACACTGAAGGGTTATGTTTTTAATGATGATCTACCATCTTGAAAATACTATTATTATTGATCATGACATGTTCCACGACAAATGAGATATGACATGTTCCACGACAAATGAGATATGACATGTTCCATGACAAATGAGGTATGACATGTTCCACGACAAATGAGATATGACATGTTCCACGACAAATGAGATATGACATGTTCCACAACAAATGAGATATGACATGTTCCACGACAAAGGAGATATGACATGTTCCACGACAAATGAGGTATGACATGTTCCACGACAAATGAGGTATGACATGTTCCACGACAAATGAGGTATGACATGTTCCACGACAAATGAGGTATGACATGTTCCACGACAAATGAGATATGACATGTTCCACGACAAATGAGATATGACATGTTCCATGAGGTATGACATGTTCCACGACAAATGAGGTATGACATGTTCCATGACAAATGAGGTATGACATGTTCCATGACAAATGAGATATGACATGTTCCATGACAAATGAGGTATGACATGTTCCACGACAAATGAGGTATGACGTTCCACGACAAATGAGATATAACATGTTCCATGAGGTATGACATGTTCCACGACAAATGAGGTATGACATGTTCCATGACAAATGAGGTATGACGTTCCATGACAAATGAGATATGACATGTTCCATGACAAATGAGGTATGACATGTTCCACGACAAATGAGGTATGACATGTTCCATGACAAATGAGATATGACATGTTCCACGACAAATGAGATATGACATGTTCCATGACAAATGAGATATGACATGTTCCACGACAAATGAGGTATGACGTTCCACGACAAATGAGATATGACATGTTCCACGACAAATGAGATATGACATATTCCATGACAAATGAGATATGACATGTTCCACGACAAATGATATATGACATGTTCCATGACAAATGAGATATGACATGTTCCATGACAAATGAGGTATGACATGTTCCACGACAAATGAGGTATGACATGTTCCACGACAAATGAGATATGACATGTTCCACGACAAATGAGATATGACATGTTCCACGACAAATGAGATATGACATGTTCCATGACAAATGAGATATGACATGTTCCATGACAAATGCTTTAGACAGAGACTGAATGATGACTTAGATCCATCAGAAAAATCTGGGATAATAGGTTAAATATCTGAAGCAACCCTCTACATTTCTGGGACAACAGGTTAAATATCTCAAGCAACCCTCTACATTTCTGGGATAATAGGTTAAATATCTGAAGCAACCCTCTACATTTCTGGGACAACAGGTTAAATATCTCAAGCAATCCTCTACATTTCTGGGATAATAGGTTAAATATCTCAAGCAACCCTCTACATTTCTGGGATAATAGGTTAAATATCTCAAGCAACCCTCTACATTTCTGGGACAACAGGTTAAATATCTAAAGCAACCCTCTACATTTCTGGGATATTAGGTTAAATATCTGAAGCAACCCTCTACATTTATGGGACAACAGGTTAAATATCTGAAGCAACCCTCTACATTTCTGGGATAATAGGTTAAATATCTCAAGCAACCCTCTACATTTCTGGGACAACAGGTTAAATATCTAAAGCAACCCTCTACATTTCTGGGATAATAGGTTAAATATCTGAAGCAACCCTCTACATTTATGGGACAACAGGTTAAATATCTGAAGCAACTCTCTACATTTATGGGACAGGTAGATCTAGGAATAGGGTAATAAAGTTTTGCTAATACTTAATAACACACATAATGACACGCACAAATCGATGTTTTGACCAAAAGGCCTTTATCAAGACAAACAATTGAAACAAAATTAAAACATATAACAGAAAGCGGAACAGTAATGACATCAACGGTCACATTTGTATGAGTAGTATGGTATTATAGTATGTAGAGTAATATGGTATGAGTAGTATGGTCACATTGGTATGAGTATCCTACTCATACCAATGTGACCATCAATGTCATTACTGTTCACTTTCTGTTATATGTTTTAATTTTGTTTCAATTGTTTGTCTTGATAAAGGCCTTTTGGTCGAAACATCGATTTGTGTGAATAATTATGTGTGTTATTAAGTTTTAGCAAAACTTTATTACCCTATTCCTGGATCTACCTGTTGGATTTCAGTTTTGCACAGTAAGTACATATTATCGACATTTCTGGAACAACAGGTTAAATATCTGAAGCAACCCTCAATATTTCTGGAACAACAGGTTAAATATCTGAAGCAACCCTCTACATTTCTGGAACAACAGGTTAAATATCTGAAGCACTGGATATGTGTAAACAGAATACATAAATAAATCAAATATATAAAGGAGTGATTGCAAACAGGGAATAAAAATTATAAACTCTGTTATACATGTCGCTACGAGAATGTGAAAACATAGGCCTCGGTGTAAACAAGATGAAAACAAAAGTAATGGTGATCTCAAAGAGATATATACCACCAAGATGCAGTATAAAGAATGATACAACATTAAATCAAGTGGAGTATCTTTGTACCCTCTTAACATCAGATGGCCGGTGCTCCATTGCAATAAAAAGCAGGACAGCACTAGCAAAATCAACATTTAAAAAAATTAGAAATATTCTTTACACTGAAGTATTATCATTTCTTTCATTACTGCCTATCTTCCTGTTAATGAGTGCAGAGAGTCCTTTAGGCTGTGGAAATAATAGCTGTTTTGTCAGTGCTGTCGTCACTACGTCTACAGGAAGAATTTTTATTACACCTCCGAAAGACAAAAATCCTTGTCCCAACCATGGATTGATCTCAGGGCTCTGTTGCCGACATTCTAACTGCTCCCGTACTATCATTGTATATGTGAATTTAAATGCTAGGGTATTATATAGCACCAATTCCCTGCGGATGTAAAGTATTGATGGTAAACAAATCGAAAGTGATCTGGAGGTTATTGATATATAGTTTTTGAAAAGAATGATGAAAATACCATGGACAGATAAGAAAACTAATGTACATGTCCTATGACCCCAGAGATGCTGGAGTAAGGAGATAAATGATAGCTTCTTCTTCTTCTGTTCACTATAAATGATAGCAAAAATTATAAACAGTAAAGATTTATGAGGCATGTGACGATAAAAACAAGATGAACATTTAGTAACCACTGGGAAGATCAAAGGAAGCAGAGAGAAGATGCAGCCTGGGTTTCCATTATAGCATGGAAGAATGGCACCAACTAAACTTATTAACAACACTGCTTGTTCTCAAAACAATTGAAGATCAGCAGGAAGTAGTTTGAAGAAGAACATTTATGAATGAATTAAAATCAACAGGCATAAATGCACAAGACCTGCAATCCCTAGCAACTGACTGACAGGCATGGAGAACTATGACATCCGCCCTATGTGCTAAACTTGGCAAAAGAGGAACTGACTGAGTCCGAAGAACAGAATGTGTTGTTAGTTAGCTAGTCATTGGATCATCATCACAGCAAACTGGACACATCCATAGTTGCTTCGATCCCTCCCTGAGTGTATCTGCCATTACACTTCTGCTGAAAATACCGGTCCTCTACTGGTTGACCATCATTCTTCTTTGCCCTTCAAAAAATTCACTTCTAGCAATAAATTTCAAACCATTCTTTAATCCTGGCAATTGAAAAGGAATCACCATCCACACTAAGCTCACTCTCGTGTACTATATCTCTTATGGAGTTCAAAACATCAACTCAATCCATTGCCACATAGCCCTGTGCCACAATCATGCATGACGCCAGTTGAATGTGTTGTGTCATGGTTTACAGCTTAGCTGTGATATCTGTGCCTTTTGACCTGACCTCCAACTTCAACATGGCTTCTGGGTCAATTTTATCCTCAATGGACAGACGACTCAGCCATCATCAAAGCAGGTTATGGTGTCTATATAGAATATCTAGACAAAACATCTGATGAGTTGTTTGATGCCTGTGGGGAGATATGTTCTAACTATGAAGCTGAAATAACAGCACTAGAAATTGTCTTGTACCACCTGAAGACCATATTTGATGCCTTCCCATCAAAAGTCCAAAACATTGTTATTTTTACAGACTCTATGTCTGCTCTCCAATCATTGGAATGTGATGGACATTGTAAACCCGAGCTAGCTGAAATATACCACCATGCCAACCAGCTGCTCACATCTTATGATGTCAACATTGTTATGCAGTGGATTCCTGGCCACTCAAACACACCTGGTAATGATAAGGCAGACAGACTAGCAAAGAGGGGAGCACAACAAGAACAGCCTTATACAGAAACAACAATGCACACAGTTAAAATGATTCTGAAATCTGTGAACAAAGAAAATTGGATGAACAGATGGGCCATGGGAAACACTGGGAGGGAAATTATAAATATATGACCAGCCCAAATCCTAAAGACAATATCAACCTCCTGGAAAGAAAAGACCAGAGTATCATATTCCGACTGCGCACACAACATGTACAGCTTAACAATCACCTGAACAGAATACAACCACAACACACTCCAGGGTGCCGGCTGTGCACTCATCCATATGAAACTTTTGACCACCACCTTTTTGAATGTCCAGCGCTGGATGACATCAGGAAAATGCTCCTCCCTCCAGGGCCAGATAAATGGAACACATTATATCGAACAAAACAACAACTCACAAACACATGCATATATCACACAATGGCATTGGGTCAAAGGGCATGAGCCCATGGACCACTGGATCAGCAACCAACCGACAGACAACTCCACTTAAAATCTCAGTCTTCTCTTACGACATGCATGGCAGATAACAGTGTTGCTATTATTTACTCCCCTTTTATGCCCATCAACACACTGATACCTACATTTGTATATTCCTCTTCCATATTTATTCTCACACTCCTGCAAGCTAGCAGGATGTAGTCCAGAGAAAGTATAGTGTTTACAGCTTGACTGCAATATTTGTGCCTTTTGGACACATCTGACTTCTGCATGGAATTTTAAGGTCACTTAGACCGTGACCTTCGACTGTACTATAAGACCTCTGTACAAACTTAATTAGGACCTCATTCATTACATTTTTGATCAATGTCATACTTTTGTTGGTCACTATTTATATACTTGGAGTCGCATGCCAAAAAAAAAAGCCAAGGCCAACCAACTAAATACACGTTAATAATCAAATGGGCCTTTCAGGTCATGTTTATGTTTTCTGTGCACATGCCTTATATTTTTGAGATGGTCATGCTTAGACCCTCTACAGAATGAAGTAGCCATCCTTCAAACCTAACTTTTTCTAACTCTTATGATGTGTATGGTATGTAGGAGTGTTACTATTCTGTGTTTCCCTTTCAGGCCTGGGGTAACATAAAGATGATACATTCATTGTTAAAAGTTTAGCCTAGGTACACCCCAGACTGCAGAACACGTACTTGAACATTTCTCTGAATATTATTGGTTTTATTTATGATGCTACAGCATTGCAATCTGGGCAGGCGAATAGTTGCTCAGTCTTCTCTAGATGTCAAATTAAATTCCTGTGACATGCCGATTGAACATGCTCCACATTCTGGTCCTCAAATACCCAGCTGCACGGCTACCATATATAATACAGAATTATCCAAAGCCTAGTTAAAATGCTGAGAAAGCGTAAAAGATTGACTTCATTCTACTCAGACTACCCCTAAATGCAAATCGTTCTTCTCAACAAAGTGACATGCTACCTGCCAAGAGTATTACTACAGTACATAACTCCGTAGCTTCAAGCAATGTTGTTCGTCCATCACAGGTGATGATGACCATTTGTTTCATCCACTTTTGAAAATTCAATTTGAGTTATGTCCTTGAATATGAGTTCGTAGATGGCTAATGAGCCCTATTCAAGCTGTAAATGTCCTTGGACATTTCGGACATGGAATGACGACAGTAAAAGGATCTTGGTCTATCCGTGACTTTCTAGCTGCTCTCCGTTGTTGAGCCGCTGCATTTCTCCTCTTTTCACAAGATGATGCGCTCTTTTTTATTTCAAAACTCCATGTAGATCTATTTTGTGCAAGTTCTTCCCATGTATCGTGGTCTATTTCAAAGGCCCTCAGTGAGTTCTTTAATGAGTCCTTGTAGCGCTTCTTTTGGCCACCTTGAGATCGTGTGCCCTTCTCCAGCTCACCATAGAGAAGTATCTTTGGCAAACGATGGTCTGGCATATGCACCAAATGACCTGCCCAACGAATCTGTGTCTGCATCAGGATCGTGTCAATGCTGGAGATACCAGCTCTATCAAGGACGATGGTATCTGAAATCTTGTCTTGCCATTTGATGTTCATAACTATTCTGAGACAAGTTGTGTGAAAGTGATTGAGTTTCCTCACATGACGTCTATACACAGTCCATGTTTCACTAGTGTATAACAGCACTGGAAGCACCACTGCTCTATAAACTTTCATCTTAGTCTGTAGGTTAATGCCATTCCATTTATTGCTTCAAGCAATAATCCCCCAGTCACAGTACATAACTCCGTGACTTCAAGCAATAATCCCCAATGATCTCTGAAAAAATCAACTTTGCAAACAAATTGTTGTGAGCGGGGTTTTATACCCGGCACCTCTTGAACATAAAGTGAATAGCTACATCACTATGCCACCATGACATCCACCATATTATACACAATGGCAAATCCATTGGCCTGAAGTAACAAAATTGGTAACAAATGGATATTGTCTTCTGTATGAGGCACAACATACAATGAAGTTTATACAGCAGACAACATAAAAGATATAAGGGTATTGTGGTATTAATCTGTATTGAAGATGATATATATCAAGTGAGTATTCGAAGAATGGTCATCATGACATGTGATGGACGAACAACAACATTGGAAGAATATATTTCTATATGGTGAATGCTAGTATATGTAAGTAGACCCAATCGGTGGACTTATTGTATGTGTGTTTGTGTGTGATTATGACATATAAGGAGAAGGAGAGTCAACCTCGTAGACAATGTGGCTCATCCTCCATTGGTCCTCTGGACTGTACTCTAGATATCAAAGTTGGACACAGAAAAAATAATGAACGAATAACTCTTGCTCTCATTCCATGTAGTCTCTCCATACTCTGTGGTCGTAAGTGAGTTGGTAAACTGTCCTTGACCTTCACATTCAACCTGTTATGGAATAAGTTATGAATACTTGTGCTTTGTCACATTGATAAGATAATTAGAACAAGATCATAATAATGTATGATATAATTAGAAAAAAGCACAACAAATGTATGAGATATCAATCAAGTGCCATGCCAAATGGCATAGGGGATCATGTTTCTTCACTGCTCTCTGTCTCTTGTGTTGTCAATAAGCTCTGTTTGTGAGCTTCTACCATGCCACATTACAAGTCCATCTAGCAACTTTTCTCTTTGTCATCCTTTATCTCTTCTCTCCTTGATCTTTCCAGTGGTTATTAAGTGTTCATGCTGTGTTCTTCTCAGCACATGCCCCAGAAATCTTGACTGATATCTAATGTTTGATATGATTGATCTTTTTATGCCAGCATCAATGAGAACCTCTGCATTCGTTTTCTTAACTGTCCATGGTATTTTCATCATTCTTCTCAGAAACCACATTTCTGTAGTCTCTAATTCACTTTGAATTTTGTTGTTTACAGTCCATGCTTCACATCCATAAAAAAATAATTGGTTCGATATAACATCTCACCACTCAAATTCGGGCTGTTCGGGTTCTTTATCTCACTTGAGCATCTACCTTCTAATGTTAACAGGGTGCCAAGATATTTCACATTTTCAACTTGTACTAATTTTGTGTCATTAATTATTATGTTGCATCTTGGTGGTTTATTGCCAAGTTCGACTTACAATAGCGCGTTAACTTTTGTTTATGTGCGATTTGTGCATGTGGACTGTGAAATGTCCCCAGTTTGTTAGTGTGACACAATAGTAGGAAATATGGTGATCGGCGATGGTTTTCATTGTGTATTCCAGATAGATGGAGTTCCTTAGTTGCAGAAAGACAATCCATCTAAGAGAAGGCTACTCTAAAATCAAACCACTGCTGCCTTGTAGGTCTGGCTATTTAGTCAAAGGCTAGTGGAGAACATAAATAAACCGGTAGAAACCCAGGGGAAACTACTATTGTAAATATCCCTAGATTCCATTATCCTTTGACACGTATGAGATAACTAAAACACTATAATAAAAATGTACGAGAAAAGTAGAGCAAGATAACACAAATATATAAAATAACTAGAAAAAAGCTGTAAAATTGTACGAGATTTTTTCATTTGCAAATTTATTAGATAATTAGAACAAGATAATACAAATATATGAGTTAATTAGAACAATTTAATACAAATATATAAGATAATTAGAACAATTTAATACAAATATATAAGATAATTAGAACAATTTAATACAAATATATAAGATAATTAGAACATTGAAAATGTGAACATGACAAGAAAATCAGTCAAATATTGAGATTGTAATGTAACCTGTTATATAGTTGCCTCCAGAAAGTGACTGTCAGTGTTACAGCATGAGCTCCGTGGCATGTCCTTGAAAATGCTCCAATATCCTCTGGATGAATGTACTCAGATACTAGGAACCATAAATCTTGTGGGTAAGTGATTCCACTAGTTATCTTCTCATGACTTTTCTTGACCTTAGAATCTAAATTTGCTTTTGAAGACCAAAAGTACACTCAGTTTGTATACAACCTAAATTTGCTGCTGCAAAATAAAAGTACACTCTGTACACAATTGAAAATCTGCATACATTCATTCTTGTATTCTCTACCTGTGCTTACTTATCTGCATTAGTTACACATATCCTTCATCTGTATTGTCTACCTGTATCCTACTACCTTTATTCTCTATCAGTAACCCAAATATCGGAGGATGACAGACAAAAAGGAAGTGCCGCAGTAACCATACAAATAGAGGTAAATGCAAATAAAGTAAATAGGTTACTATATCAATATAAAATAATAAAATATAGAAAATAACAATTAATAAAAGGAACAAATACAATAGTCAACGTGTCGGTCCAATTGGGACCTTTAAAGACAACAAAAACAGTTAAGAACACAAGACCAAAATGAATATAAACAAAATGGATCTCTCCCACCAGGAAATCAACAAAAAGCAGCACCAGATCCAGTGCAACACAATTCCAACAAGTGCACATCGATGCGTTCAACATGTCTAAACTATGAAATTCCCAAAGATGAAAGACGCAGAACAAAAGAAAAGGGGACACCAAACAGCACTGCCAAGAACGGGGAGGGGGGCAAGTGGGCAGCGGGAGACAAAAGGGGAAAGGACAGAGAAAGACAATACACGTAGGGGGGGGGGCCACAAATAGACACAGGGAACACAGAAATGTGCAAAGAAGAATAGCATTTGACAGCACAGGATAGACAACAAAAATATACACACATCAAAACACAATCACGAACCAAACATGCAAATATTCTACCGGACAAACACAGATAACTATAAATTTATTTATATGTGCTTATATTTAAAGAAGTGCATACAATCACAAAGAGATCACTTTGAAAAAGATAGAACCAATCTGTAAATATAATTGTTTGCCAGGAAAAGAAATCAGCCTGGTAACTGATTGAAAAGTTCTTATATTGATGTACCTTTCAATAAAGTGACCGTGCTTGCTGGCTTATCAGCACCCTCATTACCTGCATGTCCAGGCATAAATATGAAGGTACTCTTTCAGGTCACAGATGATGTCAACAATTTCACCCATTGAGCGGTGATGAATCAAACAATCTCTCTTACAGCACAAAACCAAATACATTTCTCTTATAGAATGAAATCAAATAATCTCTCTCAGAGCAAAAACTCAAACAATCTCTCTTAGAGCACAAAACCAATCAATTTCTCTTATAGAAAAAAATTAAACAATCTCTCTTACAGCACAAAACCAAATACATTTCTCTTATAGAACGAAATCAAATAATCTCTCTTAGAGCAAAAACTCAAACAATATCTCTAAGAGCACAAAAACCAATGAATTTTACTTATAGTACAAAATCCAACTCTGACATATTATTCCTTGACAAAACACTTTCTTCCCTGACAGAACTAAACATAGACATACCTTGAATTGTTTGAACATCACTGCCATCATCTTCATCAATTGGGTCTTCTATAACAAAGTTCTCTAGATCTTTCTCAAACCAGCTGAGATCTTCATCCTCTTTTTCTAGGACTGTCTGTGCACTTGATGCTTTTGTTATAGCTGAAAGTTCCAGTAGAAACCATGTGATAGCCTAACCACAAAACATGGAGGTCTAATATAAAAACATGAGGGTCTAACTGAAAAATATTAGGGTCTAAGAGAAAAACAGACCTTCATGTTTTTCAGTTAGAACAGAAAAGCAGGAGAATTGATATGAAAAGCGTGAGGGTCTAATAGAAAAGCATGATGATTGAATTGAAAAGCATGAGGGTCTAAACTGAAAAACACAATGGTGCAACTACCAAGATTTTGAATATTTCTTACTTTCTTCCACTTCCTGTCATTTAACAGCTGACACATCTTGTCATTTCACTACTGACACATCCCAATCATTTCATCACTGACACATCCCAATCATTTCATCACTGACACACTCATGTCATTTCATCATCACTGACACATTCCTGTAATTTCATCATCATCACAGCTTGCCATTTCATCGCTGGTGCATCCTCTCATTTCATCATCACCACAGCTTGCCATTTCATCACTGACACATTCCTGTCATTTCATCATCACCACAGCTTGCCATTTCATCGCTAATGCATCCTCTCATTTCATCACTGACATATTCCTGTAATTTCATCATCATTGGCATATACCTGTCATTTTTCACTATTTGCATATCTGTCATTAATTTACCAGGGACACATTTGTAAACCTCTAATATTTTATACCTAAAAGAAAACAGAAAATTACATGCAGGCACATTTCTTTATTGTAACCATACAACATTTATTGCTTGAGTATAAAGTTGGAATACATTTTTTATTGTAACTTCATTTGTTGCTTGAGTATAAAGTTGGTATAAAGTTTTTATTGTAAGTACATTTTCTGATTGAGTATAAAACTTGTATTGAAACCATATATAAGCTGAATGATTGAGTATAAAGATTATTATCTAACAATTTTGAAAGAATCCCTATGCATTAGTTCTTCGTCAGCGATAAATGCTTGCAATTTGATCTTGCCTGTTTTAGTACTTTTCAGGTGATTCGTTCTGTGTAGGTATACTACTATAGGTTTGAGATCTGGACTTGGGAGTAGACATCATATATCGCATAGATGAAAAATTGTTCAACCGTAGGCGGCTCCGAGCAAAAACCAAAGTAAAATCACACACAATCAGGGATCTCCTATTTGCGGATGACTGTGCCAACACATATTTAATGGAACAATATGTAGCAGAAAAAAAGTTTACCCATAACTAGGGTACAAAGGGACTAACAACATATTATACAAGGGACACAATCAGAAATAATGCAACAAGTTTTATTGGGACAAGTAATCTTACATAGTAGAAGGCTCGAGTAGAAGGCTCCTCGAGTAGAAGGCTCTTTCAATAGGCACTGCACTACGCTGAAAGCTCACATATGCCTCCTGGGTATGAAAGAAAGCTCGGAGAAACCTACCCACTGCACATAGGAAGTAAGAGCCAATCGCTCACAACTCATGGGGTTCTGAAAGAAGAAGAATTTTACATAAGAACGAGAATAGCATGAAATGTGCTGTCTGTAGTTGGTATCCTCGATTTCTATATAAACTCTGTATGATAGTTTTCAAAATAATGTGGAGATGTTCTTCTTCTTCTTCTGCATACTCTGAAATCACAGTGTCCTGTTACAAGTCAATATGTATTAGAATTGTTAATCTCTTATCTATTCTCCTTTCTCTGCTTTTGCTGTGAGACATCCTAGGGTTGAATGAGGATCAGTTTTTGGGCTATAGCATGTTTCGTCACTCGATATGCAGTAATATGGTGTCATGTCAGAATGCTGGTAACTCCTTCAGTCCACCTTCTTCTTGGTCTTTCTCTGTATCGTGCTGTTCCCATTTTAATGTTGTATGGCTCTTCTCGCTGGCCAATAAGGGTGCATTCTCAAAGGTGGCCGAACCATTTCAGTCTCTGTTTTTCAATATATTCGACCACTGATGTTATTCCAACAGTTCTTGTAATCTTCTCATTATTCACATGATCTTTTCTTGTTCTGTTTGATTTTTTTCTTAGACATCTCATTTCACACATATTAAGTTTTCTCTCTTGTTTTTTAGTTAGTATCCATGTTTTACATTGATAGCATGATGTTGGAATGAATATTTAATTTATGATTTGCCTTTTGATTTCCACTGGGATAGATGTGTGTTTCAAAATTGGTGTCATTTCATAATTTACGAAGTTGGCATTTTGAATTCTTGTCCATTCTTCCGTTGTCTGTAAAAATGCTCCAGATATATTTAAAATTCCTGCACTTGTTTCAGTAGTTGATCATTTATCTTTATGTTGATTGTACTGGGTTTTCTGCCTATAGATATTACTTCTATTTTTTCTGTGCTGATCTTCAAGTTATGATTAAGGCAGCTTTTTTTTAGTAGGTTTATGTGATCTAATAGCTCTTCACTTGAGCTGTGGAGTAGGAACTGATTGTCAGCAAAGAGTAGCAATGTTAATGAATGAAATGTAAAGTAACTGATAAATTATCAATAATTCTTTCGTACCTCCAACTACTGCTGTGCTGGCAACATATTTCTTGACTCGACCACATGACTGAGGTCTTGGACAATCAGCAAAATCATTCAGTGTGATGTCTGACAAAACATTGCATAGAAATAAGTCATGATTGAGAAGATATGAAATTCTAAATTTAATACAGTTCAAAATGGAGACATTACTAGTCAAATCCCATTATCATAAATTGGTCCAGACCAACAAGTATGTATGTAATATGTTGTACCCCCTGGGGGGAGGGGGGGGGGCAACCATCCCTCACCATTTCTGGTGGTTGGCTGCAATATAAGCCAGATTTCTGGACGAATAAGCAGTCGTGGACAAAATGGCGATGTTGTCCACCAGGACGGAGTAGGATATCAGGTGGCACTGATATCAACACTGAAATATCCCATATGTCTCATGACAGGCAGCATCAAGTGAGTATGAGTCGCTATAAGCTCATGCCAACAGCTGGGATCATTAACCCCAGACTGTCGCGTCCCCAGGGTTGGGGGGCCTTTAAATAGGGGAACATAGGAAATTACTTTCTAAACACACAAAGGGAGAAGTCAGCAAACCCTCCTTAGACCCCAACCAGCCCCATCCCGTAAGGGAAAAAGGCAGGAACACTCCTCTAACTAACTATGCTGGGCAGGTGGCGCTCAAGAGTCCAGAAAAACAGGTCACATAGGAGATGGGAAAACTCTACACAAAGTCTGGACAGATGGTGCTCATGAGCTGGGAGGGCAGACCGTCTAAGGAAAGCAAACCTAAAAAAATAGCTGGCTCAAATCGGATACACTTGGCCATATCGCACATAAAAAAGTGCAACGTATCTCATATATAGATACTCATGCAGATTGATTGATATGTTGTATCCCAAATGACAAGAAGATACTATATGAAAATCACATTTTACATTTTTCCCATTATTTATAATCATTAGCTCTATAATAGCTCTATGTACCCAATTTAATTATATTGCTTCTGGGACTCATGAAATAGGTTTCCTGTAGAGAATGCTAGATCAAACTGAATTTGACTGTTTGTGTAATTGTAAAAATACTTGAAACTCAGGGACATCTTTACTTGCTAAGAAATTATAATGAGAAAAAATACAAGCATAATAGGAACCTTAAGCGTGACGTCTAAAGATGATACTTCAAGAACAATGAACATCACTGATGATGGTGAAGATAAATTATAGTCCTATAGAGTAGCCCCCTAAAATGGGGCAAAGTGATTTTGTTTTTACATGAACCCTATGTTCATAAATTATCATTCTACTGTCTTCATGTGACTATGTTTTCAATAACCTCACGAATGTAATATAGATGGATAAGCTTTACACTGACGACAGTCTGGTCTCTCGTAGTTAAGTCTAGTTGTCAAAATATGAATAAGTTGAAAAGTGTGACACTTTGCCCCTGACTATAACTTAGTGTAGACCTAGGCCCTAACAATAAAATTAGGCCTGGACTATAGACCTTTACTATCGTGTTATACAATTCTACAATAAAAAGAGGATCATAAAATATTTTGGTCACATTAAAAGACATGACACCTTATTAAAGACCTTACTTGAGGGCAAAGTCAAAGGGAGACGAGCAAGAGGTAGGCAGAGATACAAGAGGGAAAGTAACATCACATGATGGACAGGTTACAGTCTAGCAGAATGCACCACCAAGACAAGAGACAGGGGATGCTGGAGATCCGTTGCAGCCAACCTTCGTTCCGGAGACAGCACTTGATGATGATGACGACAATAACAGCTGAGATCTGATCCAGCAGAACAACAATTAATTGTTCATTTAGTGTTAATAAAATCAATTAGCCTACTCTAACTCTAGTCATCATGTTTATAATGAAGAAAATAAAAACTAGATTAATACGGACTAACTACTAGTTATAATTCAACACCGGTCAGTCTACTTGTAACAACTTTTAACAAGGTAACACAACTTTTGGTTAGGGAATACCTCAAAACTAGCACAAAGTTTACAGTGCATTCTGAAACGGCAGATGCGCCCAACTTTTACTTAACAAGCTACCCGGTAGTTAGCGTTGTACAACTGAACTAGGCCTACTAAGTTTTACTTAAACTTTAAACTAATATTAATAGACTAAATATCGTAATTTCGTTAACAAAAATAGATACGTACCTAGTAGGACCTATCTTTATTTAATTTATATAATATATAGTATACTCAATATTGAATTCCTTTCTTCTTATTATTATTAATATAATAAATAAATTACAACTTACTTAGCATAATTACCTGATATACATAGTAGTCCTTGTCTTTTCTTTCCTTTTTTGCCTCCTTTTGGCATCTCGCTGTCCGTCTCTTGATGGTTCTTGAATGCTTCATCTGTTTTTGCCATTACTAATCAGAATGTACATATTATTGAAGGAATGAAGGAAACCGAAAGTGGTGCAATATGCATTTGACGCCATCTTATTCGGTAACCTCGTTTATTTTCGGAAATTGTTGTTGCTGTGTATTGCATTCTCTGATATGATTTGCTTTTACCGACTGATGTAGGATATCAATATAATGGTTCACCACAACTCAATCTACTATTACTATTATCGACTTTATCGTGATGACTAACGATACTCGTTGACATGGCACAACAATGTATCACGCTATTGTCCTCTGTCTCTCTTCCCATCAATCACACCATTTTCTCCGAATAGGCCTACAGTGTAATTTACACCATGTTTCATTACTGTCCGAAAGATAAACAAAGAATAGTAACACTATTTACCTTCCATGCATGTTGCAAGTGGTGAATAAGGAGGATGTGCCTATGGAGTTTGGTTGACTGCCCCTTCCCATATAAGGTCAAAGTGACATGGACGTCATGCTGAAGTATGATGTGTCAGGCCGAAAGGCTTAGATATCGCTGCAAAACTGTAAACTATGACAAAACTCATTCCAATCTTCGTACTATATACCCTAGTCCTATACTGCTAATCTGAAGGGGTTTTAGAATGAACACTGAAGAATCATCTAGTGTTTCCGCAACTGAGGTTGGTTGCAACGGACACCCAACATCCGCTGTCTTCTGTCTTTGTGTTAGGCCCTGATATGTGGTACTTTAGGCTATGTAATCATGAATTCCTAGAAAAGGAACGACACCTCATCATGTTTGAATCCACGAAGTGTGCAACGTTTCACATTTGCTATAGGCATATGTTCTTAGTGACATGCAAAAGCACATATTTTGATTCTTACATATGGCCGGCTTATACATTGGTTTTATATTCTCTATAATTTATGTGCAATAGGGCCTATTCTGTAAATATTTGCTTTCAAAAGCATGCATTCATTCAATTTCTGCTGTAATTGTCCTCCACATCCGTAAAAAAAAGAATGGTATTACCAAAGATTATATACCTAAGTTCGCCTGTGTGTTGCCGGGACCCGAAAGGGAGCAAAGAATAGCAACAGTGTTTACCTTCCATGCATGTCGTAAAAGGCGACTAAGGAGGTTATGGGATGGAGTTGGCTACCCCATCCCATATAGGGTCAGTGACCCAAAGCCATGCTGAGGTCGGATGTGTCAGGCTGAAAGGCACAGATATAGCAGCAATGCTGTAAACCATGGCACAACGCATTCCGTTCTCCGGACTACATCCTGCTGATCTGCAGGAGTTTGAGAATGAACGCAGAAGATATAAGTTGATCTTCACTACTGTAATTATTTGCTATATAAACTAGGCCTAGTGTTTAATCGGGACATTGCAGCAAACTGATTTATTTGTTAGTGTTTAAATCATGCATGTCATAAGATTAACTAAGGAGGTTATTAGATGGAATTTGCCTGTCCCATATCAGATATGGTCAACGTGACCCAAATGCCATGCTGAAATCGGATATGTGTCATGTGAACACTTAAAATCTTTAAAAAAAAGGTACCATGACGTACGTCACCACCCGCCAGAGTGTTTCCGACGTCTGAAAGGGGAGTAAAGAATAGTAACACTTTACCTTAAATGCATGTCGTAAGAGGTGACTAAAGAGGTTATTTGGTGATATTGATTATCCCATATATGGTTAAGGTTACCAAAAAACCATGCTGATGTTGGATGTGTCAGTCCGAAAGGGGCAGATCCGTCTAAGACGGATGTGCCAGGCCATTTATGCAAATACAAAAGACCACAACACATTACCGTTCTCTGGACTAAATCCTGCTTGAAATCTAGCAGAACCATTGTCCTGCTACAAGAGAGATCAAGCGGGAGTTTGAGAATGTTCTGCTGCAAGAGAGATCCAGTGGGAGTTTGAGAATGTCCTGCTACAAGACAGATCAAGCGGGAGTTTGAGAATGTCCTGCTATAAGCAAGATCAAGCGGGAGTTTGAGAATGTCCTGCTACAAGCGATATCAAGCGGGAGTTTGA
This sequence comes from Meghimatium bilineatum, assembly GCA_034231615.1. NCBI lineage: Eukaryota > Metazoa > Mollusca > Gastropoda > Stylommatophora > Philomycidae > Meghimatium > Meghimatium bilineatum. The sequence continues at coordinate 51,510,672 of CM067318.1, read as the reverse complement.
GAATATCCTGCTACAAGAGAGATCAAGCGGGAGTTTTAGAATGTTCTACTGCAAGAGAGATCCAGTGGGAGTTTGAGAATGTCCTGCTACAAGGGAGATCAAGCGGGAGTTTTAGAATGTTCTACTGCAAAAGAGATCCAGTGGGAGTTTGAGAATGTCCTGCTACAAGGGAGATCAAGTGGGAGTTTTAGAATGTTCTACTGCAAGAGAGATCCAGTGGGAGTTTGAGAATGTCCTGCTACAAGGGAGATCAAGCGGGAGTTTTAGAATGTTCTACTGCAAGACAGATCAAGCGGAAGTTTGAGAATGTCCTGCTACAAGCGAGATCAAGCGGGAGTTTGAGAATGTCCTGCTACAAGCGAGATCAAGCGGGAGTTTGAGAATGTCCTGCTACAAGCGATATCAAGCGGGAGTTTGAGAATGTCCTGCTACAAGAGAGATCAAGCGGGAGTTTTAGAATGCTCTACTGCAAGAGAGATCCAGTGGGAGTTTGAGAATGTCCTGCTACAAGAGAGATCTATTGGGAGTTTCTTCTTCTTCAGTGTTCATTCTCAAACTTCCGCTGGATCTCATGTAGCAAGACCATGGTCCTTTGAGATTTCCAGCAGGATGTAGTCCAGAGAATGGATGTGCGTTGTCGCCATTGTATTTGCGCCAATGGCCTGATACATCCGTCTTCGACGGACTGTGGAAGTTTGAAAATGAACACTGAAGACAAAAGCGCAGATAGATACTGTCGAGCTGTAAACCATGACACAGCGCTTGTGTTCTCCGGACTACATCCTGCAATAGTTTGAGAACAAACACAGAAGACACTGAGAGATTTGCGCACATCTCTGGACATGTGTGTGTGTGTGTGTGAAGATTTGCGCACATCTCTGGACATGTGTGTGTGTGTATGTGAAGATGCTAATGAACATTGAGTTGATCAACCAAATGCATCAATTTAAACTGTTCGTTGTTCCTGGGAATTCCTACATTGGAATCGCTCTAAATCGCATTCATTTATAACATATTTCTCTATATTAAAACACTTTTCAAAATCCCAAATTATATTTAGTCTACGACGGGTATATTGTTTGTACTGTATATAGCGAATTTCTGTTATTACATAATCATTTTGTCAGTCCGGACCAAGTTGTTATAACGGGATTCCACTATTCATGTAGAATAGAGAGACTGCTTTATAATTAGTGGAATGGCCCTAAACTGCATCCTCCTATAACAAATGTCCATATATAAAAACTGTTTTAAAAAAAAACTGTCAAATACTGCATGTTTACTATCAGGGAGCTGTAGCTAAAAAGCTGTTTATGCAGACCTGTTATCTATATGCTGCCCAAAATCCACAAGGAATCGAATCCAGGTAGATCTAGTGTCTCTGTTTGCACTTGTCCCACTGAACGCATCTCCGACTTCCTTGACATAATTTTTCGGCCGTTAGTCGAACAACTGCCTTCATTCTTGAAAGACACCAAGCATGCTCTGGCCATTTTTTCTTCTGACGGTACCTATCGTCTGTTCTTGCTTGATGTACACTTCTATACCCCATGCCGATGGTCTCAGGACTCTGCAGTTCTTTCTGGACAAGTCCCCATCCCTTTGTATCCACTCCTACTCTTATCAGCCTTGGCTCACACTCAACTTTTGAATTAGATGGACATTTTTTTCAATCAGATCAGTGGGCACCATGATGTGACCTAACTATGCTTGTCTTTTCATGGGACAATTGAACATCTAGTTTGGTCGACCTATGACGGCCTGTTCCCATCTCTTTTCCACAGATACATTGATGACGGAATAGGTATTACTGGCATGTCCGAAACAATTGTTTCACTTCCTCAACAATTTCAATGAAGTCTGCACATGTGAATCCGTAATGTAATTTATGTAATATGTAAACGCTGCGGCAAGCAGTATATCGGATAAACCGGTTTAGATTGAACGACCACTTCTGTAAACATCTAGCACAGAACACTCTCTCCGTCTATCTATTCGCTCAAACCCTTTGTTGCCTTTCGGTGTCAGGGGTAGAAGAGTTTTCTATAGACGGCCCTCTTGTGTGCTGAGTATATTGTGGAATTTGTCGCCTCTTTTATTTCAATGATCCATCGTTTTCGTGGTCGGCCTTCGCTGTATCTGTGTTGCATAGCTTGCTGTGGTATTCTGTCTGATGTGTGCAAACCATTTAATCTGTTGTCTTTTTTTGTCTAATGTCCTCATTCCTCACCTTGTCTCTTAGGGATATTCCTAGGATTCTGCATAAGCAAGCCATGCCAGCTGTCACCAGTTTACGTTTGTCTTTAGCTGTCCTTGTCCGGCTTTGTAGCACAGCGCTGGCATAATAATCATTTTGAACAGTGTTATTTTGGTGTTTAAACCTACATATTTGCTTCTGAAGATTGGTGTCACTTGCCCTATGAATTATGTCACTTGGTCAATATATATATATTGGTGTTTGCTTCTGTTCTTCCTGTCTTCATTACTTCAGTCTCTTCTATATTTATATTTCATTACATGATTACAACACGTCGATATCGATCGGAGGTTGCCCTATTTGCAACTTGCGTTTCGCTGATGATATTGATCTTATAGCTGGGTCAGAACAATCATTGCAAGAATTAACATCAAAGTTGGAAAAAGTTACCAGCAAGTACGGAATGGAAATCAATACAGATAAGAGCAAAATCTTGGTAAACACCAGAGACACAGAAAACCAGACTAATATCATGATGAATGGACATAAGTTTGAGGAGGTGAATACCTTCAAATACCTCGGATCCAGTATATGCAGCGATGGTAAATGCAAATCAGAACTAAAAATAAGGCTGGAGATGGCTTTAGCGTCCTTGTCAAGGCTAACTGTGATTTGGAAAAGCAACATCAGTGTTGGAATGAAAATCAAACTGTATAAGTCGCTGGTGCTTTCTGTTGTGTTGTATGGTTGTGATAGTTGGACACTCACTGCGGACATGGAGAGAAGATTACAGGCTTTCTAGTACAAATGCTACAAAAGAATTATACGAATTTCCTATAGGGAACATAAGACCAATGTGTACGCAAGAAATAAAGTAGAGATGTGTGCAGGTGTTCAGGAGCCATTGCTTTCACTAGTGAAACAACGAAAACTAGCATGGTTCGGACATGCAAGCAGGCACGATTCCTTGTCAAAAACAATACTGCAGGGAACTGTTGAGGGTGGAAGAAGCAGAGGAGGACAAATAAAGACATGGACAGACAACATCAAGGAATGGACAGGGCTAGATATTTGCACACTCATCCACATCGCTGAGGATAGAATTCGCTGGAGGACTCTGTGTTCTGAAGCATCCAATGTGGTACCCCTACGACCCTGAAGGGTTATGGGTTTTATTGATTGATATTTATCTTTATATTAAAGTTATGGCATGTTTGATGTAATCTATCTATTTGTCTTTGTAGTTCTGATGATGCCACTAGTGTTTGGTCATCTGCAAATAGTCCCACTTCCTGCACCACCGATGATATAAAAACATCTAGTCATGTGATATCATGGTTTCTGGTGCACCTCTTGGCCTGGTATCACAGCACCGGTGATTGCTTAGACAGGGCTGTGGTCATGTTCAATGTCAGGTATGGCCCAACCAATCTTAAGTTTCCAGCCGTGTCTGGCTGGACTAGCCCCATCTCCACTTCAAGGAGTTGGCCTCTGTGGGGAAATTCGCAGTGATCACATGTACCCTGTAAATAACACTGCTCTACACACAAGTTTTTCTAGAGGAAAATAAAATCATTTACTAAGTCAATTTACTATCAAACAATTTACTCACAATATTCAACAAAGAAGTAACTATGTATAAAATCAAGCTTGAACTCGAGTTAGGGAAGAAATACAACCTTTATTTTCTGTCATATGAACAAACATATAACGAATGATCGCATGCCATTATAAACTTGACAGGCACAAAAACTTGACATTCAAGATAATACAATAAACAACTGATGACAAATGACACAAACTTGAGACATTGATGACCAATTTTAAACATTTCAGTACAAAAACTCAAATGAAATGACAATAGCAAGAATATATGCAACTATCTTCAAGAAACTGCATCACTGAATGTTGCAAGGTTTATTATATTCTATTCTGACACTGTCAAGACAAGCGGCAAATTTTATTAGATACTTTTATACCTTTTACAAGATGTTTAATTCATTTTAAAAAAAACATAGGCCCCTTACACTGACTATCAAGATTGATGTCATATCTACAATTGCTGACATGATCTCTTCTGTCAAGAATTTTGCTGCAAGTGCTTGCAGATTGTCATTTCTAAATCAGCTGTCTTGTATAAAAAGGTCACATAATAGATTCATGATGAGACACAACATCTGACAAGTGAAGAAATCAGACATGTATCCAGTCTTGGAGACACTCAAATACTAGGAGAGGTTTTCATTGGACAATAAGTTCTTGAGATCCTCAAATGTCTGTCAAATAAAAAATCATTAAAATAAAACAATAAAGACGGGTCATATTGTATTTTTCAAACACTGTCAATTTTATCATTTATTACAAATATCACTCCAATATGGCAGATCTAATTATCAGGAAAAAAATAAATATTTGAGATATGCTTGAGAAATACTTTCAGGAAGCGAACAGGAACTACAAGCCCTATTAGATAAAGTAGTGAAAGAAAGTGAAAACAAAGGCCTAAGTTTAAACAAAAAACGTAAAAAGATCAATGATATCAAACATTAGGGGCTGACAGTCAAAAGTTTCTAGGGCACATGCTGAGAACACAGCTCGAACACTTAATAACCACTGGAAAGATCAAGGGGAGAAGAGATAGGGGATGACGAGAAAAGTTACTAGATGGACTTGTGGCATGGTAGAAGCTCACCAACAAAAGCTTAACACAAGAGACAGAGAGTTGTGGAGAAACATGATCGCCTACGCCAGGGGTGGGCAAACTACAGCCCGCGGGCCGCATGTGGCCCGCCATTGAATATTTTGCAGCCCTCAAACATTTTTAAATAAACGAACGATCGTCACAAATGATTTTTCCCCCATTAATATTACCAGAAATCCATTGGAATTTTAATTCGACTTTCTTATATATTAAATATACAATATATTTTTTTCAAATTTGACATTTAAAAATTAATATTGATATATATATATATATATATATAGTCAATGAAAATTTTACTATGTTTAATACTGAATAATTTACTATACTAGAATTGATGTAATTTGATTGGCTAAAGGTTTCTCAATGATTATAAGTACTCGGACGATATAATTTTATGAAGGTTGAAAATTGCCTTTCAAATTATAATTAATTGTTTTTAACTTTTAAGCATTACGTCGGGATGTATGTTTAGTTTATATTAAAAAGGTGTTTCATACAAAATAGAATATCGCTAAAAGCTGTTATAATTAATAATACATCGTTACAACAATAATGTATAGTCAGAAATAACCCCCCCCCCCGTCATATCCTATGAATGGAATGCATAAATGCTCGATTTGCAATCATTTAAGCTGCGCAGTGCCTTGGGAATTCCCAGTGTGTTTTAATAAGTGTTTGTAGTTTCCATTCATAAATTTCCGTATTTATATTGCAACCGAGTTTTCTAAATCTAAATAATTATATCCGCGCTGCCGGAAGCACATTTATTTTTAGTTAATTTTGCAAATTTTAAGATATATTTGTTATAATGACAAATATAATGTATAAATACAAAAAACGTAAGATTAAAGACGAGTGTCTGGTTTTCAAAGACGAATGGATTGCCAAATATTGTTTTATGCAAGTTGGCATCAAATCTGTTTGCTGTGTCACGAATCAGTGGCTGTTTTTAAAGAATATAACTTAAAAAGACATTACCAGACAAAACATCCCAATTTCGGACACAATCTAACATCCGAAGAAAGGAAAAGAAAATGCATGGAGTTGGTAAAAAGTCTGGAGAAACAAAAAACTGTGTTTACAAAACAGTCTTCAATTCAAGATTCTGCAACAGAGGCCAGTTTGGTGTTGTCACACAAAATTGTGAAATACAACAAGCCATTTTCTGATGGTGAATTTATTAACCGATTCGCCCTTAGAGCGGCGAGGAGTCGCTTCTATGTGCTGACACCTGGAGCGCGCGTAGTCGCTTTTTTTTACGTGTTCCGTTGCGATCGATAGTACATTTTTAGTTTCCGCCGGATCTATCAAAAACCACGACCATTGCGCAGATCTGTGGTTCAGCTTCCTTTTTAGTTTTTCAATCGGAGCGAAAGGACGTAAGACTGAATTTATACGAATTATTTAGACGTAGCGAAATTTTAGACCTAGTTTTTGAAATGGAAAATATTATTCGTATGTATACTGATGTGACCGGCCGCAGTTGCGATGGTGATATGCACGATGCATGTGATTTACATGCTGTAGAAGATGTTGAAAGCGACGTTGAAGTTCCTATATTCGATTTCGATAGTGATTCGGACCACGAGGACGAAATTAGCGACACTAATAGTAGCGTCATGAATGACGGCTGGAGTGACAAAATTTTTCCTGTGGAAGTCGAGAACTTTATTGAAAACGTTGGCCCTGTGCATGATCTTGATGCGAATGCTACTCCTTTTGATTACTTTAGTCTCATCGTCAATGAGGAGTTTTATCAATTTGCAGCAGATCAGACCAATTTGTACGCAACACAGCGTCAAGAACTAGCAGGAAAAGAAGACACGTACTGGTCACCCGTAACTGCCGGCGAAATAAAACTTTTTTTCCATATTTACATCGTGATGGGCATACATGTATTGCCTGAGTATAGCATGTATTGGAGTACAGATGACAGGCTCAATGTTCTAGGTATATCATCATGCTTGGGGAAAAATAGATTTGAGAAAATATCTCAATATTTTCATCTGAATGATTCTTCTAGGCAGCATCCCAAAGGCCACAAAGATTATGATCCCCTATATAAAGTCAGACCATTTCTGGATATGGTCAAAAGGAATATTGCTTCTGTTTTTTCTCCTGGAAAGAACATAAGCATTGATGAAGCTATGATAGCTTACAATGGTCGTCTTTCCTTCAAGCAGTACATCAAGGGTAAGCCACACCCATGGGGGATCAAGGTCTGGTGTGCGGCCGACTCTGCAACAGGTTATCTGTTAGACTTTGATGTCTATGTTGGCAAAGTTCTGGAACCAATGCCACATGGATCTGGACATTATGTTGTCACTAAATTATGTCGGCCTTTCTTTGGAAAGAATCACCATATTTTTTATGACAATTATTTTTCATCTGTTCAGCTGGCAAATGATCTGTTGCAAAACAAATCATACTCATGTTCCACGATACGGCCAAATCGCAAGGGATGGCCAGATGCTTTCAAACCTAAGAGTACCAAATCTATGAAGCGAGGTGATGTGCAGTATAGGCAGCAAGGTAACACAGTGGCCACTGTTTGGAGAGACAAGAGATTTGTATCCATTCTGAGTACAAACACAACACCAGGTCTCACAACTGTGGCACGTCGTACCCCACACGGCAAAATAGATTTGCAGATACCATCCCCGGTGGCTGTTTATAATCAGTCTATGGGAGGAGTAGACAGATTTGACCAACTCTGTTCCTATTACCCTGTGGGCAGGAAATCTGTCAAATGGTGGAGGTACATGTTTCGCTTCCTCCTGCAAACTGCCATCATCAACAGCTCCATCCTTCACTCTTGTTCCCATCGACCCCACCCGAAGGAAAAGAATGTTGCGCAGATAGCCTTCCGATTGAGTTTGAGCTCAGCTTTCTTAAGTGGCAACATATCGAAGAAAAGGAAGGCTCCCACCAATCATGCTGCAACTTCGGGTGTCGGTAACAATAACCTGCTTGAGCACAGGCTTATTCGTATGGTAGGGAACAAAAGGGCATGTTTCTGGTGTGTGAAGAACCGGCAGCATGGAAGCAGAAACAGGGCACATGAGACCGTCTATGGTTGTAGTTTGTGTCAGATTTGGCTGGGCAAAGGAGAATGTTTCTCGCAGTATCATGCAACATTGACAAGTTGACTACTGATGAGTCCAGATACTTTTCCTGTGCTGAAAATGTAAGTTAAAAAATTTTTTCACCTCATAATTCTAACTTTAACAGTTTATTTTTTGGAATGTATAAGTGTTAGATTATTGTTGGTATAGTTTCCTGTGAGACTGTTCATTTTTCTGTTTATCTGCCAAGTCTGAGTGTGATAGGACAGACAGTTTTAAAGAAAATGCATTTTTAATATCATCATATCAACAAATTGGAGGAGTTATGCCCCTTGTGTTAGGGATGGGGGATTGACAATTGGGAAATCTCATAGGAGTGATAGGGTTAAGGAATGTTTACTAGATGCAACAAACATTCTGTGTCCAGAACAAAACAACAAATTTGAAAGTATTACATTAGCCAGAAGAACTGTGGTCAGGCGTGTTGAAAAGATAAGTGAAGATTTGACCCTTCAACTTCAAGATGCAAGTAAGCATTTTTTGTGGTACTCTCTTGCATTGGACGAGAGTACTGATGTACAAGATACTGTTCAATTATTAGTTTTTATACGTGGAATAAACAATTCTTTTAAACTCTTTGAAGAGTTACTGAGTGTTGAGTCGATCAAAGACACTACCACTGGCCTCGATATATTCCATGCTGTTAGTAGCTGTATTGAAAGAGCTGGGTTAATGTGGAACAAGATGGCCAGTATTACAACTGATGGTGCACGTGCTTTAACTGGAAAAAATATAGGACTGGTAAAGTTGATCAATGATAGGATTAAGTCAGAATATCCTGACCACGTAATATGACCACTTCACTGTGTGATTCATCAGGAAAGTTTGTGTAAATCTGTTTTAAAAATTAAGCATGTTATTGCCCAAGGTGTCAGTGTCATAAACCTCATCAAATCAAGAGGACTTAATCACAGGCAGTTCAGAGCATTACTAGATGATTTAGAAACTGAACATTCTGATGTCCTGTACCACAGTACAGTTCGATGGTTGAGTCTCAGAAAGGTTTTAAGGAGAGTATGGAAACGTAAAGAAGAAATAGTAATGTTTCTAGAGATGAAGGGCATATAATGTGACTTCAATCCTAACATTGTTGATACAGACTGGAAGCGTGACTTTATATTTGCCATTTAAATAATGGAAAAGTTAAATGAATTGAATGTTAAACTTCAGGGCAATGGTTTGTTTGCACATGAAATGTATGTTCATGTAAAATCATTTCAAGCCAAACTCTCACTGCTTTCCAGACAAGCAAGTGAAAATATGTTTTGTCACTTCCCTTTGCTGAAACAAGAAACTATTTCTGATGAAATGAGTAAAAAATTCAAAGCTCAGTTAGATGTATTGGTTGATGAATTTGGAAAAAGATTCCAAGAACTTGGAACAGCACTTCAATGTTATCAGTTCTCCTCTCAGTGCAGAAGCTGATAAAGCCCCAGAGCACATACAGTTGCTTGAATTACAAGCCAAACATTACCTGAAGGAAAAATTTAAGTCTGTTGGATTTCTATGGTTCTTTGCCTGAACAATCATTCCCAAACATAAAAAACTTTGCAGCTAAATTTGTGTCATTATTTGGATCTACATATATTTGTGAACAGGCATTTTTTTGCTTTTAAACAAATCTAAGAATAGGTCTTTATTATCTGATTGCAACTTAAATGCAGTCATGCAAATTTATATAAGTAAACTTGTTCTAGATTTCAAATAAATTATAAAATCTTACAAGCAATTACATACATCTCATTAGAAATTAATAATATCAATAAAGTTGTAACTTTTGTGACTGTATGTGTATGTTTTTTTTTAATCTTCATTAAAACTATTGATATGAACCCATATTGTAACTGTATGCAACATAATATTTTTCAAATATTGCTAAAATATTTGCAAAACCTTTTATCCATATTAGAAAATATACTGTTATAGTGTAAGTCTGTTAGAAATGTAATTTATTTCAGACGTTATCTACCTTATGTAAAACTACATTTCTTTACAATAAAAATATTTAAATGATTACTTACCGAGAATTGTAAACAAAAATATACATATTATATGTGGCCCTCCAACAGCTTTACAATTTTCAATGTGGCCCTCTGCACAAAAAGTTTGCCCACCCCTGGCCTACGCCATTCGGCATGGCACTTGATTGATTGATTGAATTATCAAAGATTTAGTAATATTTATTGAATTTTTACGAGGAATATTTTAACCTTTAGATAGCCAGACTAAAACAAAGAAATTTCCCCGTCACCTGATTCATTTTTGAGTATGTGTGTTGGTGGCTGTTTTGAAAAAACTATAATTTTGTTGTTGTTAGAGATATTTAAATAATATTTGTACATATAAATAAAGAATTGCATACTGCATATATTGGTGTACGTTTTGTTTGTGTGTGTGTGGTACCAGACGTGTGAGAAAGTATTTGAGGACTTTTCTGGCCTCTACATAAAGAAACCAACGTGGTTTGCTGTAATATTCAACTGTGGAAACTACCTCCCAAGAATTCTTCTCCCGAATCCCATTTCATAATAATTTTATTGAAAATACTATAAAACAAATGTCTGTAAAACCCGATTTACTTTCATGACGCTGCGCTGCTTTGAAAATGTGGACAGATGATTTTGATATCACAACGATATGCAGCCTTTCCTGTCCACAAAACTTACGGAAAATGAAGTCAAATTGAATAACTAGTCAGATTTCTCTAATCTCGTAACCAAAATATTACACATTGGGCTTCCATTATTAATTACAGGGTGCATAGTAAGGGGTTTATAAACTCGACTGCCGCTGAAATACGTGTAAAAGCGTGTAAAAACATTGTTGGGCGCACTAAACCGAAGCGTGCTTAAGATGGGAGGTCTAAAGTTACTCTTAAGTAAAATGATAAAAAGAGGAGAGGGGTTTCATAGTTAAAAGTGAACTTGCTTGCTATCACCAGGTTACAGCCTGCAAGATTAGAAACCACACCCAGACAAATAAAAAATCTCGGTCGCAATTTCTCGTCTTACAATACTGCTCCTCCAGTTGACCCAACTGTAAATGGGTACCTGATGCAGGAGTCAGGGAAGGTAAACACAGCAGGGAAGGGAACTAACTACCCCATTTAATAGTTTAGTACATGAAGAGTTTTCATCCCTGACAGCAGGTTGTTGCAATGGGAACTACCTTTACTTTAATGATAAAATGAACTTACAATTAGGTATAGAATTGGAATATGATTCATTTATTCTGACCTGCAGCCCAGAGAACGTATTTTGTTGTTTTATGGTTTATAGCTTTGCTGAAATATCAGTATTTCAGCATGAAACATTCAACTACAGAATGTCTATGGGTCAATTCGACCCTCTATAGGATGGAACTGTCAACTTTTCCCCTGGCACCTCCTTAGTCACCTTTTATGACATGTAACAGTATCACTAATTCTTTGTTCCCATTTTGGTGACCCAAGTCATAGGTTGCTATGATAGTTCTGAGTTTCCAGAGAATAATAGACACAAACTTTGAAAACAGGAGTATGGCATTGTCAGTGTTAGCTAAAATTATTCACAAAACAATAGTAACATTTTTGATAAAAGTTTGAGGTAAACATTTTATGAAAACTTATTTGGAAGTATCAAAGTCCTAACATTATTAGTGGATTTTTAAAAAGGTGTGGCAGCAAACGTGTTAAACTGTGTCACAACCAATCTACCAGAGGTATTAAATGTTACAAATCTGTTGGTATCACACTGACACATTAGCCATGCAACATCGAACACCTCTGACATATAGTAAGACTTACTACTAATAGCTGTATTCTTCTGGGTATGAAACATCTTTGAAGAAACACAATTCTCCACCGCCACCCCCAAAAAATTAACTTGCACAAAAAAAGGTTACAAGAGCTCCGATGCTCGCAGATATGAAAACAAACATGTCAGTAAACCAGAAATGAATCAAATCCTACTACACCTAGTGTTGACTTGAACCTCAGTCTATGAATAACAATCAAAGGAAGAACAAACCTAGTACCAGTACTAAAAACAACAAATATCTGACTGTGTGCAGAAATGGTTTCAGGTCAAGAACATCTATTGTGTCCTATAACAAATGTCCATCAGAATGACTGACTTACCTGTAGAATCCAAGCTCTGTCTCGCAAACATCTCTCAAGAATGTTAGCATCTCCTCCTAATTCTAAGGCATTCATCAGTTTGACCTGCAGGTGAGAGAAATCAATATAATTTTTGTAGCCATAATTGACCTCAAATAACTAAAATAGAGAATATAAACACACAGTATTTACATATTAATTTCATTTATCAAATGATGTTATTTAACCTTAAGTACCCTAAATTAAAATTATGCAATTTCTCTGTAATCCCTGGGGTCAGATACATCTGCCAAGTAGGAGAATCCAAGACACGACACAATATGTGCATATTTCTCTGTACTGTTATATTGGTTAATGATTGTAAGTCGAGTTGGACTTGGGTCGACTATACCTTTCTCAGAATAGGTAATTTCTGCTATGAACAAATTGTTAAGACGGTTTCATTGTCAACAAGCTGTTGAACGCTTTTGTCATCAGAGAGTTTGGATCCATTAGAGCAGAAGTGTGCAATCTTTTTAAGTCAGCAGGTCAGATTGAGCATGTCTCGTATTGGAGTAGTATTTCATGTTAAAAATTATGTATTATGGAAAGCAAGCTTACTATCAACTACGATACCGTGCTCCTCAGGTATCTTTAATCCTTTTTGTAAAATCTTTAAAAACCTTGACTACAATGTTGCCCTATAGTTTCTGGTGCATGTTTTACAGGTAATGTTGTTTATACTAAAAAGATGTTACTATACTTGTTAATCTTTAGCATGCTGTATTAATGTTACGCACTTTCTCCTGTCACTGAATTATTTTTTGAAAGTATTTCGTGGGTGTTCGTAAATAATGAATATATTGTGTTAGTTTTGTGTGTATGTCTGATATAATAGGTTGTGAAAATTGTAATAAAAAAATATATTTCTTGACTTACCTATACTTTTCCGTTCTGTGGCAATCCTGATACAATCCTTCTAACATACCTAGTCTATTGTATTTATGTGGTTACATAACCAAACTAACATAATATTGCCTGTGAGAACACATAGATGTCCCTTACAATGTCAGTCATTATACATTAGTTCTACCATCTTGGGCCTAATGTTTCTGAAAACTTTACGGAAATGCTGCTAATTGAAAATATTTCTGTCATATCATTATTAATTTAGCATGGTCCATAAATATTGTTTGTGAAAGCAAATGAAACGCGCCAATCTTATGTGCTGTATCCGCTAGAATAGACCTAATGTTTCTAAAACTTTTGAAAAATACGTCCAAAATAACTATAACCTGAACAGGCATATTCAACTATATTTATGATACTTTATGCATACACACAATAAATAACTACTGCACCACATCCGTGACACCATGAAATTCTGCACCGAAATAATTTCCAAAAATGGCAGTAAGATTTCATCGGACTGATAAAATAATTCCCAATAATTGAATCGAACATCGCTGTGCTGAGTTTTCAAGATGAAATGAAAGTACATTATGTCTACTTCCGATTCCTGTGTTGCCTGGATAGCCAGTTTACATACGTTAATCGTGCTGAAATAGTACATAGCAACCAGATGGAATGTCTGAACTACAGCGTGGTAAAGGTTAATATCACTTTCTCATGTTAGGGACAACCTCTTTTGCTACGGTCTTCCAGCCCAACTATCCAAACCATAAAGTCCATCTCTGTGCGCATTTTGTGAGCTATGTTGGCTGAGATAATGATTGGGGGTAGTAGTTGTATGGTTGCAACCCTCATTCCATCTGTAGGCCCCCCCCCCCCGACAACCCCATTCATAATGCTTAAATTAATCGTTCGGTGAGTTACCAAACTATAGCATACCCGTGCAAGGAATGCACCAGACACAGATGATTTTAGGGTCTTGATTATCTACTAGTCCTGAGAATCGCATAAGTGCAATGTGAAAAATAATCTAATTAAAAAAGATACACACATAATAAGTTTGTACTGAAAACTGTGCCTGTCACACTGCAAAACAGTTTACCTTGTCCTGGCATCTCTTGAGTAAATTATACTTGAAATGTATCAACCCATGGTAAGCTACCAGATATTGGTCCATGGTACTGCCAACAACCACCTCCTGAATATAGAGAAACATTATGTTTAGTGTCACAACTATCTAGCTGATTTGTATGTCAACATATAATAACAGGTTAGTACAATGTCATACTAATCTGTTGTATCTCCTCCAGACATTGTCAACCCCATTATGCATTACTAGCTTAAATGAATGCTTGATATTTTGTACTCTAACTGCCTGCAGTTGGAGAGCTTTATTTCATCAGGACATATCTACCTCTAGCACATTACCGCCTTTTCTCACAAAAATATCATGTCTTATGTGTCACCTGTTGTAAAAACTTTGAAACCTGGCAATCCATAACTTATCATGTGCGTTTCCTGTAGTGCCACAAAATCAGTGCTGTAGATAAAATTGTCCAACTCTGGCAGGAGTTGAGTTCGTACAATTCCAGAATAAAATTCTTACATTATTTATTCAAAGGAGAGTTCTTCCCAGCAATATAATGCCATTGGGTCAAAGGGCATAAGCCCATGGACCGCTGGATCAGTAATCAACCATTCAAAGGAGAGCAGACTTTTTTCTTTTCTAATGTCACACCTCCTTCATTTTTATTTTTTCTTCAACACTTACAAGGCTTTAATATGACCACCATTAGTGAGATCTGTCTCCATCAATCGTTCTGACAGAAACACTGATGGAAATTTCAGCTCAAGATGCACATATTCTATAAGAACTCAATGAGTGGATTTCCTACAATCATCATGCATAGTCTTTTATCATTCACTTCTTTAGTCTCCTCTTCTTCATCTACTTTTAACTGTTCCCTTCATAATTACATTTGGCAGGGAATCATGTCAGCTTACATCTCCAAACCATGTGAGTTTCTGTCATTTCATTATTGAAGAGTGGTGATTTTTTGTGCACCTCCAAGTCTCTCTACTTTATTTCTTATGTATACATTTATATTATGCTCTCTATAGGAAATTATTATTATCTATAGGAAAATAAGCAGAAATAAACGCAAGATGTAATAAGGCCTGTCAGATCATTGGTCAATTAACACCTTTACTAAGAAACAAAGATATTACACTAGAAAAAAAGAAAGTGCTTTTCAACACCATTTTCTTACCAACAATGTGTTATCAGTGTCTTCTTCTTCTTCTTCTTCTTTCGTTCACTTGAAACATGTCTATATCTGTAATTCTGTCTCCTTAATAAAACTCACTGTCTTTTGTAGTTCATACAGTGTCCCATAGAGCTTTGATTCCAGTGTTGTTTCCTCTGGCCAATATGTCTGCCTCAGCGTTTCATGCTCAGAACACTCTTGAAGTATATGTTTGGCACTCTGTGCTGCCTGTCCACATGTACACATGGCCGTGTTGCCAATCTTGAACTTTGTATACATGTGACTGCGGAGTCGGTTGTGTCCTGTTCTGAGACGTAGAATTATAACTTGTTCTGGTCTGTTCATAATGTGATAGTCATCTTGTGTTGGTGTTTGTGGCTTTCTTATTGACTTGATCATCTGTTTTTTCTGATGGTAGGTGATTGGTATATCTGGTTGGTCTTCGGCAGCACCTTCTTTAGCCAGTTGGTCTGCTTTTTCATTTCCTGGTATTCCACAGTGAGAGGGTATCCACTGCATGGTTATCCTATACTGGTAAGACAATTCGCTAAGTAGTTTTTTTAAGTCTGTTAGTTTTCCAGACTGGAGAGCTTGAAGCACTGACCTTGCATCTGTCAGGAATACCACAGGCTGTAGGCCAGAGTTGGAGTTCAGCAGTTTTTTAGCTGCCACACTAATTGCCTGGATTTCTGCATCATAATTATTGCAGAATTTTCCTGTTGGTGTTCTGATTGTATCTCTAGGCTTGTGTGGATATTCTATATATACACCTGCACCTCCATTCCTCACAGCATTCTGTGCTGACCCATCTGTGTACACTCTGACCCATATATCTTGTGGATATTCCTCATCCAGGAAACTGAGGGTGACTGTCCTTCGCTGCACACTGTTCTGTTCGTCCTCGCTTAGTATTCCTTTCACATGGGTCTGAATGTATATTGGCATTCCATGGCTTTCACTCCACGGGGTTTGTTCTGGTACAGACCTTAAGAGGCTGTCAACTTCAGGTAGGTCTGTAAGTTGTCTACGGAGTCGTTTAGCTTGATGGATAAAGCTGCTCCTTTTCAGTCGCCCCATTGCTAGATTTTGGAATCTTTCCTTCATTGGATGACTTTGCATACACTGAAACTTTTCTGCTTGAATTAGTACTTTTGTGTCTCTTCGTTCGCCAAGTGTTTGCATTCTTCCCATTTTCTGCATCTCTGCTATGGGTGTTGATTTCATTGCTCCCAACATTATTCTAAGTGCCTGGTTTTGCACTTTATCTAGATCTTGTAATGTGGTGTTTGATGCAGGACACCACGCAGCTGAACCATATTCCAGGTGTGGTCTTATGCCTTGCTGGTAAACTTTACTGAGTATATTTCCACTGGCTCCCCATGTGGTTCCACTTAGTTTTCTCAGGATAGCTAACTTCCTTCTGGCTTTTGTTGTTGCTTTGTTTATGTGCTGCTTCCATGTCAGCTTATCATCAAAAGTAACTCCGAGGTATGTGGGTTGTTTGTCTTCTTTCAAGAGCTCTCCATCTATCTTGATATGACCAGCTTTTTGTTTTGGTGAGAGGGTAAAGAGTGTAGTGCTGCACTTATCTGTGTTAATGCTGACGCACCATCTATTTGCCCATAATGTTAGGGCATCGATAGCTCTTTGTATTTGTTTAGTGGCCACTGTTGCATGTTCTTCCGTGCACCAGATCACCAGGTCGTCAGCATACATTGCCACTTTGATCCTGTGTGGTAGTTCAGCAACTAGGTCATTGATGTAAACCAAGAAAAGTGTGGGTGACAGGACTCCTCCCTGGGGGACTCCATGACGCAGTAGAACTTTCTTGCTCTTGCGACCATCTAATTGTACCCTGGCTCTTCTATTATGCAGGTATGCTTTTACCCATTTGTACATTCTTGAGCTAACCCTGCAATTTCGCAATTTCTTTAGGAGCCCTTCTTTCCAGACCTTATCAAATGCTTTCCTGAGGTCTATCCATGCTGCTAGTACCAGTTTCTTTTCTTGGAAGGCATCCTCAATCTCTTGGGAGAGGTAGGTTGCCTGATCTTCAGTAGAGTAGCACTGTCTGAAACCTGCTTGCTGTGATACCAGAAGGTTTTCACTTTCAAGGTACCACTGCATCCTAAGATTGATAATGCGTTCCATTGTTTTGCATAGACAGCTTGTGAGGCTGATGGGCCTGTAGTTGGAGACTGTGTTGCCATCTTTTCCTGATTTGAGGAGTGGTATCATTATTGCTTCTCTCCACGCCTGTGGTACATTACCTGTGGACCAGCTTGTGTTAAAGATCTGCAGTAGCTTTGCTCTTGCTGCAATTCCCAGGTTTCTAATCATTTCATTGGACACTCCATCAGCTCCAGGGGACTTTTTCATTTTCAATTTGGATATTGCATGCTCCAGTTCTCTCATTGTGATTGGTGCCTCCATGACTTCAGGTAAAGGTTCACCTTGTCCAATGTTTTGCTGGTTCTCTCGAACCTCCTGTTGTTTGTCTGGGCTGACTTTGACGTTATTGTCTTCTGCAAAGGAATCTGCAAAGTAATCAGCTGCATGTTTACCTGTTAAAATGTCTCTATCTTTATAAAGTGTGATCCTGGTATTTCTCCCTGTACCTTCATCATTTAGTTGTTTTACAAGTTTCCATAATTTCCTAGTATCTCTTTCTAGGTTCAGCGACTCTGTTTTTTCTTTCCAGCTGCTCCGTCTGGCTTGTAACTTGGCTCTTTGAAATTTAGCCTTTGTTTGCTGATATTTGTTGTGATGTTCTTGGCTAGGTCTGTTCTCAGCCTGCTGTCTAGATGTTTCCATCTCATTTTGCAGCTTTTCCAGTTCATCATTCCAGTAGGGTTTGTAGTTTTTGCGTGCCCCCCTGGGTATGGTTTTACTAGCAGCATGTAGTATACATCTATTAAACTCACTCACTGCTCTATTGATGTCTTTGTCCAAGTTCAAGTTATCAGTGTCAAACTTGGACATTAGATTCTAGAACAATACATAAGATTAACACCACTGAAATGAAATGTGTGAGACGTATGATTGGAGTTAGCTTGAGAGACAAAATCAGGAATGAAGCACTAAGGAAACAATTAGGGATCAAGCCAAACAATAGAATACATACAGAAACAACAAGTTAAATGGTACGGCCACACAACCAGACAGAAAGAGCAAAGTATTATCCAAAAAACAAACGATATGAAAATAGGCGATCTATTGGACGGCCCTTGTAAAAGGTGGATAGATAGTGTAAATATGACAGCAGAGGAGGCAAATAGAAGGGCAAAAGACTGTACACTCAAAAACATCCTGCGCAAATATTTGTAAAACTTGTATTAAAAGGTCTGTATGTCTAAGTCTGCAGTGAGTGTCAAACTCTCACAACCAGACAGCATTAATGAATTACAATGTTTTATTTTCGCTATAATGTTGCTTGTTTACATTACATTTAGTTTTCACCAAGCAGCTAAGGCTATCTCCAGCCTCATCTTTAATTCTTACTTGGATTTTCCATCACAGTATATGCAGGATCCTAATTATTTGAGGCTGTCATTTCTTTCAAGCTTATGTCCATTCATAATCTTAGTCCGTTACAGTTAACTAAGATTTTGCTCTGTTCGGTGTTGTGATTTCCATTTAGCACTAGCAAGTTTTCATTGTTGTTTGTTAAATTGAGACCCACTTTTTTCAACCTAGAACTGGGGTCCCTTCTGGTTATATCAGGTCTTGTTGACTATCTAATTATTCTATGTGTAAATATTTCACGATTTATGATATATGCCAAAATTATAGTTCATCTGTTATTGTATCTGTTCTGCCATCACTTTCATATTTTCTGAGTGTTTAGCCATAAAACAGACAAGTGTCATTCCTAAAGATGACATGCGGTAGCCACCAAAAGGACTTATTCTTTTCCCGTATAAGGAACCAAAAATAAATGACTATTATGTGTATTTTCCCTGAAAGAAAAATACACAATTATAGTTACTGTAATATCTTTTAAAATGTATATTAAAGGTGTTTTTAAAAAATAATTATGAAACTTAAATCATGATTCTAGCTTGGGCTATAAATTTCTTAATCTCAGTCTTTATCTTTGCACATTGAGTCTAAGTATTGTATCTAACGTGTTTGCAATGGTAATGTAGCAGTCTTTCAGAGCTACTCTATGCTGTTGGAATCTATGGCAAGTGAAGTCAAAACTAGATTATCCATTGAGCAGATCATGTCATCCTTTTGAACTGGTGTCCCATTGTTCTGTCTGCTCCTTGATTAATAACTTCTTAATTAGACTTGATTTTCAGTTCTACATTGATCTCTTCCACTGTCGTTCTTTCTTGGCTTCTTTGTCCGCTGCCTCATTTCCTGCAGATGTTACATGCTAGGATCCATACTATAACCTCGGTGCCAATGTGATATGTAATACCTCTGGTAACACACACTAAACATTGATGTTCCTTCTTCATCTCGATTGCAGTTTAACAGGTTCATTTTTTGTTTGCTTGGTAAAAGTTGCTGTGTTTAAAAACTCCCCAAGACACCCATACAGCTTTGTCTCTATGGGCAGATCCTAGCCCTCGACTAGTTTAGTGTAATGTAGTCGTGCAGAATATGTTCCAGTCTGTGCTGCGTGGCTGCTTAGTCTGTTGTATCTAGTACTGATGCAGAAGATAATAAATTGCTCAGCTCTGTTGAGATAATGATAGCTGTCTTTTTAGTGGTTGACTTTTCTAATAGCTTTAATGGGGTTCCTCTACTTTTCTGTTATTATTTAAGTTCTTGTTCTATTTCAGCTGTAAGATCAAGAAAGGATAAGTTATATAAATAATCTAACAACACAGCTGCAATAACCATAAATGATACACATTAATTTCATAACTGACTATATCCAGATCAAACAATGAACATAGAAATGAAAAACATTCTCGCAAAATGCTGGAGTACAGTATGAACAGAAGTTTAACATACATACCTCTATAAAAAAACACACCACTTAAAGTAAATATTTTCACCCAACAGAAAAATCATCTCACGTGAATATTTTCCTCTGAATATGTCTCAAGCATGAAAAATCAAGTTAAAACATAGAGGTGTGATTTTATAGAAGAATGTTGAAAATATGGAAAGCTAAAAAGAGTAATGCTACAATTTTACAACTGGTCAACTCAAATAGAGAACTTATTAACTGTATTAGAAGACGATAATCACAGTTCCTGGGTCATGTCATGAGAAGAGGTGAGTTAGAGACATCGTACAACAGGAAAGATCGAAGGTAAGAGAGAAAGAGGAAGACAACGTGAGAAAATGTTGGATGGCTTGAAAGCCTGGCATGATGCAGTATCATCAAAAACTATAATGAAACAGAGGACTGTGGAGAGACATGGTCGCCTACGCCGGAAGGCATGGTATCCAATGAATACATCACATCCGTAGTCGTAACCTTTGATAACAGTTACCATGTTGTTCTGACAGGCCGGCGTTGTGTTTGAACTAGTAACGGGTACAACGTGGGCGGGCGGAACAACAAATAAACATGTCGCAAAGCGCCAGAGTTGTGCCCTGATGTCAACGTCTGTTTCAGCGATATTAGACTCGAAACACTATTGAGTCAGATGGCTGCAGGAACAGAGCACTTATGGGAATGCCCCATGTGCTGTGAGGCCAGTTTCTAATCAAGAATACACCACAAATCAAGTGAATATTTTCATGCAAGCACATACAAAGACAAACCTGTACTTTTTACCACACCAAAATGTTTACATAATCCTGAGAACAACTAACCTGAGCAACTTCCACTCCTTTAGATTTGTCTTCCTCCATGAGAAAAAGGTCATAGCCATAACCAAACATGAGTACTGAGCGTACACCCTTCTCCGTGGATTTATTGGTCGTCGCCTGGTCAGTCTGAGACCAGTTTTGTCTGCGGATAGTTTTCATATTGGGGCAGTTTCGTACTCTGGTCTGATGACAAGATATAGAAATACGTTAAGCAATAGGAACAACGGTTCAGTCAAAAGTCAGTGTGTAATATTCTGGAAGATAACATGACAAAACTTCTATCAAAGATACATCTTCACATTGATGATGTAATAATCTCATCAGTTGTGAGCAGGCATTTCTAATGTGCTCATAATGTGTTAAAATTAAATAAAACACTTAGATGTCACTTCTCGATCCAATCTTTTAAAATCTAGACATGATGTATTTTTAATGCACATTGTCTTATGCAATCTAGGTCTATTCTTTTCGATGTCGTTTTATAATGAAAATGTGTTTATTTCTTGTAAAACAAACTAATTCCCACTAATACCTTAATATTACAAACACAATCCACAAGAATTTCACTAAAAATGACTGAACAAGATTCCAACAATAAGAAACACCACCTGTTGACATTGGTTTGTGTTTTTAATTATTTCTGCAGCAATATTTAGAGTGTGTTTCTCCAGAGAGCAGAAGATTCCAGTTGGTGAACATGTGGATTAGTTTTCTTTTTTTGGATATTTTATGTACACTCCATCACCTCCATTCTTCACTGCTCTGGTTACTGATCCATCAGCATATACTTGTATCCATGCTTATCTGGGGTACATATCTTCAATAATGTTGCATACTGTTGTTTGCCTTTGAAGATTATTCAGTCTCTCATATAGTAGTTGTTGTTTATGGTGGTTCTGATGGAGAAGTGTTGGTATTATTTCTCTTGTTATGTCTGGTAGCTCTTCCTTATATTCTGTTTACTTTCTTGGATCGGTAAATAAAACTGCTCCTCTTCACCCTTCCACTAACTAGGTCACTGAATTTGGCCTTCATTGGATGCGCTGGCATGCTCTTGTACTTTTCTGCATGGATCATGGTCTTAGTATCCCGCCTCCTCACCGAGGCCAACTCCTTGAAGTGGAGATGGGGCTTAGTCCACCCAACAGAAACTGGAAACTAAGATTGGTTGGACCAACCCAAAATATTTTGGAGTCACGCTTAATTGACAGCTCACCCTCAAGAAGCATGCAGAAAATAAACGGTAATGGCTACTGAAAAGACTCACTAGCACACCTTGGGGATCAGACATGGACTATATCTTGGTTGCATATAGTCCTCTTTAGAATACAACAGTGCACTCCAGACAAAATGTTCCAAGACAAATGTAGAATCTCTAGACCGAGAGCAGAACAATGCCATATTTTGAAAGTCCACCACTGGATGACATCAGGAAAATGCTTTTCCCTCCAGGACTAGATAAATGGAACAAAACAACAGCTCACAAACACATACATATATCACACAACGACATTGGGTCAAAGGTCATGAGCACATGGAATGCTGGATTAGCAACCAACCAACCCTCTATATTCAGAAGGTGGTTGTTGGCAGTACCATGGACCAATATCTTGTATACAAAATGTTGACAGTACCATGGACCAATATCTGGTATACAAAATGTTGACAGTACCATGGACCAATATCTGGTATACAAAATGTTGAAAGTACCATGGACCAATATCTGGTATACAAAATGTTGACAGTACCATGGACCAATATCTGGTATACAAAATGTTGACAGTACCATGGACCAATATCTGGTATACAAAATGTTGACAGTACCATGGACCAATATCTGGTATACAAAATAAAAAGAATGAAAACTTTGCAAAAAGCTAATAATAAAAGGCTATATTTACATTGCTAGCATCGCCCTCCCCCCATAAAAGTCCTAATAAACTTTTTATCATGTAACGCAGGTCACAATTATGTGGCCGCAGCCGTGAGCAGACTACACCCGGAAGTGTGCTTATTTTCACCAAAGGTGTAGCACTGGTAAAACACCAGAATTATCATGCACAAAAAGCGAATGTGTCACTCTACAGCAGCAAGCCATTATTCATGAATACAACCCAGATTATCCTTTTTTTAAACTTGTTCATTGAATCGCTGAGAATGCAGACATGAGTTGGCACTGTGTCCGCTAGATCACATATATGGGGGGAATTGTGTAGTCATGCGTGTGCATTAATTAATCAGCATAAAATATGTATAATGTGATTCTCAACAAAGACAGGTGAGATAAATTAAAGCCGGGTAAGATTAAAATATGCAGAAATAAAAGAAAATGAGACAACAATGGGGTACAATTGCACTACGTTGTTGCTGACTGAATACCTTAAATTCATCCTTCATGCTGACCTCACTTTCTATGTTGGAAATCTTCTCTCTGATGATGTTATCAATATGGTTGATGGCGTTGATATAATGTTGATCTGTCAGACAGAAATCAATTACAATCTTTCAATCTTGACAAGTTAATCTGTCTGGTATCTACAATCAATGTTCTACAATAATCTACTTCAAATGTTGATTACAAGTTAATCTGCCTGGTATGTACCATAAATTTAAAATAAAAACGTATGTCTGGATAGGCCTAGTCTTGAACAAAAGACATATGCAATTTCTTCACGTTTTATTAGTTTTTCAGTCAATATTATATTAGTTTGAATATGAAATAACATATATACAACAGGTATAGGTATTTAGGAGGATTTTATCAATGTTGCCACACACTGATCAATTATTAGGATTGTCAAGAAATTATATCTGCGATTATATTAGCAGTTTCGTTTCTATTTGGTTGTTTTTCAAGTGTTATATTATAATATGCCATTGCCAATCTCTTCCTTATCTCTGCCATGCAGTCTCCTTCACCGTTATTATTTGCTCCTAGGTATTTACATTTATCCACACATTCTATCTCGGTCTATTCTGATTTTTATTTTTGCGTGTTTAAATATAAGTTTTTGTGATCCGTCGTATTTCTTTGTGTTTTTGATTAGGTGTTCCAATCCCGTTATATCATTTGAAAGAAGCACAGCATCATCTGCGTAGCATAGTTCAGGGATTTCAAAACCACCGATGATTAAAGTGTGATAGCGTTGTGTATGGCTTCTCTCACATTCCTCATTATATCACTACTGCTCACTGCCACTTTTCTATGATTATACTAATGCTACACCACAAGACCATAATCCTAGAGAAAATGTTAGATTATTCCATTGGAAATTTTGAGGTGGAATATTCCCGTAGGTTGCCATTACTTACAGGAAGGAGCAACCGCTAATTGAGCAACATAAAGAGAACACATTCATTCTAGTCTGCCAATAGTATTCCCTCACCTAGACAATATTCTCAACACAGGCTATCTTCAGCAATGTGCTATGGTGTACAGCTTATCTCTGCCTAGCACATCCAACTTCAGCTTTTCAAGGTAGGGGTGTCTTTGGTAATTTCAAACTTTCATATATTTTATTCGTACCAATGCATGGGTCACTGGGTACCATACAAACCCACACACTGACAATGTGAGGAGTACTAGGTCATAATCCATTGCTGAAAGGGCAGAACAAGTAGTCTCTGTTTCAAGCACTCACAGATGCCACTGATATAGCAACCAGGTAATGTTTTCTTCTCTAGATAATATTACTATCAATGAGATATATTTCTAGGATAGGATCCGGTAAAATATTACATGATATTTAATTCTATCACTCCACTCAGTACTCTAACCATTGATGATTGCATTAATAAATACAATAACTCAGTCTCACCATTGTCCTGTTTAATCTGCTTTAAGAAACCAGAATCCACTGCTTGACGGAACATGGCTTCTGCAAGGATGTTGTAGTCAGTAAGCAGCTGGTCACCAGAATATTTCTCCTCAAGGCTGAGATCAGAAAAATATGAGAAATAAGGTTATCCTGAATTATTACACTGTTGCTGTGGAATATTCTTATCTCGGAACAAAAGTAGTCTTAGCCAGTACAAAACTCAAAATTAGTCTTGAAAGTATCTTCTTCTGCATCCGTTCTCAAACTCCTGCAGATTAGCAAGATGTAGTCTGGAGAACGGAATAAGTTGTGTCATGGTTTACAGCACCGCTGTGATATCTGCACCTTTCGGCTTGACACTTCCAACTTCAGCATCGCTTTGGGTCACTGACCCTATATGGGATGGGACAGCCAACTCCATCCCATAACCTCCTTAGTCACCTTTTACGACATGCGTGGAAGGTAAACAGTGTTGCTATTCTTTGCTCCCATTTCGGGCCCCGATAACACACGGGCGACGTCTTGAAAGTATAACAGTATTTAGTTTTCAGATAGTAATGCAGATAAACATATTTCATTCGTTCATATCAAACTCCTACGGGATCTCTCTATTAGCAAGACAGGTCCTACTAGATTTTTAGCAGGGTATAGTCCAAAGAATGGAAATATGTTGTGTCTATTCTATTCGCGCCAATGGCCAGACACAACAAATCTTGGTAACTGATACATTTTGAGCGCATGGCTAGAATGCTAGTCTCAGATCCCTGAGGTCTCGGATTCAATGGTTCAACATGGTTGTAACACAGATTTTTGCTTTCAAAGGTGCAATAAATTATTCACCCTGTACACATCATGGTAACGGGGGACGGGGGGGTCGTCGTCCAATCTTAATGCAAAATATGTCAGATGTATTGCCCTTGAACTAATTGTGCACATTTCATCATGAAAGGCAACAAACATGTCCAGTAATTTCGGTGGACAACCAGTAGATTTTAGAATTTTATATAGCACTTATGCTAAAAGTGTCAGAAGTTACAAAGGGCGGTTTCCTCTGTTCGTGACATTTTTCCAGAGTGTGTGTATTATATTCTTCGAAGGAAATATATATATTCTCACACGGGAAGAGGAAGACCGAGAAATACCAGGAGGAAAAAATTAGATGCGGAGAAACAAGGGTTTGGTAGAACATGCAAAGAGCTTGAAGCGCAGTAACTACAGATAAGACAAGTTTGTAAAATACTGTTATTTCACAATTTGTGGTATACAAACACACATTAAAATATATAAATAGGACACCAATAAAATAAAATTACAGAAAAAAATATGCTTGGTCTGCGCCACTAGCACAGCAAGTCACACGAGATGACAGCAGTTACTAAAGACAAGACAGAAATGTGCTACATTTACCTGTTTAACTCAGGAGCTTTGGGCACACATTCCTGGCTAATCTCCACAATGGTTTCACCATCTTGTGAGGATATGTGATTGACCTGAATCTTCTCATACAGGTCCAGCATAGATTGGGCCCAGGATGAGTACTAGTCAAACAAAATCATCAATTAATCAGTTAATTACATAACATCGATTTCATAGAATAGATGTTATACACAACAGACCTCTCACAAGTGAAAGTTATTTTACGACAACCCTCTCAAAGTAAAACCATTTTCGTGTATTACAGTCAAAAAGAACAGGAACACTGTGCCCTACCATGCATGTCATAAAAGGCAACTAAAGAGATCTTGGCTGTCCGCTCCCACGATAGAAAAAGGCACATTAGGCTGAAAGGTGGATAGTCAAGTTGTAAGCCATAACAATACTTTCTCTGGACTACATCCTGCTAACCTGCAGGAGTTTGAGAACGAACAAAGAAGAGGTATTTTACACAACAATTCACAAAGTAGTAAAATTTTCAAAGCAGCAGGCTCCTTTTTGTCTCTCCCAGATGATATCATTATTGTTTTGTTATATAATCTACGATTCACAGAGATGATAGATGTGTATAGATGTAGATCTATGGCCCTTGTTTGCCTTGCAGCATCAGGGGTGGAATAGTTCTCTTGGGATAGCCTTCGTGTGTGCTGTTTGTAAGCGTGTTCCTGTGGCTCTTTAGTTTCTGTGATACATTTTTTACATGGTCTGCCTCTGGCTTCATAGCCGTGTGAAAACCATTTGATTTGTTGTCTTGATGTGTTCCAATACTGGAATTGTTTTGGTTATCTGTCTGATGTTATCGTTTCTAATTCTATCTCTTAATGACACAATTGAGTATTTTTCGTAGACATATCATTTCTGCTGTCACTATTTTTCTTTTGTCTTGATGTCATTGTCCAGGTTTGGCACTCGTAGCACAGTGATTGAATACTAAGTCTTGTAAAATGAAACTTTAGTGTTTACATTTTTGTTCTTGGAAATACGTGTCATCGGTGTCCTAGGATCTGGTATGTTTTGTTGCATCTATTCTGTATCTCTTTGCTTCCTAAGTAATTGAACTCATTTACCTGTTTAAGGTGTTTATCATCGATGGAGATATTTTTTCTTTGCTATTGCCATTATTTCGGTCTTTTCAATATTGATCTTCATGTTGAATTTTTGCATGTTGTGTGGAGTCTGTTCATATGGTCTTGCAATTGCTCTTCTGACGTCGCTATTAGTACTTGGTCGTCTGCAAAGTAGTTTGTTCAATTGTCTTTTATGTTATCCTGGACGG
The DNA here is from genome assembly GCA_034231615.1 of Meghimatium bilineatum. NCBI lineage: Eukaryota > Metazoa > Mollusca > Gastropoda > Stylommatophora > Philomycidae > Meghimatium > Meghimatium bilineatum. The sequence continues at coordinate 51,483,086 of CM067318.1, read as the reverse complement.
TAATTCTCCACAAAGTAGATCTGTTGGTATTCTGCCAATTTTTATCCTTTGAGTGTATCCCAGCCATCTGAGTCTGCGCAGCATAGAAAATACTGTGGTACTGCTTGTTCTTTTCAATACATCAGTGTTTGTGACTGTCCTAGTTCTGCCACATACCTCTAGGAATTCTACATAGGTACAGCATATAAAAGTTGTTTAGCCCTGATGCATATAGGTTTGCCCATGTTTAACTCGTAGAAGTGGCTGAGAGCTCAAGCCTAGTGAACCAGGAGTTTAGTTTATAACTGTTAATTTTCTATTCCTCCAAACCATTCTTAGTCTGTTCATTGCTTATTTTTTGATCCAGGGATATTGCTGATAATGTGACTTCTTTTTGCTGATTAGTCCAATCTCACGGCAGGCAGTGGAACAGTCAGCTAGTAGGTTTAGCAGTGTTTCCCAATGTGGGTTAATTTGTTCAGGGGGGCAGGGGGAAATTCAGACAATTTGTAATTAGGCTTTATTTAGGAATAATTCAATTTTTGAGTATTAAAAATATGTATATATTACACTGAAATGGGTGAGGGCCGCCCATACAAGTTGTAGAAAGACTTCATCATGATAAAAAAAAAATGGGGAACACTGGTTTAGCAGTTCCTCCCATGAGTGTATCATAATTGCAGCATCATCTGCTGAGAGCAAACTTATAAGGATCCACTATATTCTGGTTTTTGCTTTCAACCTTTGAGCATTGTAAAGTCCACTATCTGTACGCGAATGGATGAATATACCACGCTCCTGGTTGTGAAAAGTATGTCTCAAGAGGAGAGATCAATGCATTTTAAAAACTGTGGGAGCAAAAATGCAGCCTCGTTTTACACAACCATTGATTACTAACTCCTCTGAAAAAACACCAAAGTTGATAATATCTTCCATGGTGTAATGAATCAACTATACCGCCCGTGTGTTGCCAGGGCCCGAAAGGGGAGCAAAGAATAGCAACACTGTTTACCTTCCACGCATGTCGTAAAAGGCGCCTAAGGAGATTATGGGATGGAGTTGGCTGTCCCATCCCATATAAGGTCAGTGACCCAAAGCAATGCTGAAGTCGGATGTGTCAGGCCGAAAGGCGCAGATATCACAGTATTGATGTAAACCATGGGACAACGCATTCCGTTCTCCGGACTACATCCTGCTAATCTGCAGGAGTTTGAGAACGAACGCAGAAGAAGAAGAATCAACTATACTTAAGAGGCTTAGTGGGCAGCCAATATTGAGTGCTTTGAATAAGGCCTATGACGTACTAAGTCGAATGCTTTTGTAAGATCAATGAAAGCAACATACTGTGGCTGCTATTGTTCACAGCATTTCTCTTGTAATTGATGTAATTAAAATATCATATACATGGTCAATCTGTTTCAACAAAAACCACATTGTGATTCAGGATAGACCTGAACACCTAGAACTTGAGTCTCCGCATTACAATTCTAGCAAGCATTGCTTTAGTTGGCCAATGACACAAAGTGTCTTCCACCATCAGAAATATTCTGTTGACACCAATTGACAAGGTATTATAACATGTAACTGCTAGATTCCGATACCAATTAAGACTAGGGATGGAGTATGCGTCCCCATAACACAATGTCTGGGCTGAAATATAGAAACTATGTGTTGCCCATGCAATATGATCCCTCTCTCTATTTGTCTTATCAACTCCAAAGGAAAGGTAATACTACTATATTTGAAACAATGCAAGCTGCAGGATTAACTGTGCTCTATCTGTTTGCCTTTCGGTGTTACCAACCTAGACCAGCTGAACCAAGGATATGAACCTGGTCTGCCTTGCCACACCATTTAGTTTCAAAAAGTTTTTTGCATTTCCTCATCCTAGGATATGGCTAGTGTCCTCGGACTCCACCTGAAGCCAAAGGCACAACATGGATTGCCAGGACAGGTAGACTTACAGTGTTACCAGCGACAGGTTGTACTGACTACTGTCATATGGTAACTCAGTCATATCTGACATACAAACTTTACATAACAAGTCTTGTAAATGAGACATTTACAAAATTGTAAGTAAGAAAAAAATTAAACTAAATTTTTTTTTTAAATTAGACTGTCCAACTTCCTAATGTGGACATATGAAAATAGCTTCCTCATCATACTATACACAAATAGAAGAATGATCAAAAATTTCTCAACATCTGCAAACAGAGATTTATAGTGTCAAATATTACTCCTGACTTACTAAAAGCAAATTATATGATCAAAACTTTAACTTACTGCACAAAGATTTATGTGGTCAAATCTTCCTTATCAACTACAATTAAATAACTATATTGTTAGGCCTTCTTAAACTTACTGCATATAGAGATTTATGCCGAACAGCACCATCTTGGGCAATCATTTCAAACTTGCGAAGCATGTTGGGACCCTCCATTCTCCAGATTGGATAGTTCTCTAGTCGCCTCATGTCAGTTTTTTCTATTAGGTATTGCCCTGTCTGTATGAAAATTAAAATAAAGTTACATGCAATTTCTGAACAAGGACTACGTTCATACTTCAATTAGATTTTTTATATAAAAACACCACGCCGAACACGGATGTGTCGGGCCATTGGCGCAAATAAAACGGTGACACAATGCATTTCCATTCTCTGGACTATGTCCTGCTGGAAATCTAGTAGGACAATGTTCCTGCTATAAGAGCGATCCAGTGGGAGTTTGAGAATGAACGCAGAATAAGAATATAAAAACACAACTGTATGTCAATTGTGAAAGAGCACTCTGGCAAGTGCTTTAGGCTTTTCGTTCTCACAATCCCACTCAGGTAGCAAACAATGGTCCTACTAGATTTTTAGCAGGATATAGTTCAGAGAATGGAAATGTGTGGCGTAACTTTCATTTGAGCCAATAGCTCACAACGTCTGACTTCAGCGGTGATTTATGCTTAAAAATTGAGCTGTGTCAGGATGCACAGGGATATGTATGTCTCTTGTGTGACTCTCCTGTTTAGCCACTAAGATTCTATAAGCACATCCACATTATATATCTAGGAAATAGAAATGCTCAAGTAACATCTAGCAAAAACTGAACATGGCTGTTGAGGCTATATTTAACAGATTTTCTTGCAAGATCTCCCGGTGAATGCAGTTTAGAAAACTGTCAATAGTACAGTGCCCAAATAATATGATGTCTCATAAATCAGCATAGCCATACTACTTATTTGAATCTATTTTGCATTGGTCAGCCTTTATTTTGTAAGATGTGCTTGTAGTCTGCAGTGTCCTGTGTGGAGCCTAAAAATTATGATCTGCTGTGATCTACTTAGCTTTAGAACTGTGGAAAGTTTCTGCCTGTTCTCTGACTCCATGTATGTTTGTATTTTCTTTTGATGAGAGTTTTTGCTTCAGTCAGTGATATTCTGTGCTGGAATTGTTCCTTTTTTTGCACCCGCTTTTGCCAGTCTGTCGGCTGCTTATTTCTTGCAATACCAGTGTGCAGGAATCCACTACAGCACAACTTTATTGTTACCAGATAATTGATTTAAAAGTTCTACAATTGTTTTTGTTATATCTTTAGGTTCATTTTGGATGGTCTAGAGTACTGACATGATTGCACAAGAAGACTATAAGGTCCCTTTAGTCAGTTTCACTAGAGCCTTTGATGCTTCTACGGTTGCTTGTAGCTCTTTCCTGTAGTTTGTTGATAATTTGCCAGTAGTGATTAAGAGTTCTAGTTTTGGGGTGTATCCTATTTATACTGTCATGTGGATTTGGTTGGGACACATCTGCATATAGTACTCTTACTTTTGAGCCAATGGCACATCAGTCCATCCATTGTTTACAGTTGTTGCGGATAATGGGGCATACTTGCTCTTTTATTTAAATAAGTTTTATCAGCACTTTTATTCTTGCTGATACTTGTTTGGCCTGGCATCCACAATCATGTAGTATTGGTGTATAAGATGTAAGTATGTTTGTAGCCCCTCATGTTATATAATCAGTGTTTATTTACTGTTAATGAGCACAAAGAACTGATCTACATGAGTCTGGGAAAATTGCTATAAATATGTAAACAATAGGCATGAGGACTATTTTTGAAAAATTATTAGCAATTGCTAACACTTTTGTGTTACAAGTCTCTGCGATTGAAAAGTAAATGCGGTATTTTATTTGATCCTTCCTGTTTTCATATTCAATTTTGGGAACAATTTATTGGAATTAAATAAATAACCTTTAGTGCCCTATTGGCGAGTCAATGCGCCCATAGGGCTTTCTCCATCTGGCCTATTGGCGCAATGTTGCGCCGCTAGGACTTAACAGATAGTACCCGCGAAGATAGTATCACGAAGTAAAGCTTATATGACGTAGAAATTCTTGCCACACAAGCTAGGAATGTCACAATTTAAAGGTCAAATTCCTCTACACATTTGCATTGTAAGAATGGGAAAGCCGGCAGATTTTGTCAGTGCACTTCTAGAGCAACTTTGGCCATTTTCGGGCCGTATTTTACTATCAAATTGAGTATAGTGTGGAATGGGTAAGTGATCGTGACTACATGTTCTAATTGTTATTTTTTGTGTTTAATATGTTGTTATTTGATAAGAATGTGTGTGTATTCATTAAAAAAAACAAAAATAATATGTATCAGGGGTGCCACGTGTGTGCATGGATAATAATTACGTTGTGTGTCTGTCTAGACCTAGTGTTGACAGGACGGACATTATATGCAATTTCTTCAAGTTTTATTAGTTTTTTTAGGCCATATTATATTAGTATGGATATGAAACAATATATATGCAATAAGTATAGATATTTAGGAGGATTTTATCAATGTTTGCACACATTGATCAAGTATTAGGGTTGTCAAGAAAAAATATTTGCGATTTTGAAAATGGTGTTTTGCGTTTTTCTCCCGAATTTTCAACTTCACAACTGTCATAGTATAACAACAGAAACACGATTATATTCACTCCTTTATTTAGATGTGCAAAAATTATTTTGATATCTTTTAAAACAAAAAACGTATCGCGTTTTCAAAACACCAACCACCAATAACGCAAATTTTCCAAAAAATAAGTCCGGCCCCAAGGTATATTGCGTAATTATTAAGTCATGGCTCTAAAGGTTAACCTACAACTAGAGATACTTCAAATAAGCAAAAATTGAAAACCCATCATGAATGCACATGCGAATGTCAATTTAGTACCTGGTAAGTGACGACAACCACCCCCACCCCGCACAATAAATCCACATCAGGAGTGTCAATTTCCGTATAGCAAAGCAGCCTATTACATTGGACCCCAGTTTCTCAACAGCTCCCTTTCCCTACCCTCCTTCACAGCAACATTGGTGGTGGGTTATGTCTCTTGTGAGACACATCTCTCATCATACACAGTCATATCACTAGTGTGTTATTTTAGCATTAGCATGTTCAATTTGTAATCTGTTTATAAGCGACACTTGCACAGCACTAGAATTTTTAGTCAACAAATCTATTGTTGACCATGGTCATTGTTGCCTGACTTTTGCTGCTGTTTAGGTCAAGTCAATACTGACTTGAGCACAATGTCCTAATAACTAAAGGAGTTTCACAATTCGGGTAATTTTGGCACAAATAAATCCAAAGATTACAATTAAAAATAACATTGACTTTTCTGTACAGGATTGACTCACCTTGACAGCATTAGGGTTGCCATCTGTACCATCTCCAGCAGCATCAATTCCTGCTGCTTCATCATCTTCGTCCGCTTCATCTTCATCCTCCTCCTCCTCTGTATCATGCTTTGGCTTGGGCTTTGCTTTACCTTTTGCTCTTGCTCTAGGTGTCGACTTTGCTTTACTATTTTTCCCTTTCTTTGGAACAAAATCTTCATCATCGTCATCATCATCTAGCTCCTCTGCAAAGTCAGCATCACCATTGTCATCATCTTCCTCAATTTCCTCTTCTTCCTCCTCTTCCTCATCATCTGTTGGAGGTTTTGGTGGCTTGACTTTTCCCTTCGGTGCTGACTTTGGTGTTTTGGCTGCTGGTGTTTTTGCCGCTCTCTGATTTCTTCCACGAGTAGCCTTAGGTGTATCCTGATTGCCTTTAGTGTTGCCACTGACAGCATCATCTTGTGTGGGTGAATCAATATTTTTCAGACTGTATATTGGATAGACACAAACAAGCTGCTAGGTTATTCATGAAATGCAAAATAGAAAAATTAAGCACATTCAACACACACACGTGTTAAGTACTTGGACATCATACAAGTTCCAGAATTTCGAATAATTGTTTCTTACTATTAGTCTATAAATTACTTTTTACCTGATTTTTTTAGGGGAAACACAAAATCCCAAAGCCTGTGTCCTCAGGTATTGGCCCTTATCACGACTGTGAGCCTCTTCCAGTAAAGGTAATAGCTTAAACAGTAAAGTTGAAGCTGAGGTTTTTTGCTTACCGACATCATGAACAAAGCCTGTTCAGACTGAGCTACTGGCTTATACATTAAAAAAAAGACACAGTTAACACGCCACCCATCTCACGTTACTGGGAAGCCAGCAGGCTCGTTTCACTCAGACAAGATTATGCAGATGCACTCTGAAGCACTGGATTGAGCTGGCTCACAGATATTTTGGGGGTTCGCACCATTGGTACCACCATTAACAGCAAGATCAATGGATGCGCACATTCCTAATCTAAATATTTATTACCTTTCAACCACAATTCTCCAAAACACCTCTTCAATTTTTTCCACACATCACCCTTCCTCTCAAATGTGTTTCTAATTCCTTGTCATATTACCAAGTACTCTTTCTCTGCAGATTCTAAGGCAATGCCATTCTTATAATGTCCACTACTTAATATTAACCAACAAACACAAGCAAACAGACTTACACAATCCTGGGATTTCTGGATGGATCTGCCTGGTTGGCAGGGGGGTCAGAAGCTGCTACTTTTTTGGGTCTGAGAACACAGAATACAAATCATTCTGAATATATCAACAAATGATAGGGTCTCAGCTACAAGTTCACATATTAAATTTAGTAATAATTAACCTTTAGAACACCCATGGTGTGACACAACGGCAGAGCTGTGACTATATTAATTTATACTGGTCTGTTGTGATCAAAACAAATCTAGTGAAATGGATGCAATTTTTCATGAAATTTGTATGGATTCTAATGACAAATTCTTTGTCTTTACAGATGAAGATCTTGCTCCAATGGTCGATGTGACTGGTGATGGAGACAAGTTTTCTGACAGGTCTGAGGAAGATAAATGCTGTTTCTAGTGACCGCAGTCCCTTAGGCTTTTCGGCTTTAAAATTTTCTAAAGTTTCAGGACTGACAAGCCTAACTGATAACATTACGGTAGGCATGTTTCGCTTGTTTATGACATACAGATCTTCTTCTGCATTCGTTCTCAAAACTCCTGCAGATTAGTAGGATGTAGTCCGGAGAACGGAATGCATTGTGTCATGGTTTACAGCATTGCTGCGATATCTGCGCTTTCCGACTATAGCATGGCTTTGGGTCACAGACCCTATATGGGATGGGACAGCCAACTCCATCCCATAACCTACTTAGTCGCCTTTGACGACGTGTAGAAGGTAAACAGTGTTGCTATTCTTTGCTCCCCTTTCGGGCCCGGCAACACACGGGCGACTTCATCATAATTTCATCATAGACACATCATTAAATGTGTCATAGATTAAATTCATCATAGACACATCAGCTCCATTATGAAACAACATCAGATACAAAATATTTTAACTGACTACTAACTACTAGATCTAGGCATATGGATCAGCAGGTTCGAGAAGATTAGTGACATCTACGTGTTTCATTTGTTTTCACTTATTTTTGGTTATGAAATAAATACAATAGGCCTAGATATGTAGAATAATTTTATACAGGGCACATTGGATAAGTATAGGTGAATTGTTTTCTTCATCTGCACTATTCTCATACCTTTGTATTACACAAACAACAAAACTCACATCATTAGATTCAGTATTCAATTCTTTACTTACATGTACAAAAATATTTTAAAATCTCTTTAAAAAACTTTGCAATTCTGTGAAGGACATTACAACTCCTTGGAAGAGCCCAGAATAAGGCAAATTTGTTAGCCATCAATAAATGGAGTCTCCTTGGAGGGGGGTGGTGGTGAATGAATTGCTGGCTGCTCCACCCATACCAGTGATTATGGTCCAGAGCTCGGTTCCAAAGGACACCTGATAGGAAGAAGACCATGCCTCCAGCTCTGCATGTTCAGAAAGGTAAAAAAGCCTCAAAACACACATAATTTTCTCTCTCTGAGTAAAAGACTTCATAATGAATTGCACATGGTTGAAAGAGCTTTACAATTCCTGGGGATCAAAACAGCTCCATCCATCTGCATGGAGTCATGTTGACACATTGGTCATGTTATCCTGCTCACAGAGAAAATGTTTTATTTCTTAGTAGATTGTTAAATTCTAGGTTTTTCAACAAATGTCATGTTTGGACGTTAACATCACAAATGTCTTTAATGAGGAAGTTTGTCAGCTCATTCTAAAATGTAGATATGGTCACATACCTTCCTCGAGATCTGCCAGCTGATGCTCCACCTCCACGACTCTTCTTCCTAGACTTGGATTTACTGTAATTTTCATCTGCACTCTAAAGGGTGTCAACATAAAACACATTCCATTAAATAGGCAGGCTGCTGGCATGAGACAGGATCAGTGGTGAAGGACAAGACAAACAGATGTGAATGAAAACATGGTGATTTAACACAAGACAAGCAACAAGAAAATTGACATACAAAACAGACAAGTGCTAACATGAGAAAGACAAGTGGTTGAATAGAATCAGACATATATAGCATAATGAGACAGGACAGTACAAGTCAAACATATTTCCACAATTGTGCTAACATTCAAAATACCTCATCTGAAAGATCAGAGGTTTCAGCCATACTGTTCATCTTTCTCTTCCTGGTTTTTCTGCCAGTAGACTCTTCACCTATTGAAAATGACAGTATTACAAACGTGATCTCAGTACAGCTAAAGATTAATTCAAAGTTTGTCTTCTGGTCATAAATGGAGAATAAAATGGCAGCAGTAGGTTAGTTGTTAGTGAACTGGTATGTCAAATGCTCCACCTCCTCAGCTACTACTGTCGAAATGACTGCCCATTATCTTACGATTATGACACAATCTCATTGCAATGAAAATTTGTTGCTTACAGATATTTTAATAGCCACTTGCAGAGTTGGGGCTATGATCACATTAACAGGAGAGGTAAGGAACTAGAAAACTGACAGGATAAGCTTATCCTGATCAACCAACCAAATGATCCCCACCCCCAACCTTCTACTCTATAATTGGCAACAGACTCATCAAATTTGGGAAGGAGCATCTATTGTGTTGTTGGCAAACAGCAACCACTGTCCAGTCTTTCTGACAGTAGATAATTAATAAATTCAAGAGGAAGGAAAGCTGGACAATGTACACACACTATACCAGCGTACTAGCCAGAGACCCATCTACAGACAAAGATAGTAAGGTAGTCAATGAATTATGTAGATGTTTATTACAAGTTTCTCACAAAACCATCCCTAGAAGAGCCCGTAAACACTGCAAACCTTATTGGGGTAGCAAACTAAAGATGGAGTACCTATGCGCAGTGTCCCTCAGCTATTGAGAAACTGCGCGATAGCTCCTGCTGTGACAGGCTGCGAGGCGTAAAGAGGTTGGTCTCGGCAGGGCGATGCCGTGGCTACCTGCCCCTTCCTTCTCGTCAGCCGCTGTAGACAGATGAGTCGGGCCATTGACGCAAATAAAACGACGGCAGAACGCATTTCCATTTTCTGTACTACATCCTGCTGGAAATATGGAATGGATCATGATCCTGCTATAAAAGATATCCAGCAGGAGTTTGAGAATGAACACTGAAGAAGAAACTAGAGAAGCTGCAAAATGAAGTGGGAACACAGACAGTTAGAGACAAGATCATGCCCAGAAATGGAAAAGAGCCAAATGGAAAAGATGGAAAGAAAAAGAAGAATCGCTGAGAGTAATATTTAGAAGGATACAACAAAAAACTGGACGTTGGTAAAACAATTAAATTATGAGGGTAATGGGAGAAACCAAAAGGTCACATTAAAAAAGATGGAAATATTTTCATAGGAAAACACAGCCAACTACTTTGTAGACTCACAGCATACCTTAGATGAAGTCATCATCAAATCTGGCGCCATATAGTCCTATAAAAAACTGTGTAGCATACCACTATATTATTTAGGATATTGCCATCAACCCATCATTTTACTGCTAGTGATTTTCTATGCAATGTAAATACACTCAGTAGTTTACCATTCCTTTCTGAAATGTCCAAACGCACAATTTCCTGAAGTGAAATTTGAAACCAGTGCCTTCGCACAAGTCTAACATAGTACATACGGTGGTGAAGAATATATGAAGCACTTGTACTTCAGCGTGTGGCAATACTGATAACATACTCCTAAATAACTATTCCTGATGTATATATGTTGTTTCATAACCAAAGTAACATAATATGGACTGAACAAATAAACATGATGACATCACAGACGATTTTGGACTGTTCAAGACTAGACCTAGCCTTGCATCCACCATGCTGGTCTGTGACACCCTGATAAATATTATTTTTATGTTATTTTATCAGTAAATGTGAATTAACATAAATAGATTAATTGATATGCGTGTAACTGCTACATAGACATATTCAAAATCAACATGACGGACGTAGAAATGTACCGGCTTCAATTGCGCATGTTTCCCCAGTATGTGCATTGACCAATCAGGCTTACGTCTATTTAACACAATATCTCATTGGATGAATAGTCGACAATGGTGATAGGCACCACTAAAATATTTTTCACCACTTTTACAAAATCTTAAAAGTTAAGCTCCCACCACTACGCTTAATGGCAAGTGTAAATGCGATCAACCATCATTCACCTGGGGATAGACATGAGACAATAAATAAACAAACGTACGTTCTAATTAAAATAATAAAACACTGGAACAACATATATACCATCATCATTATCATCAGGTGCCATGCCGGGTGGCGTAGGCGGTCATGGCTCTCCACAGCTCTCTGTCCACAGTATTATGTATCAAAGTCGTTGTTGTTTCTTTGCCGTGCCAGGTTGTCAAACTGTCTAATATTTTCTCACGTTGTCGCCCTCTGTCTCTGGTGCCTTCAATCTTGCCTGTTGTGATTATGTTCTCTAAACCTGCCTGTCTCATGAAGTGGCCAAAAAAAGAAGATTGCCTTTTTCTTATATTGTTGATTAAGGTCCGTTTCGCATTTAACTCTTTTAACACCTCTACATTAGTTTTTCTGGCAGTCCATGGTATTCTCAGCCTTCTTCTGTAGAACCACATCTCTGTTGCCTCCAATCTCCCACTTTCCAGTTTGTTTATTGTCCAAGACTCGCACCCATATGTTAGTATAGGGGTTATATAGCACTGCAGAACTCTCTTTCTCACCTCTAATGACAAGGTCATATTACACAGTATATTTTTCATTTTTCTGAATGTTGTTTTTGCCTGTCCTATTCTGCATCTTATTTCTGTTGAACTTCTTCCATCTGCTGTTATAATTGTACCTAGATATTTGAATTGGTGGACCTGTTTTAATACTATATCATTATGATTTTAAACCACATAAAAAAAAAACAATACACTTTCAGCTGCAAAATGTCTCACCTGGAGTCTCATCCTGTGATTGTTCTTTCTTGATCTCCCCAAGGCTTGTATTACTTATATCTACAGCCTCCTGCTTGACCATTTTTGTATTCCCAATGTCTGCATTGTCTTCAAATTCTGTCTTCTCCATCTGTAGGAGAAACATGACCACAACTCATATAAGTTTCAAGAGCTTTCAAGCTTCATAAGTTTCAGATTAAGTTTATAGAATTGACACAGTGGGAAGATAAATGTGTTCACTAGATAAACCTGATGACTAGCAAAAAGAACAAGGAAAATATTGCGAATAAGTTAAGAAGTGGACATTAATAGTCACTTTAACAAACATAGTGTCTGATAAGACAGCTCTTAAAAATGTGGTTTCATGTTTTGTATTCTGACTATTCTAAAAGTTAAGGACAATAAAGGTTGATAGTTGACAATTTTATTTGAAGATAACGCTGAAGGGTGGCAAGAAAAAGTTAAACAGAGATACATGTGGGACGGAAATGTGAGATGGGCAAAATAAAGAATCAGAATACACCATCAAGGCAAGCAATAGAAGGATGTTAAAGATCCATGACAGCCAACCTTCAATGTGGAGCAGGCACTTAACTATGATGAATAAGTTAGATGATGCATGTATATTAGTATCTAAACATGATGATATAAAGGTAAACATAAGTTTTTATGATTATATTTACCATCACAGGCATCACACTATTCCTGAAAATTATAATGCCTGAGTAGACTAGGCCTAATCGCTTTTCCAGCAGAAGTCCCTAAAGCTTATTGGGGAATAAAATGTTAGGCTGTATTTTTCACACCAACAGAAACTTGTTGATGTGATCTCTGCATTAGGCTCATCTATTATAATATAGGCCTAATTAAGGAAGATAAATTTTAATCTAACTCATGTGCTTCTGGGTCACAAATAATGATAAGTATGCAAGTAACTCATAGTTAATAGACCAGTGATAGATACCAAACAAAGGATGTTCATCAGAGCATGCAAAATAGAAAATTTCATAACAGACAAAGGTATGGGCTAGGACTACTCTTTTCAGGGATAACTCCTAAGCACTAAAAAAAATGGGTAAATCTTTGGTTTCGTCCACTACTGCACTATAAATAACACTGTTTACATTTGTAAGTAGCTTGTTTACATTTTTACGTAACTGGCATCACGGATTTCCGTGTAACACTAATAAAATTAAAGGATGCCGTGACGTCGCATTTCCCCGACATAACCTATTTTTTGTGCTGATGTGTCTCGGAATCCATCAATTTGATTAGTTTTACACGGAAAACCATAGTCGGCTATTTACAAATGTAAAGTGTTATATTAAATGAAACACTTGCCGTATTCAAATTTACGAACACAACTCACAGAGACGGTCATGCTTTCTGCTAATATTCGCGTGCTGGAACATGTGTCCAGTGGTTCCTTTTTTTATGCATGTGCAATTCACTGGTTGAAGTCTCGGTAGACGTGATTTGTTTGATTTGCAACCACTTCATTCTTTGGGGGGGGGGGGGCCCTCTCTTTTACCGTTTTTAAATTAGAATTTGGGGGATACCACAACAACCTCCCTCCCCTCTTTAAAAAATTTTTTTATTGAGACCAACTGACTGTCAATACATCAAACTGAGAATATGTCAAACTCCAAGGAACTATCTAAGTTCAAACCTTGACCATACAATACTTGACTCGCAAACTGCTTTGCACATGTTAGGGAATACCTCAAAAGTAGAACAAATGTCAGTGGTGGACAAAACCGTAGATGCGTCAAAAGATGAGGGCTGACGCAACTAATAACACTGTGATTGTGATACAGGGAAAATTACTCTTTTCAGCAATGTCAAAGTCTCACATGCATCGGCGCATCTGCTGTTTCGTCCACCACTGTGTGACCTTTGCCCTACTTTTGAGGCGTTACCTAACCTTTCCCTGATAGAATGTTCTGGGTTCGCGTATCGGTCGCGTGACTAAACCGAAAGGGGGAGGGGGGGAGGGGGAAAGGGGAGGAGTTTCTGGCAAATTTTTTATTTTTTAACAAAATAAGATAAATTTTATTGAGTACATTTTTCCGAGATTTCAAAATGATTGATTTGAGTGAAAAATTAAAAAGGAGGCAAAACAGTCAACGGTCCGAGATTTGATCCGGTCAGTTGGAGTTGGTGTCAGGTCATTTCGCGCATGCACAGTTGATAGCGGGAAAACAGCTATTACTCCCATTATTTCAATAAAATTCAACGAAGATGGTCGCACAAGATTGAAGTTTTTTTTATTAATTTGCGTGCAAGTGGTGATAAGTGTGTGCTTGATTGGTGCATGAACACAGGGTTAATATATAACTAGTATGTGTGTCCGTCTTGTGGCCAATATATGAAATTGGTTAAAAATTCCAAGAAAAGTGAAGGTTATATTTGGAGGTGCCGACGTTTCGGGAACAATCGTCATGATGTAAGTAGAAGTGTTAGGAATAATTCATGGTTTAGTGAAAGTCACATGAGTATGGGTGACATCCTGCTTCTTACTTATCTGTGGGTCATGGAGGCGAGGAGTGGATTTATAAAAATGGAGGTGAAGGTTGGGACGCATGCTGTAGCTGATTGGAAAAGCTTCTGTCGGGAAATCTGTGTTGAAATGTATGTTAATGACACAGTAAAACTTGGAGGAGAAGGAGTAGTAGTCAAAATTGATGAAAGTATCTTTGGCAAACGGAAATACAACCGAGGGAAAAGAGTACAAGGGGCATGGGTTTTCGGTATAGTTGAGATGGGGACTAATAAATGTGTATTGAAGGTGGTGTCCGAAAGGACAAAAGAAGTATTATTGGCAATTATTAAACAACACGTGCTGCCAGGAACCACCATCGTATCGGACTGCTGGCGAGCTTGGGCGATGAAGGTTACCAGCACTTGACTGAACCATAGCATCGAGTTCAAAAATCCAGTAACAGGGGCCCACACAAATACGATCGAGGGTTTGTGGGGCCTTGTTAAAAGAAATTTCCGGAACCAGGGTAGGATGTGTGAAGGGCAATTTCCCTCCTACCTATCTGAATACATGTGGAGGAAAAAATATTCAGGAGAAGGCAACGATCTTTTTCAAATATTTCTCTCCGGAATCAAAGAGGTTTATCCACCAAATCAGGACGGGTGAACATGTGGACGCCCGAGTGCTGTCGGGGAGCAAAGAATAGCAACACTATTTACCTTCCACGCATGTCATAAAAGGCGACTAAGGAGGTTATGGGATGGAGTTGGCTGTCCCATATAGGGTCAGTACCCAAAGCGAAGCCATGTAAGTTTATCCGCCACGCCAGGAGGGAATTAGGTAAGTGTTTTGGTGTCGTTTAATTAACATTTTGTTTACATTTTTTAACTATTCGACTGGATTTCGTGGTATTCTACCCGTTTCCCTTGTGGATTTAATCAAAGTGAAGTGATGGATCTCCAAACGTAAACAAGCCACGCCTGTCGCCGCCGCGCCAAAACTCTCGTTTGTGTTGGGTTTGTGACGTCACAACACACCTCACACGGATTGGTTGGTTTTACAAGGTTGAGCGACAATCGGCAGATATTTTCTAGGAGTTCTTGAGTGAAATAGCGCTCGGTTTATCCACCAAGCTGAATGAGGTACGTATTTAATGTACAATTTTGAACAATGTTTATATTTTGAACTAGCCGACTATGGATTTCGCCATATTCCGTGCAAAGCGAATGAAATGAAGGATCAGCCATTCACAAAGCCACGTCGCGCGGAAATCCATGACGTCGGGTAGTCCGGAATATAAACATTGTGCTATTTATAGCACACTTAATTCCAGAACGCCAGAAAGCAAGATCTACCGATTGTTTCACCACATGGTCTAAACTGAGAACTGCAAGCTGTTTACTGTTACAAAACCTATGTGAAATATATGATAAAATTTGCCTATAAACCAAATCAAGAGTTACAAAGCTAAATTCCACTTTGGGCGTAGAAACAGATAATCATGCTGCAATCGCCATCCTACGTTTTTATGACCATGATGATGAAGAGCAATAAAAAAAAAGGACACCAAATATCTGTTTCAAATCTTCAATTCAATCAACTTTAGCTAGTTGACTGAGCATTTATTAAGATTCTCAATAAAATCTGACTAAAAAAGATGGACTTTTTTACATTCAGATTATTCACATAGGTTTAACATTTTTTTTATCATGGACATGTTATATATAATTGTCCTACATGGCTGGGCCCAAAGAATTAAAAAGCAAAGAACCAGAATTCAATAATTTAATGTAACCGATAACAACGCCTGGCAGATAAGTCAAATTCAGGCTATAAAATGTGGTGGTGCTGGGTATGCTTGCGTGCCCCCCCCCCCCTTCACAAATATGATTCTATCTAAGTATGAAATGATTAGGGCCTACACAACATGTGAACACGTATATGATGATGACTGAATTAATTGTCCAGTTGCCGCTCAGTAGGTCACTTCAACCACTGTCACTGAGCAACTCACTCCATTAGCAGCGTGTCGGCTGCTGCTACAGTCAATAAAGATGAATATAAAACTAGTACACACTATGCAAATAATTACGCATTTAAACGATTCTCGTTCACTATCAACCAGATACCTTTCATATCTTTGTGGGCTCCGCAATGTATAGCCAACACTATAAAAGAATAAATGAACGCCACAGCCGCTTCCAAGATGCCGGATGTGATATATGTTGCCAGTTGCCAACCAACACAATCAGTTATCCATCTTTTTTCATATCCGCACGACGTTCTACGTCGTTTTTCTCAAATATACTATATAACAATAATCTAGAGTATAGCTGTTATTTTATGTATTATCAAGGATTGGTACTGTGCAACGACTTTATTTACCAGTACAAAATAATTATGTATGCATTTAAGAACAATTTATATTGCTGCCACGGTTGTTATTATTTAAAAATAAGCCTACTGTGTTGTTTGGACATTGCTGTCTTTCTTGTAATGCGGAACTCTAGAGACCTCACCATTATACTATATCTCAATATTACATACTTTTGTGGTCACTCAAAGACAAACAATATTTTAGAGTACGCGCAGTATGGGCTAAAAAATTGTCAAATTAGAAGGTGGAAGATGAAAGGTACCAGTCATTTTACACGAAATAAGCGCCAACTGTCAGAATCTAAAACGAGGCTAAATGACAAAAGGCGGGCGCCATTTTTAGATTATACGTATCTTGAATTATATTAGTGACTGTAGCGAGAACAAAAATACCATGTCTAACTTATTCTTCGGTTTTAGCTTTACCGGCTTTACTATATGATAAAATGAACAGATTTATCACTTTGTCACACAAAAAAAACGTACAAAAAGCTTAGGTTGGAGAATATGGTAGTAGCTGCGTCCTGATTGCGTAGGACGTAGCTAAACGTGGGCTTCCGTAATAATTCCCGTACTGTCAATCACACTCATACTGGCGTGAAGATAACGTGTGTGTTCTCATATACCCATATACAGTCGGATGTTCCTCCTGAAAGCAACGGAAAACTACAGGAGTGTTGTGCCAAGAGTTTTCTTGTGAATGCGTTGCACGATGACATGGAAAGCGTGTTGCTAGATGGGGCAAATAGATAGAGCTCGACCAAGATGTTGAAGAGATATTCAGGAAAGCATGCACAAGTCGCTAGAGGAAGCGGGACAACTTCTCAGACCGCGGGGATTTCAGGAGATTCATAAGGAAGACTACGTTCTAGAAAGAATACGTCACTTGATACACTAGCTGTCAATCTGTCACACAATGTCAATCAATTCATTTGTTATCGCACGTGCGTTGCCGGGGCCCGAGAGGGAAGCAAATAATAGAAAAACTGCCTTTCATGCATATCGTAAGAGCGACTAAGGAGGTTATGGGGAAGAGTTGGCTGTCCCATCCCATATAGGATCAAAGTGACACAAAGCCTTTATCTTTCTGATGGGGGTGGATGGAACATGTAGGGTCTGGACATCCCGCTCACAGTCAAGGACTTGGTGAAACGCTCCACAACAACCTGGCACAGTCCAAGTGCAGCTGATTGCTGCGAAAGCTACTGTCCGGCTGATATTAAGCTTCTTGCATAAAAGGCATCATGGACAATCGTACGCATTGCAATATCTTCACGAGGTGCCCCTGTTGCAAACACAGTTTGCTATGGTGACTGAGTGCATCCACGACTTAGTGCTTTGTGGTATACCCAGATCTCTCCTTCTTTCTCTTTTCTTGTATACCACACTTTCTTGTCAAATTCGACACCCTCAGAAAGCATTTTGAGTGGTGAGGAGGAACATATCTACCTTGAGTGAATCCAGACCCTGCCCAATGTCCCAGCTGCAGCGAGGGTGTCTTGCAAACTGTCATTGCACCCACAATTATAACATGTCCTAACCTTGAGATATTGTAAACAGGGTCAAGAAACTCGAATCTAAGAATCGTGAAGGCATGGATGCAGGACATGACAAGGTTACAGAAAATTCTCGGCCACATAATAAAGGATCAATGCTTGCCTCTCGAGTGCTTGTGACCAGCGAGGAATGCATCTCTTTGAACCCCACCCGAATCTCCAAAAGCAAAGACTTTTCATGGAGACTTCATGAGGCAATTGAGCACACGACCAGTTTAAGATAGAGGACGACATTTGCATGTCATTCTTTGGGATGGAGATTTGGCCTGCAGCAAATAACCAAACCCACAATGCCAGTCACACAAAATCTACAATACCAGCTCGGACGTCGCGACGGTTACCAAGGCCCGTGCAAGAGAGATCACTTCCATGCTCCTTGCGAAAAGTCAGCGAGGGGAAACCTAAACATCCTGCAACTAAACATAGCAGAAATATACAAAACTACATCTCAGAGGTTAAAAAAAAACCACATTACAGGAACATAGCGCACGCATAGTCCTCCTTCAGGAAAAATACCAACACGGAAAGAAAACTATATCACGGGCTACACATTTTCACTGGCAGGTTTCAGACAGGGCAGAGACCCTAGAAACTATATTTTCAATATGCGGAACATCATAGTGAAATGCAGAGAGTTTAATGTCGACATCTAGACATGCTTTATTGACTACGAATATGCCTTCGATATCAAGCCTTAGATTGTGTACATCAAAAACGTTGGAATATCATGAACGAAATGAATTTCCCGCTACACCTAATCCGCCTCATCAAAACATTGTATCCAGACCAGCAAGCAGCCGTGAAAGTAACTAGTAAAACATCCTATTGGTTCAGCGTGGAAAAAGGAGTCAGACAAGGATGTGTCCTGTCCTATCACCATATCTCTTCAATATTTATGCAGAGAACATAATGAGGAATGTAAGAAATGACCAACAGAGAATTAACTTCCACCAACTCAACATCGGAGGTCACGAGATACCAGAACTACGATATACTGATGATGATGATGATGATGTTCGTCCGTCGTGATCGACGATGACCAAAAACTCAACCATAATAATAATAACAATAAATAATAAAATAATAAAGTTAATAGTGCGTTTTTAAATGACTAGCAAGTCCAATGCGCGCACAAAATGTTCTTTTACAGAATTGACAACAATAGAATGTATCTGTGTGAGGTTGAGATGTTTCTTCTTTTCTACGTGTCCGCTTCTGTCTTGCAGTTTCTTGTCTGAATTCTTCTGCCGCTAGTGCTCCCGTTCTAATGCTGTAACGCCAAGCCGTTCTATCCTGAGCGAGGCTCTCCCAAGCACCTACGTCAATGTTAAGATGTTTCAAGGATGACTTGAGCGTGTCTTTGAAACGCTTTTTCTGTCCACCAGCTTTTCGAAATCCTGCCTTGAGTTCTCCATAATATATTAATTTTGGCAATCGCGAGTTCTCCATGCGCACAAGATGGCCTGCCCAGCGTGCCTGCGCCTTCATAAGTATTGTGTGGATGCTGATTGAGGTTGATTTTTCCAAGACCTCGTAGTCTGGTACTTTGTCCCACCAATGGATGTTTAGTAATTTACGTAGGCAGGTAAGATGGAAATGATTTAACTTTCTTGCATGTCTAGCATACACTGTCCACGTTTCGCAGGCGTATAGTAAGGTTGGTATAACAGCAGCATGATATACTTGTAGTTTGGTGGTTGTTCTTATACCTCTTCTGTCCCATACATTTTTGCGTAATCCGCCAAATACAGCACTAGCTTTTGCCAGTCTCTTGTTAACTTCCACATCAATGTTGACATCGCGAGATAGAGTGCTTCCAAGGTAAGTAAAATTGTCGACTACCTGCAGTTTTTCCTTATTGACGATGATGGAAGTAGCAGTATGTTGGCTATTTGATGTTGCTTGGTGCATGACTTCTGTTTTTTTGGTGTTAATAGTGAGACCAAAGTTGTTGCAGGCCTTTGAGAAGCGGTCTATGGTGCTCTGCATTTTTACGACAGAGTCAGCATACAATGCACAGTCGTCAGCATAAAGTAATTCTCTAACAGTACTAGATTTAGTTTTCGTGTTTGCTTTTAGACGACGTAAATTGAAAAGACCACCATCCGTTCTGTAATTGATCATTATGCCTGCTGTTTCATTACTATGGTGTGTTTCCGTTAACATGGCTGTAAATAACAGGCTGAAAAGAGTAGGGGCCAGCACACATCCCTGCTTTACACCATTTGTGACAGGGAATGCAGGAGATACTCCTCCGTCGCAGATAACACTAGCCATCATACCGTCATGAAATTGTCGTATCACAGTGACAAGTTTTGGGGGGCATCCGAACTTTGTAAGCACCTTCCACAGTCCTTCTCTGTTAACGGTATCGAATGCTTTAGTTAAGTCCACAAATGTTGCTAAGAGTTCACTATGTTGCTCTTGTGACTTTTCTTGAATTTGTCGTGCAGAGAATATCATATCAACTGTACCACGACCTGCACGAAAACCGCACTGACTCTCTGGGAGTAGCTCGTTTAGTAGAGAATTATTTAATCTGTTGAGTATGACACGAGCGAGAATTTTACCAGCTATAGACAAAAGTGATATGCCCCTATGATTATCGCAAGACTGTTTGGTACCTTTGCCTTTATATAGGTGCACTATAGAAGCATCTTTTAGATCTTGAGGCAATGTACCTGAGTTCCAGAAAATACCAAAAATGTCAGTTAGTTTTTTAATCAGCAGTGGTCCGCCATTTTTATAAATTTCAGCAGGTAAGGCATCCAAACCTGGAGCTTTATCATTTGACATTTGTTTAATCGCTATAATAACCTCTTGACTGCTTGGAGGTATATCGAGTTCTTCTCTTATCCTAAGTTGTGGTATTCTGTTTATGACTTCTTCATTTATTACTGATGGTTTGTTTAGGATTTCTTCAAAATGTTCAGCCCAACGATTTAAGATGTCATTTTTATCAGTGAGAAGCTTCGACGAATCGGCATTTAATAGAGGTGGTGATCCCGATGAGTGTGGACCATAGATAGTTCTTAAAGCCTCATAGAATCGCTTATAGTCCTTTCTGTCTGCAAACATTTGAATTTCTTCAGCTTTTCGACTTAGCCATTTATCCTTCATCTCTCTAAGCTTCTTTTGACAAGTGTTACGGATCTTGTTATAGGCTACTTTCTTGGACGGTGAAGATGCTGCCCCTTGTAGTTTCTTGAAAGCTTTGTGTTTCTCTTCTAACAAGGATGTTATCTCAAAATTATTATCATCAAACCAGTCTTGGTGTCTATGTACCTTCACTCCCAAATGTTCCTTCGCTTTGGCGTAAATAATTCCTTTAAACGAAGCCCAGCTATCTTCAGATGTGGTATTAAGAAGATCTAAGTCTCCCAAGGCAATAATGTTGTATACTGATGATACAACATTATTGGCACACAATAATATGGTCAAGCAGGTATCGAACACCTCATAAACTCATTAAAGCACATATTGAAAAACGAAACCTATTTATGAATGGAAACAGGAATAAGATTATGATAAGCGACAAAACCACCGGCAAGTTCTCAATCAGTATCAACAACAGAGATTTAGAAAGAGTCAACAATTTGGATACCTTAGTTCTCTTTTCAATAGGAACGGGGATTACTATGAAGAACTCAGGAAGAGGTTGGCTATCGCTTCAAAGAAGCTGATACAAATGAAAAACATATGGCTGAGATGCTGAAAGAAAATTATTTCCATTATTAAGAGCTTGCATATTCCCAGTGGCAATATATGGGTGTAAATCCTGAACAATCACCAACAAATGAAAAATAAAATAGTAGCATTTGAAGCAAAATGTTACAGAAAAATTCGCAGAATACCATGTTCCAAAAATATCACCAATGTAGCCGTCCTGAGAGAAAATGAATGTAAAAAAAAAACTGCCTTTCCTTCACAAGTCCAAAACACTGGAATGTGATGTTCATTGTAAGCTTGAGCTAGTTCAAATATATTACCATGTCAACCAGCTGTTTACATCTTATGAAGTCAGCATTGCTATGCTGATTCCTGGCCACTCAAACATACCTGGTAATGGCAAAGCAGACAGACTAGCAAAGAAGGGAACACAACAAAAACAACCATATATACAAACAACCATGCACACAGCTGAAATGATGTTGAAATCTGTGAACAAAGAAAATTGTACGAACATGGGAAACACTGGAAGGGAAATCTATATATGACCAGTCCAAATCCTAAAGACAACATCAACCTCCTGGGAAAGAAAGACCAGAGTATCAACTTCCGACTGCGCACACAACATGTACAGCTTAACAATCACCTGAACATAATACAACCACAGAACACTCCAGGGTGCCGACAGTGCACACATCCCTATAAAACTGTTAACCACCACCTTTTTGATGTCCAACATTGAATGATGTCAGGAAAATGCTTCTCCCTCCAGGGCCAGATAAATGGAACACATTATATTGAACAAAACAACAGCTCACAAACACATGTATATAATCACACAATGGCATTGAGTCAAAGGGCATGAGCACATGGACCGCTGGATCAGAAACAAACCAACCAACCATAGACCAAAAAAGATCACCAATATAGCCATCCTGAGGAAAATGAATATAAAAGAATTGAATGAGCCAACCAAGGTGGAAATAACACCGTTCTACTGTGGAACTAGTAGTACAACGTACTTCACGTTTCTCGAAGGAAATCACACGATTTATTCTTTGTGAATCCCTTCCTGAAACTCCTTAACGGAAAAATGCAGTATTGACAGTTATTTTTATTCGTTGTGGTTATAAGAGGGCGAACGCAGAAGAAGAAGAATGCCACCAGAGAATAAAAGTATGTGACAAAATCATCCGCACGTCTGCCAGAATTTGAGCCCACATTAAGGAGGACCATCATAGCTGGCGACTTTAATGCTCGTCCAACCCTTGGCGACAAGCGTCATAACAACAGAGGACTAGAGATTAAAGACATGTGCAACAGTTCCAATCTAGTTCTATTACAGACCTTGGATACTCCACTAACACTCTTACACAGGGCACACAATTCGACCAGCAGACCCGATCTGACTTTTGTCTCATCTGACATAGCAGACAACATCATCATCAAAGTCCACCACAAATGACGCAGAGCGTGGTAAAGATAACTGGGCTAGATACAGCCAAGTAACTGATGCTGAATCCAGCGAAATCAGCAGAAAAAAATAACATTGGTTGGCAACATCTGCACCATAATATTGGCAGTCGCTAAAAGCGTATCCCAAGAGGAACGGTCAAGACATACAAACACTATTGGATAACTGAACTTACTGAAGCAGTCAAAGAGAGAAGAAAGGCCAGGAAGAAGGTTGAGAAACACTATCACCTTAAGCAAAACAGAATATCACGTCGAAGACGCAGATCAACGAAGATACTACGCGTTTCCATTCTGGGGACTGAATCCTGCTGAAAGTCTAGTAGGGCCACTGTCCTGCTACAAGAGAGATTCAACGGGAGTTTGAGAATGCAAACTGGTCTTAATTTAATTTTTATCAATTCCTGATTCACCTCTTCATAAATCTGTCAATAACTGGATCATTAAGAGAAATCAATGAACGGTCAATGATCATATATTCTTCTTCTGCGATCAGTTTCCTATGCTCAGAAGTCTATTTAGGAAGGAGGGCTGCCTCCATGATGTCAGTTGTTAGCAGGAGGTACACTTACAGGAGGTACACTTACAGGAGGTACACTTACAGGAGGTACACTTACAGGAGGTACACTTACAGGAGGTACACTTACAGGAGGTACACTTACAGGAGGTACACTTACAGGAGGTACACTTACAGGAGGTACAGCTACACTTCCAAATCTGTCTCCTGGGACCAGTTTTAGTCCTGAGGTTGTAAAAAAGTCTGCAGAATGGGTTATGGAGTCTGGAGATAATTTTAATATGAGTATTTGTTAGGTTGATGACCTTTATGTTGTGTTATTGTGCTTGTAGTCTTCGGTGTCCTGTGTGAAGTCTAAAAATTGTAGTTGTCTGTGATCGGTTCAGCTTTAAGATGGTGGATCATGTGGAAAGTTGCTGCCTGTTTTATGATTGATAATGTGTACTTACTGCGCAAAACTGAAATCCAACGAACAAAGATTGAAACAGGGTAATGATGTTTTACTAATAACTAGAAACATACATAATCACACACACAGATTGACGTTTCGACGAAAAAGCCTTTATCAAGGTTACATACTCATATACATTATTTTAAAAACAACGAGCTGGAACGACAAATCTAGTGCTCTCATGTCTAGCGAAATGTGGAGATGCTCGGAAGGATAGAAATGAGGTCAGAGGCGACACAAACATGAAATATGCAGAAAACACCCAAATAAATGTGAAATCGAGACAGAGATATGATGGAACAGCCTGATATCATTAATATGACTGATGCTCATTGACCCCTAAAGATTTAAGAGTGCCACATTCGTATATATAGCGGTTACCACGCTCCATACGGGTCCGGTCGTCAGAAGCACGCATTATTGGCCGTCAATAATAATATCCTGAGGTCTCCCACCCCCCCCCCCCCCCATGGAGTGTGCCATTGAAATGGACGACGATAGGATAACCCATATGATGTTTTATGCTGTGTGGGTGTTTGCAGAATATGTAAGCAAGCCTCGTATCAGTCTTATTGTCTATGTACGTCACATGGTACAACGCTGGCAGATGATGACATAGAAGACGTTACGGGACAGACACAAGAACATTCTCCTCAATGGTAAAGGTAGCCATGGAGAATGTGACGGACCGGATCTGGGTGATATACAGACAGTTGTAACATTTGCAGCTGATGGTGCCAGAATTATAGGGGACGACATGCATAAAATGACTCCGGACCAGTACATCCCTGAGGTTCATGTCGTTTCTGTACGTACCTCATCCCCATCTAACACTTCACTCGTCTTGGGATCTTACTGGAGAAGAGGAAGGTGCCGGAGAAAGACATGACGAACAGCAGCGCTATACGGGTGGAAGTGAGAACACGTTTGATCCTGTCCGAAGGGGAAGACTTCCGAGTGTTCTAGAGGGTACCATGGCGGGAGAGGCTGCACACTCGAGATAGGGCACACTGAAAGACCCTGTCGGGGCATAAGCGATATCGGGAAAAGTCCAGAATCTCGTGGGTTTTCTCGAGAAATTCCTTCTCACCACTACACATACGCCAGAGACAAAGAAGTTGAGAGAGTGGAAGGGAATCGCGACAGACTGAGGGATGAGAGAGGGTATATAGGAGAAAACTATGGGCACCAGTCGGTTTGTAGTGTACCGATGTGCTGAAACAGGAAGGTTGGATATTGATGGATTTGTCCAGGAAGTTGACATGGGAGGTGGAGATCTCGGATGTGATCTTGATGGCCGTGTGTAAGTTATTCATGAAGTGAATGAAGCGTGACAGATTTGCCTCAGCCATGTCAGTGATACAAATCCCATGAATGATATACCTATGAAACAGCAATGGAAAAGGCCCAACATAGGACTCACATACCTAGTACTCATAGTGGTCCATAAACAAGCAGGCATAGCAGGGTCCAATATCGACCCCACTGATTTGGTCGAAGAAGAGCCCATCAAACTCAAAGGAGTTAAGAGTGAGTACAAGCTCAGCAAGACGGATGAAAATAGAGGTAGATACAGAGGAATGAGGATGCTTGCCGAGGAAGAACTTCAAGGTCTTGTTCTTTAAAAAACAAAACAAAAAGAACGAGCTGTAACGACACAACTGACGTTCACATGAATTAGCTTTACAATTTGTTTGATCATGCAAACGTCAGTTGTGTCGTTCCTGCACTTTGTTTAAAAAAAATGTATGTGTGTATTTTATCTTGATAAAGGCCTTTTGGCCGAAACGTTGATTATGTCTGTGCACTGTTTTTCGTATTGTTTCACGTAAGCAACACATAGTCCCATAGTGATAGTGTGTTTGTCGCTGTCAAGTGAAACTTCAAAACCTGTGTTCTACGTAATTACTATTGACATCGTAGAATTTTCAATAAGGTGTAAGCATTATTGTACGTAATGTGGCGCGGAAATTTATGTGGGTGCTTTCCCTTGCTTATAAAAATTCGATGGTTTATGAAAACTCCGAGGCCATGTTGGTAGGATCACTCGAACCACAATCTATGCATATATATATAGCCGAATCTCTGATATAACCGACTTATTCTCATGTTGAAATGAACGCACCTCAACACACGAGGTACTTCTCATAAATAAAATGAGCACTTGTGTTGCCGGGAGGGAAGCAAAGAATAGCAAGTGTTTACCTTCCATGCATGTCGTAAGAGACGATTAAGGAGGTTATGGGATGGAGTTGGCTGTCCCATCCCATATAGGGTCAGTGATCCAAAGCCGTGGTGAAGTCGGTTGCGTCGGGCCGAAAGACTCAGATATCGCAGCAATGCTGTAAACCATGAAAGCATTCCGTTCTCAAATTCCGTGCAAGAGTTTGAGAACCAACGCAGAAGAAGAAGAGATATAAAAAAAATTCATAAACCCATAATCTGTCAGAGTCGCAGGGGTACCACAACGCTCAGAGTTCTCCATCAATTTTTATTTCCAGCGATGCCAATGAGTGAGCAAAAATCTCGACCAGTCCTGTTCTTGATGTTGTCTGTTTTTGACTTGCTGTTTTTTTTCTTTCAGGAAACCCCCATCTCCCAATTGCAAAATCATATATATATAATAATCTGCTGACTGAAGGTAATACGAACCTGCCGACTAACAGGTAATACGAACCTGCTGACTGGCAGGTAATACAAACCTGCAATTGTTCCCTGTATTATCATTTCTGAATTATGTCGACATATATGTCCAAACTGTGCACGTTTTCGTCGCCTCGCTATTAAAATGAATTGAGACTGAATGCAGATATCTGATTCATATGGTTAGCATCATATGGTTATGCTTCTCTCAGTAACGATTTACATACTGAGATCTCAGCGACCGTACACACACGCCGTAGCACCACTGGGTGTTCTCGATGTACTGTCTCGTTTTTGTGATGCAGTAAGAATTCTTCTTCTGCGTTCGTTCTCAAACTCCTGCATATTACCAGGATGTAGTCCGGAGAACGAAATGCGTTGTGTTTTGGTTTCTGTAAATATCTGCGACTTTCGGCCTGATACATCCGCTTTCAACATGGCTTTAGGTCACTTTGACCATATATGGTATGAAACGGAAAACTCCAAACCCACAACCTCCTTAGTCGCCTCTTACGACATGCATAGAAAGTAAAAAGTGTTGCTATTATTTGCCCCGCTCTCGGACCCCGGCAACAAACAGGTGTGTCTATGTTCAATCTATTCTCATTCCATCTCAGTTTACACAGGTAAGGTTTTGTGTATGTTCACTCTATTTTGCTTTCATCTGAGTCTACACGAGCATAACTGTACATTCGTAGACTGAGATGAAATGAAAATAGATTTGACAAGGAAGTCGGCTGTCTATATATTATGATAATTTACTTGATATATGTGAACCAAAAAAAGAAAAAGTCGTGGAGTCAGCACAGTATTTCTATCACATTCACAATTTATTCTGGTAAAATGGCTTTGGTAAAGGCAAACATCTGTGATACTCATGTCACGTTAATCTGACTCTTGCTAGTGCCCAATTCTTGTTACAATTTGGCATTCCAGAATTCGACTCTTGCTAGGATCCGTTTTGCTAGAATCTAACACTTACTAGAATATGGCTCGTGTTAGAAACTAACCACTGTTAGGGCCTTCTAGTGCTATAATAACATTATCCAGATGTGCTAGAATCTAACCTTTGATAAAATATACCATTTACTTGAATATAACCTTTGATAATGACTCTTGCTAGTGCATGATTCTTGTTGTAATATTACCCTTGCTAGAATCTGACTCTTTCTGTAATATATTTCTTTTTAGAATACAATCTTTACTAAAATACAACTCTTGCTAGAATCTGACTCTTTCTGTAATCTATTTCTTTTTAGAATACAATCTTTACTAAAATACAACCCTTGCTAGAATCTATCCCGTGCTAGAATCTACCTCTCTAGCCAGAATCAGACTTGAATTTCCAGTATCTGCACACAACGATCGCGAGCAGACAAATGTCACACACATAACTAATATGTTCTCACACATTCAATATTCGTGAGTAACAAGGGAACAAATAATTAAACAAAACTTGAGATGGCCATGCATGTAGCAAGAATTGACAACGGAAGAAGAACGTCTTGCTATATCTAGATTTCCCGCCGAAGACGGATGTGTCGGGCCATTGGCGCAAATTAAACGGCGACACAACGCATTTCCATTCTCTGGACTACATCCTGCTGGAAATCTAGAATGGATCATGGTCCTGCTACTAGAGAGATCCAGCAGGAGTTTGAGAACGAACGATGAAGAAGAATATCTAGATTTCATCATGTATATAAGTTCATCTCACAATTAATCATTATTCTGCATTCATTCTCAAATTCCTGCAGATTAGCAGAATGTAGTTCAGAGCACGAAATGCGTTGTATCACAGTTTACAACTTAGCCGTAATAACAATGAATTCCAATCATCATCATCATCAGGTGCCATGCCGGGTGGCGTAGGCGGTCATGGCTCTCCACAGCTCTCTGTCCACAGTATTATGTATCAAAGTCGTTGTTGTTTCTTTGCCGTGCCAGGTTGTCAAACTGTCTAATATTTTCTCACGTTGTCGCCCTCTGTCTCTGGTGCCTTCAATCTTGCCTGTTGTGATTATGTTCTCTAAACCTGCCTGTCTCATAAAGTGGCCAAAAAAAGAAGATTGCCTTTTTCTTATATTGTTGATTAAGGTCCGTTTCGCATTTAACTCTTTTAACACCTCTACATTAGTTTTTCTGGCAGTCCATGGTATTCTCAGCATTCTTCTGTAGAACCACATCTCCGTTGCCTCCAATCTCCCACTTTCCAGTTTGTTTATTGAATTTGTGAATTCCAATACCACCAGTTTTTTAAAGGATCTGAAAGGGGAGTAAATAATAGCAACACTGTGATATGCCATTCTTATCGATAGAGACGACCAAGAAAATATGTAGTTTACTGCCCACATTATATTGGTTAAAATTACTCAAAAATGATGCTGCAGTCGTATGTGCCAGACCAAATGGGTAGATTTTGCAGCCAAGTCGCAAATCATGACAACACATTCCGTTCTACGTTCTATGAACTTTATCTGACGAATATGAGTTTGAAAACTATGAACTACATCTTGCTGACCAACAGAAGTTTGAAAACTGAACTACATCTTGCTGACCAACAGAAGTTTGAAAACTGAACTACATCTTGCTGACGAATGAGTTTGAAAACGAAAGCAAAAGACTTTTAATACTGAGTTATAAAAGTTGGTGCAGTGCAAGGAATACAGTCACATAATACGTATGTCACAATCACATACACTCGGCTCCCTCTCTATAAACACCAATCACATACTCTAGACCAGGGCTATTCAATTGGCGGCCCGTGGGCCAAATCCGGCCCGCGGAGGCCAAGTAAGTGGCCCGTGGATCATTGCTAAAACTGAAATTTTTTTAATAAAATTACTAAATGTATAAAATCATTCAGTGTGTTTTTTTATAATTCTGGCCCGTGATGATCCCCATTTTCTACATTTTGGTCCCCGAGTAAATATAGTTGAGTAGCCCTGCTCTAGACTCCCTATCTTTAGATATACGTATGCCACAATCATATACTCTTGGCCCCTCTCTATACACACTTATTTGTCGCAATCACATATTCGCGGCTCACTTTCTATATGTGAGGGTATACATACACATACATCGCAACGACATATTCCTTGCTCTCTCTGTACATACATATGTCACAATCACAAATTCCTTGCTCTCTCGCTCTCTGTACGTACATACACGTATGACACAATCACATACTCCCGGCTCACTCTCTATATGTGAGGGTATACATACACATACATCACAACGACATATTCCTTGCTCTCTCTCTCTCTCTGTACGTACATACACGTATGTCACAATCACATACTCTAGGCTCGCTCTCTATACATTTTTTGTGTGTCTATTGTCTTTACCAAGGTGAACGATGATTGATATTATCCACACATGTTTTTAATCTTAGGAGTGGTTTCAAGACCAGATGTGTATATGTCACATAATTTATTCCCGTTCCCTCTAAATACATAACTTTATATATATATATATATATATATATATATATATATATATATATATATATATATATATATATATATATATATATATATATATATATATATATATTGTTGAAGACGTTAATAAGAGAATGCATCGCACCATTACACAACTATTTATCTATACCAGGGTTCTCATTGTGGGACATTTGACACCTTTTGTACTTGAAATTTAGAGGCCCAAAGTCCGTCCAGGTGGAAAACAGGAAGATAATTGTTGGAACTACAAGCACGATTTATAGTGATATGCTTACAAATCCTTATAGAAAGTCAAAGAGTCTATTTTTATGGCTACGTATCACTGGGTTCATAGAGGAAGGTTTATCTCAAAAGAGAATTATGGATCTACATACATAAGGCTGAGAACCCCTGATATTTTAGCCAGTTTCTATCACACAGTTCCCATTTAATCAATTGGAAAACAATCTTCCATATGCAGGTAACAGTTTTTTTTTATCAGAGTGAACCCAAGTTACCTCTTATGGGTTAGTACCCCAACTCCTGCAGGTTTTATCAGGATGTAAGTAAGAGAACGAAATGAGTTCTGTTGTGGTTTACAGCTTGGCTGCAATACCTGTGCCTTATAGTTAATTTATCCGAATTAGGCATGGATTGTGGTTCACTTTGGCCTATGGCATGTGACAGCAAACTCCACTCCCAGAACCTCTTTAATGGTGACAGTCAACTTCACCTCAAAACCTCCTTGATGGCGTGTCTCACCCCCAACCAGTCTTTGTGGCGAGTATCAACCAAAAAAAACAACAACAACCTCTTTAATGATGTAGAGCTACTTTCAATAACGAGGCAACTGCTAACATTCATACAAATGAAAACAAAGTAAAATTAAGAATGTTACAGTGCTACACCTACAGTAATGTAGGCCTATAGATTGAAAACATGGTTAAGGAACTAACACCTAGTGGTAGGTAGAGATATAAATGGGGGGACATAACATCACGAGATAAACAAGATACAGTTTATCAGATTGCACCACGAAGGCATGAGATGATGTTGGAGGTCCGCTGCATGCAATATTCGATGAGAAGATGGCACTTGATGATGATAAAATGTCTAAACCTTTGCTGACACCGTTGTACGTTCATAAATGCACAGCCAAATATGAATAGTTATATGTTGTAATGTATCTGTTGCGTGAAGGATTTCATCTACATATGACTCCTTGAAGTGCTACAGTCATGAGGATTGACACGATAAACAACAAACTCCCTGTGACAGTACATCCCGAAGACTTTTCAAACATGGATTGGAAGGCGGGTCTGGATCGTTCTTTGTCTTGCTGTACACGTGACTTATCATGCTGGTAATTATTCACAAAATTATATATATTCGGGTGTACTTCACGGGGCCCGTCAGTTGATGATTGTGCAACCGAGGAAGATTCTGTCCGCTCAAGTTTTGGTAACGTTGGATTGCTTGAAATCAAACTATCACTAGGTGCCTCTTCATCTTTAGGAGTCAAAATGTCTGAATGAAAGTTGTAAGCTGAATTTTCATGTAAATTCTTAATGAAATCTTCTGACGGTTGAATCACTTTTTGGGGGAGGTTTTTCATACCTAAAAAGTTTGTGTGATCTTTCTTGGAAGTTACAGCTATTCTCGTTGAAGCTCGTGCAGGAATGGAACAGAGACTGTTAGCTTTAACCGCCCAATGGGAGTCCAGAGTTGACTGTACACGTCTAAGGTTGTGCAAAGTATGGCAGTCAGTGAGTGCCGAGTGTAAGCACAGTAGAACTAGCTGGTACTCTCTGAAACATACAAAATATTCATATATGTAAGTATGCATCGTGGTACTCACATATGTGTTGTATATATGTTGTTATTATTCTTACAATCCTACTATGTGTTGTGTATATGTTGTTATTCTTACCATATTCAATTCACAGCTGTGCACTCACCCTGACATCCCACTTTACAGCTGTGCACTCACCCTGACATCCCACTTACAGCTGTGCACTCACCCTGACATCCCACTTTACAGCTGTGCACTCACCCTGACATCCCACTTACAGCTATATTCTCCCTTATATGCCCCCACACACAACTGTGTTCTCCCTCGTAAATCTTTCTCACATTTGTTTTGAGAAGCAAAGGGTACCGCATTACTCTTGGCGTGCCCAAGGTTAGCAGATAATCAAGATCTCAAAAGTACCTCACCGTGTGCACTCAATGGAATGAGAATTGATTTAAAAACTACCTCCAAAACGTTCTCTGTGTGAACATATATAGCGTCACTTTCGACACACAGTGACGCATAGCAGCCCAGCTCGGTCAGTCGAAATGCAGATGCATTGGAGGGCCGGCGAATGATTTTGTCCCGGTATAGACGGTTGTCATATCGAGAGATGAGCCCAAGTCTTCGAACACGCAAGGGATAACTTGAGTACAATGAAAGAAGCACAGCACCAGAGGGCATCGCCAAGTGCAATTAGAATGGAGAATACGATATATGGAAATCGGAACGAACGCATTGTTCAGCTAGAGAACAAGCTTTTAGTCCCCGGTGCTCCAAAATATGTGTTGAGAGTCATGAAGTCTCCGTAAAGAAGGCAAATGAGCCCGGCGTTCAGCTAGCTATAACATGTATGTCTGAGACTGCTATAACATGTATGTCTGAGACTGCTATAACATGTATGTCTGAGACTGCTATAACATGTATGCCTGAGACTGCTATAACATGTATGTCTAAGACTGCTATAACATGTATGTCTGAGACTGCTATAACATGTATGCCTGAGACTGCTATAACATGTATGTCTGAGACTGCTATAACATGTATGTCTAAGACTGCTATAACATGTATGTCTGAGACTGCTATAACATGTATGTCTGAGACTGCAATAACATGTATGTCTGAGACTGCTATAACATGTATGTCTGAGACTGCTATAACATGTATGACTGAGACTGCTATAACATGTATGTCTGAGACTGCAATAACATGTATGTCTGAGACTGCAATAACATGTATGTCTGAGACTGCTATAACATGTATGTCTGAGACTGCAATAACATGTATGTCTGAGACTGCAATAACATGTATGTCTGAGACTGCTATAACATGTATGTCTGAGACTGCAATAACATGTATGTCTCAGACAGCTATAACATGTATGTCTGAGACTGCTATAACATGTATGTCTGAGACTGCTATAACATGTATGTCTGAGACTGCTATAACATGTATGTCTGAGACTGCTATAACATGTATGTCTGAGACTGCAATAACATGTATGGCATAAACTACTGTAAGCTGTATGACAACGATTGTAATAACTTTTTCTTCTTATGTGTTCATGATCAAACTCCTGCAGGTTAGCAGGATGTAGTCCGGAGAACGGAAAGCGTTGTGTCATGGCTTACAGCATTGATGCGATTCTGCGCCTTTCGGCCTGACACATCCGACTTCATCATGGCTTTGGTCACCGACTTGTAGTAACTTGAAGGACACTGACAGCTGTAACTTGTGTTAGTGATAGATCTAAGCTATTTATAAAGCCAAATTATAAATACTATATTTATACCCACATTTCTCTTGCATTTATCTCACAAGCGGTTCATCATGACAACCACTACACAACAGCAGACATCTAGAAGATCTGAACGTCTCACCAGAGAACAATCTGATAAACCATCACATAAGGTGATCAGATATTGAGGAAAACATTTACGAAACGTCCATTCTTCTTCTTATATTCCATGCCGTGTGGCATTGGTTATCATGTCTTTCCATAATCTTCTGTTTCGTGTGCTGTCAATCATTTCCGATACCGATGTTGTCCCATGCCGCATTGCTCGGTTAAGTATTTTCTCTCTTGGTCTTCAACTTGCCTGTTATTACAATATATCCCATCTTTACTATTCTCATGTGTCAAAAAAATGGGAAATTCTATTTCTGATGCGGGTAAGCAGCTCTTTCTAAAAATTTTTTTTACTTCTTTCAAGATTTCTCCATTACGTTTACTACCTGTCCATGGTGTTCTCAACATTCTTCTATAAAACTCTGCTGCCTCAATGTAATTTTTCACTGTTCTGCCGAGTGGCAAGATTCACATCCATACCTCAGAATTGATTCTATATAACTACTAAAAACTCTTGGTCTCACCCTCAATTGACGATGATATATTACCTAGAATGGGCTTCATCTTGCGAAATGATGTTGCCTTTGCCTGGACAATTGTGCATTTGATTTCTTTAATACATCTTCCATCTGATGTTATTAATGTAACTAAATATTTGTATATATTGACTTTCTTCAGAATGATTCCATCAACCATGTTGTTGCACTCTGGAGAACATCTATTCTGTGATATTGCCATTACATAAATTATTCTACTGTCCAGACTACGCCCTTTGTTTTGACTTCCTTTTGCAATAATATTCATAATTTCTTGTATATGTGTTTCCCTTTCAGTTATCAGAACTGTATCATCAGCATATCACAGGTTGTTTACAATAATTGCCCTCCAACTGATATTAGTGACATATCGTGTATGAATCTCATTTCACTGTAGAAATTGAACAAATCGGGAGACAGCACATAACCTTGTCTGTTTGATATATTAAAATGCTCCTGTTTGGTTATTGATTCTTATGGACACTCTTTGTTGTCAACATATATATTTGTATTATTCTCAGATCTTTACCATCATTGTTTAAATTCTCCAAAATTCTAATTATTTCTTCATGTTTATTTCTTGATCATTAACGCCCATTAACGATATACATTTAAAATAACCAGCTAAATAATTGTATTTGTAAATTTATTTTGCTAAAAACCTAATACGAAATGGATGGGGGAAAAAGCTGCAAGGTATAAGAACAAGACATCAGGGCATACGTCAATTGTCTTCTTCTTATCGACCATGTCTTGTGGCAATTGGTATCAATGTTTTTCTTCTTCTTTTTCCGCACTCATTCTCAAACTCCCGCTGGATTTCCCTTGTAGAAGGACCATCGTCCTACTAGATTTCCAGCAGGATGTAGTCCAAATAATGGAAATGCGTTGTGTCGCCGTTTTATTTGCGCCAAAGCACAGACACTTCCGTCTTCGGTGGAAATATCTTTCAACAGCCTTCTATTTCATGTCATGTCAATCTATTCCGATACCGATATTCTTCCATGTCCCAATGTCAGGTTGTTAGTCCTCTACTTTCTTGGTTTTCCCCTATCTTCTTACTCTTCATCGTCACCGTCGTCACGTGATCCATCTTTCCTCTATTATGATGTATCCATGAAATGTGGACCGTCTCTTTCTTCATCTGCGTTCAATCTCTTATAACCACAACTAATAACTCGTGTCGTCGGGGAACGTGAAGTACGTTGTACTACTAGTTCCACAGCTGAACTGTGTTATTTGCAACTCGGTTGGCTCACTTTGTGGCCCGGACACCCGAGGCCCAGCACATCCGTTTTCGTAATTTCCTGTAATTCTGGTAGTGGGCTTCCCTAGTCTGTGACAACCTGCCCGTCTGTCGTCGGTCGCGCGGGTGTCTAATGACTCTTCGCCGAGTA
The DNA here is from genome assembly GCA_034231615.1 of Meghimatium bilineatum. NCBI lineage: Eukaryota > Metazoa > Mollusca > Gastropoda > Stylommatophora > Philomycidae > Meghimatium > Meghimatium bilineatum. The sequence goes on along the minus strand of CM067318.1, from coordinate 51,447,193 downwards.
ATTGTCCTTCACGTCTATCTCGCCACGGTATTCCACAGTCAGTGAACTTGCCTCGTGTAATTAGACGTTCTGTGCCTGTTCCCATCGGGTACTGAACCTTTTCTCATAAGAGATCCTGGTTCCGGTTAAGGAAGAACTCTACAGAACAGTTGGACCCAGGCTCTTTCGCCTTGTTAGCCAAGGTGTCGTTAATCGATATCGTGAACCTCTCGTTCGAGGTTCGTGAACCTATCGTGGAGGATATTTGCTCTTTGATTTTATAATTGCTTCAGTTTTTTCTGCTAGTCAGACAAAGCACTTACAGGTGATATAGGAATACACTTATATTTTAAAAAATACACTGATCACGTATATACAAATATAGAAACTGTTGCGATACTTACAAACATATGTGTACAGTGATGGTGTTCTGAAGATGGCCATCGGTGATATCAAATAATTCCATTCGTGGCAGAAAAGATTGAAGACACACTTGCAGTCTCGGCCCAAAGTGTTGTTGACAATTGTTAGCCATATGATGTGAGCGGACGTTAGCCATATGATGTGAGCGGACACCTGAGATGATTGATGTGTGGGGTGAGACAGATGATACTTGTGCTGAAGAAGTCGGCAGGAGAAACAATGTTAGCATGAGGCAGCTCAGCAGGTTCATCACAAGCTTAGACATACCACTGTTTTCTAAGAATAGCAGTCTCCTGCAACATATTAGTAGACCTGATTGATAACTATGTTCATAATCAAGTAGGCCGTGCCATCTGTGACATGTTCTCATTTGTTTATGACACAAAGACTCTGCTGTCACAACTATCATCTGGTGATCAGTAAACGGACATTTTCTACACATCTCAGTGATACAACTTAACAAGTAAAATATGGTAGTTCTTGGAGACGTTCCGCCAGGAGTGTTGCTGGGCTACAGAACAAACAACAATGGCTTCCAGACTGGAAACTCAGCTAGAAAAACGACTTATTTTGTTAATTAAATAATCCACTAGTTGAAGCAGGGTGGTTAGATCCCGATCATGCCGTAAGCGGATGTTCTAGACCTATATGGCGTAAATCAAATAATGACACAACGAAATGTACCTTCCGGCGTCAGAAACCGCACCCAAATTCGTGCTGGTTATCAGAGAACGTACGCAGAAGAAGATGCTAAAAACACAACACGATGGTTAGATGCTAACCGCACTGATAACTCTGTAGATCTTGAAATGCTTACATAAATAACCGCACTAAATATCTCAACCACAGAGCACACCATACTCAACAGGCAAAACTAAAAGTAACTGTCCAGGCCAGAACTTGGATGACACTTATACAGTAACTAGGACATTCCAACTAACAAAAGAGACCCGCAGGAATGTGTTGACAAAGCCACGTTTTGGAAATAAATTAAACCCTTCAGGGCTCAGAAACCTGGACAATGTACCCGACTGGTTTCATCGTCAGGATTTCACATTCCACGGTCTTTATTTCTGTAGAATAAAATATTTCCACCTGCAGCGTGACCCCCACATTTTTAAAGTAGCAGAAAACGTCCCCCCGACCCTCTACCCACAGATTTCAATTAGAAAAAAAATTATATTTGTTAACGTTGTCTATTGTCTGTCCCCAGTTGAATGATGGTGATAGTATCCACACTTACCGCTAAGCTTAGGGGTGGGAGATTACATTGTTGTTCAAAGGCCAGATGTGTCGCATTGGTTGCATTATGTCCATGTATGTTCAAGGCTATCTTGATGTTTTCTAGCCACCATTTTCTTGGTCTACCTTTCGCCTTATTCCCGGATATTCTTTTATTATATGTTCTTATTGGTATTTGGTGGGTTCATTCTCAAAAGATTAAAAAACCATTTTACTTGCTGTCTTTCAATATGTTCTATACACGATATCATACCAACTCTTTTTCCTAATTTCTTCATTTCTATTTTATATAGTTTAATAACTATTGCAGCTTTTCTCGGACACTTCATTTCACATGTAACAACTCCCCTGTCATGTAACAACTGCGAACATTAACGTTCATTCTCAAATTCCCTCTGGATCTTTCCTGTAGTAGGGTAATGGTCTTAAAGGGCATTTCCACATATACGTCAATATTGCATTGCCATTAATGTGCTCACCTGTCGAGAATTCTGGGACCCATAACTTTTTTTTTATGTCCAACAATTGTAAATGTATAATTTAGCTTTAGCTGAACATAATTAAGAAGATTTTTTTAAGGACTTGTGGAATTAAAAAAAAATGCAATCAATTTAATAATTGTTGTATTCCAAATATTGTTGACGTCAACTGTTGCCAACTTCCCCTTGTTAGCAATTGTCAAACATTTTCAGACACCCCTCCCCAATCGTTGACGTAATTTAAGGATTGCTCTTAAGAGATTTCATGCAATATATTGTACACAGATCAGAAATGTCGCCGTCTTACTTACTACAATGACCAGACACATCCGACATCACTAGTTTGAAATATAATACGGGTAATAAAGAAATAGGCAAATGAGAGTTTGAGCCATGTGAATCCAAGGCCTGAAAGGGGATCAGAGAATAGTAACACTGGGACATGGCAAGCATGTAATAAGATCCAACTAAGATAGTTCTAGGCATTGTGTCATGGATTACAGCATTGTTGTGAGTTCTTCGCCTTTCGGTCGGCCTGACACATCCGATTTCATCATGGTTTTTGGGTCATTTTGATCTAATATATGGGATGGGACAGCCAACTCCACATAATAGCCTCCTTAGTCGCCTCTTACGATGAGTCGCCTCTTTACATGGAAGGTAAACAGTGTTGCTATTCGTTGTTCCCATCTCAGGCCCCGTCAACACATGGGCGAAAGGTTCATAGTAATGCACAGTCAGAAAATTAAACAAGACGATTAAGATTGCTACCCCTGTTTTGGGCACCACAAGCAATCCAGAGGAACATTCAACTCTAAATTAATTTTGTCTTTGGAGGGCCGCAGTCAGAGATTGGCCGAGACACCATAACGCAAATTTTCAACAACAATATCCGAATAATAACTATACCTCGCAGTGGTTAGAAGAGGCGACAGATGAGGTATGGGAGAAGCAGTCTTACTTTCTATTTTTCATCCTTCCTCCTTTTATTCTCATGCGGTTGGTTAATTTAGAATCATTTATGTGTTTTCAAATACGTTCGTCCATTGTTTCTCGTCCCGATGAAGTCTTTTTAGTAGAAACATAGTCTGCGATTGTGTTTCGTTCTTAGTATGTCGCTTTTATTTCCATATATACTCGCATTTGTGCAGTGTTATTGCAGCCCTATTGTAGTATTAGTACATGACACCTTGTTGAAAATCTTACTCGAGTCGATGGGAGGCAATCAAGAGGGAAGCAGAGATACAAATGGGAGAGTTACATTGCGAGATGGACAGGTTACAGTCTGGCAGAGCATACAACCAAGAATAGATACAGTTGATGTTGGAGGTCTGCGGCAGTCAACCGTCGTTGCGGAGACGACACTTGATGGAGATGATGTTCGATGTCCCCACATTTCCAGTTTGTTGGGTACCCATGACACTATCATCTATTGTCTATCCCCAGGTGAATGACGGCTCACACTTGCCGTTAAGCGTATAGGTGGGAGCTTAAGCTGTCGTTCCAAGGCCAGATGTGTCGCCGAGGTTGCATTTAGTCCACGTTTATTCAAGGCTATCTTGATGTTTTCTATCCACCGTTTTCTTGGTCTACATTTTGATTTACGCCCGAATATTCGTTTGTTATATGCTCTTATTGGTATTTGGTTTGGGTTCATTCTCATAAGGTGACCGAACTATTTTACTTGCTGTCTCTCAATATGTTCGATACATCATATTATACCAACTCTTTTCCAAATTTCTTTATTTCTTATTTTATCTAGTTTGGTAACCCCATTGCAGCTTTTCTCAGACACTTCATTTCACATGTAACTATTTTCCTTTGCCGTGAGGCTGTTAAAGACCACGTTTGACATTGGTAGCACAGTGTTTCTATAAAAATTGTAGATATTATCTGTTTAAAAAAAATTTATATCATTATGTTCATATAAAGAACACACAAATATACCAGCAGATAAGTGCACCCACACATGCAGGTGTGTGGGAGGGTAGGAACCAGTGGTACCACTCACGTCTAAGAAATAGCCCCAGGTCATGCTGGAAAAATACTTCCGATAACCCAAGATCGAATTAGAGATAATATAATTCAATATAATTAAGGCCAGGCATGCCCATAGACTTAGAAAGTCGGTAAATGACTTTTGGTAATAGAAACGTGGGTAAACGTAAAAAAAAACCTTTCTCTTAGCGATATTTCTTTGTTAAACCCCCCCCCCCTTGCCGTGAGAAGAGCATACCCTCAGACCAGGGCCGTGGCTATCGACAGAGTACTAACAGGCTTTCTAACTGAATTAATGAGACCTTATTTCGTTACTTTTCTTGATTATTTCCATGTTTTCCGTTGGTCAATATTTATATACTTGGAATATCATGTAAAAAATAGCCAAGACTACTCCAAGTATATAAATAGTAACCAACAGAAAACGTGACAATAAATAAAAGCATGCCGAATGAAGGAATACTTACGTTTAGTAGTTAGATCTTCTATATCTGACGAATGTCACGCCAGGGCTCTAGTAAGGGAAACGAAAATACCTATAACATATTATTCGCTCATTTTCATGCGCAATTCCATCGTTTCTATTAGTCTTTTGTTGACCTTTTTGAAAATCGTTAGTGGTATTCAGGGTTTACCTGTCTTTTGGCTAAATACTAGGATTTCCGTAAAAAAAATGAAAAACAAAACAACCAAGGTTAAGGCAAATTTAGCCTAAATAACAACAACAATCCAGAGAACGGCCAAAACCCCCGGATTTTGTGGGGGGGGGGGGAATCCCAGCTATAGCATCGTTGGTAGGAACTTGCTGGAACACAGATAACATTTTGTGAACAAAGCAATGTTCCCTTCCACTAAACAAATGACACCGTGTCATTGTACATCTTATTGATGTGCTTCATGGCCAACTAGTGATTCTCTCTTTTATGTCTGTATGAGATTCGTGACTTCGTCTACGGAGAGTACAATCATTTCTGTGTGATGAGATTGGAATGTGGGTTTATAAAAGTGAGGAGTCGAGACTACTAGAGGTAACCTGCTGCCTTGTACTAACAACATGAGACATGAGTGATGGGGCAGGACACGAAGGGGATCTCAAGTGTCGGGGACTTTTATTGCAGTTCAGCAGTCGACTTTTGTTTAGATTTCTGCATACCTGGACTTTCAAGACCTCCGTGCCGACCAGTACTTTTTATTTTAATTTTTAACAAGAAACTAAAAATAGGAGGTTGAATACTGTTTCGTTGAATTCTCACCTGCACAGAGTAGATATACTTGTCACACATGCGCTATCTGCGCCTTTCTACTCAACACACCCGTCTTCAGCCGTCACACGCATTTTGGGTCATTAATTCTGCATGATGGACATGTATTCTTACTCTTAACATTCCTTAGTAGCGTTTTATGACATGCATATCATGTAAAATAGTTACTATTGTTTGCTGTTACTTTATGGCATGCGTATCAGGTAACAGAGTTACTATTGTTTGCTGTTACTTTATGACATGCGTATCAGGTAACAGTTACTATTGTTTGCTGTTACTTTATGACATGCGTATCAGATAACAGAGTTACTATTGTTTGCCCTTACTTTATGAACAAAAGTCTCACTTACAATTTGAATATGTGACATGAGTACTGTCATAATTCAGTACCATATAGCATAGTCGACAGCTACACTTATCACATGTAGAACATACAAGCGGCGATTGGTTCAAATCTGAACAATCTGTATGTAAACTGTCACAAGTAACGAACTAAGACAAAACAGTTGTTTTTTTAGTTTCATTTTGCTTTATTGTGTTGTTCTGTTGCTGTTTGTGAACAAGAGAAACAACAGCAGAAACAGCCAGACCGAATGTCAGAGATTACAAGATATTTATACGTAAATTTATTGTTTTATATACCGTATCATAAAACTACAATTGTCTGTTGTCGGGACCCGAAGAGATGTGATGGCAGACAATAGTGTGTTTTAGACAGTCAGAGAGAAGTGATAGAAGAGTAGTTTGTCTTAGACAATCATAAAGAAGTCATAACAGACAATAGCGTGTCTTAGACAATCATATAGACGTGATGGCAGAAAATAGTGTCTTACATAAACATAGAGAAGTCTTGACAGACAATAGTGTGTCGTCGACAATCACAAAGATTTGATAGCAGAGATTAGTATGTCTTAGTCAATCATTGAGATGTGGTAGCAGACAGTAGTATCTTAGACAATCATTGAGATGTGATAGCAGACAGTAGTGTCTTAGACAATCATAAAGACGTTATGACAGGCAGCAGTGTTTTAGACAATCAAAGAGACCTGATGGAAGACAATAATGTCTTAGACAATCATAAAGACGTGGTTGTAGACAGACAATAGTATTTCTAAGACAATGATAGAGTCGTGATGGCAGACAGTAGTGCGCCTTAGACAATCATATATATTTAACAACAGACAGTAGTGTGTCTTAGAAGACAATCATAGAGACGTGATAGCAGATAATAGTATGTCTTAGAAAATCATATAGATGTGATGGCAAACAGCGGTGTGTTTTAGACAATAATAGAGACGTGATGGCAGGCAATATTATGCCTTAGACAATGATAGAGACGTGATGCAGACAGCGGTGTGTTTTAGACAAATAAAGAGACGACAAAAAAATAGTGTGACAATGAGAGAGGAGGTGGATGGACAGTCACTATTGTGTCTGAGACAATGAGAGAGGTATAGTGACATACAACATTGTCTCTGAGACAATGAGAGAGGTATAGTGACATACAACATTGTCTCTGAGACAATGAGAGAGGTATAGTGACATACAACATTGTCTCTGAGACAATGAGAGAGGTATAGTGACATACAACATTGTGTTTAAGATAATGAAGGAAAGCAAATGATAGATAACATTGTGTCTGAGATAATGAGAGAGGCGTTTGGACAGACAATGTTATGCCTGAGATAATGAGAGAGGTGTTTGGACAGACAATATTGTTGTCTGAGATAATGAGAGATGTGGGTGTACAGACAATATTGTATCAGGGACAATACGAGATGTGGGTGTACAGACAACATTGTATCATGGACAATACGAGATGTGGGTGTACAGACAATATTGTATCTGGGACAATACGAGATGTGGGTGTACAGACAATATTGTATCTGGGACAATACGAAATGTGGGTAGACAGACAATATTGTATCATGGACAATACGAGATGTGGGTGTACAGACAATATTGTATCTGGGACAATACGAGATGTGGGTGTACAGACAATATTGTATCTGGGACAATACGAAATGTGGGTAGACAGACAATATTGGGTCTGAGACAATACGAGATGTGGGTAGACAGACAATATTGTGTCTGCGACAATACGAGATGTGGGTGAACATACAATATTGTATCTGAGACATTGAGAGATAGAATGTCGTATAATATATTCCAAATGTCCCCTTGTCAATAACTGCCAAACTTTTTCAGACACCCCCACCACCCTTATCATCACATAAAACATTATATGAGAAGTAAAGTGTCACAAGTTGTAAGATGACATGTGACAGGATGTGAGAAGTAAAATGTCATTAGTTGTAAGATGACATGGTACAAGATATGAGTAGTAAAATGTCATTAGTTGTAAGATGACATGTGATAGGATGTGTGTAGTAAAATGTCATTAGTTGTAAGATGACATGTGATTGGATGTGAGAAGTAAAATGTCATTAGTTGTAAGATGACATGTGACAGGATGTGAGAAGTAAAATGTCATTAGTTGTAAGATGACATGGAACAAGATTTGAGTTGTAAAATGTCATTAGTTGTAAGATGACATGGAACAGGATGTGACTAGTAAAATGTCATTAGTTGTAAGATGACATGGAACAGGATGTGACTAGTAAAATGTCATTAGTTGTAAGATGACATGGAACAGGCCATGAGTAGTAAAATGTCATTAGTTGTAAGATGACATGGAGTAGGACACGAGAAGTGAAATGTCAGTAGGTGTAAGATGACATGTGATAGGATGTGAAAAGTAAAATGTCATTAGTTGTAAGATGACATGTGATAGGATGTGAAAAGTAAAATGTCATTAGTTGTAAGATGACATGGAACAGGCCATGAGTAGTAAAATGTCATTAGTTGTAAGATGACATGTGATAGGATGTGAAAAGTAAAATGTCATTAGTTGTAAGATGACATGTGATAGGATGTGAAAAGTAAAATGTCATTAGTTGTAAGATGACATGTGATAGGATGTGAAAAGTAAAATGTCATTAGTTGTAAGATGACATGGAACAGGCCATGAGTAGTAAAATGTTATTAGTTGTAAGATGACATGGAGTAGGACACGAGAAGTGAAATGTCAGTAGGTGTAAGATGACATGTGATAGGATGTGAAAAGTAAAATGTCATTAGTTGTAAGATGACATGTGACAGGATGTGAGAAGTAAAATGTCATTAGTTGTAAGATGACAAGGAACAGAACATGAAAAGTGAAATGTCATTATAAGATGACAAGGACCAGGTTATGAGAAGTAAAATGTCATTATTTGTATAATCAAATGGAATGGGTTCGACATGAAAAGGAATACTACAATACAGAAGTGTTTTTGGATGTCGGACAGTCGGACATTGCTGTTGCGAGTCAGTGCCTACGGGTATAGCCATGAGAAACGAAGTTGAGACGTCATCTAACAGATGTTTCTAGCGGTTGTCAGTATATTTTCCGTCAGGCCGATAAGATTATTGATGCAGACCAAGGAAGACTTATAGAAACTGGAAGCGTGCTCATGGATGTGTATGACGTCATTCTTGGCCTTGCTGACATGTTCCACGATGCTGTTGATGTTCTCCTTCACCTTCTTAATTTTGGGAACTAGATCGAGGAATCGAAGCTTGTGTGCGCTAGCTATCTTGTCCGCCATAGTTTTAAAAACTTCCACAGCGTCTGATAAAAACAAGAACACAAGATTAAACATAATGCCTCAGAGTTAATGTATGACCGGACGTCGGTATAGAGACATGTGTACAGAAAGGTAAACATGATCTGGAAGGCCGAATTTGATTATTTCCCTGCGCGTCATTAGTTGACCTTGGCTATTTTTGGAATGTGACTCCAAGTGTATAAATAGTGACCAACGAAAAACACGAAAATAATCGAAAACGTAACGAATGAAGTCCTGTACAGTCTTCTACTGCCGACAGTCTTGGCTTATGTTTGAGTTGATGATACCCGATTCCTTCTTTCTTTATTGCTTTCCCCAGTAACTACGATCGATATCACCATCATCATCACCATCACATCACCATCACCATCATCACCATCATCACCATCATCATCACCATCATCACCATCATCATCACCATCATCATCACCATCACATCACCATCACCATCATCACCATCATCACCATCATCATCACCATCACATCACCATCACCATCATCACCATCATCATCACCATCATCACCATCATCATCACCATCATCATCACTATCACCACCATCATCATCACCATCATTATCATTATCACTATCTTCATTACCAAAACCACTATCACGCCATTATCATCATTCAACATCATGACTAACATAAAAATTATCATAATTATCATTATTCAATATCATCACAAACATCATCATCATCATTATCAATCAACACCATCATCACCGAAATTATCATCATTCGACATCATCACTAGGTTCCCTTCATCACCATTAAACCAATGTTCTTTCAGGTCGTAGAACTGTCACTTTAGAAACAAAACCCATCCATAGTTTAAAAATTCAAAATAACTCTCTGTTCTCAGTTCCTTGTTTAAGCGTACATTCCGTCACGACTCTCCGTTCTCAGTTCCTTGCTTAAGTGTACATTCCGTCATGACTCTCCGTTCTCAGTTCCTTGCTTAAGTGTACATTCCGTCATGACTCTCGGTTCTCAGTTCCCTGTTTAAGTGTGCAGAAACGTAATTCCGTTGTTTTAAATATTATCAAGTAACATTCCCTCTTCTTTTCCTCTACCCTCAACTATCTCACGCAGTATCGTTTTGGAAGGTATCATCACATTATGAAGTTCCTGGAAACGAGAAAGCAAATCTCCTGGCTAAAGAGGACGCTACCGATGATCAATCAGATGTGCCAATAACTTACCACCAAAAGAAATATGATCAAAACAATTCGAAACTCCAACATAGAATAACTCTAAATTATCAACAGACGAGAACAAATTGTCATTCTGCGCCTCAGAACAGGACACAAGCGACTCCACAGTCACATATATACAAAGTTCAAGATTGGAAACATAGCCATGTGTACATGTGGGACAGTCACCTCATACAAAATATAGTATATTCTTCAGGAGTTCCAGGAATATGACATGCTGAGGCAAAGAAAAACAACAGTGGAAGAACAACTCTACGGACTTCTGTAGGGTTAGGGGGAAACTGATTTTGGATCAGTTAGAAAGATTACATGCCTGTTGTGACTCGGCAAGAAATTTATGAATATTGTGGCTGCCTCTATTATGGCTTCTATTTCTGCTTTGAACTTTGTGGAATATTTGCCTGTGGCTATGGATTTTTCTATTTCTTTCCCATCTTATGTTACTATAACACGATACTCCATCTAATACTGCCTCTTTCGCTGATCCATCCGTATATACATGTGTCCACATATCCTTTGGATATGCTTTCTGTATGTGATTCTTTGATGTCTATTTTAGTATTGTATAATAGTTTCTGTTTCGAAATAATGCTTGGTATATTGTCCATAAAGAAACAGTACTGCAGTGGATCCCTGGTCACTGTGGCATACCTGGAAATGAAAAGGCTGATCTCCTGGCAAGGAAAGGGGATCACTGGAACAAATAAAAAGTGACAATAACTAATATGAATGTAAGACCATGTTAAAAGAAGACTATAAGAAAATGTGGAAGTAGATGCACCCAACTGCAGAACCAAATGACTACTACCATCAAATGTCACGCAAGGAACAAACCATCATCTTCAGACTACGAACTGGCCACAACAGACTGAGAAGGCACATGTTCCAAAAGCTGAAGATTGATGAGACAGACTTGTACAACTGTGGACCGAGCCCAGAGACTGCGGAACACATTCTTCATGCCTGTCAACTCTACCAAGAAGAGAGGGAGAAAATATGGCCTACTGAGACGGCACTACTTCCAGACTTGAGAGGTTCCATGGATGACCTGAAGCGAATCACACAATTCATTGAAGCTATCGGTGCTGTAACCTGATATCTGACTGAAGAACGATGAAGAAGAAGAAGAAGAACATTGTCCATAATTTTTGGGCAGTTTTTCATGTCCCAAGTTGGGTATGTTAAAGGTGTTTAGTGGGTTTAGACGCCCGTATGTTGCCAGGGCCCGAAAGGGGAGCAAAGAATAGCAACACTGTTTACCTTCCACGCATGTTGTAAAAGGCGACTAAGGAGGTTATGGGATGGAGTTGGCTGTCCCATCCCATATAAGGTCAGTGACCCAAAGCCATGCTGAAGTCAAATGTGTCAGGCAGCAAGGCTCAGATATCGCAGGAATGCTTTAAACCATGACACAACGCATTCCGTTCTCCAGGCTACATCCTGCTAATATGCAGAAGTTTGAGAACGAACGCAGAAGAAGAAGAAGAGTGGTTTTAGGTTTTCTTCATCTTCTTCTTCTGCGTTTGTTATCAAACTCCTGCAGATCAGCAGGATGTAGTCCGGAGAACGGAATGCGTTGTGTCATAGTTTACAGCATTGCTACGATATCTGGGCCTATTGGCCTGACACATCCGACTTCAGCATGGCTTTGGGTCACTGACCCTATATGGGATGGGAAAGCCAACTCCATCCCATAACCTCCATAGTCGCCTCGTACGACATGTATGGAAGGTAAACAGTGTTGCTATTCTTTGCTCTTCTATCGGGCCTCGACAACACACGGGCGGTTTCAGGTTTTGTAGATCTGTATCTGTGAGTGATTTCTGAAGCTGTTTAGCGGAGCGTAGGAAGCTACCTCTTGTGAGTCGCTCTTTTGTAGATCTGCTTAGTCTTTGGTTTATTTGATGACACTCCAACCATTTGAACTTTGCATACTGTGTGATAATTTTTTCCTTTTTTTCACTCTTTCATTGATTGTTCATTGATCATTGATTGCAAACACCTGTGAATGTTTCCATTTCTGTGATTAGGGTAGTATTCATACCTCATTTTATAATTCTGAGATTGCGGCTTTGTATCTGTGATATCTGTCGAGTGTTACTCTTAGCTGCAGTGTGCCAGGCTGACATTCGATATTGCAAACTGGTCTTACGTACGTCTGTCTGTGTATGATCTACTTAGAATTTTCCCATTTGCACCCAAGTCTGCTCCAGTCAATTTAAAAAAAAGTGCCGCCTTCATTATACCTTTCGTTTGGCACTTGTCTATTTGCTGTTTCCGTGTAAGGCTTGGTTCAAAAGCGACTCCAAGCTATGTTGTTGTGTAATATTTTATCATTGTTAAACATTTTATGATTAATGAGATTTTCTGTGGTGTAGTGGACATACTGACGATGGTATAGGCAGTTTTTTGGATATTGATAGACATGGCTCATTGGTCTGTCCACTTGGCCAAATTATCCACAATTTCATGTAACCTTATTTCTGTTATGCATAAGTTCACTTCACTGCATCATATTGTCAGATCGCCTTCATACATTACAGCGCTTACTTTACGCCAGAGGATTTGGTCAATGTCGTTAATGAATATAAGGAATAAAGCGGGGGATATACCACCTTCCTGTGGTACTCCATGCTTGAAGAATTTAATTCTGCCGTGCTTGATATCACAGCCAATATAAGCGTAGTGTGAGATTATATCATTGGCAATATAGAAATACAGAAGCAAAAAATAAAATAATAAAATGGTGATACAGTTATATTACCTCTAAGGCCCACAACGCTGTGCTCGTCCAAGGAACCTAAAAGGGCGTCAAACTCAGAGTCATCTGAATGTACGTGAACGGGAGGGAGCAGGTCATTAAGTATTTGGCTCTCTATTTCCTCAGGTGTCTCATTCGTATACTCCACCTCATCTTCTTCCCCACTGTCTTGAAACTGTGGAACGGGCGTCGAGGAACCAGTGACACGAGTGGAACCAGTGACGCCTGTGTCACCATTGACAGGAGTGGCACCAGTGGCATCAGTAACACGAGCGGTTAGAGGGCTAACTGTATGCTCGCATCTGGCCAGCTTCAAGACTACCTTCTTCAGCTTTGTCTTTACCTGCAGGAGAGGTTGTCCAATGTTGGTTTTTAGTAGAGGTAGCCCAGCGCTGATGTTGTGAATCACTTTGTGGACTGCTAACAACTCTGTGAGGAGGATAATGATATGGGAGTTATTGGATAATTTAGGTTATTAGAATGTATAAATAGATGCAAAGTGAATGATGATGAAATAATCCGCTTAGCTATGCGCAGGTAGCTCTTGACAGCCCATAGCCTTTCTGACAATAGTACAGTTCCTCATCCGTTGAGTAACTGAGGTGACACCCGAACTTGTACAAGGTTTATTTCTCAAACGCATTATTATGTTATGGTGGGGGGGGGGGGGGTTGGCATATTTCATCATCGAAGGTAGACATTCATATGTGGTGTGTATCCCATTGAGAGCAGCTAGAAAGTCACGGATAGACCAAGATATTGCAAAACGATAAGCAATATCTCTGACATCTCTGCGTCAACACATTCAGCGGCACTCTCTACACAGTGACGCAAAGCATTCCGACTATGACTGCCGAAATGTAAATGCCTTGGAGGGACGGCTAATGTCGATGTCCATATGGGTAGGTGTCGCTATGATACAGCGCCGCCTAGAGCACACCCTGAATGTCTCTGACACCCGTGTGTTGCCGGAACCAGACAGGGGAGCAAAGATTAGCAATACTGTTTAACTTCCATGCATGTCATAAGACGTGACTAAGGAGGTTATGGGGTAGGGTTGGCAGTCCAATTCCATACAGGGTCATTGACCCAAAGCCATGCTGATGTCGAATGTGTTATGTCAACAGGCACAGATATCGCAACAATGCTGTAAAACATGACACAAGGCATCCCGTTCTCCGGACCACATCCTACTAATCTGCAGAAGTTTTATAACGAAGAAGAATGCCTCTGACGGAGGTAACACGCGCTAGAGGGCGTCGCTATGTGTGGGAAACATTATAGGGGCAACGAAGTTACGATTGCCCAGCACGAGAAGGATCGACAGAAGTGTTTGTCATCATCGAAAACACACAGAAACAAAACTAGAAGTCATGACTCATGTATTGGATACGCATGCTTGGGATAAGCATATATATGTTCTCATTGGAATAGGAAAAAAACCCGATTTGAATACATCTCCCCATTGAACAAAGAAAAAGCATCGAACAAATGTCAGGGAGCACACATTGCTGAACAAATGTCAGGGAGCACACATTGATGAGCAAATGTCAGGGAGCACACATTGCTGAACAAATGTCAGGGAGCACACATTGCTGAACAAATGTCAGGGAGCACACATTGCTGAACAAATGTCAGGGAGCACACATTGCTGAATTTTCTGACTAAAGTAGTATTTAGAATCGGATTCGGAACGCTGTAGGCAACGTAGACGCGAAGCAGGTTCTTGTCTTTGAGGACGAAGAAAACCTAGTCAAAGTCAACTGTTGCCGCTTCCCAAAATTAATACAGAAAGAATTTGGTTCAGCACCCGAGGAAAGAAGGGGAAATGGTGTCTTTCTTACACGAGATTTGTTCGCCGACTGCGAAGCTACTCGTCCGAGATAGCGCAATGGACCTACATCTTCGGGTGACAAACGCAATGGCAAAAAGTCAAAACATATCCTTTTTTTGGCGATGAATTAGAAGGTCATCACAAGCGAAAGAGAGGGTGCGTGAGATATGCACAAGTGAAATCTAAGACATCGGAAGTGATTGGTGAAACAGAACCTCTTATAGAAAGGTGTTTCAGCCATAGTCCGATTCGTCTGTCATCGTTGTCCAACACGACTCATACAGAAGACCTTAGTTCTTACAAGAGGAATAGTTCGTCGGCTGTGAAGCGGTTCGTCGGAGGAAAGATACACAGTGAGAGACCCAGGTAAAATACCAGAAAATACTCACGTGGGATACAGGTAATGACGTTCTACTGGTAAACAACTAACACACTACCACTGTCGGATGCCTACACGAATTAATATATTATACACAGCAATAAACAGAATATAATCATACAAATGACAATACAAAGGACAAAATCGACGTTTCGGAACTAAAGGCCTTTGTTAGGATTCGCACATAACATACAAATATTAAAAAATACCACAAGTAGAAACCAATACACAATAAGCGTGTCCGAGTGAAATATGGTAGAGAGATACCGGAAGGATACGAACAGGAAGTACACAAAGACGATAATATAGATGGAACGAGAAGAACAAAACGATGACGTAAATAACGGCACAAAATGAATATAAAGACAAAGAACAATCCGACCAGGAACTAAGTAAAAGAGTGGTCGGAATTGACTCCAAATGGCTTGATGGTACCCAACTCAAAAATTAGACGGCTTTCAAGGGCGTACCTAGATCTATCATCGCTGGTGCAGGATCTGATGGCAGTGACCTGAATGTCAACGCTGCGGTAAGCAATGTATCGGTGAGACTGGCCTTAGATTGAGCGACCGCTTCTGTAACCACCTTCATGCCATTAAGCACAGAACACCCTATCCTGTGGCCAATCACTTGAACGGCGATGGCCACCGGGGTGTCCTTGACATTCAGGTCACTGCCATCAGATCCTGCACCACCGTTGATAGTTCTAGGTACGCCCTTGAAAACCGTCTCATTTTTGAGTGGGGTACCATCAAGCCATTTGGAGTCAATTCCGACCACTCTTTTATTGAGTAAAATACCAGCACGCTGTGTAACATATACGTCTTCTGTGTAGAAGGATTCATCTATAGTAATTGCATTAAGTCGAAAGATGAAATCTCCTGGATATGACTGAAAGCTTAGAAAAATCACCGACTCCAAATATGAAGTAAGCGAAAGCTGATTGCAATTCCTGGCGATAGTGACAAACATATAATCACAAATTTGTTTATGCAGACAGACTCGCTCAATCACCTGGAACCAGTGCCTCAATTTGCTCCATAATGCTGTTGACTTGGGTGTCCGTTTCCAAGTTCCGAAATGTCTTTTTCTCTTCGTACGGGCTAGCGACATCACTAAATACTGACAGCAAATCTGCATATAATAATCATCACAGTTAAAATCACCCCTTTTATAATCATCACTCAGATTAAAAGGTAAATATTCTAAATGACAAGTCACAGAAAATAGACTTGATTACACACAGAGAAAATAGACTTGATTACACACAGAGAAAATAGACTTGATTACACACAGAGAAAATAGACTTGATTACACACAGAGAAAATAGACTTGATTACACACAGAGAAAATAGACTTGATTACACACAGAGAAAATAGACTTGATTACACACAGATAAAATAGACTTGATTACACACAGAGAAAATAGACATGATTACACACAGAGAAAATAGACTTGATTACACACAGAGAAAATAGACTTGATTACACACTGAGAAAATAGACTTGATTACACACAGAGAAAATAGACTTGATTACACACAGAGAAAATAGACTTGATTACACACAGAGAAAATAGACTTGATTACACACAGAGAAAATAGACTTGATTACTCACAGAGAAAAGACAAAAACTATGATAATAAATGCAGTGCAGGATTTACCTATAAGCTAAACAAGCCATAGTTTAGGCCCCCCCCACTTAATTTTTTTAATTTCACAATCTGTTTATTCTTAATCGTTAAAGGGTTCGTTACCGCTTCTGCAAACACCACTAACATTTCAAATAGCTTAGAGCCCTATTTCTCAAATAGCTAGAGCCCCATTTCTCAAATAGCTTAGAGCCCCATTTCTCAAATAGCTTAGAGCCCCATTTCTCAAATAGCTTAGAGCCCCATTTCTCAAATAGCTTAGAGCCCAATTTCTCAAATAGCTTAGAGCCCCATTTCTCAAATAGCTTAGAGCCCCATTTCTCAAATAGCTTAGAGCCCCATTTCTCAAATAGCTTAGAGTCCCATTTCTCAAATAGCTTAGAGTCCCATTTCTAAAATAGCTTAGAGCCCCATTTCTCAAATAGCTTAGAGCCCCATTTCTCAAATAGCTTAGAGTCCCATTTCTCAAATAGCTTAGAGCCCCATTTCTCAAATATCTTAGAGCCCCATTTCTCAAATAGCTTAGAGCCCCATTTATCAAATAGCTTAGAGCCCCATTTCTCAAATAGCTTAGAGCCCCATTTCTCAAATAGCTTAGAGCCCCATTTCTCAAATAGCTTAGGACCCTATCAAGTCTAAATCTGGCCCTGAGTAAATGCAGCTAATGGAAATAAAAAACGACGATGGTGCAGTGATACATCATGTTTAAACATGTCTCTAGCTATGGCAAGCCAATTCGCCCATAATTAGTCGTTCTGTTCAAAGAATCCATAAAACAGACCAACATTCTGGAAAGAATATGTCACGTGATGATGAATATAGCCCCGATTGCATTAGGTGAAAATAGGTAGATGTGTTACCAAAATAAAACATAAAACAACCTAACAACGAGATATAGAGACAGACGACGGTTCGACAAAAAGCCTTCATCAGGACAAACGAAAGACAACAGTACAACGAATCTTACATCATCCAAACAACACCACTAACATACAATCGTCCACACAACACCGCTATCATACAATCATCCACACAACACCGCTAACATACCATCATTCACACAACACCGCTAACATACCATCATTCACACAACACCGCTAACATACCACCATTCACACAACACCGCTAACAGATCGTTCACACAACATCATCCACACAACACCACTAACATAACATCATCCACACAACACCACTAACATAACATCATCCACACAACACCACTAACACAACATCATCCACGCAACACCACTCACTCAACATTATCCACACATCACCACTAACATAACATCATCCACACAACACCACTAACATAACATCATCCACACAACACCACTAACATAACATCATCCACACAACACCACAACACAACATCATTCACAATGAATTATTGCACCACGTAGACGTCTTGTAACAAAGAATAATAGCAACTATAAATAAAATACATCATAACTCAAGAAACATAACAGCTATAAATAAAATACATCATAACTCAAGAAACATAACAGCCATAAATAAAATACATCATGACTCAAGAAATATAACAACTATAAATAAAATACATCATGACTCAAGAAACATAACAACTATAAATAAAATACATCATGACTCAAGAAAACATAACCATAAATAAAATACATGATAAGTCTTACATGCGTATGAGACTCTTTTATTGTGCTGCCCGCCTTGTACAGACAACATGGAAACAAAGATTACAGCTGCTAGCAATAACATGCATTTGTTGACTGCCATTATTGTCACATTCGATCAGATTGTCGCAGTCAAGATTAGCTGTGGAGTGATTAAAAACATATGTTTATGTAAATGGTGCAACTTTCTACTCCAATAAATCTTTCACACCAATAAATCAATATTTTTCATACTTCAGCATTTACGTTTCCAGAGATGGCAAAAAACAACAATGCGGATTCGTAGAAGAAAAAGGCTCAAGAAATGCCATATACTTAGTAAGAACATTAATGGAGAAGGCCATAGAAGTACAACAAGACCTATATCTATGCTTCATAGATTACAGCAAAGTATTTGACAAGGTGAAGCATTCAAAGATTATAAAACTGCTAGAAAATCTTAACGTTGATAGGAAAGATCTAAGAATAGTAAGAAATATGTATTGGAAACAAACGGCTGCGATGAGAGGTAACAACACTATAGGTAGATTTCAAGATAGAAATGGGTGTCAGGCAAGGTTGTGTAATGCCATCAGATCTTTGCTCCCTGTATACAGAATACATTATGCGAAATATTATATGCCAGAAACAACAGTGGGAGATGCAACATAAATAATTTGAGATATGCTGATGACACAGTACTGACCGCAGGAAGTGAACAGGAACTACAAGCTCTATTGAATAAAGTAGTGAAAGAAAGTGAAAACAAAGGCCTCAGTTTAAACAAGAAGGTAAAAGGTATATCCCATGGCATCTGCCGTCGGGGATGAAGATAATTCTTCATGTACTAAGCTGCAGCAACTATTAGGTGGGGTGGACAGTTCCCCTCCTTGCTTTTTTTTACTTTCCCTAACTCATGCGTCAGGTGCTCATTTATAGCTGAGTCGACTGGAGGAGTGGTCGTGTCAAGAGAGAAATCACAACCCGAACTTTTTGATTTTTTTAAATAACCGGTCGTGGTTTCGAACCTGGCACGCTGTAACCAGATGTTTCGAACCTGGCACGCTGTAACCAGATGATAGCATGCAAGCTCACTATCCACTAGGCTACCGCGGTCCTCAAGAAGATAACAGCAATAATGGTTGTATCAAAGATGCACCACCAAGATGCAACATAATAATTAATGACACAAAATTAGCACAAGTTGAAAAAGTGAAATATCTTGACACCCTGTTAACATCAGAAGGTAGATGCCGAACAGCACAAGCCAAATCAGTATTCAAAATAATCAGAACAATTTTGTGCAATGGAAGACTACCAATGCAAATCCGAATTCGAGTGCTGAGATGTTATGTCGAATCAATTCTTTTTTTTATGCATGTGAAGCATGGACTGTAAACACCAACAACAACAACAAACAAAAAATATCAAAGCGACCTGAAAGCTACAGAGATGTGTTTCTGAGAAGAATGAAGAAAATACCATGGACAGCTAAGAACAATAATGCAGATGTTCTCACTGATGCTGATGTAAAAAAGGTCAATTATATCAAACATTAGGGGCAGACAATCAAGATTCCTAGAGCATGTGCTGAGAAAAGCACAGCTTGAACACTTAATAACCACTGGAAAAAACAAAGGGAAAACAGACAGGGGACGACAAAGAGAAAAGTTGCATTTCGACTAGTATTGTGACACGGTAGAAGTTCACCAACCGAGCTTATTGATAACACAAGAGACAGAGAGTCGTGGAGAAACATGATCGCCTACGCTATTCGGCATGTCACTTGATTGATTGATTGATTAACTTTTCAGGCGTCGATGTTGCTGATTTATGTAAATACAGCAATCTGTTCAAATAATCGCACACTTCCATATAAATAAAGTAATATATTCAAGTACTGGCCTACCTCCATATAAATAAAGTAATATATTCAAGTACTGGCCTACCTCCATATAAATAAAGTAACATATTCAAGCAATCTCCTACCTCCATATAAATAAAGTAATCTGTTCTGATGTGTTGATATGATTTACTCATATAGAACTACACTCATTTGCTCATATAGGTCATTTCTTATATTATTACGTGTGTACATGCGTTGGTTATCATATCTTTCCAAAGCCTTCTATTTCGTGTGTACATGCGTTGGTTATCATCTTTCCAAAGCCTTCTATTTCGTGTGTACAGGCGTTGGTTATCATGTCTTTCCAAAGCCTTCTATTTCGTGTGTACAGGCGTTGGTTATCATGTCTTTTCAAAGCCTTCTATTTCGTGTGTACAGGCGTTGGTTATCATGTCTTTCCAAAGCCTTCTATTTCGTGTGTACAGGCGTTGGTTATCATGTCTTTCCAAAGCCTTCTATTTCGTGTGTACAGGCGTTGGTTATCATGTCTTTCCAAAGCCTTCTATTTCGTGTGTACAGGCGTTGGTTATCATGTCTTTCCAAAGCCTTCTATTTCGTGTGCTGTCAATCATTTCTAATATCGATGTTCTCCCACGCCACAATGCTAGTTTGTCAAGTATCTTCTCTCTTGTTCTTCCTCTCCCTCTCTTGCTCTTCAACTTGTTTGTTGTTATAATGTGTTCCATCTTTCCTCTTCTCATGATGTGTCTATAAAATGTGAACTGTTTCTTTCTAATAACATTATAGGCTACATATAGATATATTTCTCCCCTGAGATTTCGTCTAAAAAAATTGTATATCGCTGAGAGATTTATAGGTATAAAATAAAGCTCCGGTGAAATCACCCCATTTCACATAGGGATTAAGAGCTACTTGCTCGTAATTCCTGGTTACTGAAACAAGACCAGACTTACATGAATGAACTAGGCGTTATTTATTTTATTTTCACCGTCCTTGCACTTACCTGAAACTTTCAAAATCCAGTAGCTTGTGATCGTAGAACGGTCAAGCTTGGCACAGTTAGTAGCAGCAGGTGATTGTGATACTCTCGGCAGTTGACTTTGAACTGAGACTGTCAGGAGAGAAATCTGGAGACCTGTGCCACGTCACCGATGTGAATATAGCCAAGTTGAAGATTAAGTGCCGGTACAAAGTACTGGGTGTTTGAAATTGTTGATGTTAGCGATAATTGATGATAGGTGAGCCGATGGTGCCAGGAAAATTAGACATATTATTATCTACTAGTGTTGACAAGATTTGTAAAAACATTGATTAATGACATCAAGTACAACAACTTGCAACAAGAGGGTCAACATGGAAATAAATTACTACTAACCTATGTACCATTTTTGACTAAAACAGAGGAACCAACCAACAAACCAACCAACTAACCAACTAAGGAATGAACGAACTATTTAACTCACCCGTGTGTTGGTGGGAATCAAAAGGGGAGCAAAGAATCGCAACACTGTTTACTTTCCATGCATGTCATACGAGGCAACTAAGGAGGTTTTGTGGTGGCTGCACCATCTCATAAAGGGTAAAAGAGACCCAGAACCCATGTCTAAGTAGGAGGTCTCATACCGAAAGACGCAGATATACCAGTCAAGCTGTAAACGTGACACGAAATATTCCATTCTTACGATTACATTTTCCAATTGTGCAGGAGTTTGAGAACGAACACAAAGTTTATCTTCGTTAGAGATAGAGATATTGTATTTACGCTGCTGACGAGTTAGTGATAGAGATATCGTATTTACGCTGCTGACGAGTTAGTGATTATTAAGGAATCAAGAAGTTTCCACTGGATCACTACTTGAGGTATGCTATCTTCATCGTTCTTCGGTCAGATATCAGGTTACAGCACCAATAGCTTCAATGAATTGTGTGATTCGCTTCAGGTCATCCATGGAACCCCTCAAGTCTGGAAGCAGTGCCGTCTCAGTAGGCGATATTTTCTCCCTCTCTTCTTGGTAGAGTTGACAGGCATGAAGAATGTGTTCTGCGGTCTCTGGGCTCAGTCTACAGTTGCACAGGTCTGTGTCACCAATCTTCAGCTGTCGGAACATGTGGCTTCTCAGTCTGTTGTGACCAGTTCGTAGTCTGAAGATGATGGTTTGTTCCTTGCGTGACATTTGGTGATAGGGGTCATTTGGTTCTGCAGTTGTGTGCATTTGCTTCCACTTTTTCTTATATTCTGCTTTTAACATGGTCTTACTTTCATAGTACGTATTATCGTTTTCTATTTGTTCCAGTGATCCCCCTTTCCTTGCCAGGAGATCAGCTTTTTCATTTCCAGGTATGCCACAGTGACCTGGGATCCACTGCAGTACTGTTTCTTTGGTAGTACTGCTGAGGAGGTATGCTATCTAGTCTATCTATTTCAAGGAACCAGCCATTTGGCTTGCTGTCCTATGATGAGATCTATTCATTTATGATTTATAACTCAAAAGTGTTTCTATTATTCTGTATGGTTTTGAGGATTGGAAACTGACTGCGGACATGGAGAGACGGATACATGTCTATCAAAGACACGTGCAATAGGCCAATTTTACACATTTCCTATACGCAAATAAATTCAAGTAGGAAACAAGAGGATAAATTAAAAATTCTTGAGAACAACGGATATTGAACCAGTTCGTTCTAACGGCACCGAATACGGATGTTATATGTTTGTGTTACTGAAGATACTTCAATACTTGTACGGGATGTTCGTTGTTGTTATAGTGATCTTTGTCTCGATCGGCTCGTTCTCAGTGACTTGAGAGCACAGTTTGAATGTCTTGACAAAATCGCATCTTTTTGGGGTGATGCGATTGGTCGGATACGGAGAGACCCGTTTACTCTAGTTACCAGGCGAGTCGGTGCCGTTAAAACGAACTAGTTCAATTCCCGTTTTTCTCAAGAATTATATGGCAAATGTGTACGTAAGAAATAAAGTAGAGAACCCCGCAGTATCACAAGAATCACTAGTATCAATAGTAAAACTCACTAGTATCAATAGTAAAACTCACTAGTATCACTAGTAAAACTCACTAGTATCAATAATAAAACCCACTAGTATCAATAGTAAAACTCACTAGTATCAATAGTAAAACTCACTAGTATCAATAGTAAAACTCACTAGTATCAATAGTAAAACTCAACCCACTAGTATCAATAGTAAAACTCACTAGTATCACTAGTAAAACTCACTAGTATCAATAATAAAACTCACTAGTATCAATAGTAAAACTCACTATTATCAATAATAAAACCCACTAGTATCAATAGTAAAACTCACTAGTATCAATAGTAAAACTCACTAGTATCACTAGTAAAACTCACTAGTATCAATAGTAAAACTCACTAGTATCAATAGTAAAACTCACTAGTATCAATAGTAAAACTCACTAGTATCAATAGTAAAACTCACTAGTATCAATAGTAAAACTCACTAGTATCAATAGTAAAACTCACTAGTATCAATAGTAAAACTCACTAGTATCAATAGTAAAACTCACTAGTATCAATAGTAAAACTCACTAGTATTAATAGTAAAACTCAACTCACTAGTATCAATAGTAAAACTCACTAGTATCAATAGTAAAACTCACTAGTATCAATAGTAAAACTCAACTCACTAGTATCAATAGTAAAACTCACTAGTATCAATAGTAAAACTCACTAGTATCAATAGTAAAACTCACTAGTATCAATAGTAAAACTCACTAGTATCAATAGTAAAACTCACTAGTATCAATAGTAAAACTCAACTCACTAGTATCAATAGTAAAACTCACTAGTATCAATAGTAAAATTCAACTCACTAGTATCAATAGTAAAACTCACTAGTATCAATAGTAAAACTCAACTCACTAGTATCAATAGTAAAACTCACTAGTATCAATAGTAAAACTCAACTCACTAGTATCACTAGTAAAACTCACTAGTATCAATAGTAAAACTCACTAGTATCAATAGTAAAACTCACTAGTATCAATAGTAAAACTCACTAGTATCAATAGTAAAACTCACTAGTATCAATAGTAAAACTCACTAGTATCAATAGTAAAACTCACTAGTATCAATAGTAAAACTCACTAGTATCAATAGTAAAACTCAACTCACTAGTATCAATAGTAAAACTCACTAGTATCAATAGTAAAACTCACTAGTATCAATAGTAAAACTCACTAGTATCAATAGTAAAACTCACTAGTATCAATAGTAAAACTCACTAGTATCAATAGTAAAACTCACTAGTATCAATAGTAACACTCACTAGTATCAATAGTAAAACTCAACTCACTAGTATCAATAGTAAAACTCACTAGTATCAATAGTAAAACTCACTAGTATCAATAGTAAAACTCACTAGTATCAATAGTAAAACTCACTAGTATCAATAGTAAAACTCACTAGTATCAATAGTAAAACTCAACTCACTAGTATCAATAGTAAAACTCACTAGTATCAATAGTAAAACTCACTAGTATCAATAGTAAAACTCACTAGTATCAATAGTAAAACTCACTAGTATCAATAGTAAAACTCACTAGTATCAATAGTAAAACTCAACCCACTAGTATCAATAGTAAAACTCACTAGTATCAATAGTAAAACTCACTAGTATCAATAGTAAAACTCACTAGTATCAATAGTAAAACTCACTAGTATCAATAGTAAAACTCACTAGTATCAATAGTAAAACTCACTAGTATCAATAGTAAAACTCACTAGTATCAATAGTAAAACTCACTAGTATCAATAGTAAAACTCAACTCACTAGTATCAATAGTAAAACTCTCTAGTATCAATAGTAAAACTCACTAGTATCAATAGTAAAACTCACTAGTATCAATAGTAAAACTCACTAGTATCAATAGTAAAACTCACTAGTATCAATAGTAAAACTCACTAGTATCAATAGTAAAACTCACTAGTATCAATAGTAAAACTCACTAGTATCAATAGTAAAACTCACTAGTATCAATAGTAAAACTCACTAGTATCAATAGTAAAACTCACTAGTATCAATAGTAAAACTCACTAGTATCAATAGTAAAACTCACTAGTATCAATAGTAAAACTCACTAGTATCAATAGTAAAACTCAACTCACTAGTATCAATAGTAAAACTCACTAGTATCAATAGTAAAACTCACTAGTATAAATAGTAAAACTCACTAGTATCAATAGTAAAACTCACTAGTATCAATAGTAAAACTCACTAGTATCAATAGTAAAACTCACTAGTATCAATAGTAAAACTCACTAGTATCAATAGTAAAACTCAACTCACTAGTATCAATAGTAAAACTCACTAGTATCAATAGTAAAACTCACTAGTATCAATAGTAAAACTCACTAGTATCAATAGTAAAACTCACTAGTATCAATAGTAAAACTCACTAGTATCAATAGTAAAACTCACTAGTATCAATAGTAAAACTCACTAGTATCAATAGTAAAACTCACTAGTATCAATAGTAAAACTCACTAGTATCAATAGTAAAACTCACTAGTATCAATAGTAAAACTCACTAGTATCAATAGTAAAACTCACTAGTATCAATAGTAAAACTCACTAGTATCAATAGTAAAACTCACTAGTATCAATAGTAAAACTCACTAGTATCAATAGTAAAACTCACTAGTATCAATAGTAAAACTCACTAGTATCAATAGTAAAACTCACTAGTATCAATAGTAAAACTCACTAGTACCAATAGTAAAACTCACTAGTATCAATAGTAAAACTCACTAGTATCACTAGTAAAACTCACTAGTATCAATAGTAAAACTCACTAGTATCAATAGTAAAACTCACTAGTATCACTAGTAAAACTCACTAGTACCAATAGTAAAACTCACTAGTATCACTAGTAAAACTCACTAGTATCAATAGTAAAACTCACTAGTATCACTAGTAAAACTCACTAGTATCACTAGTAAAACTCACTAGTATCAATAGTAAAACTCACTAGTATCAATAGTAAAACTCAACTCACTAGTATCAATAGTAAAACTCACTAGTATCAATAGTAAAACTCACTAGTATCAATAGTAAAACTCACTAGGATCAATAGTAAAACTCACTAGTATCAATAGTAAAACTCACTAGTATCACTAGTAAAACTCACTAGTATCAATAGTAAAACTCACTAGTATCACTAGTAAAACTCACTAGTATCAATAGTAAAACTCACTAGTACCAATAGTAAAACTCACTAGTATCACTAGTAAAACTCACTAGTATCAATAGTAAAACTCACTAGTATCAATAGTAAAACTCACTAGTATCAATAGTAAAACTCACTAGTATCAATAGTAAAACTCACTAGTATCAATAGTAAAACTCACTAGTATCAATAGTAAAACTCACTAGTATCACTAGTAAAACTCACTAGTATCAATAGTAAAACTCACTAGTATCACTAGTAAAACTCACTAGTATCAATAGTAAAACTCACTAGTATCAATAGTAAAACTCAACTCACTAGTATCAATAGTAAAACTCACTAGTATCAATAGTAAAACTCACTAGTATCACTAGTAAAACTCACTAGTATCAATAGTAAAACTCACTAGTATCACTAGTAAAACTCACTAGTATCAATAGTAAAACTCACTAGTATCACTAGTAAAACTCACTAGTATCAATAGTAAAACTCACTAGTATCAATAGTAAAACTCACTAGTATCAATAGTAAAACTCACTAGTATCAATAGTAAAACTCACTAGTATCAATAGTAAAACTCACTAGTATCAATAGTAAAACTCACTAGTATCACTAGTAAAACTCACTAGTATCAATAGTAAAACTCACTAGTATCACTAGTAAAACTCACTAGTATCAATAGTAAAACTCACTAGTATCAATAGTAAAACTCAACTCACTAGTATCAATAGTAAAACTCACTAGTATCAATAGTAAAACTCACTAGTATCAATAGTAAAACTCACTAGGATCAATAGTAAAACTCACTAGTATCAATAGTAAAACTCACTAGTATCACTAGTAAAACTCACTAGTATCAATAGTAAAACTCACTAGTATCACTAGTAAAACTCACTAGTATCAATAGTAAAACTCACTAGTATCACTAGTAAAACTCACTAGTATCAATAGTAAAACTCACTAGTATCACTAGTAAAACTCACTAGTATCAATAGTAAAACTCACTAGTATCAATAGTAAAACTCACTAGTATCACTAGTAAAACTCACTAGTATCAATAGTAAAACTCACTAGTATCACTAGTAAAACTCACTAGTATCAATAGTAAAACTCACTAGTATCAATAGTAAAACTCACTAGTATCAATAGTAAAACTCACTAGTATCACTAGTAAAACTCACTAGTATCAATAGTAAAACTCACTAGTATCAATAGTAAAACTCACTAGTATAAATAGTAAAACTCACTAGTATCAATAGTAAAACTCACTAGTATCAATAGTAAAACTCACTAGTATCAATAGTAAAACTCACTAGTATCAATAGTAAAACTCACTAGTATCAATAGTAAAACTCACTAGTATCAATAGTAAAACTCACTAGTATCAATAGTAAAACTCACTAGTATCAATAGTAAAACTCACTAGTATCAATAGTAAAACTCACTAGTATCACTAGTAAAACTCACTAGTATCAATAGTAAAATTCACTAGTATCAATAGTAAAACTCACTAGTATCAATAGTAAAACTCACTAGTATCAATAGTAAAACTCACTAGTATCAATAGTAAAACTCACTAGTATCAATAGTAAAACTCACTAGTATCAATAGTAAAACTCACTAGTATCAATAGTAAAACTCACTAGTATCAATAGTAAAACTCACTAGTATCAATAGTAAAACTCACTAGTATCAATAGTAAAACTCACTAGTATCAATAGTAAAACGGCGAAAACCTGCATGTCCGTACGAAATGTATGAAATGTATATCAACATGAATAATCATAAAAATCAATATTGCATGATCAATATTGCATGATCAATATTGCATGATCAATATTGCATGATCAATATTGCATGATCAATATTGCATGATCAATATTGCATGATCAATATTGCATGGTCAGGATACAGTTGAGGGTGGAAAAAACAAAGGGGGAGGCAATCATGAGCAGACAATATCAAATACTGGATCCAACAGGCGCACAGACCCTTGAACACTCAAGACTGTCCAGAATAAAAATAACTGCGAGGCAAGACATAGCCATACTATACTGAACCAAGGCAAACACTTTGGGGCAGTCGATATGACGTGGAGATGACTGGGAGCTTCGTCCTGGCGACTGGTCTGAAGATTTAGCAAGACCAGAAAAATATTGAGCGCAGAAGTAGACGAAATACTGGACAGGTCAAGATTTTTTTGACATTAATCCTCATCACTAAGGATAGCAATTACCGTAGCACTCTGTGTGCTGACGTATCCAATGTATTATCATACGGAATTGACGAGTCATGGGTTTATAGTTAGACTAATTATTGTACCCACTTGTCCCTTGATTGCGACGAAGTTCGTGAAATGTCTGTACCTCAAGAAGATAGAGAAATTAAGGGTTTGCTCAGAGGCGGAGAAGACTAGTGGACAAAGGTATTCAGGTAGTCTAGACATAGAAAGAATTTATCAGCTAGCAACGGCACCTATCATCGCGCACACCCTTCAACATATGTTGAGTGAGATTTAGCATCTATAGGAATCCAGAAGTACATTAGTTTCGGTTCTGAATTATTAACGGGGGATATATATGGCGTAGTGATTAAGACGTTTGCCTTGTGTCCACTATGCCGTGTGTTAGATAGAGCTGGTATCCCCAGCATTGACACGATCCTGATGCATACACAGATTCGTTGGGCAGGTCATCTGGTGCGTATGCCAGACCATCGCCTGCCAAAGATACTTCTCTATGGTGAGTTGGAGAAGGGTACATGATCTCAAGGTGGCCAAAAGAACCGCTACAAGGATTCGTTAAAGAACTCACTGAAAACCTTTGAAATAGACCACGATACAAGGGAAGAACGTGCACAAAATAGATCTATATGTCGTTCTAAAATCAAAAACAGCGCATCATCTTGTGGAAAGAGGAGAAATGCAGCAGCCCAACAGCGGAGAAATAAAGTCACGGATGATGCGTGAAGTCACGGATAGACCAAGATCCGTCTACAGTCGTCATTCCATGTTCGAACTGTCCAAGGACATTTACAGCTAGAGTAGGGCGCATTAGCCATCTACGAACTCATAATCAAGGACACAACTCTAAATGAATTTTCAAAAGTGGATGTAACAAATGCTCATCATCACTTGTGATGGACGAACAACATGCCGTGTGTTTGATATCACTCTCTGATGTTTTACAAGTGTTTTTTTCTGAACGATATCGACTATGCGAACACATGTGCGCACCGACCAGCACGACACAGCACAAATAGATACCAATGACATCACAATGGAGCATCCCAACACAAGATGGCGGTTTTGTGATCACACAAATAAAGACCGTGAAACATAAGAGAGTCAGAATATCAGGCAAGATAAGACCAGATGAATTAACCAGCACAGATCTTGTCTCTCATATAACGGATCCGATATTAACATCTAACAGTCGGGTGTCTTCATTGCAACACTTGTGACGGTTCTTATTTGAGCAGAGAACTCGACAACACAAGTTCATTTCTAACATCTGAACCAAATCTTGTAACATTGTCAATATATATCTTGTCAACGGAAAGAGAAAATATAATTAACTGCGATATTAGAATTTCATTGTTGAATGTGTAAGTACATGTTCAAAATATAACTTGTCTAAATCAACGTTCTTCTTAGCAATAACAATCTCTGATGAACATCTAGTCTATATAGTATATATTTTTATTTTAGCGTAAGGAAGGCACGTAGTGAAGATCCACAACTCTGTTTGTTCTGTAGTAAGTGCCCTAACTCCAGGAATATTCCTTAATCAGTTTGCAGCTTTAATCGGAGTGGCACCCTGAGCGATTGAATTGACGCATGGTGACATGAAATTCAAAGAAAAACTTGACAGAGCAACATCCAGCAGTGTATCTGACTACATCTAGCAATCAGTTCACAGCAGAAGCTTCCCTGCTGGGGAGAGTATCATGTCAGGAAAACGGCCACAGAATTCTAATAGAATTGGTAAGTTGATCCTTATCAATGTTACCGACATTAGCGCCAGCATTGTTGTTATCACCGCTAACATTAATCGACCGCTAACATTAATCTTATCAACGCTAACATTAATCTTATCACCGCTAACATTAATCTTATCACAGCTAACATCAATTTTATCACCGCTAACATTAATCTTATTTCAGCTAACATCAATCTTATCACAGCTAACATCAATCTTATCACCGCTAACATTAATCTTATCACCGCTAACATTAATCTTATCACAGCTAACATCAATCTTATCTCCGCTAACATTAATCTTATCACTGCTAAATGGCGGAAAACTAAGATTGGTCGGGACAACCCAATATCGAGCAGGGCCACAGTCCTGCCTAAGTAAGCACAGGCGATGAAATTAGAGATACCAGGCCGAGAGGCGAACCTGCAACCATGGTATCATGCAACCCGAATAGTCGACACGTCTGCAGGACAAAATGTTAAATATCGTCATGTGCTCGCCCTGTGAAGTTCCCCAGGCAGGAGCAGTGCAGGATTCTGAACCTCGACAGAATCCAACTCCAGCTACTGAGGTCCCTCGAATCTATTTTGTGGAGCCAGGAGGCAGAAGAGGAAAGCGACTGGCCAACCAGACAGGATGACAACCCTCTAAATAATATGCACTGGAATGCAGTTAACAAAAAAAAACTGAATTAGAAAACACATTGCACCAAAAAGAGATTAGTATTTGCTGAATGCAGGAAACCCATCTCAACGAAAAAAACAACCTTCAAAATACGAGGGTACCAATAATTTAGAGTTTACATGAAATATCGTAGGAAAGGCGACATACTAAAACTGGTCAAGAGTAACATCAATGCCATAGAAACCAAAACACAAGAGAAAGGTGCTGAATACCAGATAATTCACATAAAAACAACCGCCATGAACTGCACATACTAAACTTGTACTGCCCAAATGACACTCCACTAAACATGACCTGTATTAACATCCCTAACAAACACCTACTGTCAGTGGGAGACTTTAACAGCCACTCCCAAAGATGGGGGAATAACAATTTAGACAGAAGGGGAGAAGAGATAGAAAGTTGGCAAGATGATAACAACCTAATCCTGAATAATCAACAGGATCCACCAACTTTCTACTCAAGACGATGGCATAGCACATCAACCACAGACCTGGCACTCTGCACCTCAGAACTGGCTGGAATAATAGAAAAAAAACAATAGGTGAACAACTTGGTGGCAGTGATCATCGCCCAGTCATCACCCTAGTACAGAATGCTGTGAGGAATGGAGGTGCACGTGTATATATAGAATATCCACACAAGCCTAGAGATTCAATCAGAACACCAACAGGGAAATTCTGCAATAATTATGATGCAGAAATCCAGGCAATTAGTGTGGCAGCTAAAAAACTGCTGAACTCCAAGTCTGACCTACAGCATGTGGTATTCCTGACAGATGCAAGGTCAGTGCTTCAAGCTCTCCAGTCTGGAAAACTAACAGACTTGAAAAAACTACCTAGTGAATTGTCTTACCAGTATAGGGTAACCATGCAGTGGATACCCTCTCACTGTGGAATACCAGGAAATGAAAAAGCAGACCAGCTGACTAAGGAAGGTGCTGTCGAAGACCAACCAGATATACCAATCACCTACCATCAGAAAAAACAGATGATCAAGCCACAAACACCAACACAAGATAAATATCACATTATGAACAGACCAGAACAAGTTATAATTCTACGTCTCAGAACAGGACTCAACCGACTCCGCAGTCACATGTATACAAAGTTCAAGATTGGCAACACTGCCATGTGTACATGTGGACAGGCAGCACAGAGTGCCAAACATATACTTCAAGAGTGTTCTGAGCATGAAACGCTGAGGCAGACATATTGGCCAGAGGAAACAACACTGGAATCAAAGCTCTATGGGACACTGTATGAACTACAAAAGACAGTGAGTTTTATTCAGGAGACAGAATTACAGATGCAGAAATGTTTCAAGTGAACGATAGAAGAAGAAGAAAAAAAATGACTCTTATATCAACAAACTCACGCATTACTAACTTCCACATTATGTAATCACCAAATACTGACACACATCACATATTCTCTGAGTAACGACTCATACATTACAGACTCATCGATCACTGATCCAAACATCAAAAATTATCTGAGCACAGACTCACATACCACAAATTCACCAACGATTAATGCACACATCACGTAGAATTTGAACAATGATTCACAAATCACATCACAAAACCAATCACCGACTCATATATCACATATCAATCAATTAACGGCAAGTGGGGATACTATCAACCATCATTCACCTGGTAAAAACAATAGACAATAGGCCAATCACAAACAGTTTGTTTGTTTTTTGTTTGTTTGTTTTTCGTTCGCTCCATTGTAACCATCACGGATATCCGTGCGATTTCCGCCGGGAGCGTGATTACGTTGTGCCACCGTTATGCGCCTTGTAGGCCTAGCACATCCGATTTCGGCATGCCTTGACAATTCGGGTGGGCTACCCTTAGCCTGTGACAGCCTTTATATCTGTCTCCAGGCACGCGTAATGGAGCCTCTTCGCCCAGACGATTTTTTGCTCTCGTCTGACTCGAACGAGGTGTTCCACTGTCTATGAACTTGCCTCGTGTAATTGGACGTGCTGTGCCTGTGCCCATTGGGTACTGAACCGTTTCTCATCCGTGAGCCTGGTTCCTTAAGGGGAAGAACTCAACAGATGAGTTGGACCCTGGCTCTTTCGCCCTCTTAGCCGAGGTGTCATTCACCGACATCGCGTACCCCTTGTCCAAGTTCGAGTCTCACACCACGCGTTTGAGAGCAAGGCGTTCTCGAGCTGAGCGTCCTTGTCCCAATAGCGCATGAGCCCATCAGGTACTGAACCCTTTCTCTCTTCAAGTGTCTTTCCGGTGTAGGAAAACCTGACAGTAGAGTTGGGCCAGGGCTAAATCGTTGTCCCTTTTGTGCCTGAGCGCATCGAGTACGGAACCCTTTCTCTTCGCGAGCATATTTCCGGTTTAGGAAGGCTCGACATTAGAGTTGGGTTAGGACTTCTTGCTTTACCAAACGCCAATGGATGGGTCTGGGTCTCTGCCTGTAAGGAACACAGGTAACTAGAAGCTCGTCTCGAGCTGACGGTGCTTGTAGTTTCCCTTTCCTAGGGACTTTTCGCTTTCTATTTGCAGTTCGCGCAGCCCTCTAGCGCTGTTCTGCCTTTTCATTGTTTCATTGTACTCGGTATGAAATCTATTTGTCTCTCGCCATGCATCTATCTTTACGTGCATTTTACATTGGCCGCCCCTCCAATATTCGGACTGGACTGCCCTGCTTCACTGTATGTCGACAGTGTCGCTATATGTGGTGATGCTGGTGGTGTCGGAGATATTGTCTGTCTCTTGTGCAGTCAAATCTCTTTCCATCTGCTACCTCCACATTCTCGGACACGATCCCCAAATGATTTGGCCAGAATCAGCTCGAGCTGCTGTATTTCTGTTTCCAGGGTGCACCGCGTGGAGGTACATTTGGGATCTTGGTTATCTGCTAACCCTGGGTCCGCCTAGAGCAATGCGTTCCCTTTGCACCCCTCACAAACAGTAATATATATTATAACAGCTAGCAACAAAATTGGCATTATCATAGTTAGTATCAACATTATCATAGTTAGTATCAACATTATCATAGTTAGTATCAACATTATCATAGTTAGTATCAACATTATCATAGTTAGTATCAACATTATCATAGTTAGTATCAACATTATCATAGTTAGTATCAACATTATCATAGTTAGTATCAACATTATCATAGTTAGTATCAACATTATCATAGTTAGTATCAACATTATCATAGTTAGTATCAACATTATCATAGTCAGTATCAACATTATCATAGTTAGTATCAACATTATCATAGTTAGTATCAACATTATCATAGTTAGTATCAACATTATCATAGTTAGTATCAACATTATCATTGTTAATAACTGTATTAATAATATCACCGCTATCAACATTAATATTATCACTGTTATCATCAATATTCATCTTATTGCCTCAATCAATATTAATATTATCACTCAACAACATTAAAATTATCACCGAAGTCATCAACATTATTAGCACCCCTATCATCAACATTATTAGCACCCCTATCATCAACATTATTAGCACCCCTATCATCAACATTATTAACACCCCTATCATCAACATTAGTAGCACCCCTATCATCAACATTATTAGCACTCCTATCATCAACATTATTAGCACCCCTATCGTCAACATTATTAGCACCCCTATCATCAACATTATTAGCACCCCTATCATCAACATTATTAGCACCCCTATCATCAACATTATTAGCACCCCTATCATCAATATTATTAGCACCCCTATCGTCAATATTATTAGCACCCCTATCATCAACATTATTAGCACCCCTATCATCAACATTATTAGCACCCCTATCATCAACATTATTAACACCCATATCGTCAACATTATTAGCACCCCTATCATCAAAAGTGATATCAAATTGTTTGCCAAGGGAATGCTCTTGAATCACCGAGATTCCAATTAATCGCCAATATGATTTCAATGAGAATGCAGTAGCTAAAATACCTAGGTACAGAGGTCAAAATAAGACTGAAGAAAAATGGACGACTGTGGAGTAAAATGGCTAATATTATGCGTAATCTTAACCACAACACACAATGGTGATTTTAACCACAATACACAATGATAACTTTAACCACAATACACAATGGTGATTTTAACCACAATACACAATGGTGATTTTAACCACAATACACAATGATAACTTTATCCACAATACACAATGGTGATTTTAACCACAATACACAATGGTGATTTTAACCACAATACACAATGGTGATTTTAACCACAACACACAACGATGACTTTAACCACAACACACAATGATGACTAGCTACATCACACAATGTTGACTATAATCACAAAACACAACGATGACTTTAATCACAAAACACAACGATGACTTTAACCACAACACACAATGATGACTTTAACCACAACACACAATGATGACTTTAATCACAACACACAATGATGACTTTAACCACAACACACAATGATGACTTTAACCACAACACACAATGATGACTTTAATCACAACACACAATGATGACTTTAATCACAACACACAATGATGACTTTAATCACAACACACAATGATGACTTTAATCACAACACACAATGATGACTTTAATTACACCACATAATTATGATTTTAACAACAACATGAAATGATGATCTTGACCACAGAGTATCCAGAAATATGGCGGAGTCAGAGATCAACTGAAATGTCTTGTACTTTACTGGGTAACATCTCACCAAAGGTTCGACCAGACGAGCCTAACAAATCAAAACCTGACCACGACAAACTACCAGCTGTCAAAGATAAGAAAGAGGAAAGATACCCTCCAATAGTTACAATCGATGGTCGCGTGGATACAGACATTGATCATCTTATAGATGACTTGGCAGACGGTATGTAGATCTTCGTTTTTGGGTCCAGTAACTTTCTGCAGTAGGTAGATACTTGTTAGTGATTCAGTAACTTGTTACAGTATGTAAATCTATGTTAGTGATTCAGTAACTTTCTGCTGTATGTAGATACTTGTTAGTAATTCAGTAACTTTCTGCAGTAAGTAGATACTTGTTAATGATTCAGTAACTTGCTACAGTATGTAGATTTGTTTTAATCTTTCAATAACCTTCGGCAGTATGTCGATCTTTGTTACTGATTCGGTAAAGTTTGACATAATGTAGATCTGTGTTAGTGATTCAGTGACGTTTGTCCTTATGTAGGTATTAATTAGTGATTCAATAACTTGTTACAGTATGTAGATCTATGTTAGTGATTCAGCAACGTATTGTTACTACAGCAACCTAATGGTACATATTATTGTTAAATGTTTGTGGTTCTGGATGAATTTACACACCCCGTCAATGTGTATGTTGTTGCGTGTGTTTCGATCTTCCACATTAGTAGTTAACTATAGAATATAGGCCGTACATGTTTGAAGTCTTGGACTAAAATCACATCTTATTTATGCATGAGAATTTACGTCAAGCTCCTTCTGATGTTTCTGATTTAAAGAAAATAAATATATATTTGGAGTTTTTGAAAGAGTGAGGTATAGAAAAGGTCTGGATTGAAACCGAACATCAGCTAAATATAGTAAGGCAAATTAATGTACAGCAGGGTATCGAAGAGATCTTGAAGTGTACCACGACCGTCTGCAATATAAAAGCAAGCATTCTTAATGTCTTATCTGACTATTCCTGCGATTTTCATTGAATACTATGATTATACTTTGTGTGACAGGTTACGAAAATAAAGGGAATAGTTTGTAATTTCAGAAGGCTTGATTTCCCATTAGCCAATAATTCTTATATTTCCGAGGGTCACGAGTGTAGTGGCAGGCATTTCTGCATAGTGACACACAATTTATTGCATTCTATACTGATTATTTAGTTTTATTTAGAACCTCAGTTTGGATAAAAAGAATGTAGCAAGTAATATTAGCAGAATAACTTCCGACATTTCTGATAAAGCAATCATGAATAATATTTGTTGTTTCAAAACACAATCATGAAATTATTGTGAATTTGTTAAGTGCCACTCAAATAAGAATGCACAGGTTGGCTTAAAGTTTAGATGTGCGAGCTTAACATAACCACGTTATCATACGAGCAGGCAAAGGCTTAACAGCGATGAAGGTTATGACTGCTGCGCAGTGTGAGTATATTGTTGTTATTTCTTTTGAACCAGGGTTTAGTTGTGGCTGTGGTGGAATATACACTGGCAAATCTGACTCTTAGCCAAACTCAGATCGAAAGACTGGATAAAATCCAGAATGCAGCAATGCGTATCATACTGGGATGCACAAGAGACACATCGACAAAAGCTATGCAATACTTACTTGACTGTCCAACAGCTGAGCACAGATTACAGTATTGCCGTGCACTGGCGTACCTTCAAATATATGCGGATAAAGAACACCCGTTGCATTCCGAAATGCAGAAAGTTAAAGGCAGCAGACTCAAGAGAGGGAGATCGTAGATGGGACATGCTGAGGATGTCATACAAACGTGTGGAGATTGCAGGATGTGTCAGCAGGTGCCGAATGGATAAGTCTACCCACAGATTTCTAAACTTGTTTGAGAGTAGCAATATCACTTAGCAGGGAATGCAGATAATTGTGTCCCACAGCTGTGGAGAAAGAAGTGCAGGCTTTGGTCAGTGGAAATAAGGTCACTTTGACCGGTCACTACGAGTGGTATGACCATGGAGATTATGGCGGTGTCCTGAGCATTTGAGTGGGTATGCACACAGAAGGTAACGCAGGTCTGCATCTTGAGTGACTCTATGAGTATGAGTAAGAAGGTATATGTGGGTCTCGTTCGCGAACAGTGGAATGAGGCCTTGAGAAAGGCGAGGCTGAAAGTGGTTATATTTATTTTCGTACCGGGACATGTGGGTGTTCGAGGCAATGAAAGAGCGGAGCAACTGGCATCATGCGCGATTATGGCACAGGGCGATGGGGCAATGAATCGCGCGGACGTTTTGAACTCATTAAGAGATATAACACGCGAGAGTGAGACTAATGTGGATGAGGATTCCTTTTCAATGGCTAGGATTAAAGATCAGGGATTGAAATGCGGTGTTGCTAGAGGTGAACATTTTGGAGGGCGCAGAAGAATGATGGTCAGCCAGCATAGGACCGGTACTGTCAGCAGAAGTGTAATGGCGGATACACTCAAGGAGAGATCGGAACAACTATGGACGTGCCCAGTTTGCAGTGATGATGATCCGACGACTAACTAACTAACTAACTAACTAACTAACTAACTAACTAACTAACTAACTAACTAACTAACTAACTAACTAACTAACTAACTAACTAACTAACTAACTAACTAACTAACTAACTAACTAACCGACCGACCGACCGACCGACCGACCGACCGACCGACCAACCGACCGACCGACCGACCGACCGACTAACTAACTAACTAACTAACTAACTAACTAACTAACTATGTGCGAGCTTGGTTGGTTAATTTAAGATCCATCTGTCCATTAGCTCTATGACCAAATGACATTGTGTAGTATATGCATGTGTTTGTGAGCTGTTGTTTTGTTCCATAATAATGGCTTTACCTAGGTCGTGTCTTACTCGTCGTGTGTTTTGTTGTATTCTTGATAAAGGCCTGTTGCTCGAAACGTCAATTTGCGTATGTTATTATGTGTGTTGTCAATGATTAGCAAAACGTCATTACCCTTTTATATATATCCTGTTAGACCTCCGTAGAGCATTTCTGCTCTGTCCTGCGCGTTCTAGTGGCAGAACCAGATAACTTGTCTAGTATTTTCTCTCCACACACATGTATCCAGCAGATATAACAATGATTGCATCGCTACGCACAGCAAATATTTGATTCTCTAATCAGTGGTTCTTGACGTGATCTCATCGTGCCACGGAGACTTGCAGAGCAGCTAAGGGAATAAAAATCCCCCCTCCCCCTTAATGGGGGTCGATGTAAATTTCAAGTGTTATAACGATAAAGATTACGAACTATCAACGACTTGCAATGACAATTAATTAGCTTTTTTAGGTACGGGGGTTGGGGTGGGGAGGGGGCTGCACAAACGAAAATTTTGCACCAAAGGGACCACGAGCCTAAAAAAATAGAGAATCATTGCTATAAATCATAGTCATTGAGTCACTCAGTATATTGACACGGGGATAGGTTTATGATTCAGCCAGTTTTACCGCCCTAGTATTGGCAAACACCTCCATCATGCTGTTGCAATCTTTCCCGTGATTTTGTAGTAAAGAACCATGCACCCAGTGAATATGTGGGGGTCGACCCATCCGTTTACAACCATGCACCCATTGAATATGTGGGGTCGACCCATCCGTTTACAACCATGCACCCAGTGAATATGTGGGGGTCGACCCATCCGTTTACACATCAATATCACGAGAGTGCTGGTAGATGAGTACATTGACCACGAAATCGACAAGTATATGTCAGTAGAAAAGAAATCTACCTTTTGTTTAATTTGAATGAGACTGCGCTACTGTGTTCGCCCTGAATGGCTAATACGTGATCAATGATGCATGGCCATGGCAATGATGCGTGTTCGTGTGATTTCCATTACAGATTATCATGGTCCAGTCGATGAAGTTCCCAGCAAGTACCCCAAGCCGCATGTGTTCAGCGTCATAGAAGGTTCCCTTGATGATGATGTTGACAGCTTCGCTAACGATGACGGCACGATGGAACATACCTTAGTTGACGCCCCGAAATCATTGAGCCCTAGCGATCTTCAAGACGTTGCAACTATAGATTCTTCTAGAAAGTCTCCCGGACACTCAAAAACAGGGCTCAATGAGCAATCGCACACAGACAGGCAAGATCGGCTTACAATCACGCCATTGTCAGCATCATCATTTTCATCATCGTCATCATCAGTGCCATCATAATCTCCGTCAGCGTCATGTTTATAATAATTACCGTATACTTTATCATCAACTTTATCATTAATGCCATCAACTTTTTCTATCATTATTATCAACTTTATCTGTGTGATGATTACCATCAATATTATTATAATTACCACACATTTTGTCGTAATTACAATCAGTTTTCTCATAATTACCATCAATGTAATCACAGTTACCATCAATTGTATCACAATTATAATCAATATTATCATCAACATTCTCATAATCATCAACTACATCATAATCACCATCAAATACGTCATTATTAGAATACATAAGATGGGGTTAGTTAGGAATCAGCCTCATATGAGATGGTTTTTTCGCATAAGCAGACACGGTTTCATTTGTCTGCTACCATACAGGTCTCATAATAAGATGTACGTCGACTCGGCAGACAGTGAGGCTGGCTGCGACCGCCCACGAGAACATGTCAGCTGCTTTGTATCTAAGAACCGCAGTACAGATGAGATAAAACGATGTCAGTCAGACAATGAGAGAAGAACCGGAACCTGTGAACAAATGAAGAAAGAACGAGACGCTGGACGGGCTAGCATTGTCCAAGACACGAGAAAACGTGATAACAAGGAAGGACAAGGAAATCAGCTAGCACACCGCTCTTCCTATTCTGATCACAGGAAACAGAATTCCTCTGGTGGTCAGTATAGTACAAAAGCTACCAAGTCGGACCCTGTTAACGCTGATGTCTACAAACGGCACGTGGAAGATCTAGATGGCGAGTATGACTATCCCTTAAACTCACGAGCATTAATGGTCCTCAAAAGTGACACTGGCGAGCATACTTCCAACCTGATGGAATGCCCCAGTGTGAAGGAATCCATACCGAAAGAGACAGATTCGGCAGTGTATATGCATGCATATACTGAATCTCTGACGTGTATGTTCACGGATGAGTCGCTTCGAGAAGGACATATCAGTCTGGATGTGTCTGCTGTGAGAGTAGACCAGGATGACTCTGAGAGCTCTCAGACTGACTCTGAAAGTGATGGTCACATTATCTGCGAGCGTATTCAGGACAAAACTAGCCAAATTTACGACAGACTGGGAACTAACCAGAAACCCCAGTTGGAGCACACACGTTTTCATCTCCCGTCCTGCAGCGATAACAGCCTATCAAAAAGTTCAGAGCTGTGTCCTAGAAGCAGGGGCTTGACTCAGGCAAACAAACTTTTCTTTTCATCACACGTACTTGACAGTTCCCAACATGAACGATTCAGCTGCGAACCTGTCAACACTTCTGACTCCATCAAGAGTTCTTGTAGTGTTCTAACTAGCTCACAGAATATATGTAACTCTCTTGTAGACGCAGATGGTCGCCTAAATGTATCAGAATGTTCCAAGAACGTAGAATTGAATAAATCAGTAGTCAGAGTGAAACACAGCCTTGAGAACAGTAGTGAACTTGTCAGCAATAGCCATAGTCGGGGAGCAGATTCAGCGATCGTTGATGGCGTCAGTGTTAGATTGTCTCCTCTCTGTGACAATATCAAGTCCGTGGGTAGTGAATCTCTAGAGGTGACTGCAAGACAATCGGAAACAGTTGTACAAGCAGAAAGTGTTCAGCATACAGCTGGATCGGACAATTCATGGGCACACAAGAAAGAGTTGTCACAGTCACCCGTAGAATTAGATGATCAAGCTGATCGCTCACATGCCCGAGAGGAGTTTCAACAAAAGAAACATCCTACATGCTTTTCTGTTAAGGAGATACATGATGTAACTAAAACAATCGATGGAGATTCATCCATAAGACGTGCTCCATGCCGGCATGTTTCTGAAGGTAAGAAGGAAAATAATCTTCCAGACATGAAGATAGCACGCTCTGGTCAAGCTGACGTTCAGGTCAACACTGACGTAATTGAGTCAAGAACTATCAGTGCTCAATCTAAGAGTTCTCACAATAAAGAACGGCAGCTCAAGTCTGCAGGAACGGAAACTCCATCACATTCTGAAAGAATGAAGGCATCGTTGATAAAAGCTGGACATTTTCCCCAGAAAGGTTCGGATACAGAGTCATTAGACTCTGAAGCTCATTACGTATTGCAACAGCTCCGTATAGCACAAGTCACCAACAGAAAGACAAATGAACTTCTTAAACATGTACAGACTATTATGATGGGGCAGCCAGAATATCAGTCCGGACGTGTTGATGCATCGAGTCACCTTCCTCGAAGGCATACGGCCGTTGATTCTAGAAGGTCACCCGATACAACCGGATCAGAGGTAATCAGACAATCAAAGAAAGATGAGAACATTAAGCAGAGTAAATTAACGTTAAATAGGTTACACAAAACGAGCGGGTCAGCTTTAACCAGCACACGTAACCATCACCAGAAAAATAGAGATGCAGACTATATTATCTCCCCTGGCAACCAAGGGAGAGTATCGAATTCCGATGTCATGGATGCAGGAGATAAGTGGCCGGTCGATACAGGAGACAGGGGTCTCGTACATGCTTTAGTGAGCACATTTGACAAGCATCACAGAGTCATCACAGAGGATAAGGTTGATAGCAAAGCACAGCCGGCCATAGGTCCACAGACGATACAAATGTACACGGACAAATGGACTGCTAATCAGGTCCGTCATGATAAGGAATACAGCGGAGTGATGCATTTACCTGGAGATGGCCAGCACAGAGTGGTTCCACACTATGAATCTCGTCATCCCATGGATTCGCAGGTCTGTCGTTGTCACGAACGTTCTGAACATTGGATAATCAAAGGCGACCACTCACAAGATAAGAAGTCTGGCGAGAGACATGTTCGGCCATACATCAATCAGAAGATGGTTAGCACTTTCAATAAACATGCGATATCTGATGAAGTATCTCAAGTCGGGCTAAAAGTTGGACCACCTGCTCGTCCACGTAATTTTGATGACAGCACAAGCTTATCCCCGGATTCTTCTGACTACGAAGAGTTGAGCACCGAAAAACAGGCAGTTGGTGTAAAACATGTACGAGAAGATTTCTTGGATAAACGAGCTGCCTCTATGCCAAGGAAAGTCAGACATTCTCTAGCCCTCAAACGCCGAACGAGTCCAGATGTGTCCTCATGCACTAGAGATACGCTGAAATCAAAACGTAGAAATGATGCCAATGTCAAAAGAAGCAGGACTAGAGGTTCTTCAATGAAAGATTCATTAAGAGCAGCTTTTAAAATTGCCGAAGAATCCATGTCGGCAGCAGCCAAGGTAGCCGAAGCTTTGAATATCGTAATGAGAGCCAGTGAGATGTCACCGATATCATCATCCTCCGTAGAAGACAGATACACTAGCAGGCTGACCAGAGAACATAAGCAACCACAATTACCACGATCAAAATGTCCGTTAAATACTGCTGATGCTAGAACTGAACCCAAGGTTACAAATAGATGGACTTCAAATCAAGTACTCTCCCCGGAGAAGAGCCCCAAGCGTGAGTACATTCAGCGGGGAGTCAACTGTAAACTTCAGGTTAAAGATACTAATCGGATTGCCGAGCAGACAGATAACAAGAGTAACACCTCACACATTATTCCAATCTCGCAAGATCGTACCATTAGTCACAAGACATCCGTTTTCTCTCCGTCAAGGAAGGACACGTTCTCGCGCAACCCCAAAAATGTCAGAACAGCCTATCAACAACTACAAGCCCATATTCCTGTATTAAGTTCCAAAGAAGGTATCTCACAAAGTTCACCGACGCTAACAGAGCATAGCCGGAAATGTTGGGGGGATTCAGCCAGCGTGAAGACGGAACCAGTTACACAAGCTTGCACAAACGATTCGCAAGTTATTGTTGAGGTCGCATACACCAACTCTCCTGAATGTCTTCCCGCACATGGAGACAACACCGAGGGTGTGCTTCAGGCACAGAAATTGACATTTCAAGAAAGCAGCGGTTGCCTGAAACAAAACAACACATGCAGCTTTGACTCTGATGCAGGGACAGATAAATCCATGTTACGTCTCCGAGAATCCCCTAAAACGATAGAAGAAGTTGTAAAGAAG
This sequence comes from Meghimatium bilineatum, assembly GCA_034231615.1. Classification (NCBI taxonomy): domain Eukaryota; kingdom Metazoa; phylum Mollusca; class Gastropoda; order Stylommatophora; family Philomycidae; genus Meghimatium; species Meghimatium bilineatum. The sequence goes on along the minus strand of CM067318.1, from coordinate 51,403,020 downwards.
TATGAATCTAACGAAACTATGAATGAAAGTCTGTGCTATCCACTGACGTCTCAAGGCGAGCAATCATCCAAAGTTATTTTATCTAGAGAAGAGTGGACCATACCGACCTCTTGTTGTAGTTCCACACGTAAAATGGACAGCTATTTCACTCAAATACCCCCAATTATCGATCAAAATTTGCATAGCATATCTCTGTCGACAAAGCAGACTATTCGCTGTCAGAAAATTGGTTCCTGCGTGGATCCAGGTTTAGCTGATAGCGGTGGCAGCGATTCGATAGAGTTTAACTCAAACTTCAACAGATCAACAACAGGGAGACAACTTCGCCTGAGTTTGGCGCATACAATTGAGAAGGAGAATGCCAATCGACTTGATTTGTATAAGTGTAAGGAAGAAATGGCCGTATCTCAAAGCTGGCAACAGGGTGCACGTCTACAGTACGAGCGTGAGGTTTTACCGTGTCAGCCGAACGTGTTTCGACACCAAGATCGCGGTAAGGATGGCTCAGTATTGTCAGGTTCCACGAATCAGAACACAGAAACAGCTTATCATTGTCTGAGTCGGTCACACGAGGAATCTTGTAGGAACCGAAAAGAGACAGTACAGTCGCGAGATCAACGTCGAGCCTCATACCAGGTCCACGAAGAGCAAATGCTTCAGCCTGGGGATTACATCAAGAGTTCCTCTATAATGCAAGAATCTCCTCAATGCGTGGCTTCTCTATGTTATACAGATCTGAGCTCTCCGGTATCCAGGTGCTTCGACATGCAGTCTGAGAGCAAAATGTGTCCAGAAAATCATTCAGAACATAACAAGTCAGCCAGAACAGACCACGAACTAGATAAGAACCCACTGTCAACTTATCGAGAGTACAGCCGTAAGAATGTGCAACAGAATAGTGAATCGGCTCAAGACAGCGCTGTCTCAGAAGCCAGTGAGAAATTAGCAGACAAATCCCCGTATAGCCCTGCTCGACAACAACTAGTCCAACATCCTAAACCTAGGATGAGACGACTGCAGGTTTCAGACGGTGAAGGCCTCCCTTTATCAGGACTGACTTCCAAGACACGTAAATTTAGTCCTATCTTTGAGGAGACCTGGTCAGAAGGTAATATAGATACATATAGTTCACTTTTGTTCCTCTCTTTCTCTCTCTTTCTCTCTCTTTCTCTATCTTTCTCTCTATTTCTCTCTCTTTCTCTCTCTTTCTCTCTCTCTCTCCCGCTGGCTCTATTTGTGTATCTGTAATATCCTCAAGCCTTGAGTGATTTCTCACGAAGGAATTATGTATCTGGGATGTAATCCTGCCTAAGAAAGAATTATGTAATCCTGCCTAAGAAAGAATTATGTACCAGGGATGTAATCCTGCCCAAGAAGGAATTATGTACCAGGGATGTAACCCTGCCCAAGAAGGAATTATGTACCAGGGATGTAATCCTGCTTAAGAAGGAATTATGTACCAGGGATGTAATCCTGCATAAGAAGGTTTAGAAGTTTTTTTAAGCAACGTAGGAGGAACGAGTTAACTGCTTTGCAAGTATATTATAGAGCTATGGTTCCTAGCCTTTTACAATTTAATTAAACATAGTGACTCGCGAACATATGTTATAGAACCACAGGGATTCACGACCATATTTTATAGAAGCACAGGGGTTCACGACCACATTTTTTAGACGTACAGGGGTTAAAGACCACATTTTATAGAAGCACAGGGGTTCACGACCACAATACATTTTTTAAAAACTGCTTTTAATAGGAATTTTTTTTTAAACGCATTGAAAATAGATATTTCAATATAATAAAATTCAAAGTGACATGAGGTGTTTGAGAAAGATTGTTGTAATAACAAGAATGGAGAGAATGCGGAAAACGACATATGAAAAATCGTGGGAACTACAACAATCAATGACTACAACAATCAATGACTACAACAATCAATGACTACACCAATCAATGACTACAACAATCAATGACTACAACAATCAATGACTACAACAATCAATGACTACAACAATCAATGACTACACCAAGAGACAACAAATCGAATAGTTTGGATGGTTAATGAAAATGGAAGCTGATTGCCTCCCGTCGAGATCGTATAACGGCAGAATATCCCGGAAGTGTGCAATAGGAAGAACCTATTGGATCGACATAAATGGATCGACAATATCAGAGACATTATACAAACCATGGCATTACAACAGCAACACGTTTGACAGTAGAACATAAACTTCGGGATTCCCACGACGATTCACGGAACAAGTGGCTCAGACAAGATAAGATATGATATTTCTATCAGAACAAGTGTGACAAAACGACATAATTATATGATATTTCTAGCAGAACAAGTGTGACAAAACGACATAATTATATGATATTTCTAGCAGAACAAGTGTGACAAAACGACATAATTATATGATATTTCTAGAAGAACAAGTGTGACAAAACGACATAATTATATTATATTTCTAGCAGAACAAGTGTGACAAAACGACATAATTATATGATATTTCTAGCAGAACAAGTGTGACAAAACGACATAATTATATTATATTTCTAGCAGAACAAGTATGACAAAACGACATAGTTATATATTTTTAGATTTTCTTTAATTTAATTGATGTATAAAATGAATTTTGTTTACGTCAACTTTTGTCAGCCCCCCCCCCCTGTCAGCAGCTGTGGAACAAACTGAAATTTTCTCTATTTCCTTAATTGTTGACATTAATTACTGACGACTCTGTGATGGAATCACATTAATTGTAGTTCCAAATCTGAGACCATGCCTGGTCCAGACATTTACTCAGACTTCTAAAAATTGCACTGTTGCACCAACTAGCTTCTTGTCACTTTATGTGCTGGGTCTGTAACAAAGTACTTTCCATGTACACACGTTCATTATACATTCTGAGTTATTGTACTTGCATTAGAATGAAATGATTCTTCGTCTTCTGCTTTCTTTCTCAAACTCCTACATATTAGTAGAATGTAGTCCAGCGAACTGAATGAGTGATGTCATGGTTTACAGCTTAATTGTGATAGCTGTACATTTCGGTCTGACACATCCGACTTCAACGTATAGGTCACTTTATATATATATTCAAATTATAGGTCACTTTAACGTCTTTGTGTTGCAGGGGCCCGAAAGGGGAGCAAAGAATAGCAACACTGTTTACTTTCCACGCATGTCGTAAAAGGCGACTAAGGAGGTTATGGGATGGAGTTGGCTGTCCCATCCCATATATGGCCAGTGACCCAAAGCCATGCTGAAGTCGGATGTGTCAGGCCGAAAGGCGCAGATATCGCAGCAATGATGTAATCCATGACACACCGCATTCCGTTCTCCGGACTACATCCCGATAATCTGCAGGAGTTTGAGAACGAACGCAGAGGAAGAAGAAGGATAGGACAGCCAACTCCACCCCATAATTCTATAGTCGTCTGATATGACATGCATGGAAGGTAAACAGTGTTGCTATTCTTTCTTCCAATATCGAACCTCATCAACAGACGGGCAATTAAAGGATTCGATGCTGAGGGCGTTAGATCCTGTTTATCGCATTACTACAGATGATGGACTCACGGCTGAATAAGAAAGCAGACGAGATACAAAGATTTGCAGACACCAACGATCTGAGAAAACCTCTACGATGAACTTAAAAAGTTGCATGGCCCCGGCGTCGACAGGATTTTTTCCTATTCCTCAATGCAAATGAAAAATAACTAATCGTAGAGAAAGATACAATTCTTCAGCACTGGGTTGAATACTGCGAGCACATTTTCAATAACCCATCATCAATAAATGAAGAGGATATTACTGCAGGTTCCTCTCAATGAAGCGCTTGGTAACATCCTTACTTTGGAGGAAACGTGTAAAGCAATTCAAATATAAATAATCAAATGGTATAAAACAATTCATCAGCTTTCTTGTGAAAAAGCACCCTACTCCAATTCAATACCAATCGAAATATATAAGTATGGTGGTAAAAATATAGTCGAGAAACTTCTTATCATTTTCCAACAGTCATGGAAAATCGAGACTGGTCTACAAAATTTCAGGGATACAACAATTATACACCTGTATAAACGTAAAGGAAACGGCCAGTCTTGTAATAATCATATATGCATTTCTCTACTGTCCATCGTTGGGAAGATATTTGCCAGAATCCTTTTGAACCGGTTTACATCTCATCTAATGAACGACTATTACCGGAAAGCCAATGTGGTTTCAGTAAAGAACGTGGAGCAATTGATATGGTCTTTGCTGAAAGACAGCTTCACGAAAAATGTCAAGAACAAAACTGTGACCTGCACACTGCATTCACAGATTTAACAAAAGCATTTGACACAGTAAATAGAGAGGGGCTGTGGAAGATTATAGCAAACTATGGATGCCCACAGAAATTTATCACAATGGTGCAGTAATTTCATGATGGAATACAAGCTAGAGTTTAGCATGATGGAATACAAGCTAGAGTTTAGCATGATGGAATTATCTGAAACCTTTCCTGTCTCAAATTGAGTTTAAACAGGGACGTGTATTAGCACCTACCCATCAGCATCATGTTCTCTGTTATGGTGGATGATGCTTTCAGAGATCTGGAATTGGGTGTGGACATCATATAACACATCGATGGAAAATTGTTCAACCTTCGGTAGCTCCGAGATTAAACCAAAAGTCAAATCACATACAATCAGGGATCTCTTATTTGCTGATGACTGTGCCCCTAAATGCCAACTCTGAGATCGATCTACAAAGTAGTATAAACAGATTCTCCAAAGCATGCACCAACTTTAGGCTTACTACTAGCACGGAGAAAACAGACGTCATGTTACAGCCATGTCAAGTATATGTTTGGCACTCTGTGCTGCCTGTCCACATGTACACATGGCCGTGTTGCCAATCTTGAACTTTGTATACATGTGACTGCGGAGTCGGTTGTGTCCTGTTCTGAGATGTAGAATTATAATTTGTTCTGATCTGTTCATAATGTGATAGTCATCTTGTATTGGTGTTTGTGGCTTTCTTATTGACTTGATCATCTGTTTTTTCTGATGGTAGGTGATTGGTATATCTGGTTGGTCTTTGGCAGCACCTTCCTTAGCAAGTTGGTCTGCTTTTTCATTTCCTGGTATTCCACAGTGATAGGGTATCCACTGCTTGGTTATCTTATAAGAATATAAATAACCCAAATATCGGAGGATGACCGACAAAAAGGAAGTGCCGCAGTAACCATACAAATAGAGGTAAATGCAAATAAAGTAAATATGTTACTATATCAATACAAAATAAATATAGAAAATAACAATAAATAAAAGGAACAAATACAATAGTCAACGTGTCGGTCCAATTGGGACCTTTAAAGACAACAAAAACAGTTAAGAACAAAAAACCATAACGAATATAAACAAAATGGATTTCTCCCACCAGGAAATCAACAAAAAGCTACAGCAGATCCAGTGCAACACAATTCCAACAAGTGCACATCGATGCGTTCAATATGTCTAAATTATGAAATTCCCAAAGATGAAAGATGCAGAACTAAAGAAAAGGGGACACCAAATAGCACTGCCAAGAACGGGGAGGGGGGCCAAGTGGGCAACGGGAGACAAAAGGGGAAAGGCCAGAGAAAGACAATGCACGTAGGAGCGGGGAGCCCCATTTTGTTTATATTCGTTATGGTTTTTTGCTCTTAACTGTTTTTGTTGTCTTTAAAGGTCCCAATTGGACCGACACGTTGACTATTGTATTTGTTCCTTTTATTTATTGTTATTTTCTATATTTTATTATTTTATATTGATATAGTAACCTATTTACTTTATTTTCATTTATCTTATAAGACCTGGTAAGACAATTCATTAAGTAGTTTTTGCAAGTCTGTTAATTTTCCATACTGGAGAGCTTGAAGCACTAACCTTGCATCTGTCAGAAATACCACGGGCTGTGGGTCAGGATTGGAGTTCAGCAGTTTTTCAGTTGCCACATAATCGTGTGCATTTCTGCATCATAATTATTGCTTTTTTCCCTGTTGGTGTTCTGATCATATCTCTAGACTTGTGTGGATATTCTATATATACACCTGCACGGCATTCTGTGCTGACCCATATGTGTATACTCTGACCCATATATCTTGTGGATATTCCTCATCCAGGAAACTGAGGGTGACTGTCCTTCGCTGCACACTGTTCTCTTCGTCCTCACTTAGTATTCCTTTCACATGGGTCTGAATGTATATTGGTATTCCGTGCCTTTCACTCCAAGGGGTTTGTTCTGGTACAGGCCTTAAGGGGATGTCAACTTCAGGTAGGTCTGTATGTTGTCTACGGATTCGTTTAGTTTGATGGATAAAGCTGCTCCTTTTCAGTCGCCCCATTGCTAGATTTTGGAATCTTTCCTTCATTGGATGACTTGGCATACACTGAAACTTTTCTGCTTGAATTAGTACTTTTGTGTCTCTGCGTTCACCAAGTGTTTGCATTCTTCCCATTTTCTGCATCTCTGCTATGGGTGTTGATTTCATTACTCCCAACATTATTCTAAGTGCCTGGTTTTGCACTTTATCTAGATCTTGTAATGTGGTGTTTGATGCAGGCCACCACGCAGCTGAACCATATTCCAGGTGTGGTTTTATACCTTGCTGGTAAACTTTACGGAGTATATTCTCACTGGCTCCCCATGTGGTTCCACTTAGTTTATACGCTATGTAGCGTTTACTTATACAGTGGTGTCACATGGACTGTATATAGACGTCATATGAAGAAACATCAGATGGCAAGACAAGATTCCGGATCCCACTGTCCTTGATATCTGGTATCCCCAGCATTGACACTATCCTGATGCAGACACAAATTTATTGGACAAGTGGTCATCTGGTACGTATGCCAGATCATCGCATTTCAAAGATACTTTTCTATTGTGAGCTGGAGTAGGGTACACAATCTCAAGGTGGCCAAAAGGAACCATGTAAGGATTCATTGAAGACCTCTCACTGAAAGCCTTTGAAATAGACCGAGATAACTGGGAAGAACTTGCACAAAATAGATATGCATGGCGCCCTACAGTCAAAACGGGCACATCATCTTGTGAAAAGAGGAGAAATGCAGCAGCTCAACAGCGGCGAGTAGATAGAAAGTCAAGGATCGACTAAAAACCGTATTCAGTGGTCATTTCATGCCCGAACTGTCGAAGGACATTTGCTGCTCAAATAGGCTTATTAGCCATCTACGAATACACAGGCTAGACTATATCTCTAAGTGACTTTCACAAGTGAATGTACAAAAATAGTCAGCATCACTTGTGATGGACGAACAACAACAACAACAACAACAACATATGGCACGTAATTTACTACCAGAGACGGGATGTTGTTGCTTACATCTGGACTTGGAAAGTGAGGTTTGTTGACAATCAGCAAGCAACGGGAACCGTCACTACGCATACATTTTACTATCTCAGTTGGGGGAGACTGATCATATTTTCTTCTTTGTCTTTTTTTTGCTCTCAAACTCCAGCCAGTTGTCATGTGACGTATTCCTTCCAGAACGTTGTCTTCCCAATGCACTCTCTGAACCTCTCTCTGTCTTGGGCGAAGTGGCTTGCATTTTCTAGCGTTGTATTCATGTTATCTTTATTGTCGTCAGTCCATCGTCTTCTTGGTCTGCCCTTTCTCCTCCTCTTCCCAGGTACTCTTCCCTCCATTATTTGCTTTTCTAAACAGTTGTGTCTCTTTATATGACCAAACAGGTGTAGTTTTATTTTTGTTATTGTGTTTAGTAACCAACACTTTTGGAATCTTCATCCATCTATCCACCCCAGCCAGTTATCAGGATTTATTCAGGACAACGGAATGCTGTGTGCCGTGTGGAATAGCTGCAGTGGGGTTGGACGTCAGTTCCTGAATGGGTGTTTATGTGTGTGTGTGTGTGTGTGTGTGTGTGTGTGTGTGAGTGTTGTTTCATTAGCTACCCACTGCTGCAGCCAGGACCGTGCTGTGCTATGATGCAGAAAGGCCGCAGCATAAGGCGGCAGGAATCACAATTCATTGTCGGGGCGGCATTTCGTAGAAATACCATTTAACGCGGCGACATTTATAATATTTGCATCATACTAAGAAAATTTTATCGCACGGTCTGGGCCTGAAGTCTATGTCTTATGTTGAGATATTTCTCCAATTTATTTCTGCACACAGAGGAGATGTACGTTCAGTCTGGAGGCTCTCAGCCATGTCCTGGTTACTTGCAGCAATCTCAGAACATTAACAACAACGTATATGGCACTGATAGCAATACAGACTATTCCAGTTACGATGATACTGTCTGCGGATTGTACCATATTCAAACAGATAAGGGCGCTGTTGGCAAAGTTTTAGATTTTAAACTAGCAGATTATGGGCAAGAATATGTTTGGTATTCAGGAAAACGTGGAAAAAATAATCGGTTAGCCACACCTCGGACTGAGAACCGAATTCAGCAGGCAAGATCGCGTTCTGAAAGAAGAACAGAAGCAGTGTTGAATGCTCACAGAATATCACGTGGTCTATCATAGAAAGTAGCAGAGATTCAATTTCAGTGTCAGCGGTGGGCACATATCGATGGAGCTTGCAATCTTGAGGTAAATCTTTCTGTTGTTTACTGTCTGAATATTAGTACAAGTTGGAGTTCTTGTCTTTCTCTAAATTTTCACCCACCCATATATGCAGTGCGGCGGCGTGCTATGATGCAGAGAAACGACCTCATCAGGCACACCAATCAAATTGTCGAGGGCTGCATTTCGAAGAAATATCAATTAAAGGGGGGGGGGAGGTAGCAATGTAGAATACTTGCATCCTATCTATCTATACGATGTGTCCCTTGTTTGCCTTGCGGCGTCTGGGGTGGAAGAGTTCTCTGGAGATGACCTTCTTGTGTGCTGTTTGTAAGCTTGTTCATGTGGTATCTTTGCTTTCTGTGATTCATCTTTTACATGGTCTGCCTCTGGCTTTATGATGTCTATGTGTCATGGCCATTTGTGGCATGTTATCTGTTGGTAGTCTGGAAGCGTGTGAAAACCACTTGATCTGTTGTCTTTTGATGTGTTCCAATACTGGTACTGTTTTGGTTATCTGTCTGATGTTATCGTTTCTAATTCTTTCTCTTAATGACACTCCGAGTATTATTCGTAGACATATCATTTCTGCTGTCACTATGTTTCTTTTGTCTCGTACTGTCATTGTCCAGGGTTAGCACTGGTAGCATAGTGATGGAATAATTTTAGTCTTCTTAATGCAACTTTAGTGATCATGTTTACATTTTTGTTCTTAAAAATACGTGTCATCTGTCCTAGGATCTGGTATGTTTTGTTGCATCTATTTTGTATCTCTTTACTGGTTTCCCCGTCACTCGATATAATGCTTCCTAAGTAAGTGAACTAATCTACCTGTTTAAGGTGTTTATTATCGATGGAGATAGTGATATTTCTTTCCTTCTTTGCTATTCCCATTATTTCGGTCTTTTCAATATTAATCTTCATGTTGAATTTTTGACATGTTGTGTGGAGTCTATTTATATGTTCTTTCAATTGTTCTTCTGATGTCGCTATTTTAGTACTTGGTTGTCTGAAAAGAGTAGTTCGTTCAATTAGTCTTTTATGTTATCTTCTTCGCTGCTACTTGTTACTTGACAGATGTGATCGATATATGTTATAAAAAGTAGAGGGGATAGGACACACTCCTGGCGAAACCTGATTGAATTTGGAACTTATTGAACACTGTATTCACACAATCGATCATCTATATTCACAAAATTGACCCGCTATATTCACATGGCTGACCACGTAATTCTCCCAATTGACCATCTGTATTCTCGCAATTGACCAGCTATATTTACACAAATGACCATCTATAAGTCGAGTCCATAAAGATCTGAACATAAAAGGAAACTTGCTTCATAAAACTGTCAAAAACGGAAGCTATAGTAGTCATAGATGGAAATGTTCTAGGACAGGATACAACAGGCAGGCCAGGACTACGATGGGCACATGATATTGATGACCTGAATATATTTGAAGCAGCTGAATAGCTTGCAGAGGAACTAAGAGACTTACAGAGTAAGAGTGAAGGCAATTTTCTACAAAGAAAAGGTCATATAGATATATTTTGTAATCTGATTATACGAATTCAGCCACAGTTAGATTATATTATAGCTTGTGTAGTTCTATCATATGAATTCATCCCGCCCGTGTGTTGACGGGGTCCGAAAGGGGAACAAAGAATAACAACACTGTTTACCTTCCATGCATGTCGTAAAATGCGACTAAGGAGGTTATGGGATGGAGTTGGCTGTCCCATCCCATATAGGGTCAGTGACCCACAGCCATGCTGAAGTCGGATGTGTCAGGCCGAAATGCACAGATATCGCAGATATGCTGTAAACCATGACACGACGCATTCCGTTCTCCGGACTACATTCTGCTAATCTGCAGGAGTTTGAGAATGAACAAAGAAGAAGAATTCAGCCACAATTAGATTAGATTAGAGCTTGTGTAGTTCTATATATGAATTCAGCCACAGATTAGATTAGATGTGGTATGTGGATATAAAGACGAATAAGGAGAACATCATGGATAGAGAATAATACAAACAAAGAGGTTCTGACAACACTTCGTATGAAGAAATAATTATTAAAGAAAATAAAGATCAAACAAATAAAGTATTTTGGACGCATTAAAAGACATAACATCTTGTTGAAGACCTTACTTGAGGGTAAAATTGAGGAGAGGCGAGCAAGAGGTAGACAGAGATACAAGTTGGAGAGAAACATGCCCCCTCCATATACACTTGCAGCTGCCATTCACTAATATTGTTCTTAACATGTGTCAGAATTCCACCCTTTCGTCTGTCTATTCGGTCTGATCTGTAGCAAGAATTCCACCCTTTCGTCTGTCCACTCGGTCTGATCGGTAGCAAGAATTCCACCCTTTCGTCGGTCCCCTCGGTCTTATCGGTAGCAAGAATTCCACCCTTTCGTCGGTCCTTTCCGTCTGATCGGTAGCAAGAATTCCACCCTTTCGTCTGTCCCCTCGGTCTGATCGGTAGCAAGAATTCCACCCTTTCGTCTGTCCTTTCGGTCTGATCGGTAGCAATAATTCCATTCTGTCATCTGTCCTTTCGGTCTGATCGGTAGAAAGAATTCCACCCTTTCATCCGTCCTTTCGGTCTGATCGGTAGCACTGGTAACCTCTGATTTTAAAGAGTTACTTCATTTGTAAGAAGACAGGTTACAGTCTAGCAGAGTGCACAGCTGAAGCAAGAGACGGGTCTGTTTGCAGTCAATCTTTGTTACGGAGACCGCATTTAATAAGTAAATGAGATTACAGCTGTTTTAATTCTGCATATATTTGACAATTGTATAATTACGTGATGTACTTATATAAATCTGTGAGGTCACTGTGTTATAGAGAATATTCATCTATTTCAGTTATTGGTTGCTATGGAAATGAGAAGTAAAATATTATCTCAAGAGACCTTTACTTGAGCGTGACAGTTGAATGATTGGATACCACATAATCATCTACTTTCCTCACTGGTTACACTAGTTGTGTCTGAAATGCCATTCAATGATTGACCTGGCATTTTATTGAAGTCCTATAACTTGTTCGTGTCTCATAAGCAATGGCATATAAGACAAATATAACAACAGCAAGGCAATACAGGTTCTTATTAATGTGTCTGTTTTTTTCTTTTGCTTCATTGAGACACTTCTGTAAAATATATCCTGCTTCACTGAAACACATCTTTAAAACACCTGCTTCACTGATACCTGTATACAATATTTCCTACTTCACTGATAAAATATCCTCTACTTCATGGATACCTGTAAAAAATATCCTCTACTTCATGGATACCTGTATAAAATACCTTCTACTTCACTGATACCTGTATAAAATATCCTCTACTTCATGGATACCTGTATAAAATACCTTCTACTTCACTGATACCTGTATAAAATATCCTCTACTTCATGGATACCTGTATAAAATATCCTCTACTTCATGGATACCTGTATAAAATATCTTCTACTTCACTGATACCTGTATAAAATATCCTCTACTTCATGGATACCTGTATAAAATATCCTCTACTTCATGGATACCTGTATAAAATATCCTCTACTTCACTGATACATGTATAAAATATCCTCTACTTCATGGATACCTGTATAAAATATCCTGTACTTCATGGATACCTGTATAAAATACCTTCTACTTCACTGATACCTGTATAAAATATCCTCTACTTCATGGATACCTGTATAAAATATCCTCTACTTCATGGATACCTGTATAAAATACCTTCTACTTCACTGATACCTGTATAAAATATCCTCTACTTCATGGATACTTGTATAAAATATTTTCTACTTCACTGATACCTGTATAAAATATCCTCTACTTCATGGATACCTGTATAAAATATCCTCTACTTCATGGATACCTGTATAAAATATCCTCTACTTCACTGATACCTGTATAAAATATCCTCTACTTCACTGATACCTGTATAAAATATCCTCTACTTCACTGATACCTGTATAAAATATCCTCTACTTCATGGATACCTGTATAAAATATCCTCTACTTCATGGATACCTGTATAAAATATCCTCTACTTCACTGATACCTGTATAAAATATCCTCTACTTCATGGATACCTGTATAAAATATCCTCTACTTCACTGATACCTGTATAAAATATCCTCTACTTCACTGATACCTGTATAAAATATCCTCTACTTCACTGATACCTGTATAAAATATCCTCTACTTCACTGATACCTGTATAAAATATCCTCTACTTCACTGATACCTGTATAAAATATCCTCTACTTCACTGATACCTGTATAAAATATCCTCTACTTCACTGATACCTGTATAAAATATCCTCTACTTCATGGATACCTGTATAAAATATCCTCTACTTCACTGATACCTGTATAAAATATCCTCTACTTCACTGATACCTGTATAAAATATCCTCTACTTCACTGATACCTGTATAAAATATCCTCTACTTCACTGATACCTGTATAAAATATCCTCTACTTCACTGATACCTGTATAAAATATCTTCTACTTCACTGATACCTGTATAAAATATCATCTGCTTCATTAAGGTTTCGGTTCATGTATCAGTTGTAAGAATTTTAAAATTGCAACTATGTCCTTCAAATATGTCAAGTCAAGATTGTGTGTGTTGCAGCTATCAGTGTTGCCAGTTGGTAAGCTTGCCAGTTATTTTCTAGCAACAAACACCATACAACTATGAAAGAATACCACACCCAAGTCGGGCTCCAGAAATAATTGATTTACATTTTGCAGGGTTTCCTGTTTTTTTCATTCAATGTTTCCTATATAAAAAAAAGAGAAATACCCAGAACAAACATTTTGAATGTTATCGTTATATTTGTCAAGTTAAAAGTTATCGAATTGTTTGTCAATGTAAAAATTATTGTCAAATTTGTGAAGTTTAGAATCATCGATTTTTTTTATCAAGTTGAAAATTAACGTTATATTTGTCAAGTTGAAAGTTATAATTATTTGTGGGGTGCAAAGGGAATGTATTGCTCTAGGCGGACCCAGGGTTAGCAGATAACCAAGATCCCAAATGTACCTCCTTGTGGTGCACCCTGATAACAGAAAACAGCAGCTGGAGTTGATTCAGGGCCAAATGATTTGGGGATCGTGTCCGAGAATGTGGAGGTAGCAGATGGAAAGAGATTTGACTGCAAAAGAGACAGAAAATATCTCCGACACCATTTGCATCACCACATACAGCGACACTGTAGACATACAGTGACGCCTGTTAGTCCAGTCAGAACATTGGAGGGGCGGCCAATGTAAAAGGCACGTAAAGGTGGGTGCATGGAGAGAAACAAATATATGTCATAATGAGTACAATGACACAATGACAGGGCAGAACAGCGCCAGAGGGCAGCGCGAACTGCAAATGAAAAGTAAAAGGTTCCTAGGAAAGGGGAACTATAAGCTCTGTTAGCTCGAGACGAGCTTCTAGTTACTTGTGACCCTTAAAGGCAGAGACCCAGACCCAATCGTGGGCTCTCGGAAAAGCAAGACCTAAACCAAATCTAACGTCGAGCCTTCCTAAACCGGAAATATGCTCGCGAAGAGAAAGGGTTCCGAACCCGATGGGCTTAGGCAAGAAGGGGACAACGATGGCAGCCCTGGTGCAACTCTGCTGTCAAGATTTCCTTTACCGGAAATACACTTGCAGAGAGAAAGGGTTCAGTACCTGATGGGCCCAGGCGCTATTGGGACAAGGTTGCTCAGCTCGAGAACGCCTTGCTCTCAAACGCGCGGTGTGAGACTCGAACTTGGGCAAGGGGTTCACGATGTCGGTGAATGACACCTCGGCTAAGAGGGCGAAAGAGCCAGGGTCCAACTCTTCTGTTGAGTTCTTCCTCTTAAGGAAACAGGCTTACAGATGAGAAACGGTTCAGTACCCGATGGGCACCGGCACAGTACGTTCAATTACACGAGGCAAGTTCATAGACAGTGGAACACCTCGTGCGAGACAGACGTGAGCAAAAATCGTTTGGGCGAAGAGTCACCACCCACATGCGTGCCTGGCGACAGATAGGGAGGCTGTCACAGGCTAGGGTAGCCCACCCGAATTGTCAAGGCATGCTGAAATCGGATGTGTTAAACCTACAATGCGCATAACGGTGTCACAACGTAATCACGCTCCCGGCGGAAATCACACGGATATCCGTGCTGGTTACAATGGAGCGAACGAAAAAAAAATTATTATTAGTCAAGTTGATAATGATAAAATAATCCCTTCAACTGTGAGAAGATAGAAAAGATAGTTCTTAACAGCCCATATCCTTTCTAACAAAGACGTGGATCCTCAGTTGAGCAACAGAAGCGACTCAAACGCATAAGGTTTGTTGTCTTAAAGAAATGCTTGTGTTAAGGGAAGTTTATGGATGTATGTTTAGTCCCCGAAGGAAGGCATTCCAGTGTGACAGTATCCAAGGATCCTATTTTTCAATGTGCGAACTGCCACAATATGTAAGAGCTGCTATGTACGCTGATGACTTGGTGCTGTGGCGTGTAGAAGAACATCTAAAGATCGCCAACAAGAAAATACAAAAGGCAGCAGACAACATAGCAGCATGGTCAGAGAAATAGATGGTAAAGATTAATGCTGAATAGTTCTTAATAACACTCTTCGCACTCTCAAGTAAGGACAAAGCAGGAGAGATACATCTTGGAAATGTAGGTGTCCAAAAAGAAGACCAGCTGGTGTACTTGGGCACTACACTAGATAAGAGACTGGCACGGATGACTCACATTGAGAAAATAGAAGCAAATGCTAGAAAGAAATTTCCCATCCTGAGGACATTGGCAGGAACATTCTTGGGGGGGGGGGGGGCAATGAGGCATACTTAAAGAAGGTTTATACAGGTGAAATTAGACAAGTACTAGTATATGGATCAACAGCATGGACTTCAGCAGTCAATTCCTATCTACAAACTGTGGACAAGGTCTAAAATCAAGAACTTCGTCTTATCACAGTTTCCACGAAGACTTCTCCCATATATGGAATGGAAAAAATACAGGCATCACTCACTTACCATACAGGCGAGACACTAAGACCATGATACATGCAGAAAAGTACAAGAGCATTCCAGCACATCTAGTTAACGTCATATTCGGCGACCTAGCCATTGGAAGGCTGAAGAAAGCAGTTTTATTACCCGATCAAAACAACTAAACAGAGAATATAAGGAAGAACTACCAAACATAACAAAAGAAATAATACCAACACTTTTCCCAGTTCCGTCGGAGAAATATCAAAATCTCACTATCAGAACCACCACAAACAACAACTACACTATGATTGCAGTGAATACTCTCCAAAAGAAAACAATAGTATGCAACATGATTGAAGTTATATACCACAGAGAAGCATGGATACAAATATAAACCGACGGATCAGCAACTAGAGCAGTGAAGAATGGACTTGCTGGAATGTGCATAAAATATTCAGAACATTAATCCACATGTTCACCAATTGGAATTTTCTGCTCCAACTACTCTGTAGAAATATTGGCCCTAAACACTGCTGCATCAATATTAAAAACACAACAAGGCAATGTCAACAGGTGGTATTTCTTACTGATACAATATATGGCCTACATGCCCTTGACAGCGATAAACTGCCAGACCTGAAGATAGTCATGCGAGAAGTGAGCATCCAAAGAAGGGTAGTACTACAATGGATACCATCCCACTGTTGCATACCAGGAAATGAAGAGGCAGATAGGCTGGCAAAAGATGGAACAACACAGGAACAAAAAAGACCTAGAAGTCACCTACCAAGAAAAGAAGACCCTCATCAAAGCCATCAGGAAAGTCGACCACCAAAAACACATTATGTTGACAAAGATGAGCAGGTTATTAAGTTCCGCATCATAACAGGACATAACCGATTAAGTTCCACATCAGAACAGGACATAACCGATTAAGTTTCACATCAGAACAGGACATAACCGATTAAGTTCCGCATCAGAACAGGACATAACCGATTAAGTTCCACATCAGAACAGGACATAACCGATTAAGTTCCACATCAGAACAGGACATAACCGATTAAGTTCCACATCAGAACAGTACATAACCGATTAAGTTCCGCATCAGAACAGGACATAACCGATTAAGTTCCACATCAGAACAGGACATAACCGATTAAGTTCCACATCAGAACTGAACATAACCAATTAAGTTCCACATCAGAACAGGACATAACCGATTATGTTCCACATCAGAACAGGACATAACCGATTAAGTTCCGCATCAGAACAGGACATAACCGATTAAACAGTCACTTAAATAGACTAAGTTCTAAAATAAATATTCTAGTTCCATCACCTCTGTGCCCTTGTGGGCAGGCTGCACAGACAGCTGAACATATCCTGCAAGACTGCAATACACTAAACAAATTAAGGGAAAAACACTGGTCCACAGAGATGGACATCCACAAAAAGCTGTATGGGAGCACCGGAGTATCTGACTTTATGATCTAATTGTTGAGAATTTCAACTTCAATAACAGACCTAGTCATCTTGAAGTCAATAAATACATGGACGAGATCATCCAAGCAGACAGTTTTGTATGCATCTTCTGGAACTTTCCCAAAACTTTCTTTATGTGTCTGAGATTATTTTCTGTTGCATCGCATCGTTACAGACGGTCAGAAAGCAAGTCCGAGTAAAATAACTAATGGACTGTGGTGCTTTCAAATTAATAAGTTGCCGAGACACATAGTTATTATGTTTCACACATGATTGCTTGCCCGGGCAGATTTTATTGAGAAAGTGTCGCCTATTTGCACGAACACCGTCTCATCTCTGTTGATTAATTGCAAGGGAAAACAAAGACAATACGCTTGAAAACAAAGACAATACGCTTGAAAACAAAGACAATACACTTGAAAACAAAGACAATACGCTTGAAAACAAAGACAATACGCTTGAAAACAAAGACAATACGCTTGAAAACAAAGACAATACGCTTGAAAACAAAGACAATATGCTTGAAAACAAAGGCAATACGCTTGAAAACAAAGACAATACGCTTGAAACCAAAGGCAATACGTTTGAAACCAAAGGCAATATGCTTGAAAACTAAGACAATAAGCTTGAAAACAAACAGAACTGCAGGAAATGCCAGAAGATGGTTTAATACACCGTTGACTTCCTTAGTGTCTCCTCTCCAGATTTTCTGTAGGGGTTTACTCCCTTTACTCGAGGCTCTAGTGTGCTAACTCGCTGGGCAGTGAGAATTTCTTGTAGAGGTTGGCTCTCTTATCCGAAGACACTCCCGTGCTAACCCGTAAGGCAACTGTGCGTAAGTAAGACGGAAGAGAGGAGTAAGAATAGAGACAAGACATGCAATGACAATTATTTTTCCACAGGTGACAGGTAGTAAACCTATCCCTCAACATCTCTTTGTTGTCTCCTACGACATGCTTGAAGGACAATGGTTATATTATTTGCACCCAAAACAAGAAGTCCAGGTGCCGCCTGATTGTGCCTGAAAACCATCGTAAATATGGTACGCCATAATAATGGTTTCTCTACCTGGCCTGTGTACGTCGAGTTTCTAGAAGCACATCTGTTTTTAAAAAAAAAAATCGGTGGTCACTCATCTAGAAACGATTCTCTATAGCACGTTTTCACTCATCTAGAAACGATTCTCTATAGCACGTGGTCACTCAACTATAAATGATGCAAAACATCCTGATATTGTTCCTAGATATATTGTTAGGATATCAAAAACATGTTGTTATGAGACGCGGCCAATGACATTTGCACTGGGGAAAACATATCGGCATTGGAGATAAAATGTTATAGAAAGATGATAAGGATAGAAAGACGAACCAAATCAGACGTATACAAAGACCTGAACAAAGAAGAAGACTGTTTCCTGAAAAAATATTTGAAATAATGCAAGCTAACGTATTTAGGTTAAAGAGACAGAATGGTTTAGAAAGATTAGTCATGGAGGCCAAATTTCCAGGAAAGAGAACATGAGGCGGCACAAGAATAAGATAGATACATGACATCGAAGATCTTCTGAATGTCACTAGAAGAAGAAGAAGAAGTTGAGCAGCTTCCACAGAACCGAGAGGCTTACAGAGTGACAGTGAAGACAATGTTATGTAAAGGACACGTCATATAGATATATCATACAGATTGTGACATTGTTCCAAGCTATATTGCTCGGGTTATATTGTTCCAAGCTATATTGCTCGGGTTATATTGTTCCAAGCTATATTGCTCGGGTTATATTGTTCCAAGCTATATTGCTCGGGTTATATTGTTCCAAGCTATATTGCTCGGGTTATATTGTTCCAAGCTATATTGCTCGGGTTATATTGTTCCAAGCTATATTGCTCGGGTTATATTGTTCCAAGCTATATTGCTCGGGTTATATTGTTCCAAGCTATATTGCTCGGGTTATATTGTTCCAAGCTATATTGCTCGGGTTATATTGTTCCAAGCTATATTGCTCGGGTTATATTGTTCCAAGCTATATTGCTCGGGTTATATTGTTCCAAGCTATATTGCTCGGGTTATATTGTTTCAAGCTATATTGCTCGGGTTATATTGTTCCAAGCTATATTGCTCAGGTTATATTGTTCCAAGATATATATTGTACTGTTCGGATATTCCGGACACTCTGACATTGATGGAAGCTATTCTTGTTCATTGGTTGGAGTCACCTGTCGAAAAATGTCATTAACTTCTACACGTATGTTACGACAAAATTGGGGTGCAAATGGAACGCATTGCTCTAGGCGGACCCAGGGTTAGCAGATAACCAAGATCCCAAATGTACCTCCACTCGGTGCACCCTGGAAACAGAAATACAGCAGCTCGAGCTGATTCTGGCCAAATCATTTGGGGATCGTGTCCGAGAATGTGGAGGTAGCAGATGGAAAGAGATTTGACTGCACAAGAGACAGACAATATCTTCGACACCACCAGCATCACCACATATAGCGACACTGTCGACATACAGTGAAGCTAGTCAGTCCAGTCCGAATATTGGAGGGGCGGCCAATGTAAAATGCACGTAAAGGTAGATGCATGGCGAGAGACAACTAGATTTCATACCGAGTACAATGAAACAATGAAAGAGCAGAACAGCGCTAGAGGGCAGCGCGAACTGCTAATAGAAAGTGAAAAGTCCCTAGGAAAGGGGAACTACAAGCTCCGTCAGCTCGAGTCGAGCTTCTAGTTACCTGTGTTCCTTACAGGCAGAGACCCAGACCCATCCATTGGCGTTTGGTAAAGCAAGAAGACCTAACCCAACTCTAATGTCGAGCCTTCCTAAACCGGAAATATGCTCGCGAAGAGAAAGGGTTCTGTACCCGATTGGCTTAGGCAAGAAAGGGACAGCGATGGTAGTCCTGGCCCAACTCTACTGTCAAGGTTTCCTATAACGGAAGTACACTTGCAGAGAGAAAGGGTTCCGTACCCGATGGGCTCAGGCACAAAAGGGACAACGATTTAGCCCTGGCCCAACTCTACTGTCAGGTTTTCCTACACCGGAAATACACTTGAAGAGAGAAAGGGTTCAACACCTGATGGGCTCAGGCGCTATTGGGACAAGGACGCTCAGCTCGAGAACGCCTTGCTCTCAAACGCATGGTGTGAGACTCGAACTTGGGAAAGGGGTTCACGATGTCGGTGAATGACACCTCGGCTAAGAGGGCGAAAGAGCCAGTTGAGTTCTTCCCCTTAAGGAACCAGGCTCACGGATGAGAAACGGTTCAGTACCCAATGGGCACAGGCACATCACGTCCAATTACACGAGGCAAGTTCATAGACAGTGGAACACCTCGTGCGAGTCAGACGAGTATGGCGATATGGTGCCGTTGAACGTACTGGTTCAATTCCTGTTAGTCTCATGAATTTTTAAAAATTGTCCTCTGGCTTCCTACATTAAATTTACTAATGTGACGGACGAACAACACAACTTTTCTAATCAAGAATCAAGACACACAGGCTAGGTCGTGCGCACGAATGTGTGCTGCAAGCTTGCGGCTCGATGACGTTATGAGCGTGTACAGCTGTACATGACGACTCCTGGTTGAGTATCGATCATGATTTACTTCTAGGAAATATAGTTGTATCCGCAAGTGTTTCGATATCCATTGGTGTTTCCTGAGTGTTAGTAGAGACAGGTGAAACACCAGATGATACAGGATAATGTATAGATGGATTGGAATGTATGTAGAGCTATCATATGTCCTAGTGGTAGTCTAGATAAGAAGATATTGCTACCAGTGCCACGTTTACGGGCAGCCATGTGGAATCTGTTCAAGGAAGCTTCCTGCTAGAAAAGGCATTATCCATTGCAGTAGGAACAGTTGTAGCATCGCAAATCACAGTGGCAATTTCCACACCTTCGTAAGGTTGGTAGTCTTTCAATAGTTTTAATTTGACTGTTTCAACCCTTGATATTTATAGTTTCTGGAGTTGTAGTGAGTGATGTAGTTAGTAGTAGTAGTAGTAGTAGTAGTAGTAGCAGCAGCAGTAGTAGTAATTGTAGATGTAGTAGTAATATTTGTTGTAATAGTAGTAATAGCAGCAGCAGTAGTATTTGTTGTAGTAGTAGAAATAGTAGTATCGGTAGTAGCAGTATCAGTAACGAATTCAGTTAAATTTTGGGTACCGATTAGTGGATTCGATGTTCTTCTTATATCTTTCCTGCCTATCCTTCTCCACCTTCTCTTGTCATTTCTTTATGAATAAAATGTAAGCATATCTGGTGGATTAATGTTGTTTCAGTATATTTATTTGAAATTTTATAATATAACTTCTCATATACCTTGTGGTTTAATGTTATATATTTATTTGGGATTTTATAGTACAATTTCTAATATATATGATATTTTCATGTACATTTATCTTCGATTTTATAATGTATATCACGCCACATATTCTTTCCAGAAAGCTGTCTTCATTGTCGATACTCTGAACGCCTCTCTGTCCTGGGCAAGCAGGCCAGCATTGGCCAGAGACATGTGCATACATTTATCGATGTCGCTGGTCCATCGTCTTCTTGGTCTTCCTCTGGATTTTATAACACAATTTCTAATATTTTTTGGGTTTAATGTAGCTTTATCTGGAATTTTATATAATTTCGAATATACCATGTGGTTTACTGTACCTTTATCTGGAATTTTATATAACTTCGAATATACCATTTGGTTTAATGTACCATTATCTGGAATTTTATATAACTTCGAATATACCATGTGGTTTAATGTACCTTTATCTGGAATTTTATATAATTTCGAATATACCATGTGGTTTAATGTACCTTTATCTGGAATTTTATATAATTTCGAATATACCATGTGGTTTAATGTATATTTATCTTGGTTTATGACATTAAAGTAAATTTAACTGATATGTTATGATATAACTGTATGCACGTTTCGTAGATTAATGTACATTTAGCTGATATTTTGTGATACAAATTCAGGCAGTCCTGTATACTATAGATTGATAAACATGTAGCCGATATTTTGTGATATAACTGAAGCCATTTCTCGTGAATTAACTTGATACATTTAACTATCATTCACACACAAAAATACTTCGAAGGTCTCCTCCTCCTCTTCTCCAACTGTTGATCTATTTTAAAGATGGCGTTTGTTGCTCATATGTAGGCAATGTGTTAGATAACCAATGTGCTAGGTAATATAAGCAGTGTACTAGGTAATATAAGCAGTGTACTATGTAATATAAGCAGTGTACTAGGTAAGCAGTGTGCTAGGTAATATAAGCAGTGTGCTAGGTAAGCAGTGTGCTAGGTAATATAAGCAGTGTACTAGGTAAGCAGTGTGCTAGGTAATATAAGCAATGTACTAGGTAATATAAGCAGTGTACTAGGTAATAACCAATGTGCTAGGTAATATAAGCAGTGTACTAGGTAATATAAGCAGTGTACTAGGTAATATAAGCAGTGTACTAGGTAATATAAGCAGTGTACTAGGTAATATAAGCAGTGTACTAGGTAATAACCAATGTGCTAGGTAATATAAGCAGTGTACTAGGTAATATAAGCAGTGTACTAGGTAATACCCATTTGTCCCGACATAATATATTGTCAAAGGGAGCGGATACAAATGGATATCCCCCATATGGATGTGGAAAGCAACGGGAAACTACCACATTATTCTTCCAAGATGAAAGTCATGGCGACACACAGAAGTAGGCCTACAGTTAGTGTTAATATAGCAACATGGAACGTCAGATCGTTAGCACAGTGTGGTAAATTAGACAATATCAAGCAAGAAATGGAAAGAATGAACATAAATATCCTAGGAATGAGCGAAATGAGGTGGACTGGGGCAGGAGAGATACAGTCAGATAAATTTAAAGTCATATATTCAGGAGGACAAAAACACGAGAGGGGGGTCGGAGTATTATTAGACACAGAAACAGGAAAAACGGTGAAGGGGTTTATGGCAATATCAGATAGGGTAATATTAGTTAAACTAACAGGAAAACCGTTGGATATCAACATTGTGCAGGTATATGCACCTACATCAAGCAGTTCAGAGGAGGACATCGACATTTTTTATGAAGATCTAGAAATAGCAATGAAACAGTGTAAAAATCAGGAAGTAACTATAGTAATGGGGGACTTTAACGCAAAAGTAGGTGAAACAGAAATAAAAGATGTGACAGGAAGATTTGGTTTAGGAACTAGGAATGAAAGAGGTGATTTATTGATAGAGTGGGCACAGGCACATAATTTAATAATAGGGAATACATGGTTCAAGCAACATCCAAGAAGGCTGTGTACATGGATTAGCCCAGGTGATAATACTCGGAACCAAATTGATTACATTTTAGTCTCTAAAAGACATAGAAACAGCATTACATCTATGAAAACAAGGCCAGGTGCTGACTGCAACAGTGATCATATACTACTGGTAGCGAAATTGTGTATAAGATTAAAGAAGATCAAGAGAGCACCAAGGAATATGAAATTAGATTTAGCTTTATTGAAATCAGATGCTGACATTAAAGAAAGATACAACATAATTGTACAAAATAGATACAATGCCATTGCAAAGATTCAGAGTATTGAAGATCGATGGAACATGCTAAAACAGTCGATAAACCAAACATCTAAAGAGATAATACCAAAAGTAAAACATACATCAAAGCAGAAATGGATGACAGAAGAAATATTAGAATTGATGAGCACCAGAAGGAAAAATAAACACAAGATAGTGGAATATCAGAAAATACATAAGGAGATACGAGAGAAATGCAAAATAGCAAAAGAAAGCTGGCTGAACAAGAAATGCACAGAAATAGAATTGCATTACAACCAAGATACAACATTACTATATAAGAAAATTGAGATGATAACAGGAAAGAGAACGCAAACAGTTACAGGGTGTCTAAAATCTAAGACAGGGCAGGTATTAATGGGAATAGATCACATAGTACAGAGATGGTCAGAATATATCAAAGAACTTTATGAGGACAATAGACCAGAAATAAACATACAAGCTAACGGCGAGGGTCCATCAATACTCACAGCAGAAGTAAGGGAGGCACTAAGACACATGAAATATGGCAAAGCCCCAGGTCCAGACAATATCACATTAGAAGAATTAGCAGCTTTAGATAACTTTGGAGTTGAAATAATCACAAAATTGCTGAATGACATATATAACAGCGGAAACATACCCGATGACTTAATGAGATCCATATTCATAGCATTACCTAAGAAACCAGGGACCACTGAATGTGAAGAACACCGTACAATCAGCCTCATGAGCCAAATAACCAAATTACTGCTCAGAATCATCATGAAGAGAGTGAGAAACAAAATTAAACCAGAAATAAGTCCAGAACAATGTGGATTTGTAGAAGGCAAAGGCACCAACAATGCGATTTATATATTGAGAACACTAATAGAGAGGTCTATAGAGGTAAAAACAGATCTGTACCTCTGTTTTATAGACTACACTAAAGCTTTTGACAAAGTTAAACATAGCGAAATTATACACATGCTAGAGAATCTGAACATTGACAGCAAGGATTTAAGAATAATCAAGAACATGTACTGGCAACAAACAGCAGCTATAAGAGTAGGAAAGCAATTTGGCCCTTTTCAACAAATAAAACAAGGAGTCAGACAGGGATGCGTGCTTTCACCAGACCTGTTCTCTCTATACAGTGAAAACATAATGCGTGCAATAGTAGATATCCCAGGAATATCAGTGGGAGGACATAACATAAATAATTTGAGATATGCGGATGACACTGTTCTGATTGCAAAAAGTGGGAAGACCTTCAAAAATTAATTAAAGTAGTAGTCACAGAAAGCAAAGAGAAAGGCCTCTTCCTAAATATCAAGAAAACAGAAGTAATGGTTATTTCAAAGAAAGAAAATAACACACCTTGCAAGATCATAGTGAATGATATAGTATTAAAACAGGTCCACCAATTCAAATATCTAGGTACAATTATAACAGCAGATGGAAGAAGTTCAACAGAAATAAGATGCAGAATAGGACAGGCAAAAACAACATTCAGAAAAATGAAAAATATACTGTGTAATATGACCTTGTCATTAGAGGTGAGAAAGAGAGTTCTGCAGTGCTATATAACCCCTATACTAACATATGGGTGCGAGTCTTGGACAATAAACAAACTGGAAAGTGGGAGATTGGAGGCAACGGAGATGTGGTTCTACAGAAGAATGCTGAGAATACCATGGACTGCCAGAAAAACTAATGTAGAGGTGTTAAAAGAGTTAAATGCGAAACGGACCTTAATCAACAATATAAGAAAAAGGCAATCTTCTTTTTTTGGCCACTTCATGAGACATGCAGGTTTAGAGAACATAATCACGACAGGCAAGATTGAAGGCACCAGAGACAGAGGGCGACAACGTGAGAAAATATTAGACAGTTTGACAACCTGGCACGGCAAAGAAACAACAACGTCTTTGATACATAATACTGTGGACAGAGAGCTGTGGAGAGCCATGACCGCCTACGCCACCCGGCATGGCACCTGATGATGATGACTAGGTAATAACCAATGTACTAGGTAATATAAGCAGTGTACTAGGTAATATAAGCAGTGTACTAGGTAATAACCAATGTACTAGGTAATATAAGCAGTGTACTAGGTAATATAAGCAGTGTACTAGGTAATAACCAATGTGCTAGGTAATATAAGCAGTGTACAAGGTAATATAAGCAGTGTACTAGGTAATATAAGCAGTGTACTAGGTAATATAAGCAGTGTACTAGGTAAGCAGTGTGCTAGGTAAGCAGTGTGCTGGGTAATATAAGCAGTGTACTAGGTAAGCAGTGTGCTAGGTAATATAAGCAATGTGCTAGGTAAGCTGTGTGCTGGGTAAGCAGTGTGCTAAGTAAGCATTGTGCTAGTTAAGCAGTGTGTTGGGTAAGCAGAGTGCTAAGTAAGCAGTGTGCTAGTTAAGCAGTGTGCTAGTTAAGCAGTGTGCTAGTTAAGCAGTGTGCTAGTTAAGCAGTGTGCTAGTTAAGCAGCGTGCTAGTTAAGCAGTGTGCTAGTTAAGCAGTGTGCTAGTTAAGCAGTGTGCTAGTTAAGCAGTGTGCTAGTTAAGCAGTGTGCTAGTTAAGCATTGTGCTAGTTAAGCAGTGTGCTAGTTAAGCAGTGTGCTAGTTAAGCAGTGTACTGGGTAAGCAGAGTGCTAAGTAAGCAGTGTGCTAGTTAAGCAGTGTGCTAGTTAAGCAGTGTGCTAGTTAAGCAGTGTGCTAGTTAAGCAGTGTGCTAGGTAAGCAGTGTGCTGGGTAAACAGTGTGCTAGGTAAGCAGTGTGCTAAGTAAGCAGTGTGCTGGGTAAGCCCTGTGCTAGGTAATATAAGCAATGCTGTAGGTAAGCAGTGTGCTAGGAAAGCAGTGTTCTGGGAAAGCAGTGTTCTGGGAAAGCAGTGTTCTAGGAAAGCAGTGTGCTAGGTACCAATGTGTACATTGAACATGCATATCTAACTAGCTTGTTTCTTCACCAGGATTTATGCCCATCATTGTTAATAGTACTAGCAATAACACTGCTGGAATGTCAAGGATGGCGTACAATTATGACAATATTATTAATGGTGCTGAGGATGGCATCAGTGATGAGGATTGTGAGAAAGAACAAATTGAAGAAGGCCCAGTTCAGGTCTTGTCAAAGAATGCGAATAGCGTGAGCCAGTGCTATGAACAACAATCTGTTCACAATGTATGTATGGAAGCCATCAGTCAAGAATATTCTTATCAGACGAGATTACAAGAGCTCAACACAGATGACATGAACTGTAATAATGAGCAACGGGAAACTAACAACGGCGGCGCAAACCAAGAGCAGAATAGCTCCCACGGAAGGGCTCGTTTGCCTGGTCGACAAGCAACTACTGCGGCCAGACCACCAATTGTAGATTACGGTGTCCCTGACGATGCAGTTGAGTTTGATGGTGAGGACGTATTCGAGTTGGGCGTGGTCTTCGTTCAGGGCTCTGTTGTAGATCAAGATGTTCTGATACAAGATGGCAGAGTATCCCCTCCGGTATTTGCTCCGGGTGGTTTAGCGACAGCTCAGACACAGGAAATGCCCGGTTCGAGCGAACAGTCGACGTCACTAATGAATGCTCCCACCGGAAGCTTGGACCCTCAACAATTGAACCATTCTGTTTCTGTCCAGATCGCCAACAATCCTCATGCACCCAGAATTATTATCCAGCCGTTCAGTCCAATCACAAACGAGACAGTGTTGGATGATTTCCGAGGACATAGCGAGTCAGAGTTAGATGTCATTGAATCTAGGTCACGTGAAGAAAGGTTGCCAGTCGCACAGATGGATCAAGTGACATTGATCACGTGCAGTCCAACATCATGTACACTCAATTTAAGCCATACAGGCCAAGGACATCAGGCACTGACAAATGATGATACAACAGCAGATAGTCTTGAAACAACTTCACTCAGTGGTCAATACGAGATGCGGCAGACACCGCACACCAAACAGAACGACACAGTCCACAAATCGTCCAAGATGGATACTGAGGACAAAGCTGCAGTGAGCACAGTTTCACAAGAGTTAAGCTGCTGCGGAAACATTCCCGACGTTGCTCATTTCGCATTAAGTTCGGATCCCTGCCAAGAGAAGACAGATGCAATACAAAATAAGCGCATCAAAATGGTGAATATAAGCCCTGATTCCAGTTGCGACGTCGTTTACGATGACCAGGAGATGATTGTATCAGCTGAATATGACTTCACTAACTTACTAACCAAGGATGAAGTCCTTCTTTCACAGAGAAATAGAACGGAACAGGATGCGGATGCTTTGTTGGAACAAGTTATTAGTGGGCAAGGAGACAGGAACTTGGGCCCTAACAGTGCCCCAGATTATGCTGGAAGCAATGCTTATCAAAGCAGCAGTTTTAGAGATGTATTAAGCGATGGGGCAGAGACCAGAACGACAGAAATTCTTTCTGGAGACGTCATCATTAGAAGCCACGCAATGACTGATACAGTCAGTGGTAGAACTGAACACACGGACTGTGGATCTGAAGTTGTTTTAGAAGAAGAATCTTCATTAATACCCACTGGCTCAGATAATCGTAGATATTGTGACTTGAGTAGAGAGTACTGTGACGGGGATTTGAGTAGTCACAGCGTTGCCATGCGAGTTGTGCCTGGTGGAGACGTACATGAAACATTTGATGTCTCCAGTGAAGAGATATCAGGAAGTGTAATCACGAGTTCTAGTGTCTCGAGTACAGAACACGATACTCAGGCCAACGCACGAGACTCATGCCAGGACAACCACACAGGACATGCAGTGTTAATATCTTGTCAACCACAGAGATACGTTTCTATAAGCACACGTTGTCGTAATAAACACACGCCAACCATACACACGCCAACCATCCTGGCAGACATCGAGGGTCTCAATAATGATGGTGTGGACGAAACATACGATGTGTCCAGGCGACAGCTCACAACTGTTGCTGAAATGTTGAACAAAAATGTCATAAAACTTTCTGCTTATAGCCAAAAGTGTTTAGTCGACGATGAAGATAATCTGCTTAATATAAATGTCGTGCAAATACAACCCCGTGATATAGATGTCGTGCAAATACAACCCCGTGATATAGATGTCGTGCAAATACAACCCCGTGATATAGATGTCGTGCAAATACAACCCCGTGATATAGATGTCGTGCAAATACAACCCCGTGATATAGATGTCGTGCAAATACAACCCCGTGATATAGATGTCGTGCAAATACAACCCCGTGATATAGATGTCGTGCAAATACAACCCCGTGATATAGATGTCGTGCAAATACAACCCCGTGATATAGATGTCGTGCAAATACAACCCCGTGATATAGATGTCGTGCAAATACAACCCCGTGATATAGATGTCGTGCAAATACAACCCCGTGATAGAAGTTTTTTTTTAATCAGCGATACATCTAGTGCGGCATGTGAAGTTACTAGTGACAATGCTACACTGCCCAGTGAGGCTGCTAACACCCATGAGCTGCCATGTAAGGCTGCAAGCGACATTGCTATACTGCCATATGTGACTTATGGCCACATTGATAAACCGCCTCGTAAGGCAGCTAGCGACATCGCTAGATTGTACTGTGAGGCTGGTAGCGACACCACTATGCTCTTATGTGAGGCTACTAGACATAACTCCGGGATGTTACATAAATCAGTTTGCTATAGCGTCACATTACAGTGTGAGACTGTTAGTGATGCTGCCCAGTGTGACGGAGTAGGTGGCAATGTTAATCTACCCTTCGATACTGCTGGTGACATCGACAAGCAATCTTGTGAGACTGCTAGCGACGCCGTTCTGTCATGTGAGTCTGCTACACATTTTCGGATGCCATTGGTGGTAGATCTATTTAAAAAAGATGCAAGCAAAGATACAGAAATTACAATGGCTGTCGATGTCATTTACTCAAACTGTGCAGAGTCAGTCCAAGGAGTTACCGCAAAGAAAGACAACAGTCTTCCGGACTCGGATCTCGATTTAAAAACTAATATTGTACCAACAGCGGCCCACTTGGATATTGGTGTTGCATCAGAATCTACGGATGTCAGCGCCAACACGAGCATGAAACCCACACACACGGTTCACACAGACATCAATATACCACACTCAACGAGAGACGTTCACAGCAACACTAAAGTAATGTCTTCACCAAAACATGTTCAAAATAGCATTAAATTTATTTCTTCACCAAATTTTCAAAATAATACTAAAGTAGTTTTTTCACCAAAAAATTCTAAAAATAACATTAAAGTAATTTCTTCACCAAGACATGTTCGAAGTAACAGTAAAGAGACTTCTTCACCAAAAGATATTCAAAGTAACAATAGTATAAGTTTTTCACCTAGAAATATCCAAGGTAACACTAAAGTAATTTCTTCACCAAGGCATGTGCATAGTAACAGTAAAGAAACTTCCTCATCAATGGGTACCATCCAAAGTAACAATAAAGTAATTTCTTCACCAAGAAACTTTCACAATTACAATGAAGTAATTTCTTCACTAAAGGATGTTCAAAGTGGTACTACAGTAATTTCTTCACCTAGGATTGTTCAAAACGGTACTAAAGTAATTTCTCCACCAAGAGAAAGTAAAAGTAAAGTGATTTCTACACCAAGCGATATTCAAAGTAACAATAAAGTAATTTATTTACCAAGGGATGTTCAAAGTAGTACTGCAGTAGCTTCTTCCCCAATAGATGTTCAAAGTAGTACTGCAGTAATGTCTTCACCAAGAGATGTTCAAAGTAGTACTGCAGTAATGTCTTCACGAAGAGATGTTCAAAGTAGTACTGCAGTAATGTCTTCACCAAGAGATGTTCAAAGTAGTAATGCAGTAATTTATTTACCAAGAGACTTTCAAAGTAGTACTGCAGTGATTTCTTCGCCAAGAGATATTCACAGCGATAGTGCAATAATTTCTTCACCAAGGGATGTTCAAAGTAGTACTACAGTAATTTCTTCACCAGGAGAGGTTCAAAGTAGCATTAAAGTAATTTCTTCACCAAGAGATTTTCAAAATAGCACTAGAGTAATTTCTTCACCAAGAAACGTACAAAATTACACTGAAGTAATTTCTTCACTAAAGGATGTTCAAAGTGGTACTACAGTAATTTCTTCACCAAGAGACGTTCAAAGTAGCATTAAAGTAATTTCTTCACCAAGAGACGTTCAAAGCAGCAGTACAGTAATTTCATCACCACGAGATGTTACAAATGTAGCGTTGTTTCAAAAGGAAGATTACAACAACATTGTTACGATGTCTGTGTCAAACAAATATTGTAGCATAGGAGGATCGCTGATTTCAACTCCAGAAGCTGAAAGCAATCACAATATGGCACATATACTGGGAGAAGCTTCCACAATAAGTAATGATCATATTTCATTAAAGCAAGCTCAGGATAATCATTTCAGGATTAGCTCGCCACCTGTTCAATATTCAGAAACTAATCCGGTCACTTCTGCAGATGGTAAACATTTTAAAGAATTTCTGGTGTTTCCTTTGAAGGAAGTGGAGACTGAACAGTCTACGCCAAGCGAGGGATTAAGTCAGGAAGACAGTATGAGCTGGGGTTTGTCGCCCATGTGCTTTGGGGACATGAAAGATGAAAACTGCAGAAAGGGTATGTCTAACCAAAAATGTACAAATGATACGTGTAACCAAAACTGCGCAACTGATACGTGTAACCAAAACTGCAGAAGCGATACATGTAGCCAAAGCTGCAGAAACGATACATGCAACTCAAGATGCAGAAACGATACATGTAACACAAACTGTAAAATAGACATATGTAGCCAAAACTGCAAAAGCGATACATGTAGCCAAAACTGCAGAAAATATATATGTAGCCAAAGCTGCAGCAGCGGTATGTGTAGCCAAAACAGCAGGTCTGACGCTGTTTGTGACGAGTCAGCTATTCCGGGGACCAGGTCAAGATGTAAACTTAATTTCACAGATAGTATGTGCAGTGTCGCCTCGAGTCAGGCGTCTGAGTCAGGTGTTGGTGACCTGCAGGTGGAGATGGCCAAATGTGAAAATGTGGATAACAGGAACTGCAGCCAAAGTGAACAGATTATCGATAACCAGGGAGTGGATAAAGACAACAATAAAGTGAATGATGTAATCGTTGTAACCAGGGATGATGCAATCGTTGCGACAGGCAAAGTGTTTTTCCCATGGGAAGCACATAATGAAATGAAGATACATGACGAAGAGTGTGACATTGCCAGCGACAGTAAGTCACATCATGACATGGTAGTTGGCAAGAACTTGCTGTCAACATATGACGAATCTGAGAACTCTCAGGCTGATTGCAATTCAACTAGTTTCTTAAATTGTAATGACATTAACCTGGACAGATTCTCGATACCTTCTAATGATGTATCGTGTCCGGGCAGCTTCTCGATACCGCCCTGTGATACAGCATGCTCGGCTAACTACTGGATACCTTCAGGTTATACAGCATGCCCTGGCAGGTGTTCGATACTACCAAGTGACGCAATATGTCCAGATAACGATTTTGTACCACACAGTGATGCATTTTGTCCAGATAGCTACTCGATACCACCCGGTGATACATTATGTCTAGGTAATTATTCGATACATTCAATTGATGCAGAATGTCCAGATAGCTACTCGATAAAAGCAAGTTATGCATGTTGTAAGTTGCCAGGGCCTGATACAGAGAACATTATTTGCGCTCAAATGGATGGCAACACTGAAGAAGGCGAATTAAACAACGCCTGCTGGCTTAGTCGTGGTCCACAATCTGGTTTCTTTAAACAAGACACACGCCATGTTACCCTTCGCAGCCATGTTCAACAAGTCTCGGCAGACAATGAAGATGTTCCTATACATTCACCAGTAAATAGCTCGACTAAGTGCATACAGTCACCAGTAAACAACTCAACAGAACATGAACAGTCGTCAGTAAACAGGTCAACAGAATATGCACAGTCGTTAGTAAACAATTTAACAGAACATACACAGTTACAGGTAAACAAGTCAACAGAAAATGCACAATCGCCAGTAAACTATTTAACTGTATCTACAGAGCCTGAAGTACAGCGATCTGAAGTAGAGATTTCTGAGTCAGATGTCAATACTATAAACATCATGGCTACCCATCTTGTTAAGCATGACCGACATCAGCCTGTAACTGTTGATGTCCTAACTTCATATTCCGGAAAGGTGTGTATTGACAAATCGTATAGAGGCAATATGTCTTATTCTCAGCTGGAGGATGGAAATGCTGCGAATGATTCTGATAACATTCCATGTAAAGTTACCACCGAAGCAGAACAGATGACGTGTAGCACAAATTTAACAGATTCATACAATCAGGAGATAGAGTCGATGTTTAGAGGATATGATTTTCGTAATGCTCGTTCCAGCAACTCTGAAACGGAAGTACAGCCGCAAGATGCATTACTAGATATATCAACAGCTGCAGAACAGCAAGTGCAGATTGGGTCTACAAAAGCTACACTCTTAACTCGATCAGCCGTAGTAGCAACTGAGAACAATTTGTCTCAGAATGTGAGAAACGTAAAA
The DNA here is from genome assembly GCA_034231615.1 of Meghimatium bilineatum. Taxonomy (NCBI): domain Eukaryota; kingdom Metazoa; phylum Mollusca; class Gastropoda; order Stylommatophora; family Philomycidae; genus Meghimatium; species Meghimatium bilineatum. The sequence continues at coordinate 51,369,818 of CM067318.1, read as the reverse complement.
CATGACCTCTGTCCAACTGCTCAAGTTATTTTAGAAGCTACAGACATATGGCTTAATAAAATCACGGATATGTGCAAGTCCCCAGATTTTCTGACTGGCAATCCGAGTGATAAACAGCTTCACGATCTAGCCGTTCAGTGCAAGTCTGAAATCCTAGCTATATCGCAACATACACCATTTCTAGACCGAACTCCCATCCAATCCAGATGCAGTACTCCTGGAGACAGGGACAAACGTGTCCACGAGAGAGATACATATAGTCAAGCTGACAATGCATACCAACATTGTGACGCGACGAGTTGTACTGAGGGTGAAAGTACTCAACTTTCAAGCAGTGACGTTACACCAATGGACAAGAAAATGCTTATTCCAAGACCCCCAAGTTATGTACGCCGAACTCCGTTCCGTCGACTTCAACAGCGTCGTACTAGCTCCAAGGGAACTGGTTATGTTCAGCAATCCAACACTGGCCTTGCTCAAGAGAACGGGACGGTTACATCAAGCCCAGATTTTCAGGCAACATCACGACCGCCGTTGAACAAACCAGCTGTCGAAGATGCCACTATGGCAAGATCACTGCCTAATAATACAACACAGTGCGGAAAACCAGTTGTAAAAATGTATAACGCAACTAAAAATCAGCCAGTAAAGCACTCTGGAAGCGAAATACCTAATAATGTATTGTCTGAATCAGTTGAACCAGTCAGGGATATAAAGATATCAACTGAGCGGCCAGTTAAGGTTAGCCCGTTCCTAGAATCACGGCTGAAAAATGAACAGCGGGAAGAAAAGCATCACAATTCAGGAACCAGTAGAAAAGAAATTTCCGATAACTTGTTTCATAGACAACCATATGGTTACAATAATTATCTACAGAAAACCAGATCGGATGTTACAGATAATTCACTGAAACAGAAGGATGATCAACTCTGTCTGTTAGCTTCTAGCGTTATGTCCATTGGGTGTAGAACACCTCACGTTAGTGCCGTCCAGTCCCCTGAGACAGTATTCCAAGAGTGTCTCGGTGATGACGCGCATGTGAATACATCACTTACTGAACAAACCACACCATATGTTCGTGCCTGCAACCAGACAGAGAATGTTAGTAAGGCCAAGGTTAGAGCTAGTCTTGACCACCACCATAGAACAACTGGGCTAGAAAATGTTTCAAATATGTCCAACAACTTGAAAACAAGAACAATTATGTCTAAGGCTACGGAGCCAGCGACAAGTATCAAAGATGAAATAGTCCGCAGGAAAGGGTCGACTACTGCTGTTAGCAACTTATCAATAGAACGTAAGTAGATAACTCGAGTCTTTAATCGTGAAACTACATTCTAACATCAGATCTTAGTAACTACATTCTAACATCAGATGTTGCTATTAACTACATTCTAACATCAGATGTTGCTATTAACTACATTCTAACATCAGATGTTGCTATTAACTACATTCTAACATCAGATGTTGCTATTAACTACATTCTAACATCAGATGTTGCTATTAACTACATTCTAACATCAGATGTTGCTATTAACTACATTCTAACATCATATGTTGCTATTAACTACATTCTAACATCAGATGTTGCTATTAACTACATTATAACATCAGATGTTGCTATTAACTACATTCTAACGTCAGATGTTGCTATTAACTACATTCTAACATCAGATGTTGCTATTAACTACATTCTAACGTCAGATGTTGCTATTAACTACATTCTAACGTGAGATGTTGCTATTAACTACATTCTAACATCAGATGTTGCTATTAACTACATTCTAACGTCAGATGTTGCTATTAACTACATTCTAACGTCAGATGTTGCTATTAACTACATTCTAACGTCAGATGTTGCTATTAACTACATTCTAACATCAGATGTTGCTATTAACTACATTCTAACATCAGATGTTGCTATTAACTACATTCTAACATCAGATGTTGCTATTAACTACATTCTAACGTGAGATGTTGCTATTAACTACATTATAACGTCAGATGTTGCTATTAACTACATTCTAACGTCAGATGTTGCTATTAACTACATTATAACGTCAGATGTTGCTATTAACTACATTCTAACGTCAGATGTTGCTATTAACTACATTATAACGTCAGATGTTGATATTAACTACATTATAACGTCAGATGTTGCTATTAACTACATTATAACGTCAGATGTTGCTATTAACTACATTCTAACGTCAGATGTTGCTATTAACTACATTATAACGTCAGATGTTGCTATTAACTACATTATAACGTCAGATGTTGCTATTAACTACATTATAACGTCAGATGTTGCTATTAACTACATTCTAACGTCAGATGTTGCTATTAACTACATTATAACGTCAGATGTTGCTATTAACTACATTATAACGTCAGATGTTGCTATTAACTACATTCTAACGTCAGATGTTGCTATTAACTACATTATAACGTCAGATGTTGCTATTAACTACATTATAACGTCAGATGTTGCTATTAACTACATTCTAACGTCAGATGTTGCTATTAACTACATTCTAACGTCAGATGTTGCTATTAACTACATTATAACGTCAGATCTCAATAGCTATATTCCAGCATCAGATCCTGTTATTGATCACATTCTAACATCAGATCTCAGTAACTAATTTCTAACATCAGATCTCAGTAACTAATTTCTAACATCAGATCTCAGTAACTAATTTCTAACATCAGATCTCAGAAACTAATTTCTAACATAAGATCTCAGTAACTAATTTCTAACATCAGATCTCAGTAACTAATTTCTAACATCAGATCTCAGTAACTAATTTCTAACATCAGATCTCAGAAACTAATTTCTAACATCAGATCTCAGTAACTAATTTCTAACATCAGATCTCAGAAACTAATTTCTAACATCAGATCTCAGTAACTAATTTCTAACATCAGATCTCAGTAACTAATTTCTAACATCAGATCTCAGAAACTACTTTCCAATAAATAGATCTCAATAACGCCCGTGTGTTGCCGGGGCCCGAAAGGGGAGCAAAGAATAGCAACACTGTTTTCCTTCCATGCATGTCGTAAAAGGCGACTAAGGAGGTTATGGGATGGAGTTAGCTGCCCCATCCCATATAGGGTCAGTGACCCAAAGCCATGCTGAAATCGGATGTGTCAGGCCGAAAGGCGCAGATATTGCAGCAATGCTGTAAACCATGACACAGCGCATTCCGTTCTCCGGACTACATCTTGCTAATTTGCAGGAGTTTGAGAACGAACGCAGAAGAGAAGAATATAGGGTCAGCGACCCAAAGCCATGCTGAAGTCGGATGTGTCAGGCCTAAGGCGCAGATATCGCATCAGTGCTGTAAATCATGACACAACGCATTCCGTTCTCCGGACTACATCCTGCTAATGTGCAAGAGTTTGAGAACGAACGCAGAAGAAGAAGAAGAAGATCTCAGTAAATACACTCTAGCATCAGATAGCAGTAATTACTAACATCGGATATCAATAACTACTTTCTAATATAAGATTTCATTATGAACTACGTTTGAACATCATATCTCGATGTGAGCCACGTTCAAACAGGATATCTAAATAATTGAATTCTCGATGTGAGCCACGTTCAAACAGGATATCTAAATAATTGAATTCTAATTATCTATTGTCTTTCCCCAGGTGGTTTGTGGTCCACTCTTGCCGTTAAGCGTAGGGGTGATTGGAGCTCGAGCTTGCGTTCTAAAGCCAGATGTGTGGCCTCGGCTGTGCTATGACCGTGTCTGTTCAGGATGTCCCTGACGTTTTCTATCCAACTTTTAACGAGGTCTTCCTCTGGCTTTGTACCCTGATCTCATTTAGTTATATGCGTGTACGTGCAACTTGTCGTGATGCATTCTCATAATGTGGCCAAACCACTTGATATGCTGGTTTTCTGTGTAATATGTACAGGGTATTATACCTATTCTTTCCCTGATATATTCATTTCGTAATCTGTCACGCCTGGTGACCCCGGCGGCTTTCCTCAAGCATGTCATCTCACATGTCACTATCTTTCTGTAATGTGAAGATGAGAGAGACCAGGTTTGGCACTGGTAACACAGTGTTGGTAGGAATATACTGTGTACATTTGTTTTTTAACTTCCATCTCGATCTTGGGAAGAAGTAGTGGTGACATTCTAATATCATATATAAAGGTTTTTATTCTAGCAACAGACATCAATAAGTACATTATACAGCCAGCCTCAATAACCGTCTTCTAATTGCATCTCATTTCTACATTCCATGCATCATCATCAAGTGCCGTGCCGAATGGTGTTGGCGATCATATTTCTCCATGTACATCGATCTCTCATATATGTCATCATCTCTGTTGGTGTCGTCAATCGAAGTCATTTAGTCAAACTGTCCAATATCTTTTCTCTGGGTCCTCTTCTATCTTTCCTGTTGTCACAATATGTTGTCACTCAATGCCTCCTCTTCTCATTATGTGCCCAAAAAATTTTGACTTTCTTTTTCTTATATTATTAATAATGCATCTTTTCACATCCATCCATCTAAGACATTCTTCATTAATAGTCTTTGTTGTCCAAGCAATGCGTAACATTCTTCGAATAAGCCACATTTCCGCTGCCTCCAATGATTTTTGTGATGTCTTATTTATTGTCCATGTTTCACTTCCATAGAGTAGCACTGGTTCAATGTAGCATTTCAGGACACGTTTTATAGTATTCATCGATATTGACTTGTTGCATAAAATATTTTTCATTTTATTGAATGCTGCTTTTGCTTGTCCTATTCTGCTTATAATTTCGGTCTTGCATTTACCATCTGAAGTTATTAATGTTCCTAAATATTTGAAACTATTCACCTGCTTTAAGTTATTCTCATTTAATACTATTTTACTATTTGGTGGGGTACTATTTCCTGATATTATCATTGTATCTGTCTTTTTTATGTTTAAACGAAGACCTTTTTTGCATCAGTTTCTAATTTCTATATTTTAACATCAATTCTTGTTATGAGCAACATTTTAAAATCATAACTTGTTATGAACTACATTATACCGTGAGATCTTGTTATAAATTACATTCTAGCATTATACATTATTGTGAACTTCATTGTCAACTAACGTTAGATGTTCTTATGAAATACATTTGAACTTCATATCCCGTTATGAACTACATACGACCATCAGATCTTGATATGAACTACTTTATAACATCAACCTAACTATGAACTACCTTATAACATCAACCATCACTATGAAGCACTTTTTAACAGCAGATGTTATGAACTATTCATATCTCGTTTTGAACTACATTCTAAGATCAGATTATGTTATAAATTATATTCTAACATCATATATCGCTATGAACTACATTCTAACAGCAGACTTCGCCATGAACTACTTTCCAACATTATATGTTGTTATGAACTAAATGCTAACCTCATATCCCTTTATGAACCATATTTTAACATTAGATGTTGCTATGAACTACATTTTAATTACACATCTCGTTATCACCATATATTAACATCAAATCTCGCCATGAGCTACTTTCTAACATCAAATCTCGACATGAGCTACTTTCTAACATCAAATCTCGTCATGAGCTACTATCTAACATCAAATCTCGCCATGAGCTACTTTCTAACATCAAATCTCGCCATGAGCTACTTTCTAACATCAAATCTCGCCATGAGTTACTTTCTAACATCAAATCTCGCCATGAGTTACTTTCTAACATCAAATCTCGCCATGAGCTACTTTCTAACATCAAATCTCGCCATGAGCTACTTTCTAACATCAAATCTCGCCATGAGCTTTTTTCTAACAACAAATCTCGCCATGAGCTACATTCTAACATCATATCTCGTTATAAACAACTTACTGACATCACATCCCAAATAACCAACATTCTAACATTGAACAATCTCTGCATCAATGATTTTACTTCCAGCTATAAAGGTTAAATCAAGCGGAAAAAACAAATTCTACAAGGTAATGCCATGTGGAATATGTGTTCTTAGAGCCAATCAGAAATAAATGGCAAATGTAACATATGAAACTAATTGATGTGATTATATACAGACAAAACTAATATATAAAATTAATGACGGACAAAACTAATCGAGAACATTATAGACAGACAAAACTAATGGATAACATTATAGACAGACAAAACTAATGGTATGACATTATAGACAGACAAAACTAATGGATAACATTATAGACGGACAAAACTAATGGATAACATTATAGACAGACAAAACTAATACATACAATTATAGAACATAAAACTAATCGATAAGATGATAAAGCGGTGATCAATATGACATGATAGAAATACATGACAAAATGGTACAGGTTTAGTAGAGAATTTAAGATGTGTACACTATATGCCGTGTGTGAACTATATGCTGTGTGTGAACTATATGACGTGTGAACTATATGACATGTGTGAACTGTATAACATGTGTGAACTGTATGGCATATGTGAGCTATATGACATGTGTGAACTATGTGACGTGTGAACTATATGACATGTGTGAACTGTATAACATGTGTGAACTATATGGCATATGTGAACTATATGACATGTGTGAACTCTATGACATGTGTGAATTATATGACGTATGTGAACTGTTAGTTATTCCTCTAGGACCAAAGACGGCACATAGGGTGGATGTCATAGATTTCCATGTCTCTCGTTTCATTGCAATTTGCTTTAGATCTTCATTGTCTCTGATACCTTCATGGTGAAACGTTCTCTTGTAATAGTTCTACGTAAAATGTGATGTGAAGTGTGCGACATTTGTAAACTATGTGAAATGTGTTAACTATGTGACATGTATAAACTATGTGAAGTGTGAGAAAAATATAATATATGCGAACCATATGGTATTTGTGAAATATGTGAACTAAATGTCATTTGTGGATTATTAGACATGAATTTAGCTAAACGACATTTGTGAAATATGTGACACCTGTTAACTATATGACATTTGTAAAATAGGTGACGTGTGTTAACTATGTGACATTTATGAACAATGTAACATGTGTGAAATATATGACATTTGTAAAATATGTGGCATGTCTGAATTATATACGTGTACATTATGTGACATGTGTGAATTATATGATACGTGTACATTATGTGACATGTGTGAATTCTGTGACTTGCGAATAGATGCTGACCATGCAGGAGTTTGACCGGATCCAAAAGGAGAAACAACTGTGCCAAGCCTTTGCTCGTATCAACAGTAGCAAGCCTCTTGTCAACAGTCACATGGACAGCAAATACTTGGAGAAACAAGGACCGTAAGTTCCCTCGTATAACCTTTCACAGCACGAACCATGCCTGAGTTCCAGTATAGACATCTGAATAGAAAGTAAACAAGACTTCATTTGTTACGTTTCTTGATTATTGTCGTGTTTTCGTTGGTCGCTAATTATATGCTTGGAGTCACATGCTAAAAAAATCCGACCATTGAAATGCATGGAAATAATTTTTTTTTCTAAATCAATTTTTAGGTCGCGTTTATTTTCTGTTAAGAGGTCTTATACTAGTACTGTCCATGGTCACTCTTTAACTCATATTATTTGTAGTAAACAACAGTACTTATTCCAGTTCTCTATACAAGTGAATTCAAGAAGGAAATCAGAGGATAAATTAAAAATTCTTGAGTCTAACCGGAATTGAACCAGTACGTTCAACAGCACCAAATTGCCTAGCAACTCTTGTACACTGTTTTTTCCGTACTTGACTAACCGCATCGGTCCAGTTCTCTATATTTGAGTTGTTGCAGTAATAAGGATCATAGGTAGATATCAGACACTGTCCTCACATTGTCTAGACCTCTAAGTGTCACAAATAAAATGTAATTAGAGCGGGATTTTTAGCTTTTTGACCAAATTAACTAAAATGTCATAACCGTGTTGAAAATGAACTCCCAGAACAAGATAACTAGATATTTTCTGAAAGTGTACTGGACAATGTGTCTTACCGTAATACATTTTGGGTGTTTTAGTCATAAAAAGGTTATATTTGATCCTGTGAAGAAATAAATAAAAAGGCAGATAATAAAAATAAAAAGGCAGATAATAAAAATAAAAAGGCAGATAATAAAAATAAAAAGGCAGATAATAAAAAGGCAGATAATAAAAATAAAAAGGCAGATAATAAAAATAAAAAGGCAGATAATAAAAATAAAAAGGCAGATAATAAAAATAAAAAGGCAGATAATAAAAATAAAAAGGCAGATAATAAAAATAAAAAGGCAGATAATAAAAATAAAACGCAGATAATAAACATAAAAAGGCAGATAATAAAAATAAAAAAGCAGATAATAAAAATAAAAAGGCAGATAATAAAAATAAAAAGGCAGATAATAAAAATAAAAAGGCAGATAATAAAAATAAAAAGGCAGATAAAAAAAATAAAAAGGCAGATAATAAAAATAAAAAGGCAGATAAAAAAAATAAAAAGACAGATAATAAAAATAAAAAGGCAGATAATAAAAATAAAAAGGCAGATAATAAAAATAAAAAGGCAGATAATAAAAATAAAAAGGCAGATAATAAAAATAAAAAGGCAGATGTTATGTCATCTTCTATCAAACCACCTCGTCGATCACTGTTAAATTTATTATATTATAATTTACAATAGTAGAACATAATCTATGTTCTACTAGAGGGTGATGATAGAACAAAATTTATAACAGATTAAACTTGATAATACAAGAGATAGATCATAATTATGATAGATAAGATTTGATAATACAAGAGATAGATCATAATTATGATAGATAAGATTTGATAATACAAGAGATAGATCATAATTATGATAGATAAGATTTGATAATACAAGAGATAGATCATAATTATGATAGATAAGATTTGATAATACAAGAGATAGATCATAATTATGATAGATAAGATTTGATAATAGAACAGACTTGATGATCGGGTAGACTTGAGTCTTCTTGTTTTTCTGCAATCAAGTGTTAAACTACCAGTCCAATATAGTTCATGAATAGAACGCGTGATTTTCCCTCATCTTGGATTCTTCACACATTTTTTTCTTCACACAGAGAAGATTGTCATTCTGTGAACAGCGAAACTGGGGCATTTCTGTATTATGTAGAGATTGTATTCCCCGAAGGTTTATGTGAGTCTGAGGAAGGTTGCCTACTATCTATGTCAATTCTTCTGCTTTTTCATGACCATGTATCACACAGTGAGCTGGAATTCACTGTAGTACTATTGTAGCGTTTCTAGATAATTCTAAAATATTTTGTTTGGTATTGTGAATGTGGTTATCTTGTTACCAAAGTGAAACAAGCCGAAGATTTTAAATATCTAGGCAGCATTTTTTCCGAAGATGGAAGACTAGACTGAGAAAAGCTGCAATGGTTACCAAACTAGATAAAATAAGAAATGAAGAAATTAGGAAAAGAGTTGGTATAATATCATGTATCGAACATATTGAGAGACAGCAAGTAAAATGGTTCGGTCACCTTTAGAGAATGAAGACAAACCACATACCAATAAGAGCATATAACACAAGAGTATCCGGGCGTAAGGACAAAGGTAGCCAAGAAAACAGTGAATAGAAAACATCAAGATAGCCTTGAACAAACATGGACTAAATGCAACCTCGGCGTCACATCTGGCATTGGAACGACGGCTTACGCTCCACCCCTACGCTTAACGGCAAGTGTGAATGCGATCAACAATCATTCACCTGGGGAAAGACAATAGACAATAGATAGATTATCGTGTTTGGTATTTTAACAGCTGTGAGTATGACAGTTGCCTCTGCTCTGATATTTGTGAATTTGATTCCTGTTTCAATGGATTGTTCAAATGTGGTGTCGTCTGTAAACATGATGTATATTCCACTGCTGCTAATTTTTGTGACTTTTATTGCTAATACTTCCGTGTACATAGGTGTACAAATATTTCTGGGATATTGCTGATACTTCCGTGTACATAGGTGTACAGATATTTCTGGGATATTGCTGATACTTCTGTGTACATAGGTGTACAGATATTTCTGGGATATTGCTGATACTTCTGTGTACATAGGTGTACAGATATTTCTGGGATATTGCTGATACTTCTGTGTACATATATTTCTGGGATATTGGACTTTTAACATTTGAAGTGATACATCTTTTGGTTCTGTTTCTGTTTGTGTGGTCTTGGAGTTAATGTTGACTATGTCAGAGGTTAATTCTGCAGTTATTTGGTTGAGGAGAATTGATGTATTTGGTTGAGGAGAATTGATGTATTTGGTTGAGGAGAATTGATCTATTTGGTTGAGTTGATTTGGTAATAAAACATATTTCATGATATAACATACTTCTTTATAGAATAGAGCCAACCGAAGACGGACGTGTCCGATCATTGGTGCAAATAAAACGACGACACAACGCATTTCCATTCTCTGGACTACATCCTGCTGGAAATCTAGTAGGACAATAGTCCTGCTACAAGAGAGATTCTGCGGGAGTTTGAGAATGAACGCTGAAGAAGAAGATAGAATAGATGATTCGATAGAGCAGTTTTGATATGGTAAACGATAACGTATGTTTCTCTTGTTTGAAAAATAGATGTATCAGGCGTAGACGCGAGAGGACCAATTACAACTGCCTTGTTGCCCTGGAGAACATCAAATTTCTGGAGATGTTAAACTACAAGAAATCAACTTATCGTAGAGACGACCAGCTCAAGGATTTCAAGGCGAGCAACATCATCTTCAATATGGACATATGTATCACTCTGTATTATTAGATGGCATCATATTAACCATCATCATCATCATCACCACCATCATCATCATCATCACCACCATCATCATCATCACCACCACCACCATCATCATCATCATCATCATCACCACCACCATCATCATCATCATCATCATCACCACCACCATCATCATCATCATCATCATCACCACCATCATCATCATCATCATCATCATCATCATCATCATCATCACCACCACCACCACCACCATCATCACCACCATCATCACCACCATCATCACCATCATCATCACAACCATCATCATCATCATCATCACCACCATCATCACCACCACCACCACCACCACCACCACCATCATCATCATCATCATCATCACCATCATCATCATCATCATCATCACCACCACCACCACCACCATCATCATCATCACCACCACCACCACCATCATCATCATCATCATCATCACCACCATCATCATCATCATCATCACCATCATCATCATCATCATCATCACCACCATCATCATCATCATCACCACCATCATCATCACCATCATCATCATCATCATCATCACCATCATCATCATCATCATCATCACCACCACCATCATCATCATCATAACTATCATCATTATTATTATCATCATCATTGTCATTATCATCATTATTATCATCAAGATTATCAACATTGCCATCTGTATGGCTTTGTATTATTAATTGGCATCATTATTATCCATATCGTCATCGTCACCAACATCCGTAAAGGCTAACTCTGGCTGATGTCGTTGCATAACAGAAGAACTACGAGAAGATGTTGAAGACAAGTAAACACTCGGAGCATTGGACAGACGTGAAACTCATGGAGGGCGTTGCCGAGAAGGTACGGCACGAAACTACAAGATGCCAGATCAAGTCTACTCAAGGTCTGCTCAGAAACATTATGCACAATGTTTACGATGTGCTTTTTTGTTTTTGTAATATGTTTATGACGTATTTAGATGTTTGTTGTTGTGATGTCATCATTATCATCAGCATCATCAGGCATCATATCCTGAACAAGATATAGCAGTCATCACAGTCTTTCGAAACTCCTATCTTGAGCCAGCCTTCCTGCTTCTGTTACTGTCATGTTCAGGTGGTCTTTGATATTCTACGCCTATCGTCTTCATGGTCTGCCTCTTATTATTTTCCCTGGTATCGTCCCCTATATTATGGTCTTCTCTAGTCTGTCATGGCATCTGATAAGGCCGAAATATTGTAGTTTCCTCGAAAGAACCGTGCTGTTTAGCCAGTTCTATTTTACATTCATTTCTCCCAGGATTCATTTCTCTCTTTTTTTTTGGTACATTGTATTCTGAGGATTTTTCTGTAACATTTTGTTTCATATGCTGCAATTTTACTTTTCACTTTGTTGGTGATTGTCCAGGATTCACACTCATATATTGCCACTGGGAATATTCAAGCTCTTAGGAATGCTAGTTTTGTTGTTTTGCAGCAGTTCAGCTATAAGTTTTTTATTAGTATCAGCTTCTTTGACATGATAGCCAACTTCCCCCTGAGTTCTTCATAGCAATCCTCATTACTGCTGATAAGAGAACCAAGGTATTTAAAACTATTGACTCTAATTCGCTGTTGTTGATACTGATTGAGAACTTGCTAGTGGTTTTGTCGCTTGTCATAATCTTGGTCTTGTTTCTATTCAGAAATAGGTTTTGTTTTTCACCATGTTCTTTAATGGAGTTTATGAGGTGTTCGAGACATGATTGACCGTGTGCCAATAATATTGTATCATCAGTATATCGTAGTTCTGGTATCTCGTGACCTCGTATGTTGAGTCGGTCGAAGTTATTTCTCTGCTGGTCATTTCTTACATTCCTCATCATGTTCTCTGCATAAATATTGAAGAGTTATGGTGACAGGACACATCCTTGACTGACTCCTTTATCCACATTAAACCAATCATATATTTCACGATCTACACTCACGGCTGCTTGCTGGTCTGGATACAATGTTTTGATGAGGCGGATTAGGTGCAGCATGAAACCCATGTCGTTCATGATATTCCACAATTTGTTGATGTTGTACACAAATGCCTTGGTATTGTCAAAAAAGCACGTGTAAATGTCGACATGAACTATTAACATTAACTGCATTTCTCCATGATGTTACCATATTGAAAATATGCCTTGTCCGAAACCTGCATGTGCTTCTGTTAACTCTTCTGTCAGCTTATGTTGTAGTCTTTTCATAGTGATATCAAGCAGTATTTTGTGATATCTTTGTAATATATTTATGATGTGTGTGTTTTGTGTTTGTAATATGTTTATGATATATTTATGATGTGTGTGTTTTGTGTTTGTAATATGTTTATGATATATTTATGATGTGTTTGTTTTGTGTTTGTAATATGTTTATGATATATTTATGATGTGTTTGTTTTATGTTTGCAATATGTTTATGATATATTTATGATGTGTTTGTAATTGGTTTATGATATATTTATGATCTGCTTGGGACATATTTGTGATATAATTTATAAGATTATTTCAATACCCCTCTCACATGCATGTGACATCATGTAGATAAAACCTACCTGTGTGATGTGTTTGTAATATGTTAAAGATAATATGACAACGTTGCAATATCGACATAATGACACAACTGTGACATAAAAATATAGCAATATTAACAACATGACAGAATCGCGACATGACAACACTACAGCATCAACAGCATGACAATAATGTACTATTGACAACAGAAAAACACAGCAACATGACAACATTTCAACACTGACATCATTGCAACATCGACAACATGATAACACTGAAAAATCAAAAGCTTCGTACAACTGAAACATCAACAACATACCACTACTGCAGCTTCAACAACATGACAACATTTCAACATCATCAACATATTAACATTGTAGCATAGAAAACATGAAGAACACCTCCACATCAACAAGATGATAGCACGGTATCATGAACAACGTGACAGAAATGCAACATTTCAACAGCAATATCAGTGCAACATCACCGTTATGACGACACTGCATCATCAACTATATAATAACATTGCAACATTGACAACTGAATACCACTGCAGTAGACAACATTCGAACATTGTAGCAGTGCACTATTGGCGACATTCCAACATTGTAACATCACCAACATGACAACATCACCAACATGACAACATTGTAACATCAACAACATGACAACATTGTAACATCACCAACATGACAACATCACCAACATGACAACATTGTAACATCACCAACATGACAACATCACCAACATGACAACATTGTAACATCAACAACATGACAACATTGTAACATCACCAACATGACAACATCACCAACATGACAACATTGTAACATCACCAACATGACAACATCACCAACATGACAACATTGTAACATCACCAACATGACAACATCACCAACATGACAACATTGTAACATCAACAACATGACAGCATTGTAACATCACCAACATGATAACATTGTAACATCACCAACATGACAACATCACCAACATGACAACATTGTAACATCACCAACATGACAACATCACCAACATGACAACATTGTAACATCAACAACATGACAACATTGTAACATCAACAACATGACAACATTGTAACATCACCAACATGACAACATCACCAACATGACAACATTGTAACATCACCAACGTGACAACATTGTAACATCAACAACATGACAACATTGTAACATCACCAACATGACACCATCACCAACATGACAACATTGTAACATCACCAACATGACAACATCACCAACATGACATCATTGTAATATCAACAACATAACATTGTAACATCACCAACGTGACAACATTGTAACATCACCAACGTGACAACATTGTAACATCACCAACGTGACAACATTGTAACATCACAAACATGACAACATTGTAACATCACCAACATGACAACATTGTAACATCACCAACATGACAACATCACCAACATGACATCATTGTAATATCAACAACATAACATTGTAACATCACCAACGTGACAACATTGTAACATCACCAACGTGACAACATTGTAACATCACCAACGTGACAACATTGTAACATCACAAACATGACAACATTGTAACATCACCAACATGACAACATTGTAACATCACCAACATGACAACATTGTAACATCAATAACGTAACATTTTAAAATATATATTGCCCACAGCGTAGAATCAGCAGATGTGCCAGGATCTGGCTGCCGATGACTATTAAATGTTCTATGGATGTACTAGTATGTATAGACATACCACTTTGGCATGTCGAGTGTTGACATGAAGAGGTGATGTGCTTGGGCCTACTAGTTGCGCTACACTGTTCCTTGTTGCAAATACAGCACTTTCAGACGTGATTTTAGCACTTGGTATTCTTCAAGACTTGTCCGTTTTATTGTGGGTCTATATGTTTTTGTATATGTGTATGGGCTGTGTGTGTGTGTATTTGTATATATTTTCACATATAGCCGGCCTGATGTGGTTATATAGAAGAATAGTAGAAGATCATATGATAGCTAGAATAAATAATGGGCAGCTACTGAAAGAGTTACATGCGAAACAGGAGTTACTTACTAATATAAAAGAGAGATGGATAGATAGATGATAGATAGATAGATAGACAGGTAGACAGATAGATAGATAGATAGATAGATAGATAGATAGATAGATAGATAGATAGATAGATAGATAGATAGATAGATAGATAGATAGATAGATAGATAGATAGATAGATAGATAGATAGATAGATAGATAGATAGATAGATAGATAGATAGATAGATAGATAGATAGATAGATAGATAGATAGATAGATAGATAGATAGATAGATAGATAGATAGATAGAAAAATGGATAGATGAATAGATAGATGGATATATTAAAAGATGGATAGATGGATATATGCATAGATGGATGGATGGATTGATTAACGGATGGACGGACAGACAGACAGACAGACAGACATACAGACAGACAGACAGACAGACAGACAGACAGACAGACAGACAGACAGACAGACAGACAGACAGACAGACAGACAGACAGACAGAC
Source organism: Meghimatium bilineatum (assembly GCA_034231615.1). NCBI lineage: Eukaryota > Metazoa > Mollusca > Gastropoda > Stylommatophora > Philomycidae > Meghimatium > Meghimatium bilineatum. Next base: position 51,353,957 of record CM067318.1, on the reverse strand, counting down.
AGACAGACAGACAGACAGACAGACAGACAGACAGACAGACAGACAGACAGACAGCCAGACAGACAGACAGACAGACAGACAGACAGATAGACAGACAGACAGACAGACAGACAGACAGACAGACAGACAGATAGAAGAGAGTCTTCACCTTATAAGACAGTGACAGTTTGTGGAACATAGTTACAAGGGAAAAATTGAAGAAAATAAAAACAGGGCGACGGCATAAGACAATATTAACATCAAGGCATGGTAAAAGAAAAGTCAACAATGATCTTGATTCTTCTTCTGCGTTGATTCTCTAATAAGCAACATCAATTTTCCTGAAATTTTGTTTAAAACGGGTAACGTGAAGTTTATTGTGTCACCGTTTTATTTGCGCCATGTATGCCTAACACATCCGTTTTCGACATGATCTTCATTGAAGATGCAGGGCTAGAGAATTGCTGAGATTCATGCTCCTCTGCATCAGTGCATTAGTCGGCACAGCACTTGATGACGATAGCTTATATCTTTGGCTGCTAAAGGAATTTGTGTTGTTTTGTAAATGCTCGAATACTGTGATATAAATAACAACATTTATGTAGACACTGTGACATTGATAACATAACATGTGTAGACACTGTGACATGCTAATACGACTTGTGTAGACACTGTGACATAGATAACATGACATGTGTAGACACTGTGACATGCTAATACGACTTGTGTAGACACTGTGACATAGATAACATGACATGTGTAGACACTGTGACATAGATAATATATATTGAATATATTTTGTTATGTTCTAGGCATTAAGTTATATATCTGATCAAGACAACAGTTGTATTAAGCTATATGATCAAGACAACAGTTGTATTAAGTTATATGATCAAGACAACGGTTGTATTAAGTTATATGATCAAGACAACAGTTGTATTAAGTTATATGATCAAGACAACATTAGTATCAAGTCAGATAGCAAGATAACAGCTTCATCCAGTCACATGGAAAAGAAAAAGGCTTCGTCCAGCCACATGGACAAGATGCCAGTTTTGTCCAGCCGCATGGATAATAACAGATGTATCCAATAATATGGACAAGACAACATCTGCTTGGTTATATGAATAACAGAAGTACCCAGTCAATGTGGATGAGATAACAGTTATATGTCCAGTATTTATCCAGTCAAATGGACAATAAACATAATATAACCAGCTGTATTGATTAGATTAGTGGTTATCCACAGTCGGATCTTCCCATTTCAGCGTCGTCTGTTCCCGAACACGGCGAGCAACTTGTTGATGGTGATGATAAATTAGATTTAGAGTTGTTATGGCATTTCCATGACCCGTGATCACCGACATTTGTATAGTTATCTGAGACTGGAATCATGCCGGCGATGTTTCGGATGCCGTGTAATGATATTTTCTGATGCCAACCGTCATGGCGTCGGGGAGTTGCCTCAAAATCTGCCATTGGAAACATGGCCGACATGGGCACATCATGGCGGCTAGAGTTGGTGCTGCGCCTGAGAGAAGAGTGTAATAAGAAAGAGTCGATAATAGCTTGATGATAATTTGCAAGGTTTGTCATTGGCGACAACGACTTTGAGAGTTGTGAGTGTCCCAGGTATCCCTCGTGATCTGTCAGCGGATAATTTTGAATTGGTAATGTCCGCGAGTTTTTGTCCGGAGAAACGGGAGAGGATGAACCAAAAATATTTGCTGGGTATACAAGATGCGGATAGTACTGAAGGAACGCTGGGGCAATGTTCATATACGCTGGGCAGTGATATGGTGAAAATGTGAGGGGGGTTCTGGATACAACAGAGAAGCGATCTATTTCATCTGGAGATTTGTGCACAGATTGAGGTATGATTGTAGGCTTCACAGACTTGAGATCGTAGGACATCTTCAGTCTCTGAAATAAAACAATATATCTTCAGTTTGTATTATCTGGAATTTAAGAAAAAATATGTGAATATATATAATATATGACTATATGCATTATAAAGCTATTAATTAGTTTCTAGTGTGATATTTGACTGTATCTGATGTGACATTTGTCTCTCTCTATGACGTCACAGTTGTATGTCTATAAGGTGACGGTTGTCTGTCTCTGAAGTGACATTAGGCTGTCTCTGAGGTGAAATTTGTTGATTTCTGAAGTGACATTTGTCTATTTATGATTTAATATTTGTCCGTCACTGAGGTGTTATCTGTCTGTATCTTAACTGACATTTGTATGTCTTTATGATGACATTTGTATGTCTCTAATGTGGTATTTGTGTTTCAGATGTGATTTTTTTCTGTCTATAATTTGACATTTTTCAGTTTCCTATGTGACATTTATCTGTATCTGAAGTTAAATTTGTTTCTGATGTGACATTTGTCTGTCTCTGAAATGATATTTTCTTTAATATGACATTTGTCTGTCTCTGAGGTCACATTTGTCTGAATATGCGGTGATATTTATGTGCCGCTGACATTATTAGTCTTTCTATTTGATACTATTTGTCAGTCTCTGAGATGGCATATGTCTGTCACTTTCGTAACCTTTACTTTCGTAACCTTTGCCAATCTCTGAAGTGACATTTGTCTATTTATGATTTAACACTTGTCCGTCTCTGAGGTGACATTTGTTTGTCCCTGAAATGACATTATTCGTTCTCTGTGGTGGGACTCTACATTTATTCCCTTGAGATAAAACTACTTGAACGTTGAACATTTTGTAATGGGCCTACATCATAGTATAGCAAAGATGTATCTGTGATTGAGACAGACCTGCGTCACAGCTCAATCTCTGCCGAACTAATCACTAGCATAAACTCGGCAAACAGGGGAGGTAACAAGAGTTTTAAAATAGAGATAACGAAATATGCGTTTACCTCCCTTGCTTTATTTTGTAGGTTGGTTCGTGAGTGTGCTATTCATTGCTACCCTCTCCGGCCCAGGCAACATACGGGCGATATCCAGTTTGAGAATGGAAGTCGACGCTGCCACTGCTGTTTCCACATGGCTTTATGGGACTTCACTCACCAAAGAAGTTATTATGTCAGACTCCATCGAAGCCAGCTTATTGAAACTAAGACTAGCCGGATCCTCCTACATTTGGACAGGACCACAGTCTTGCCTAGCAAGAAAGTTGCTGAAGACAACGACATTTGGCCAGAAGGCACACATCAACAACCAGAATGTCATGCATTATCGAAGCGAACGAAAGAAGAACAAGAATTGTGTCAGACTAACAGTATATGCTTTGAAAGATACATGATGGCATATACCATATGAATGGCCGGCATCTATATCTAACATACAGGTTTTCACACAGATCTACTGACAGGGCACGCTGTTTATTTCTAACATACGCCCGTGTGTTGCCGGGCCTGAAAGGGGAGCAAAGAATAGCAACACTATTTACCTTCCACGCTTGTCGTAAAAGGCGACTAAGGAGGTTATTGGATGGAGTTGACTGTCACATCTCATAGAGGGTCAGTGACCCAAAGACAGTAGTCGGATCTGTCAGGCCAAAAGGCGCAGATATCGCAGCAATGCTGTAAACCATGACACAACGCATTCCGTTCTCCAGACTACATCCTGCTAATCTGCAGGAGTTTGAGAACGAACGCAGAAGAAGAAGAATTTCTAACATACAGGTTTTCACAGGGATTTACTGCCGAGAACTCGTCGGTATGTGAGGTAATGAGGAAACAGACAGATTTGCACCCTAGACGCCAATAGATTGGGTATTGACAATGGACAAGGGGCATTTTCTCTAACTGCTGTGTGAGCGCCTGCTGGATGAGGACACTGCCATTGATAAAACACTGAGGATGAGATTTGATGAATTCGTTAGTCATCGCCGTACTAGCAGAACCTGGGTGGTAGAATGAGGAAAAGGTCAACCAGCGAGCCACGGGAACTATCAGTATGCATATCCTTCGTCATCTGCTGTTGGAGACTGAGCACCTATGGGTCTGTCCGGAGTGCAATGATGTCGGTTCATACTCAATAAGAATTGTGGTGACACCTCACAGCTGATGTATCTCACCTCAATCATCAGGTCTGTCTTGTGTGTTGTTCTAGGAGCTGGGAGAAATGAGACTTCAGTCACATCCTGTAAGCCTCCGAAATTTCGCAAGCGAGAATGTTTCCTCCATTTAGCTCTTCGGTTCTGGAACCAGATCTGAAAATATGAATGTCAGAGATTATCAAGATGTCATAAATATCTTGGATCATAATTTATACATCAACATACAGCATAAACGGATACATCAAAATACAGAATAAACTAATGCATCAAAATACAGCATAAACTAATACATCAAAATACAGTATAAACTAATACATCAAAATATATCATAAACTGATAGATCAACATATATCATTAAATGATAGATAAAATAGTGAACACGGAGTGATAGGTCAACATCAAACAAACATACTAACATCAAACATAAACAGATTAAGATAGAACATAGTTATAGAAAAACATAGAACATAACTAAAGATTAATAAAACATAAATTAAAAAATCAGCAGAGAATGTAAACTGAACAACGTAGAACATAAACTGAAAACATCAACATAGAACATGAACTGATAGATCAACATGGAACATAGACTTAAAGATCAACATGGAACATATCTGAAAAATCAACATAGAAAATAAATTGAAGAATGAACATAGAATGTAAACTGCTCAAAATATAACATAGACTAAAAGATCAACAGAAAACATAATGAGATCAACATAATGATGATCATACATTTATAGATCTATATAAAAAAACGAACGGAAAGAATAAGAAATATCTTAAACTGAAGGGTCGACATAGAACAAAAATAGATCAGCGTAGAAGAGGAAAACAAGTTAGTTTCTACCGAGCTATACGTTACTTCACATATACAGACACATCACTATAGTAACATCATCATGTCACATCCATACAACATGATCATCATACCACACTGGTGGCCCAGGACAAGACATACGTGCAAATCATAGTTGGAAAAAATTCAACTACTGTACATGAACATTGCAGTTCTCAAGAGTTTTAGACTGAAGAAAGGAATGTCATGGATGGAACAAGCAGAAGCAACTATAGCTATGGTTATCATAACTCATTCTTTAGTTAGAAGTGAGGAGTGGGTAAACTCTGGTGAGAGGTGGGTAAACGCTGGTGAGGAGTGGGTAAAAGCTGGTGAGGAGTGGGGCAACGCTGGCGAGGAGTGGGGAAACGCTGGTGAGGAGTGGGTAAACGCTGGTGAGGGGTGAGTAAACGGAGATGAGGGGTGGGTAAACGTTGGTGAGGACATGGGAAAACTATGCAGGTCATTATTACTCAGACATGGGAAAACTCTATGCAGGTAAGGTGACCATCAGCTTGCATACTATTCGTAATATGCTAGGAAATGAGATGACGTAATATGCTAGGAAATGAGATGACGTAATATTCTAGGAAATGAGATGACGTAATATTCTAGGAAATGAGGCGACGTAATATGCTCGGAGATGAGGTGACGTAATATGCTCGGAGATGAGGTGACGTAATATGCTCGGAGATGAGGTGACGTAATATGCTAGGACATGAGGTGACGTAATATGCTAGGAAATGAGATGACGTAATATTCTAGGAAATGAGATGACGTAATATTCTAGGAAATGAGGTGACGTAATATGCTAGGAAATGAGATGACGTAATATGTTAGGAGATGAGGTGACGTAATATGCTAGGACATGAGGTGACGTAATATGCTAGGAAATGAGATGACGTAATATGCTGGGAGAGACCGAACACTTATGGGCTTGCCTAGAGTGCGCTAATGTCGATTGGGAAAACTAAAACAAAGTAAAACCACACTGCTACATCATCATCATACAACAACACGATGACATTTGCTATATCAATATACCACACTACCACAACCTCATCATATCACATTATTACAAAACATCACCAGCAAACAACGTTGCCCCAACATCATCACACGACATTTACAAATATCCAACACAAACCTGCACTCTCTCTTCATTGAGTCCGATTCTGGTGACCAAGTTTTCTCTGGTGTTACCGTCTGGGTAATGTGTGATGGCAAAAACTTCCTCCAGGGCATGGAGTTGCTCCGTCGTGAATGTTGTGCGAACACGCCTTTTCTTGATCATGTGATGTTCGGCTATCTCAAGATTGCATGAACCTTCTTTAATGTTATCACACCCCGTTCCTGTGCCATCACATACTATTGTATGATCTGTTCTGTCATGCTTAACCTGTCCGTGGGGTGCACACCAATGAGACAACGGGGTTCTGTTTAGCATGTTCCTATTGTGAACTGGTTGATCCGGTGAGACACTGCACCGTTTGTGAACTGGTTGATCCGGTGAGACACTGCACCGTTTGTGAATTGGTTGATCCGGTGAGACACTGCACCGTTTATGAACTGGTTGATCCGGTGAGACATTGCATCGTTTATGAACTGGTTGATCCGGTGAGACATTGCATCGTTTATGAACTGGTTGATCCGGTGAGACATTGCATCGTTTATGAACTGGTTGATCCGGTGAGACATTGCATCGTTTATGAACTGGTTGATCCGGTGAGACACTGCAGCGATTGAGAACTAGTTGATCAGGTGAGACAGTGCGCCGTTTGTGAAGTGGTTGATCCGGTGAGACACTGCACCGTTTATGAACTGGTTGATCCGGTGAGACACTGCAGCGATTGAGAACTGGTTGATCAGGTGAGACACTGCACCGTTTATGAACTGGTTGATCCGGTGAGACACTGCACCGATTGAGAACTGGTTGATCCGGTGAGACACTGCAGCGATTGAGAACTGGTTGATCAGGTGAGACACTGCACCGTTTATGAACTAGTTGATCCGGTGAGACACTGCACCGATTGTGAACTGATTGTCTGAACATATCCATTTGATGATCGTCTTGATCGTCATGTGTATTCTGCTGCTCAGTAATTACGTCCAACATTTTGAAGTTCTCATTACGTGACACGAAACAAACTTTGTGATTTTTAAACTGATGGTTGACATCGTCTACTTTAGTAACATGTTTGCTTATAGACTCTTGGTTTACAGAAATGAACGTCTGAAATGACTTCAGTCGATTGTAAACATTTTTCTTATTACCCGTGAGTTGACGATCCGAGTCTGACTGGAGTTTCTTGTTGGAATATTCGTCTTGGGTTGACTCGACTACATTGTTAGCAGGCGTGATAATTGTTTCATGAATGTTTTCAACATTTGGAAGTGATTCCCGCACCGCATTTACATGCTGTTGGATACGAGATGTTAAATCTGGCTGTTCCAGATGTTTAACTTCGTAGAGGTGTTTGTCTGTCTCGTTTTGAATTAAATCTGCCTCTGTTTGAAGTGTACTGTGTACTCTGTTGGAATCTGTACTGTTGTGTACTACTTTAACTTCGTTTTGATGTAAACCCCTTCCGTTTTGTAAATTTTTATCTTCGTTTTGATGTAAACCCCTTCCGTTTTGTAAATTTGTATCTTCGTTTTGATGTAAACCCCTTCCGTTTTGTAATGTTTTAGTTTCATTGTGATGCAAATCTAGTGCGTTTTGGCTTAAACCAGTCTCATTGCAATGTAAATTAGTTTCATGTTGAAGTGAGTCTTGTTCTAATCCGTTTGTCTTGTGTATGAGTTCTTCTGTATTTGATTGTGTAAGAGATCTCTCATGAATTTCACGATATGCGATATCTTTAAGCTGGTCACACTCGTCTCTCTGTGGATCTCGACTTCCAGAAACATGTTCATTGTCAATACAATCCTCTATATTTTGATCTCGATTTTTGAATAACTGCCTACTGCTAGCAGATGGGCAGTTTCTGTTGTAGAACGAGTTCTTAATATTTTCCTGAATCATCCTTCCTGTGCAAGTGACCATGTTCAGGTGCATCTTGCCTGCCATGAAACAGAAATCAAACAAGAATGATTACGACTAGTTTCATGAATTGATTGCAGCATTTAATTTACCGGTTATTTATACAAAAACTTAAAATTAGAAAACAAATATATCAGGCAATACCGGTATCAATGTAAGCATATTAAAGTCTCATAAATAGTGGGCACAATGTACTCGCAACAACATAACAGGACAGACGACGTTTCGACCACAAAAGTCTTCATCAGTACAGATAAACAAGGAACCAACAACAAAAGAGCTACATGAGAATAGACTCTTAGTATAGGGAGGATAAGAGGAAGAAAGATATACATAAAGGAGAAATAAAAGCACGGAGAAGAGGACAGTGACGGATTTAGTGCTAAGTTTGGGAGATATTACAGCTTTGTGTATAATATGTGAGAGGGTGATGAAAATCACATTTTGGAAGAAAAGGGAAAGAAGTGGGGATGAGGAGTGAGAAAACAAGGAGAAGTGAAAGACTAAAGGGATGAGGAGGGAAGATGAGCCGATTTTCAGTAGTTGCAAATGAAATAAAAGTTGCACTCATCCGCCAAGTCCCCAAGAATAAAACTATGCACATATGTGATGCTATCTTGTCGTGGTGCACAGTTATCCTGCAGTCTTGCAAAGTGACAGTTGTGCTGTAGTCTAGATTGGTACACACCCATGTGATATAGTCTTACATGGTGCACAGTTGTGCAGTTGTCTTGAAGTGTGCACAATTGTACTGCAATCTTGCTATCCTACACACAAGGGGGAGTAAAAAATGAACCAGGGATGCAGGAAGACATTAATGTATAAGCTTAGTGACTCGGTGGAGGAGGGGAAGGGGGAATGAGGAACTCCACCAGAAGCTTCCCTCTTTCTCCTCATGTTTCCTCCTATCTTCGATGTACTATTTGTGGATTTCTATAACGACCGTCTCCAGTAGGACCTGTTATCTAGAATTGTCACGCGACCTTACGGGGGTTCTTGTTGGGTTGTCGGTTGGACACTTTTTATATACTTTGGGTGTATGGGGTGTCAGGGAGGTGTAGTACCTCTGATATTAAGGCTGTCATACACCTTTGAAAAAGTTCTCACATCTTTGGTCTCAACCCAGTGCTCAGTTCTCACCTATGGCTCCCAGGAGTTGCCAGATTGCGGCAGCAACCACACTACGGTAATGGCTTTAACAGGCCCGCAAAGCCAGATGAGAGCAACTGATGGGCTCGGGCCCGTAGGTAAAGACAGGGCATGTCTGCCGAAGCATGCGACGCCTGGATAGGACGGACAGCGAGGATGAAGCATCTGAAAGTGAACAAGGGCAATGTGAGCAAGGGGAATATGAACACGGGGAATATGAACAAGGGGAATATGAACTAGGGGAATGTGAACAAGGGGAATGCGAGCAAGGGGAATATTAACAAGGGGAATGTGAGCAAGGGAATGTGAACACATTAATGTGAACTAGGAGAATGTAAACAAGGGGAATGTGAACACGTGAATGTGAACAAGGGAAATGTAAACAAGAGGAATATGAACACGTGAATGTGAACAAGGGAAATGTAAACAAGATGAATGTGAACAAGGGGAATGTTAACGAAGGAATGTGAACACGTGAATGTGAACACATGAATGCGAACGAAGGGATGCGAACAAGGGAATGTGAATTTGAAATTGTGAATGAGAGAATATGAACGAGGGAATATGAATAAGGGAATGTGAACACGTGAAAGTGAACAGGAGAATGTAAACGAGAATGTGAACTAGAAAACGTGAGCGAGTGGATGTGAACAAGGGAATACGAACAAGGGAATACGAACAGGATGTGAACAATGGAATACGAACAAGGGAATGTAAACATGGGGAATGTAAATGAGGGAATGTGAACAAGGGAATGTGAAAAAGGATAGATAGTGAACCAGAAAAAGCATGAAATGTGAACGGGGGAATGGTAGACAGTAAATCAGAGATTAAGAGAAGGACGTGTGCACGAGTGACTGATAGTAAACCAGAGAGAGGATATGTGAACGAGGGAATGATAGAAAGTAAATCAGATAAAGTAGGGAATATGAACAGGGGAATGACAGACAGTGAATCAGGAAACGAAAGAAGGGAATGTGAACGAGGGAATGAGAGACAGTGAATCAGAGAAAGAAAGATGGTAGACAGAAAATTAAAGAGATATATACGTATTTAATAAGAGTGTATGTATATAAAGAGTGAGACATATTGGAAGAAATGAAAGAAATGGAACAGAACAAGGAAAGAAAAGAGGCTGGGAGAATGAGAGAATTTGTAGTGAAATACAAGAACAACTTATTTGTGGTCTAAAGTCACGTGATTGGCGGCGTCACGTGACAGAGATAACGGGAATTTATAACACACGAGAACAAGGGAAAGGCAACTGTCATTAATTTGTACCAGACACCGTATTCGAAACTCTACCAATATTACTGCTGGTATGATAAGGAACTAATTTAGTGGTGGTAATAATTTCACAAATAATTTAACTAGTGCAGTTCCTAGTGGTGGTTGTATCATGGGCGCCCAGCAACCATGTCGAGCCTGGAGTTCGATGGCAGGTTCGATTCAAAGCAGTAATCAGAACGATAACACAGATCTGTGCAGCGATTACCTTTCTATAACAACTGATTACTGATTACTGTACTCAAGTGTTGTACCTTGACAATATCTCATAGGAAGCTGGTTATACATTTATTGTGTGTTGTCTGACAGAAGGGGATCGTCTTCGTTAGTTATCAGACTCCTGCAGATTAGCAGGATGCAGGCCAAAGGAGGGAATGCGTTGTTTCATGATTTACAACTTGGCAATGCACCTTCTGGTCCGACACATCCTTTTACTCGCATTGTTTCTGGGTCACTGTTACCAAGTTTGGGAAGGAACACATTAATATTACTGACATTGACGCAATTACATTCACGTGAACATTACTGACATTGACGCAATTACATTCACGTGAACATTACTGACATTGACGCAATTACATTCACGTGAACATTACTGACATTGATGCAATTACATTCACGTGAACATTACTGACATTCAATGAGACATATGCATTAACATTATTGACATTGACACAGAGTCACACTCGTTAACATTATTGACATTGACACAGAGTCACACTCGTTAACATTATTGACATTGACACAGAGTCACACTCGTTAACATTATTGACATTGACACAGAGTCACACTCGTTAACATTATTGACATTGACACAGAGTCACACTCGTTAACATTATTGACATTGACACAGAGTCACACTCGTTAACATTATTGACATTGACACAGATTCACACTCGTTAACATTATTGACATTGACACAGAGTCACACTCGTTAACATTATTGACATTGACAGTCATAATGTGTTAACATTATTGACATTCACACAGAGAAATATAGCACGACCGTCTGAAGTAAGAACTGTTACCTAGAATTGTCACGGGGCCGGACGGGGGACCTTGTTGGGCTTTCAGTTCGTCACCATTTATATACTTGTAATTATGTAAATGGTGAACAACCTACAGCCCAATAATAATTTTAAAAATGAAAGAATGGGGGTCCTAATTAAGTCAGTTAAAAGGTTCTTATTGGTGACGGTCATGCATATAGGCTGTGCATAAATTACGTCACTAACTAGGGGAGACAATTAGGAAAGAATATTTCTCCAGAAATGTGAACAAATACATGCATTTTTATTCCTACTCTAGCAAATTTTTCCTTAGGGGGAAGGGGATAATTTTTGACATAATCAAACAGGAATGGGTCTCTGAATTGTCGACATTTATTAGAGATGGGGGTAATTATTGGCAACGTCATTATTGGCGCAATGTATGGATACCCACAAAGGTGAACACTTCTGACATTAACACAGCTATATACATTTTATAGAGAGAAGCAGAAATAGGTATACATCAATGATTATAGACACGACATACTAGCAATGAGATACAAAGACAAATGGCGTTTCGATTGGGAAAGCCTTCATTACGACGAGAGACAGTAATCAACTAACAACCTTTACATAGAGAAACACATACGGTAAGATGATGATATAAGCAAGAGAGGAAGAACACGAGGAGAATATAAGAGAAGCATAGATTGATGTCGAAAATTGTGTGAACATTGATTGGGAATTAGACGATAAATTGAGAGGAGGAAAGACAAATTCCATAAGATAAGAATAGAAAAGCAAAGAGATTAGCAAACGTAGTGTGGAGTGGAATAACAATGACAAAATGAGAAAAGAGTAATGAAGGAAAAATAAGTACACCCAAACTTAGCTCAGGGTTAACGCACACATTTTGTGTCACAATCTAATTCCAGTAGGATTTTTTGATTGATTTTGAGAGTGATATATATATATATATATATATATATATATATATATATATATATGTGTGTGTGTGTGTTTCGTTTTCTATTGGGATATGTGTTTTTGGGGGAACTTATTATCAGTTGGAGGAATGTTGATTTTTTTGGCCACAGCTGTGAAAATGTAGGTAAAACAACTGACAAACTTGATATGTAGATATTCAGATTAGTAAAAGAAACACTCCGCAAATATATATATATATATATATATATATATATATATATATATATATATATATATATATATGTATACACACACACACACACACACACACACAAATGCTAATTTGTATATAAAATACTGTCAATAAATTACTTTAACCAGTTTTGGCCAATTTTTTGATCTCCCCCCCCCTCCACCCCGTCAACAAGTGTCAGAAATTCAGGGTCCGCAGTGATTAATTATGTCAAAAAATATTGGTTCATTACGGGACGTAGTCGCCAGATTTAAACTTTGTACTTTTATGCGTAGTTTCCTTTATTAGCTTTCGTTACCTCGCTGAACTCTGATTACAAAGTCGATAAATCTGCACATGTCTGCGTGTTACGCACCCAGAACCCCATGCCTCCCGCCCCCCGTTATAAAGGGGTGGAGGAGACTCTCAGTGTGTAATGGGATGATTGCTGAATGTGCCAGCTCTCTTAGCTACACTAAAATGCGCCTGTATATATATATTTATATTTCTTTTCCTTAAATGATGTACGTATTTGTTTCACTAAAAAAAGTGGTCACTGCTGCCCGTAATGTACCCCAACAAATAGTCTTCCCCCTCCTACCACTAATGTTTCAAATAGAAAGAGTGCGAAATGTTTTTAATGGAAACTATGTTTTTTTCTGATTCATAGAGAAACTGTTCAATTGTAAACAATTTAAATGAATATAAAACAGTATTGTTTACATCAACTTTTGTCACGCCTTTCCTATTCCTTGTCAAAAACTGTCAAACATTTTCACCCCCCCCCCACTTTCCCTAATTTATTGATAATTCGTAAAGATAAATGAACCTGATGATGATAAAATTGATGATTTGATGTTGAAATACCCTCCATTCTGTGATCCAAGCCTCGTCGGCCTCCCTGTAGTGTTCCGCTGCTAACAGCAGATGCATCGTAGCTGGGCATGCTCCCACAAACAGAACTGTCCGGTATTGTTTTATGTCGCTGAAGATATTTTTGGTCAGGGGTAAGATTTGTGTCGATCTTGCTGCTGCAGGAAGTGTTTGCAAAATCGCAGCAAACCATGTTCTCACAATTATTATCCAAATTGACTGTAGTCTGCCGAAGTTGATCTCCCTTGTAAGTTAGAGTTGTAGAACCTGCTAGAATATTGTCAATGGAATGTCTTGTATACGTTGCTAATCTTGAGTCCAGAACGCGCTTCCGTTGCTGAAGACGATGCTGGCAATATGGCACAGTCATATCTTTTGTGAGAGGAGATGTTTCGCCGAGTTCACTGTTGCAAGCAGGGCATGTCGTTGAGTTGTCCATGTGTGCTGTACTTGTATATCTGACAAGGAAACAGAACATACGTGTGAGTTGATTGTTGCCTGGGTGGAAGCAGATCAAGAAGTTGCATGTAAGAGTAGAACGTTGATGATAATAATACATTTCTTTAGCTATGAGTAGCTCTTGACAGCCGATAATCCTTCAGAAAAATGTATACGTTTTTCTCAATTGTTAACTGAAGCAAGAGACATGAAACGTTGTCTCAAAGGCATGGTTTTGTAAAGGAGGTTTATGGATGGATATTTAGTCCCCTAACGAAGGCATTTTGTTCATATCCCAGGATTATCCCATCCTGCCAGAAGCATATCACACGCTTCTGAGACAGCTATCTCATTATTCTTCTATCAGATGTTTTGGTCTATCCCCAGTAATAGCAAATCTGCCACACATCGTGACTTGGAAGTCTGCCACACATCGTGACTTCGAAGTCTGTCACACATCGTGACTTGGAAGTCTGCCACACATCGTAACTTGGAAGTCTGCCACACATCGTGACTTGGAAATCTGCCACAAAAGGACATAGATGTCTGCTGACATGCAAATCTTCATCCTCCATGGGGATTATTTGATAGAAGAGAGGAGCATGAAATTCAGATAAAATTTGACAATGGTGATTTTTTTTCACAGGTGACAGGTGGTCTGCTAACCCCCTCCCTCCTTCCTTAGTTGCATTCTACAACATGCCTAGAAAGAAGACAATGACCCTATTTTTGCACTCTTAATTAGAACAGAAGTCCATGCCTAGTTGCCACATGGTCGATAGAAAATGGATAAAACTACAATCTGAACAAAATATTACAATCAACAGTTGAAGTATTTGAAGTATTTAAGTACTGACGGTATTGTACTCTGGGACAGTCCCATAGAAGTTTGGTCTCTTTTAGCAGATGGTGAAGCTTATGTATGCTTATCATTCCCCTTTTATATGCTGCCCATTCATGGCGCAGTTATCTGCTTTGAACCTTTTGAAACATAGACTGAAAGTTGGGCACGATACAGGTCATGTTCATCGTGGTTTCATAGAGCCATCGTTAGGCAAGCAACAGTTGATAGTGGAAGTACAAGTTATTAGAAATAATTGCGATAAATGACAAACTACTTGCTGTCTGGTTACTTAGCTGTAGATCTTCTTCTTCTGCATTCGTTCTCACACTCCTGCAGTTTAGCAGAATGTAGTCCGGAGAAAGAAATGTGTCGTGTCATGGTTTACAGTACTGATGTGATATCTGCACCTTTCGGTCTGACACATCGGAGTTCAGCATAACTTTGGGTCACTACCATATATGGGATGGGACAGCCAACTCCATCCCATGACCTCCTTAGTCGCCTCTTGCGACATGCGTGGAAGGTAAACAGTGTTGTTATTGTTTGCTCCCCTATCGGGCAACGACAACACACGGGCGTTAGTTGTAGATAATTGACAAACTACTTACTGTCTGGTTACTTAGCTGTAGATAAATGACAAACTACTTACTGTCTGGTTACTTAGCTGTAGATAAATGACAAACTGCTTACTGTCTGGTTACTTAGCTGTAGATAAATGACAAACTACTTACTGTCTGGTTACTTAGCTGTAGATAATTGACAAACTACTTACTGTCTGGTTACTTAGCTGTAGATAAATGACAAACTACTTACTGTCTGGTTACTTAGCTGTAGATAAATGACAAACTACTTACTGTCTGGTTACTTAGCTGTAGATAAATGACAAACTACTTACTGTCTGGTTACTTAGCTGTAGATAATTGACAAACTACTTACTGTCTGGTTACTTAACTGTAGATAAATGACAAACTACTTACTGTCTGGTTATTTAACTGTAGATAAATTATTCTTGCCTGGTTATGCAGCCAGTTAGCAGTAAAATATCCTTCCGCGAGAGGCGGAAAGCAACAGTCACACTTATCCTACGTCATGTTCAGATAAGACTTGACAACGTGGTATCCTTATAGCTGATATGGTCACCGCCCACATTGAAGTTTCAGCCCAGAATATCGCCTGCTAGCAAATCAGGTCTGTGAGTACTAGATCAAGTTCTTGCAAGTTCCAAGACATGCGGCCTGGGTGACAGTTATGTTACTTTACTGTGATGTTTCGGTGACAACCACCGCTGTCGCGTTACTACCACCAGCAACTCTGTCACATAAGTCTTGTATCACACATTCATGTACACACTGATTCACTCAATCACTCGCACTCTTCTTCATTCAAATTCAATATCACTCTTGAATTCTCTTATTTAATTATTCACTCACTATCATTCCCTCTTCCTATCATTCACTCACCTTCATTAAATTATTCTATCACTATAATTCCATCATTCACCTACACTCTCCCTTATTAAATCATTCGCTTACACACTCTCTCACTCCCTCATAGAATCATTCAGTCAAACATTCTCTCATTCCATCATACATCATTTACAAGGACTCGTTAGAATCGGCTGGAAATTTAGTAGGACCATGGTCCTGTTACAAGGGAGACAGTGGGAGTTTGAGAATGGACGCTGAAGAAGAAGAATATACGGGAAATCTCGTTATTCCCTGAAATCTTTTGAAATAGACCTAGATAAACAAGAAAAAATTACAAAAAATGGTACTACATGGCGCTCTACAGTTAAAAAAATTCGCATCATCTTGCGAAAATAGGAAAAATGCAACAGCTCAACAGCGAAGGGTAGCTGTAGAAGGTCACGGGCAGACCAAAAACCATCTACGGTGGTCACCCCATGTTCGAACAGTCCTAGGACATTTACGGTCAGACTAGGGCTTATTAGCCATCTAGGAACTTATATCCGCCCGTGTGTTGACGGGGCCCGAAAGGGGAGTAAAGAATAGCAACACTGCTTACCTTCCACACATGTCGTAAAAGGCGACTATGGAGGTTATGAGATTGGCTGTCCCATTCCATATAGGGTCAATGACCCAAAGCCATGCTGAAGTCGGATGTGTCAGGCCGAAAGGCGCAGATATCACAACAATGATGTAAACCATGACACAACGCATTCCGTTCTCCGGTCTACATCCTGCTAATCTGCAGGAGTTTGAGAACGAACTCAGAAGAAAAAGAAGAAGAAGAACTCATATCAAGGAAATAACTCTACCCGATTTCCAAAAGTGGCACATTGTCATCTTTTCTTGTGATGGACGAACAACAAAAAACATTTACTTGTTTCAAATTTATAGAAAATATATTCATTTATAAGTTTCATTTATATCATGGATATCCCGTTATTCCCGTATATCAGTATATTCCCGTATATTCCCGTATATCCCGTTATTCCCGTATATGGCGAACTTTACCTGTATTCATTTATAGAGTGGACAATTTCAGGACAGATATAGACATGTTTCAAGTAAACGAAAAAATAATTTCAGAACAGATATAGACATGTTTCAAGTTGTTTGTTTGTTTGGTTTGCGTTCGCTCCATTGTAACCATCACGGATATCCGTGCGATTTCCGCCGGGAGCGTGATTACGTTGTGCCACTGTTATGCGCCTTGTAGGCCTAGCACATCCGATTTCGGCATGCCTTGACAATTCGGGTGGGCTACCCTTAGCCCGTGACAGCTTCTATATCTGTCTCCAGGCACGCGTAGTGGCGACTCTTCGGCCAGACGATTTTTGCTCTCGTCTGACTCGCACGAGGTGTTCCACTGTCTATGAACTTGCCTCGTGTAATTGGACGTGCTGTGCCTGTGCCCATTGGGTACTGAACCGTTTCTCATCCGTGAGCCTGGTTCCTTAAGGGGAAGAACTCAACAGAGGAGTTGGACCCTGGCTCTTTCGCCCTCTTAGCCGAGGTGTCATTCACCGACATCGTGTACCCCTTGTCCAAGTTCGAGTCTCACACCACGCGTTTGAGAGCAAGGCGTTCTCGAGCTGAGCGTCCTTGTCCCAATAGCGCATGAGCCCATCAGGTACGGAACCCTTTCTCTCTGCAAGTGTACTTCCGGTATAGGAAACATTGACAGTAGAGTTAGGCCAGGACTACCATCGTTGTCCCTTTCTTGCCTAAGCCCATCGGGTACAGAACTCTTTCTCTTCGCGAGCATATTTCCGGTTTAGGAAGGCTCGACATTAGAGTTGGATTAGGTCTTCTTGCTTTACCAAACGCCAATGAATGGGTCTGGGTCTCTGCCTGTAAGGAACACAGGTAACTAGAAGCTCGTCTCGAGCTGACGGAGCTTGTAGTTCCCCTTTCCTAGGGACTTTTCACTTTCTATTTGCAGTTCGCGCTGCCCTCTAGCGCTGTTCTGCCCTTTCATTGTACTCGGTATGAAATCTATTTGTCTCTCGCCGTGCATCTACCTTTACGTGCATTTTACATTGGCCGCCCCTCCAATGTTCGTACTGGACTGACTAGCTTCACTGTATGTCGACAGTGTCGCTATATGTGGTGATGCTGGTGGTGTCGGAGATATTGTCTGTCTCTTATGCAGTCAAATCTCTTTCCATCTGCTACCTCCACATTCTCGGACACGATCCCCAAATGATTTGGCCAGAATCAGCTCGAGCTGCTGTATTTCTGTTTCCAGGGTGCACCGCGTGGAGGTACATTTGGGATCTTGGTTATCTGCTAACCCTGGGTCCGCCTAGAGCAATGCGTTCCCTTTGCACCCCCATGTTTCAAGTAAACGAAAAAAAAAATGTCAGGACATATATAGACATGTTTCAAGTAAACGAAAGAAGAATTTCTTCAGCTCTTCTACCCTTGTACTGATGTACCCTTTTCATACGTTTGTCATAACTGCCACAATGTAAGTATCGCCGTTTCGTGTAAGGTGTCTGCATCTTCCAGTGGCATATTCAGAAGCTCCTCGATTTCTTGTGTCCATTGGTATTTGGGGAGGCCTCTTTTTCGTTTACCTGGAACCTTTCTCTTCATAATTAACCGTTGTAACTAACCCATTGCGTCTTATGTACAAAATATCTTGCATACTTTGATAATTTCGAGGAGTCAGCCTTTCTTTTTGTGCAGGCAGTTCCGTCATCTGAGTGGAACATCTCTGCCCACAATATGCTTTGCATCTTTATATATATATATAGTATTTTATGTTAAAGGATGTTTTATTTTCTATTGTGGATGTCATTGCCCAAGTATCACAAAAGAAAGTTTTTTAAAGCTTTAACCATGTTTCCATGTTTGACCCTTGCCTTTGATCTTTCATGTAAGGCTTTCAGAAGAGAATTATTTAATCTTCAATTATAGATCGAAATATTTTGTCATGAAAAGCGGTACAGGGGACCGTGAAGAGGGTCGGTCGTTGGGGGATGCGACGCGAAGGATAACCGTTAATTAAACGAGGAGGACAGTTATTTGTTACCACTCATGATTCCATATGGAACAATGAGAATCTGTTTTGACTGACTTTAGTCAATGAAGCAAGAAGATGTTAATGTTGTTGAGTGGACATATAATGTCTAATATTTATATAGTGACCATTGAATTGACTTCTACATATACACTAGACGATTACTTGACTTTTACTTATACACTAGATTATTACTTGACTTTTACTTATACACTAGATTATTACTTGACTTTTACTTATACACTAGTCGATTACTTGACTTTTACTTATACACTAGACGATTACTTGACTTTTACTTATACACTAGTCGATTACTTGACTTTTACTTATACACTAGTCGATTACTTGACTTTTACTTATACACTAGTCGATTACTTGACTTTTACTTATACACTAGACGATTACTTGACTTTTACTTATACACTAGACGATTACTTGACTTTTACTTATACACTAGACGATTACTTGACTTTTACTTATACACTAGACGATTACTTGACTTTTACTTATACACTAGATAATGACTTGACTTCTACTTATATACTAGATGACTACTTGACTTCTATTTATACACTAGATAATGACTTGACTTCTATTTATTCATCTATATAATGACTTGACTTCTATTTATACACTAGATAATGACTTGACTTCTATTTATTCATCTATATAATGACTTGACTTCTATTTATACACTAGATAATGACTTTACTTCTATTTATTCATCTATATAATGACTTGACTTCTATTTATACACTAGATAATGACTTGACTTCTATTTATTCATCTATATAATGACTTGACTTATATTTATACACTAGATAATGACTTGACTTCTATTTATACACTAGATAATGACTTGACTTCTTTTTATTCATCTATATAATGACTTGACTTATATTTATACACTAGATAATGACTTGACTTCTATTTATACACTAGATAATGACTTGACTTCTATTTATTCATCTATATAATGACTTGACTTCTATTTATACACTAGATAATGACTTGACTTCTATTTATACACTAGATAATGACTTGACTTCTATTTATATACTGAACATAGACTGTAGTTTTACTTATATACAGGACATTTAATTGACTTCATGTATACTATATATTTTACTCTCATATTTATCATGTAGACATGTGCCTGCTTCATATATTTAAAGAGAATATTTATCTGTCTTATAGTTATAAAAATAACATCCGTATATATCTCTCACGCGCACATACATCATATATATATAATAGACATTTGTAAGTCTCATAAAGGGAACATTTAACTGTCTCATAACATGGAAATGTACATGTCTCATATTTGTAAAGTTATAATTTAAGTAGAGCGCCCCCCCCTTTTTTTGTCGTATATTTATAAAACAGGTATTTGTCTCATATTTATAAAGTGGACATCTAGTGTTGAGGTAAGAATGCCGTCTAAGATTAGAATGTCCTGTTAAGTGTTACGTTGCCATATTTCTAGGTCGTTCTCGATGTAAACATGCCTAGAAGTGGTTTGCCAGATTGGATATAATTTGTCCAACTAGATTGCTGAATAGTTCGTAAAACCATAAATGATTTGGCTCATTAAACTTGTTGAGAATGTCTTTTGCTCTCGTTGGGCTCGATTTTTTATGAATCAACAGCCCTACTAGTTTGGTTAACAGAGAGTGAAGTGACCAAGAATATAGATCACCTGCCGACAAGAGACAATCGTTTCTATCCAAACAGGCATACAACCACTTCAATCTACACTCCACTCCAGATTTCTAGAGAAAGTGAAGGCAATTTGCTCGAGTACCTTTGTTTGGATAACAATCTTGATCAGGTGTACTTGTGGTATATATGCATTTCATCACCCCACGGTGTTTATGATCTTGCAGGTGTGCAGGGTTTATACTGAACGAGTCATCGCCATGTTGGGACACGAAGACGATGTAGGTTGTAAGGAAAGGGAGAATATTCGGTATTTAGAGAAGAAAATAAATAGGTCCGGCTATCAGGTTCAAACTCCACCATAGGCAACTGTGTATCCAGACCGTTCACAAAGCAATGGCAACTCCATCATAGGCAACTGTGTATCCAAACTGTCCCAGAAGCATTGGCAACGCCATCATAGGCAACTGTGTATCTAGACAGTTAAGAAAGTAATGGTACAACCCACCTAAGACGGATGTGTCAGGCCATTGGCGCAAATAAAACGGCGACACAACGCATTTTTATTCTGACTACATTCTGCTGGAAATTTAATAGGACCATGGTCCTGTTACAAGTGAGATCCAGTGGGAGTTTGAGAATGAACGCTGAAGAAGAATGGTACAACCCCCACCATAGTCAACTGTGTATCCAGACCACTCAGAAAGCAATGGTAAACCACTAAGTGTATTTACATTTTTATAGAATAATTTATAAAATTACTAGACTACACCCCCGCCCCTCCTAAATGTGCACGCTTCCCAGCTTTTCTGATGAAAATGTATCAAACCTGTATCGCGTCTGTGAAACTAATTAACACCAGCCGTGACCGTCTACATATAAGTAAGTAAAGTAAAAGTAAAGTAACCCATATCATTTATTAATGCAGTAGGGGTGTGAAATGTTAGAGATCTCACATTTCAGAAGTTCTGCAAATGAGGACGGTAGCCATCTCCTCTCCCTCGCAGTATTTACTTCCCGGATTAATCCGGTACCCATTTAGGCAGGATAGACCCGGGAACCGTTGCGATACAAAAACATTTCCGCCTCAACTATGGAATTAACCCAGGACCACTCATATGCGAAGCCAGTGCGATAACCACTGCGCTAACGCGGCTCCCAAAAGAGAGTACACTGTTCAGAAACCTATAACCCTACCAGAAGTGACATTCATGTTAAATATCAACAACGATGACACCTACTTAAAAAGTAATGAAATTAAGACATATACGACCTACTGGCGAAAAGGAAATCAAAACTTTTTAATGACTCATTTGACTATTTCCTTGAGTTTAATTGGTCACTATAATCACTATGAGTACACTATTGAGTAATTTGTGTGACAGCCAATGAAAATCAAGGGAAAAGTCAAATGAGTCATTTAGAAGTCTTGATTTCCTATTAACCAATAGGTCTCATATTGCGGAGAGTCATGCAACATCAAATTTATACATTTTACAGTTTATTTACTGTCAGGGAAATCCGGCAACTGATTTTTTACAACCTCCTGCTACCGGCTGTACATAAATTACGCGAATAGAATTGGTTGGAATTTTCCCCCTCCCCTCCCCCATCGCCCTGTCGACAACTGTCAAGAATTATGTACACAAATTATTAACCCTCTCCCCTATAATTATTAAACCCTCTACCAAAAATTATTAACTTCTCACCTCAAAAATGATTAAACACTCCCCCAAAAATGTGTTAACCCCTCTCCAAAAATTATTTGAGCAGAAGTAAGAAAAAACATTTGACAAAATATTTCATATTCAAACAATTTATTTAAAAATGTATTTTATAAATCTGCATTGTTGACGTCAACTTATATCTTCTTCTTTTTCTTCTGCGTTCGTTCTCAAACTCCTGCAGATTAGCAGGATGTAGTCCGGAGAACGGAATGCGTGCGCCATGTCATGATTTACAGCATTGCTTTCGGCCTGACACATCCGACTTCAGCATGGCTTTGGATCACTGACCCTATATGGGATGGGACAGCCATCTCCATCCCATAACCTCCTTAGTCGCTTTTTACGGCATGCGTGGAAGGTAAAAAGTGTTGCTATTCTTTGCTCCCCTTTCGGGCCCCGGCAACACACGGGTAAACTTATATGAAATCCCTCCCCCTCCAACCGTTTCAACAATTGTCACATTTTTCCAGACAGTCCACCTCAATTGTTGACGTAATGTATAGCAGCCCTCCCCCTTACCGTGGCTATGGACGGGGTACTAACAGACCTTAAAGCTGAATTAATGAAGCCTACTTTCGTTATTTTTCTTGATTATTCCCATGTTTTCAGTTGGCCAATATGTATATACTTTGAATCACATGTTAAAAATAGCCAAGGCTACCCCAAGTATATAAATAGTAAGCAATGGAAAACGTGACAATAATAAAAAACGTAACGAATGAAGGCCTGTTTACGTTTAGCAGTTAGGTCTTCTATAAATCAGACAGTTACGCGTCTACTGTGACTGGGTAAATCTCGTAGTTTGCCAATGCTTATGTTCAGATGTTCGTAAGTAGGATAGATCAATAGCACATTACTTTAGACACAGCAGGTCCGGTTTAACATGTCTACACAGCAAGTCCGGTTTAACATGTCTACACAGCAAGTCCGGTTTAACATGTCTACACAGCAAGTCCGGTTTAACATGTCTACACAGCAAGTCCGGTTTAACATGTCTACACAGCAAGTTCGGTTTAACATGTCTACACAGCAAGTCCGGTTTAACATGTCTACACAGCAAGTCCGGTTTAACACATCTACATAGCAAGTTCGGTTTGAAATGTCTACACAGCAAGTTCGGTTTGAAATGTCTACACAGCAAGTTCGGTTTGAAATGTCTACACAGCAAGTCCGGTTTAACACATCTACACAGCAAGTCCGGTTTAACATGTCTACACAGCAAGTCCGGTTTAGCTAATGAATGCTGCTGTATGTAAAAGCTTCCCAGTGCCCCAATACAATTTGTTGGTGGAGCCTGCCCATATGGACACAGAGATGATGGAACCAGTTTTAGTCTATTTAAATGACTGTTTAGTCTATTTAAGTGAATATTTAGTCTCGATTGTCCGGTCCTGATGCTGATGTCATAAGATGCGACACAGAAGAGGGGATGTGGAGTCGGCAACGACACAGAAGAGTGGATGTGGAGTCGGCAACGACACAGAATAGTGGATGTGGAGCCGGCAACGACACAGAAGAGTGGACGTGGAGTCGGAAAGACACAGAAGAGTGGATGTGGAGTCGGAAAGACACAGAAGAGTGGATGTGGAGACGGTTACGATATCTTATAAATACCAAAGTGATCAGAAATACCATGTTGTTGTCGGATGTGCCGGAACGAGGTACGTTTCCACAGCTCTAAGCGACATTCAATTCTACAGACTGTATCCTAATAATATGCAGGGATTAGATGGCGAACGCAGAGGTACTCAGAAGCTGAGTCAGTGATTGACCAGAAACATCCTGACCAGTGTCATCTGAGCACTAACTCCGTAGCGTTGGCGCCATTCGTCTAATAAGTATATACAGTTAAATGTAAGCTTGGTGTAACTTTACATGCCTGATCTAATATCTGACAGAGACACCTGGAATAGCTTGTATTCATATTTTACTGTTTTATAGAAGTATCGTATCGCAAGTTACAGCCATAGTTACGAGAATCAAGGCCCTAATCTGGGACAATTTACGAGCAACGCACAAAATTATAGTACCTACACTCGCCTGCAAATCAAGGGCCTTTTCTAGCACTTGAGAATTCATGTTTGTAGCCGGTTAGTGCGTGTTTACCCTCAGAAATAAATTCTTATAGTCGAGATACGGTAAACTCAATTGTAAGAAACGTGAAGAAATTTAAGAGCTTAACGGTTATGATAGTGGTGTTGGGGAAAGTGTTAGAGTGGGAGTATTCAAGTAGAGGCATCGGAGTGGGGGTGTTACAGTGAATGTGCTAATTTATGTAAAAGAGTTGTAATTCTAGAGTAAGACGAGTAGAGTTTAAAGGGAAGCCAAGAAGAGTTTTAGAGTGGACGTTTTAGTAGTTGATCAGTAGAGTGTCAGAATGGAAGTTCTAGTAGAGTGTCAGAGTGGAAGTAGAAGCTATAGAAGGAAACTTTTACAGTGGAAGTTCTAGTAGAGTGTCGGAGTGGAAGATTTAGTAGGAAACTATCAAAGTGAAAGTTCTAGAAGGGAACTCTCATAGTAAAAGTTCTAGAAGTTATATATATATATATATTTCGATGTAAATGTTACCTGAGAACTGTATATACATGTCTAGTATTTCTTTGATGTATGTGTTACCTGAGAACTGTACATACCTGTCTAGTATTTCTTTGATGTGTTACCTGAGAACTGTACATACCTGTCTAGTATTTCTTTGATGTATATGTTACCTGAGAACTGTACATACCTGTCTAGTATTTCTTTGATGTATATGTTATCTGAGAACTGTACATACCTGTCTAGTATTTCTTTGATGTGTTACCTGAGAACTGTACATACCTGTCTAGTATTTCTTTGATGTATGTGTTACCTGAGAACTGTACATACCTGTCTAGTATTTCTTTGATGTATATGTTATCTGAGAACTGTACATACCTGGCTAGTATTTCTAGGATGTATATGTTATTTGAAAGTATCACATATCTGTTTATTTTCTTATTCTGCTGTGCTTGTTCTTAACCTGTGAAGATAAAAAGGATGTAGTCTGGAGAAAAGAAAGCGTTGCGTCATGTTATCTCTTTTCTACAATATCTGCACCTTTCAGTCTGACACACCCGGCATCATCATGGCTTCTTTGTCACTTTCACTTTTAACAGACAATTTCACCCCAAAACCTCCTTAGTTATCTCTCGACATGAATGTGTATTTTATTAATGTTATATCCTTTACTTGTGTGGCATTTTTTACTAGTGTAATATCTTTACTTGTGTGGTATCTCACTTTTACTTGTATTGTTATTTTATTTGTGTGATATGTGTGTGTGTGGTATGTTTACATGTGTGGTATTTTTTATTAATTTGGTATTTTTACTTGTGTGGTATGTTTGTTTGTGTGATTTTTTTTTATTAGAGTGGTATTTTTACTTGTGAGGTAGGCCTAGTTTTACTCGTGTAAGTTCTTGCTCTTGTGTGGTACTTTTTCTTGTGTAACAGCTTTTATTGTGTAATAGCTTTTACTTGTGTAATAGCTTTTACTTGTGTAATAGCTTTTATTGTGTAATAGCTTTTGTTGTGTAATAGCTTTTACTTGTGTAATAGCTTTTATTGTGTAATAGCTTTTGTTGTGTAATAGCTTTTACTTGTGTAATAGCTTTTATTGTGTAATAGCTTTTACTTGTGTAATAGCTTTTATTGTGTAATAGCTTTTACTTGTGTAATAGGTTTACTTGTGTAATAGCTTTATTGTGTAATAGCTTTATTGTGTAATAACGTTTACTTGTGTAATAGCTTTTACTTGTGTAATAGCTTTAACTTGTGTAATAGCTTTTATTTTGTAATAGCTTTTGTTGTGTAATAGCTTTTATTGTGTAATAGCTTTTATTGTGTAAATGCTTTTACTTGTGTAATAGCTTTTACTTGTGTAATAGCTTTAACTTGTGTAATAGCTTTTACTTGTGTAATAGCTTTTATTGTGTAATAGCTTTTACTTGTGTAATAGCTTTTATTGTGTAATAGCTTTTACTTGTGTAATAGGTTTACTTGTGTAATAGCTTTATTGTGTAATAGCTTTATTGTGTAATAACGTTTACTTGTGTAATAGCTTTTACTTGTGTAATAGCTTTAACTTGTGTAATAGCTTTTATTTTGTAATAGCTTTTGTTGTGTAATAGCTTTTATTGTGTAATAGCTTTTATTGTGTAAATGCTTTTACTTGTGTAATAGCTTTTACTTGTGTAATAGCTTTAACTTGTGTAATAGCTTTTACTTGTGTAATAGCTTTTACTTGTGTAATAGCTTTTACTTGTGTAATAGCTTTTACTTGTGTAATAGCTTTAACTTGTGTAATAGCTTTTATTGTGTAATATCTTTTATTGTGTAATAGCTTTTACTTGTGTAATAGCTTTTACTTGTGTGTTATGGAAGCAAACACAATTTTCTGTTTTAATTGAGTCTTTTGACATTCAAGTTAAAGTTTTCTTAGCTGGATGTAGGGTGGAAGGCAGTGCATTTAGAACTTTTAGATTTAGAACGTCTGCGAGCCAGAAAAAATTTATTTCCGGGCAGGTTTAGGCCCATGTTCCGTATTTTGTGTAGCCCTGGTGTAGAGGAAATGTTTACATTTGAATATATGTCTGCACTACATAGATAAAACTATACACACTTTCTCTTAGGTTTATCCATAAACAAAGGTGAGATAATCATAATTTCTCTTGGTTTGTCCCTAACACAGGTAAGATTATCACACTTTCTCTTAGGTTTAACATTATACACAGGTGAGATAATCATACTTTCTCTTTGTTTTATCATTAAACACGGGCGAGATAAACTAATGTCTACTCGTCTACGTATTATTAAGTCAAGGGGTCATTTTATACAAGACATAGTTATTTTTTGTACAAGATATAATTACATAATATACAAGATCTAGTCACATTATATAAAAGATCTAGTTACATTTTATACAAGATCTAAATAAATTTTATAAAAGATATTGTATCATTTTATAGAATACCTAATTACATTTTTCATAAATGTATGCATATTTTACACAAGATCTTACACAATACTTACCTATATTTTATTTACGATCGAATTACATTTTATTCATGATCTAATACAATTTTACACAAAATTTAATAAAATCTTACAGGAGATCAAATTATGCCTATATTTTGGAATAATTAAATTGAATTGAACAATTGAACAAGACTAATTGAACAATTGAACAAGATCTAAATATATTTTGCACAAAACCCAGTTACACTTTACACAAGCCCGTAAAAAGTGGGTGGGGTTCATACTCATCATCAAATTTCTTATAAAATAGACGAAATTGATACAAAATCGTCGGAAGCTTGGGGGGGGGGGGGTGAGTGTGGGGACAGACCTTTTAGTTGAAACCATTCCTGACTAAAAATGTATAGCTTAGGCCTATAGCTTATACGGCCCTGTACACGAGATCTACTTACATTTTATACATGATCTAGTTAATTTTACACACGATCTAATACATTTTTACACGAGATTCAATTACATTTTACACATGTTCTACTTACGTTTTCACTCACGAATTTGTTACAGATTATAAATCTATAATACCTTCATTCTTTTTTAACTTGCCGATGTTGTTGGAAAAAAACCCCCAAAAAACTATATGTTTCACTAATCAATGTGTCCACTTGCCAGGTTTGTTGCAACACTGATTTAAAACGAGTCAATAAAGCGTTTGACAGGCATTCGTCCTGATATCATTCGTCAACAACTTAATAGCTGTAGAATCAGGATACTAGCACCAGTAATACTCCAGTATCGTCTGAATGGGGCATATTAATGATGCCAAAATATGTGGACCCATAATCTAGGGAATAAATTACAGGCAGTTAACTTCAATCCGTGTTTTAACTACAAATATATTATAATTTACGTAGGCAATTTCGCTGGCAGCATATTTTGAATATGCAAGACAAGATTAACACTATTTTGTGGAGCTGTGAACCGATTTATCTGTTTGTTAAAGAACTGCCTCCTTCTTTGATATGGTTATGTTCCGTGAGATTTGTTCTATCGGTTTGTCAACATCGTAAAACCAGCTCTGAGACGGTCAATATAACTTTGGGACATTTACGACGTGTTGTCGTTCAAATTGAAACAAATTTTTCCTTGTGCACCATATTTTATTGTTAGAGCTAAAGATATGATAATGGTAGAGCAGAAATATAACAAGATACAAGAAATATAACAAGATACATTGTTGAACTTTCAATACGAAGAAATAGTAATACAGACACAAGAGTAATGCGTTGGCTCATATGAATATCACGTGATGTGAAAATATAGACTTGAAGATCTTATTTCCGACTCGTGTGCATATATATATATATATATAAACACGCACAGTGGAATTCATCTATAGCACATCCGTTTATAACACATTTCCTTATATGACAACACTTCAAAATCCCCAATTATATTTATTCTTTATTGTTTGTACTGTATATAACGCATTTCTTTTATTACATTCATATTTCATTTGTCCGGAACGAGTTGTTATAACGGGTTTTGACTGTATATTATCTGTGGGTCTCACCTATGGCCCACTAGAAATACCATCCATGCAACAGAAAACCTTAGTGGATGACATGCCGTTATATTGAGGTTATCTTCTTATAGAAGCTTCATGGCATGTCATCTATACAATTATGATTTTGTTTTGTTGTTGAAATGTTTTTCATGTTTGTCTGAATATATATGTATGCACCCTCTGTGGTTGGGAGGGAGCTAGAGATGTACTGTGCAGCACTGAGGAGAAGGAAACTGACATCACTGTTTTTCCTATGGCTGAGGCCCATCATAGAGGCACAGTGACTCAGGACGTGGCAATCCTTTTGACTTGAACATTTGGTTGCATGCCTGGAGCAATAGAGAAGTTCGGCATAACCAGTAGTCAACTGGTGGCGGGGAATGAGCACAGTGAACCCTATCTTGGCTATAGTGGCTAGGGGCAGTGCATAGGTTGAAACCTACCTTCCTGGAGGTGTGATAGTTATTCTCTGGCTCTGTCCCGGGGTGGGCCGAAAATCCACAGACTTCCCAGCAATATAATGTCATCTAATGGCATTGGGTCAAAGGGCATGAGCAACAGGATCAGCAACCAACCAACCGACTGTATATTATGTATATTAGCATGTATTATGTATTACCTGTATTAATGTATGTATTACCTGAGAGCATTGTGTACCTGTCTAGTATTTCTTTGAAGTATGTATTACATGAGAACACCGCACACCTGTCCATCATTTACTTGATATATGCCTAGGCCCCGTATGTATTACATGAGAACACCGCACAACTGTCCAGTATTTGTTTTATGTAAACCTAGGCCCCCTATGTACAACATAGGAACACCGTGTATATGTCTAGTATTTATTTGATATATGCCTTATGTGTGATCTGAGATCTTCACATACCGGCCTATTTTATTCTTCTTCTGCGTTCGTTCTAAAACTCCTGCAGATTAGCAGGTTGTAGTCCCGAGAAAGGAATACGCTGTATCATGGCTATCGATTTTCTGCGATGTCTCCGCCTTTCGGTCTTACATATCCGACTTTAGCATGGCTTCTTGGTCAATTTGACCCGTAGCGGGACGGATCATAAAATCCACCCCAAAACCTCATTAGCTATATCTTACGACATGGATGTACTGTAAACAGTGTTGCTGTTATTTATTTCACTTTCGGAAACCGGTAACGCATATACGACCGGTTCAGAATTTCTTTGGTGTACATGTTACCTGAGAAATGTACATACCTGTTTAAGTACATACCTTCATTCATACTTGTTTAACAGGTGTTATATTATTATATAGTTATAATCGTGACAAGTGGCTGTTAATAGTAACAAGTACACTCAACACCCGGTCTGCTGGTCACACAGGAAAGTGAGAACAGAATTTTGTGGCCTCCATACAAGATATACAACTCATAGCATATTCAAATATTTTCTCTTTTAGTTGGTTGCCTCCCTTGAATATAAAATATTTGGTGTTCACCAGTGTTTTGTTAAACTGAAGGGACACAAAGACAGCAATACTCTGATCTGCCATGCTTAACGTAAGACTCAACTAATAAGGATTATGGTGGAGTTGACTGTCCCATGTAACAGGACAATGTGAAGTCGGATATTTCAAGCATAAAAGCGCAGATGTTGCAGACGATGTTGTATACGATGACACAATGTAATCCGTTTCTGTATTACATCTTACTATCATCAATTTTAGACAGAGCGTAGAAGAAGAAGCATATTATCTTATACTCTGTTTTCTCAATTATCACTAAACACTAATATTACATATGGAATCCTGACCGAGCACTGTCTCGTACATTATCGATTCATACATTGACTTACATAACCACTGCCTCACATATCACATAATGGACTATATATAAACATATATGTATAACATATACAAACATCATAAACTCACGGACTACTGACACATATTACATAACATTCACTGCAACATAGATCACCTATAGAAAAAAGTCACATACTCACTGAGCGCTGCCTTATACATCGCAACTCTCAGAATACTGGCGTACACATCACAGACTCTCTAAGTAATGAGTCAAACATTACAGACTCTCTAGTAATGAGTCAAACATTACAGACTCTCCAAGTAATGAGTCAAACATTACAGACTCTCTAAGTAATGAGTCAAACATTACAGACTCTCTAAGTAATGAGTCAAACATTACAGACTCTCTAAGTAATGAGTCACACATTACAGACTCTCTAAGTAATGAGTCAAACATTACAGAATCTCTAAATAATGAGTCAAACATTACTGACTTATCAATCACGAACTCCTATCTAGGCCAGCACCTTGAAGTAGTAATGGGGTTAAGTAGTAATAGGGTTGGAAAAAGCAGACTTAATGAAGGCAGTAATACATTCATTTCAAGATGCAGATGATGTCAATGAGGTTGAGAACGTACACATACAGAGAATGTTAGAAATGGGAGTATCTAGAGGTGAGGGGAGGAAAAGTAAATTTTTTAGAAAGTTCCGAAGATCACACAATCACCATCTTACCAGAACTCTGAGTCTACATACACTGGGATTGCTGCTGGAGCGGAGAGCGGAGCACTTATGGGAATGTCCCGCGTGCTGTGAAGCCAGTTTCTAATCAAGAATCAAGCATCAAGGGGTTGGCAACTAAGACTGGTCGCACAATTAATCAGGATGTCACGTAGTAAACAAAATGTAAACATGTCTATATCCAATCATAGTTATGGTGCCTGCCATGTGACGGACGTTCTATACCTCGAAAGGGCCCAACTCCAATTACTGGAGGTTTTTCTCAATTGCCCCGAGAAGCCAGTAGGCAAGAGAATAGAGCTACTGGAGTAAGGAATACCAGACTCCATCTCAACTAAAAGCACTGGCATTAGAGATTATAGAAATAAAATACAATCCCAAGGAATGGACACGTCTTCACAGATGGGTCGACAGAGGGAGCAGTAAGGAATGGAGGAGGTGGAATTCGCAAAAGACTCAGAGATGGGAAGACAATATCAAAAGCTTTTCCAATCAGGAAATACTCCTCTAAATTTAGAGCAGAAGAAGTTGCACTCTATCAAGCACTGAAACCCTTCACCGAACCAGGACTGCCAAGACCAAAGAAGATAGCTATATTCACAGATTGCAGACCCCTACTGGAATCCATCCAGAGTACCAGAAATGAAAGCCTTCTGCACAACATCAGACATGAGCTAAGACATATCAAAAAATCATCAGCTATTGCCATTCAATGGATACCATCACACTGTTGAATCATGGGAAATGAGAAAGCGGATGCTCTGTCAAAAACAGGAAGCAAAATGGAGCAACACAGACACCCACTGTCCCACAGATAACAAAAAACAATAATCCAGAACACACACAATAAAGTGGAAGAAAGAAATGGAATTAAAAGACAAACATGATGCAACACATAACCCCCAAAGATATTAATAGACCACAATAATTCTCCTTAGAACAGGCCACTGCAGACTGTTGGGTCATCTTTACCGATTGAGGATCGCATACACAGATGAATGTCCATATCTGGAACCCAGACTCCATAAAACATACTTCAGGATTGTCCAAAATACAAAGAGCAGAGAAAACTGACCTGACCAGAGGATACAGACTTGAGGCAAAAGCTATGGGGCAACCGCTCTGACCTGGAGAAGACAATGGACTCCGCCCTGACTACAGGCGTGACAATATAACATGACAGCAGATGCTGAACGTAGAAGAAGAATAGATAATGGCTAAACAAACCAACGACCAATAAAAATAATGCACTTAAATGCTGAGGATGTCAACAGTAAAAGAGATGGATACAGTAACAAAATTAGAGCTTGAAAATATCCTATGTGAAGAACAACTTAATGTATGCTGCATTCAAGAAACACACCTCAGCAGCGAGTTATGTAGCCTTTAAAATCAGAGGCTATCAGTGCTACCGATCAGACCGAAAGGACAGATGAAAGGGTGGAATTATGACACTTGTTAAAACATTATCAATGCATATCAGCTGGGAGTGCATATTGAGAGGGCAGAATACCAGATGCTCCAACTAAAAACAGACAGTGCAGAATTCCAATTCCTGAACTACTATTGCCCAAATGATAGAACATTGGCACTAGACACAATACAAGAAAAAGAGAAACTTCTGGTGTGTGGTGACTTCAACAGCCACTCTCAGAGCTGGGGCTACGATCACATGGACAAGAGAGGTCATGAACTTGGGAGCTGGCAGGGTGAAAATAAGTTCATAGGGGCCTACGTATCAACCAGCCAGCAGACCCACCAACCTTCTACTCGAGAGCATGGCACACCACCTCTACACCAGACCTGGCATTTCACTCATCAGACCATGAATGGAACACAACACGAGTTGTTGCAGCTTGGAGGTAGTGACCCAAGACCAGTATTTTTAGAAATGCACAATGAATTTATCAAGGAAAGCAGCACGCTCACTAGATGGAACTATACAAGGGCAGACTGGAAAATGTACCAACATTTAACCAGTGTTCTAGCTAAGGACATGAACGTGGACACAGGCATCAATAGAGCAGTGAGTGAATTTAATAGATGTATGCTACATGCTGCTTTTAAAAGTATTCGCAGGGGCCACGCAAAAACTACAAACCCTAATGGAATGATGAACTGGCGAAGTTGTAAAATGAAATGGAAACATCTGGACAGCAGACAGAGAACAGACCTAGCCAAGAACATCACAACAAATATCAGCAATCACAGGCTAAATTTCAAAGAGCCACGTTACAAGCCAGATGGAGCAGCTGGAAAGAAAAAAACAGAGCCTCTGAACATTGAAAGAGACACTAGGAAATTATAGAAACTAGTAAAACAACGAAATTATGAAGGTACATGGGAAAATACAAGGATTACACTTTATAAAGATAGAAACCTTTTAACAGGTAAAAATGCAGCTGATTACTTTGCAGATTCCTTTGCAGAAGACTATAACGTCAAAGTCAGCCCATACAAACAACAGGAGGTTCGAGAGAACCAGCAAAACATTGGACAAGGCGAACCTATACCTGAAGTCATGGAGGCACCAATCACAATGAGAGAACTGGAGCATGCAATATCCAAATTGAAAATGAAAAAGTCCCCTGGAGCTGATGGAGTGTCCAATGAAATGATTAGAAACCTGGGAATTGCAGCAAAGCTACTGCAGATCTTTAACACAAGCTGGTCCACAGGTAATGTACCACAGGTGTGGAGAGAAGCAATAATGATACCACTCCTCAAATCAGGAAAAGATGGCAACACAGTCTCCAACTACAGGCCCATCAGCCTCACAAGCTGTCTTATGCAAAACAATGGAACGCATTATCAATCTTAGGATGCAGTGGTACCTTGAAAGTGAAAACCTTCTGGTATCGCAGCAAGCAAGTTTCAGACAGTGCTACTCTACTGAAGATCAGGCAACCTACCTCTCTCCAGAGATTGAGGACGCCTTCCAAGATAAGAAACTGATACTAGCAGCATGGATAGACCTCAGGAAAGCATTTGACAATGTGTGGAAAGAAGGGCTCCTAAAGAAATTGCGAAATTGTAGGGTTAGCTCAAGAATGTACAATTGGGTAAAAGCATACCTGCATAATAGAAGAGCCAGGGTACAATTAGATGGTCGCAAGAGCAAGAAAGTCCTACTGCATCATGGAGTCCCCCAGGGAGGAGTCATGTCACCCACACTTTTCTTGGTTTACATCAATGACCTAGTTGCCGAACTACCACATGGGATCAAAGTGGCAATGTATGCGGACGACCTGGTGATCTGGTGCACGGAAGAACATGAGACAGTGGCCACTAAACAAATACAAAGTGTTATTGATGCCTTAACCTTATGGGCAAATAGATGGTGTGTCAGCATTTACGTAGATACGTCCAGCACTATACTCTTCACCCTCTCACCAAAACAAAAAGCCTCAAGATAGATGGGGAGCTTTTGAAAGAAGACAAACAACCCACATATCTCGGAGTTACTTTTGATGATAAGTTGACATGGAAGCAGCACATAAACAAAGTAATAACAAAAGCCAGGAGGAATTTCGCTTTCCTGCGAAAACTAAGTGGAACCACATTGGGGGGGGGGGAAGTGAGAATATACTCAATAAAATTTACCAACAAGGCATAAGACCACACCTGGAATATGGTTCAGCTGCGTGGTGTCCTGCATCAAACACCACATTACTGGATCTAGATAAAGTGCAAAACCAGGCGCTTAGGATAATGTTGGGAGCAATGAAATCAACACCCGTAGTAGAGATGCAGAAAATGATGAGTTGCAAACACTTGGCAAGCGCAGAGACACAAAGGTACTAATTCACGCACAAAAATAGTTCAGTGTATACCAAGTCATCCAATGAAGGAAAGATTCCAAAATCTAGCAATGGAGCGACTGAAAAGAAGCAGCTTTATCCACCAAGCTAAACGACTCCGTAGGTAACTTGACCTACCTGAAGTTGACAGTCCCTTAAGGTATGTACCAGAACAAACCCCTTGGAGTGATAGGCATGGGATACCAATATACATTCAGACCCAATTGAAAGGAATACTAAGCGAAGACGAACAGAATAGTGTGCAGCGAAGGACAGTCACCCTCAGTTTCATTGACGATAAATATCCACAAGATATATGGGTCAAGGTATACACAGACGGGTCAGCACAGAATGCTGTGAGGAATGGAGGTGCAGTTGTATATATAGAATATCCACACACGCCTAAAGATACAATCAGAACACCAACAGGGAAATTGTGCAATAATTATGATACAGAAATCCAGACAATTAAAGTGGCAGCTGAAAACTGCTGAACTCCAACTCTGGCCTACAGCCGGTGGTATTCCTGACAGATGCAAGGTCAGTTCTTCAAGTTCTCCAGTCTGGAAAAGTAGCAGACTTACAAAAACTACTTAATGAACTGTCTTACCAGTATAGTGTAACTATGCAGTGGATACCCTCTCACTGTGGAAAACCAGGAAATGAAAAAGCAGACCAACGGGCTAAGGAAGGTGCTGCCGAAGACCAACCAGATATACCAATTACCTACCATCAGAAAAAAACCCCAGTTGATCAAGTCAATAAGAAAGCCACAAACACTAACACAAGATGACTATCACACTCTGGACAATTTGCAATTCTACGCCTCAGAACGGGACACAACCGACTCCGCAAACACATGTACACAAAATTCAAAATTGGCAACACGGCAATGTGCACAGGCAGCACAGAGTGCCAAACATATACTTCAAGAGTGTTCTGAGGATGAAACGCTGAGGCAGACATATTGGCCAGAGGAAACAACACTGGAATCAAAGCTCTATGGGACACTGTATGAACTACAAAAGATAGTGAGTTTTATTCAGGAGACAGAATTACAGATATAGACATGTTTCAAGTGAACGAAAGAAGAAGAAGAAGAAACTGACTCCTACATCCACAAACTCACCAATCACTAGCTTCCATATTGTAGAATCACCAAATACTGACACACATCACAGATTCTCTGAGTAATGACTCATACATTACAGACTCATCGATCACTGATCCAAACATCAAAAATTATCCTAGCACAGACTCACATACCACAAATTCACCAACGATTAATGCACACATCACGTAGCATTTGAACAATGACTCACACATCACATCACAAAACCAATCACCGACTCATATATCACATATCAATCAATCACTGACTCACATATCACAAAGCTTTCTATCACTGACTCACACAGCAACTTATCACTGACTTCACACATTACATACCAACATATCACTTTCTCATATATCACAAAGCAGCATATCACTGACTTACACATCACATAGTAGTCTGTGAACATCTTATCAGTATCACACTAACCTCCTTACTTTCACAGATAAGACTGGTTTAACTCGACCCCCAGTTGTTTAAAATCTCTTGCATTACTGGGAATCAAATCTATATACCCAAACTAGGTCATAAAAATGACTAACACATCATCATCATTAAACCCATAACCTTTCAGGGTCGTAGCTGTGTCACTCTGGAAACAAAACAAAAACATTTCGCCATGCCTCTCTGTTATCAGTTTTTTGTTTGAGTGTGAAGAATCTTAATCCTGCCCAGTCTTTAATATTGTTAATACATACTTTCCTCTGATCTCCTCGTCTTTTTACACCATCAACTGTTCCCTGCAAGATATTTTTGGAAAGAGAATCGTGCCTCACTACGTGGTCAAACCACACAAGTTTGCGACGCCTCACCACTGCCATGAGATGTTTTTGTTGGCCTGCAGGAGTATTTAATTTTCTTCTCACTTATATGTTGGCTTTATGTTCTGTATAATGGATGCGTAAATTCGTCTGTATCATTTGTTTTCAAAAGCTTGTATTCTCCTCTTCATTTCGGATACAATTGTCCAACTCTTATATAAATACAAAAGAATAGGTGTTATGAGAGATTTATATAGATTTATTTTTACGGCTGCATTTATTCTGTTCTATTGCATTTAATCTGGACATTGCAGCCGGGGCTATTTCAGGTCTAGTCTTTATTTCTTTGCTAGTGCTTCTATGACTGCTCATAACTCATATCACAACATATCACTGACTCACACATAATATGATCAAATGCAAACATTATTACCTTAACTAAGTGTCTGCCATTACCCAGGAATTAATTAGAATTTGCTTGAACATTAAAAACAGTTATATAATTGTATTTTCCCCCTAGTGTTGCTGGGTCTCGATAGAGGAGCAAAAACTGGCAATGCTTTGACCTCCATATGACAAAAGAAAAGACTATGGCGGTTTGTTGGGGTGGAGTTGGTTGTTCCATCACACAGTTAAAAGTCACCCAAAATACGCAACTGTACAAATTCACTCAATAATGTGCACGCAACTGTACAATTGTATTCAATCATGTACATGCATCCACAGAACACCCACATATTATACGTGTGAAATTAAACATGCTTAGGCCTATATGTTATTATGCGATGATTCAGGAATGTGTAGTTTAGATGGAAGTGTAGTGGTTTCACATTGTCACTCATACCGACATCACAAAGAAATGGACACCACGGAGAAATAGCCACTGTCTAGGAAAATGATCATACATCGCCTTGTGTTTCTCACCGCCGCGACCCACTCAAGGTCCGTTCCGCCCACTTTGAGAAACCCTGGTTTAGGGCAACGATTACTCGTTAGGAAAAGTGAGAGACATCTAATTGTGACCAGATATATATCTAATGAAAGTGAATGCCCTGTCTATCTAGAAAGCCGTGGATGAGTACAGGATATCGAATCATAAAATCTTATGTAGGCCTACATCACAGACCCATGCTCATTATAGTGTACTGTAGCAGAAGTGGGCGTCTCCTGCAAACAAATCAATTGAAATTTCTTTCTATCTGATTCTTGACCTAATCAGTAATTTATATTTACTTAATTTGTTTCTGCGAGATTTTATTGTTAATCCAGAAAATGTGTTTTGTATAACTAAGCACATCTGTAATGTAATCTTTTTGAAAAATACTTGGGGGAAGGGGACATGATAACAACCCCACCCTATTCTCAGTCATCAAAGCTCCGTATATAAGTAAAGTATATGGAGCTGGGAACGTTTATAGAAATGTTAGAAATATTTAATTACACTCTTGTCTAGCGTTCAACTTTTCACGAAAATAACTAATTCTCGACTTATTAAGTTCATTAAAAAACATATGTTTATACGACACATATGTATTATGCAAATTCATCAATGGACATCAATCGTCGCCAGTTTGAAAAGTGCAAGTTATTATATGGTGGTGTCGGACATAATAAATGTACGTAATCAGGCCACTGAGATCCGATCAATTTGTACTGCTAGATTAGACAATATGGCCACCAAGATTTCAGAAGAGACCTCTCATCAACTTCATTAATATAGTCTTGCTAACACAGTTTGCCGTTTTTGTAGTTTAGTAAGCATATATAATACTTTATCAAGCGCAGTTTCTCCATCACAGTTCAACGGTAATAAGTTAATAAGACTCCTAATATGTTTCTCCAAGATTTAATGTTTCCTTAATTTGAAGTTAAGGCTGATGGATTTGACTTGTTTTAATTTAATAATAAATAATTAATAATTATAATGTAAATTTTTTTTTATCCTAGGGCTTAGGCGTTAATCTGTGAATTCGAAATATTTATGTTAGTAGATATCAAGACCAAAAAAACCTCATTAAATTTACAATTAGTTCCAATTTATTATGAAAAATGCTTGTCTTTAATACTTGATTAGGAACAAGCGTCACAGCACTGGGGGCATTCCCATATATGCTCTGCTTAGGGTTACCATACGTCCTGGTTTCCCCGGACACGTCCAATTTTTATGCCCCTGTCAGGGCGGCTTTCCAGAAAAATGGCTTTTGTCCAGGTTTTTCTCTGTCCCTGACCGTCCGTCTCCGATCGATCGATACTTTCTTACTTACATTTCTGTGCTATATGCTTTAATCATATACTTTAATTTATTATGTGTCATGAAATAAACATGCGTGCAACCTATATTTAGCTCAATGTTAACATTGGCCATCAGAACTTCCTGTTCCGTTAGCCATTTTCAATTTTTCGTAAACATAACGCATTTCGCATAGCAGACGGTAACGCAAGTTCGTTAGTGATAATTATTAATAAAGAAATTTGTGAATTGAAGATTGAACTTAAATTAAAAAAGTAAGATTTTAAAAATGCAGAAACGGAAGTGTTTATTTACAGACACACTGAAGACCAACAATCCAGGTTTTCGTGCAGGCCGATATGACTGGGAAGCTGAATGTTTGACATGCGACGGCGGAACGTATATCTCTGTTGCCAATAAGGGTGCACTGGATTTAAAGGCACACGTGGAAATGCCGAACCATGTGAAGAGTGTTCGCGGAACTACTTCATATACTAAAGTTTAAAAAAATTTTGTAATGCCGGGTTAGAAAACCGACGAATCTGTTTCTGCAGCTGAAGGTACACTGGCATTTCACGCTGTCAAGCACGATCACAGCTATAAATCAATGGACTGCAGTTGTTGCCTATTAAAAATAATATTACCTGATTCTGATATTACACGCATATTAATGTCATGCGCCCGAACTAAAACAGAAGCAATTGTGAACTCTGTGCTGGTTCCGCATTCTGTCCAGATGTTTGTTACAGCAGTGAACACAGTACATTACTGTAGTGCTGCTACAGATGGTAGCAATCATGACAGTGTTAAAGTATTTCCTATTTTGATTCAATACTTCGACTATATAAACAGTGGTTTACAGTCAAAACTCGCTGACGTACACAGCACTCCAAATGAAACTGCAGACACCATTTCGACTTGCATAAAGAATAACTTGGACAAGCATCACTTATTTCAGAAGTGTATAGCCTATGCAGGTGACAATTGCAATACCAAATCCAATGCTTGCTGGAGATGTTTTCAGCAGTGAAGTCTCTCTTCTTGTCTCAAGATAAACCACCTGCTGTGATCCGAAATATTTCTTTCAAAATGACTTGAGTGAGGTTTACCTTTGGCATATGCATTCTCTGATGAGTGTGTTCCAGTCCCACATTGAAAAATTTGAACGTGAAAAGAATTCACTGCTGGAGGTTATGAATTGCCTTAAATCCATTCAGTCTGTTCTCAGGTGCCGTGCACAAGCTGGTTTCATGCCACTTAAGGTGAAGGAGTTGTTAATGAAGTTACGTCAAGATTGACTAGATGACCAATGTGATTCTTTCTGTTCGCAAGTAACCTTATTGTACACCACATGTTTAGAATATTTGGATATGTGGACTGTGCCACTGGAGGAGTTCAAAAAATGTGCATGGATGGCGTTAACTGAAAGTCCAACTTGGGACAAGGTTTCAGCATCTATTTCATACCTCAGAGAAAGGAAAGTACAAGTTGACAATAGCAAGTGTTTCGATCAATTGTGCAACTTGAAGAAATTTGTTGAGGAAAATTGTGATGAAGACGACTCTGTAGCTCAACTGGCACACGAGAAGTGGGTGAAGTATTTCAACAGTTACAAAAGTGAGGAATGTATTTCAGAACTACTTATTATTGCTGAATTTTTTGTGTGCCATTCCATCACACAATGCTAACACTGAGCGAGTGTTTTCTCTGATGCAAAGTCAATGAACTAAGGAAAATAATAAGTTGCTCATTGAATCTGCCACAGGAATTCTGTTTGTGCAGCATAACTTGAAGCATATGTCATGCAAAGAATTTCACACATATCTCAGCAGCCAGCCTAACTTATTGAAGGCCATCAGTTCGTTGAAGAAATACGCTTGGGCTCAGCCCCAGGCGCAATCTATGATCCCAACGTCAATTTCCTTAAATGTGGACGATGTTGATGATAATGACTCAGAATGAGATACTTCACTACTGTTTGGTAAACTTGAGTAATTTAGTGACTAACTTACTGTTTCTTTTCAGTCACCTAGTGTGGTGCACTGAACCCTCAGTTAATACAAGTTTATAATTAAACAAGAACAATATTTTATGTAGTTAAACTTTAATTTTATTTGTGCAACACTTAATATTGGCCATATTTGATGAAAATTTTAAGTATCTTCTTTTTCCATCTGACAATTATGGCTAACCCTACAATAAGGGTGCACTGGATTTAAAGGCGCACGTCGAAACGTCCTCTTTTTCCATCTTACAATTATGGCAACCCTAGCTCTGTTTGCCGTTCCATCAGCCATCTAAAAATTTATAAGCTAAGTGTCCCAATCAGTTTTTGATTACACGTTCATCTGATCTTTCTGGAGAGGGAGCACTTTCTCCAATCACCTCTAGTCACTCCCATTTCTACCATTCTCTGAATATGTACATTGTCATGTTCGACCTCCTCCTCGTCTTCTCGTAGGGTATTCATGATTGCTCTAATCAATTCAATCCTGTCTCTTCTTATCTCGGTGCCATTCACCAAAGCTTTACTAGCCAACACATCGACTCTTTCATTTCCCCTGACCCCAGCATGACCAGGACAGTAAATCCATTTGTAAATATTTGTATGGTAGAAAGTCTTAAACAAGTTTAACAATAGTTGCTGTCTCCCCAATAAATATCAAAGTGTATACACACTGATAGTTATCAAGTTCACACGAGTTGGGACTATGAGAATTTCTCACTAGTCCCTGTGTCATGGAAACCTACAATGGCTTCCTAGTTTGGGGATATTGATTTGATTCCCAGTGATGCAGGAGATTTTAAACAACTGGGGTCGAGTTAAACCAGTCTTTAAAAATATGTACCAGAATATATCTGTGAAAGTAAGGAGGTTAGTGTGATACTGATACGATGTTCACAGACTACTGTTGGTTACAGAAAAGTATACCTTGTTGTGAAATATGATTAAAATTGTGTGAAAAGGACTTTGCTTATTGATCAGTTGAAGTGCTGTAAGATTATTTATATTTTGTTTGTTTCAGGTATTACTGGAGCCAGTATGACTTTACATTAATCAGACAGCTAATGCACAAGCAGGCATAATAAGGATGGCATCTAGAAAAGACAACCAGTCCCCATTACCAGGATTGATTCCTCCCCCGATGGCAGCTCCTCGACGACGTAGTCCAGTTATGATGCCATCTGAAATGAACACATTGTTTACCGAAGAATATGGACAACCTCCCATTTCGTCTCGAACTGTGCCATCCCAGCGAGTCAGTACCACTAATAGACCAGAAGATATAAGCGGTGAAACTGAAGTTGGCTTGAGATTATCTTCAGATAATGATAATTGCCACAAAATGGCTGGCAAATCTCAGTCAATGTTTACTCAAGACAGTGCTTCAGTTATTCCCATTACAGAGGAAAGTCTTCGGTTATCTTTACCAACAAGCCAGTCCTTGTCCACAGTTCATCATCCGGATCTTGTAGGTCTGGACTTTAGTGGAGCATTTGCAGCTGATGCTGAAGATTCTGAACCTCATAGTTCATCACTAGAGGATATAAATCAGAAGTCTATGTATCCTGATATCAGACATGCTTTTAGAGAATTATCCCAAGCCCCATCACCAACAAAGACGACTACAAACCCTTTTGGGAAGCCATTGTTGCCTTCTCGTCCAGCAGTAGGATCATCTTCAACACCACCTCCTATGTCTTCACAAGTACAAAGTAGCTATGGTTGGAAAGCTTCAATACTGAATAGTCCTAGTCCAACGTTTCCCTCAAACCAAAACAGAGCGCAAAATTCAGGTTTTCAGAATTTACCAACGTCCACATATCCTTCATCCAGCCAGCCATTGCCTGCCAGGAAATCAGAAATTTCACCTGTGTATCAACAGAATGATTTTTACAGCAGTTTCAATTCTTCTTATGGTATTAATTCTAGCATTCCTGGACAGACAGGTCATAATGTGCAGTATTTCCCAACATCAGCAGCGTATGACTTAAATCCATTAAACAGTGGAACTTCATATAGTATGAATTATGTTCCCAATATAACTTTCCCACATCCAGCAAGTTTACATGATGTCTTGGAGACAGCTAGGGAGTCCTCGCAGTCCCCTGTTGACAATCAGCTTCATCCAATTGTTGTAGCCGGATTAGGTGAAAATTTCCAGCCTCCTGGAAGCAGTCAAGACTTTGCAGGTGATGGGGATCTCATCAAATTAGGTCACCCCTCATCAGAGCATGAGTACCTGTCCCTAGACTATTTTGATCCTTTGTACAGCAGGGCTAGGAAAGAATCTGTGTGTCACGGAACTGTCTCGGACCATGCAGATGCTAACTTTTCCTTTGGGGATGCATTTCCAAATCTGTATGAGGACCATCCAGCATCACCATCTGCAGGATATAATAATGAGAATGATGATCACATTTGGGCATCAACTGACAACTTAGATTTACCTAGGCAACCACCAGCAATTGGATTTGAATCCTTTGACTTTGATACTTTTGGTAATGCCACGTTTGGGAAGAGTGAGGAGGAGTTCATGAAGGAAGCAGCAGCTCCAAAATTTGTGACACCTGCG
Organism: Meghimatium bilineatum; assembly: GCA_034231615.1. Taxonomy (NCBI): domain Eukaryota; kingdom Metazoa; phylum Mollusca; class Gastropoda; order Stylommatophora; family Philomycidae; genus Meghimatium; species Meghimatium bilineatum. The sequence goes on along the minus strand of CM067318.1, from coordinate 51,309,890 downwards.
TATGATGCTAGTCCAGCATATGATCTCAGACAAAAGCCAGATGGTAAATCACAGAGACCAGCATCCTATAGAGTATCACAGGTAGCATGTTTATGTTGTGATCTGAGAGTATCACAGGTAGCATATTTATGTTGTTGTGTCCTTGCCCTGGAGAGTATCACAAACATATAACATATAATATCTGTATTAGTTGTTATTGAGGATACTTCAATACCTGTACGGGATGTTCATTGTTGTTGTTGTAATAGTCCTTGTCTCGATTGGTCTGTTCTCAGTGACTTGAGTGCACAGTTTGAATGTCTTGACAAAATCACATCTTTTTTTGGAGATGCGGTTAGTCAAGTGTGGTTAATCTTGTGTACGAGAGTTGCTAGGCGATTTGGTGCCGCTGAACGGACTGGTTCAATTTCCATTACTCAAGAATTTTTAATTTATCCTCTGGCTTCCTTCTTGAATTTACTTGCTGATTATCATGGTTTTTTAAATTTTATCTTTATATCCAGTGGGAGATTGGAGGCAACAGAGATGTGGTTCTACAGAAGAATGCTGAGAATACCATGGACTGCCAGAAACACTAATGTATAGGTGTTAAAAGAGTTAAATGCGAAACAGACCTTAATCAACAATATAAGAAAAAGGCAATCTTCTTTTTTTGGCCACTTCATGAGACAGGCAGGTTTAGAGAACATAATCACAACAGGCAAGATTGAAGGCACCAGAGACAGAGGGCGACAACGTGAGAAAATATTAGACAGTTTGACAACCTGGCACGGCAAAGAAACAACAACGACTTTGATACATAATACTGTGGACAGAGAGCTGTGGAGAGCCATGACCGCCTACGCCACCCGGCATGGCACCTGATGATGATGATGATGATATCCAGTCCATATTTATTACTTGATCTATTAGTCTTTGTAGTTCATGTTCACTTTCTGCTAAAAGAACAGTGTCATCTGCATATCTCAGGTTGTTTATTATTTTCCCATTGATCTGGAGTCCTGGCATTTCTTCTATATTTTAAAAAATATTCTCTGTGTAGATATTAAATATTATACTATAGCACGTTTCACTAGTTTTTTCCTCAAACAATAATCATACTATAGCACATGATGCTGATTAAGTAATGTGTAAATGACATCTTCTAATTGACTGTAAACACCCTAATTTTGTGTGTGAGATGTTTGTGCTTACAGGTAGACTTTTGATCTGTGTTGCATATAAATGAAAATTTAAATCAGTTGCTTTGTTTTAATAAAAATGTCATAGGTCTATACTATTTCAAATTCACACACAAAATTTCAATTATATGTTATATATTTGCTGAGATACATCATTTTAAAGTTCGGCAAATCTGGTGAAACTTGCTATCAATCAAGTGCCATGCCGAGTGGCATAGGTGATCATGATTCTCCACAACTCTGTCTCTTGTGTTGTTAATAAGTTAAGTTGATGACTTCATCTCTTTGTTTTCCTCTCTCTTCTTTCCTGTGGTTACTAAATGTGCAAGCTTTACTTTTCATATCACATACTCTAAAAATCTTGATTATCTGTTTCTAATTTTCGCTATAATTTGTCGTTTTACTCCAGCATCTCTGAGAACTTCTACATTCGTTTTCTTGGCTTCTCATGGAGATTTTATCATTCTTCTTAAAAACTACATCTCATGTGCCTCCAGCTTATCTTGAGCACTTTTATTTACTGTCCATGCTTCACTTCCATAAGGAAGGATTGGCTCGATATAACTTCCTAGCACTAGAACTCATGTATGCATTGATATTACTGGAACGTGCTATACACAAGATATGTTATTGGATGCTATTGTTCTACAGGCAGGTGTATATAAGGTGTGAGTAAATAATACTTACCTGTCCTACTGTTCTACAGACATGTGTGCATATAAGGTGTGAGTTACTGAAAATGGATATGCTGGACCGGTTGGTGTAAATAACATAGACATGCTGTTAACTGGCAACACAACATATTTATGATCCCCTGCAGAAATGATCACTTTTATGTGGTTATCAGAGAGCGAATGCAGAAGACGAAGGTGTGAATAAATAACACTGACCTGTCCTATTGTTCTAGACAGGTGCATTTAAGATTGTAGTAAATAATACTTACCTGTCCTATTGGTCTGCACACAGGTGTATATACGATTTGTGTAAATAATGCTTACCTTCCCAATTGCCCAACATGCTGATGTATAATACCTGTAATATTGCTCTTCAGGGAAAGATCTATGAAAGACTGAGAAAGCGTACCTTCATTGATCCAGAGTCGGAATCATTTTGTCTGTTGGTGGCAGAGTAAGTAGATTCTGAACATTTAGGCTAAAAATGAGAATACATTTGTGTTGTTTATTTTTAACAGTACAGTTTATGTACAAGAGCATCTGTGTGTACTAGTTCTTATATAAGTTGTGTGTAGATGGGTGTGTAGATGTGTGTGTAGATGTGTGTGTAGATGTGTACTAGTTTATACTGTAGCAGAAATTATAACTCACATTGCATTAGAATAAAGTGCTTTTAATAGACCGTCTAATATATGGAGGACAGTGTCAATCAGCACACTCACGACAATACGCTTATTTAATTCCTGCATTATTCCGGTGCTATCATATGGATGTGAGAGCTGGAAAAGCTCTTTATCTTCAGAAAACAAATGTCTTCGTAGAATAACTAACATCCACTCGAAAGAATTCAAATCGAATGAAAAAATCAGAGAAGAGACACATCAAAACTACCACATCACAGATGTTATTAGAAAACACTGTTGGTCCTACATCGGAAGTGTCCTACGCTCAGACAATAACAGAATACACCACCAATCTCTTGCCTGAATACCAACAGGCAGAAGAGCCAGGGGTAGACCAAAGGAAAATCTCAGAAGAACAATACTTAGAGAAATTGAAACAAACAATATTCATACTATTTAAGAACTGCACAGAATAGCTTTGAACAGACAGAGTTGGAGAGATCTGACCTCTGCTCTATGCGCTAACTTCAGCGCTAAAGGAAATAAATGAATGAATGTGGTCATATGTGGAAAATATGTGAATTTAAGTTGGAAGGGATTCAATGTTATCTAATTGGACCTAGTTGAAATTCTTCTGGTTGTTTTCTATAACTCCTCGATGCTTCCTACATTATACATTCCTACATATTATACATTTACCCACGTTACATTTGACGCAACCTTGTTTCTGTTTATGTGCTATTTATGTTTACAAGTACACCTAATGACCCATGTAGTACTGAGGCCTGATGTCATGTGCTAGTGTTAAATGTTTGTGGTCCTTGAGGAGTTTACATACTTATGCATTGTTTGTGTTGTTGTTTTCTGTGTGTAGATTGAAAGTCTTCACCAAATTCGCATATTTTTTTGGTTGTGAGGTGAATTGGTGCCATCTTAATTAACGTGATTCAGATCCTGCACACTATCATCTGATTTTTTGTTATATCACTGCTTACATGTGAATTTTTAAAAATATCACGGCTTACCTGTGAATTAAAAAAAATCACTACTTGTATATGTGAATTTTTATTATATCATTGCTTACATATGAATTTTTGATATATCACCACTCTGCTTACATGGGAATTGTTGTTATATCTGCTTACATGTGAATTTTTGTTATATCACTGATTACATGTGATTTTTGCACTATATTAATGTAAGTAGAAATATATTTCTGTATATGTTGTAGATACAAGATGCTGTTCAATGAGCAGCATTAGGAGCTGGGGTACAACTTCAGTTTACATATTTGTGTGAATGTTTATAATTTTAACAAATATTGTCATGTATACCTCTAGAAATAATAACACATAGCCAACACCAGTGTGGCCTGATAGTGTTGTCTGAGCCTGATAGGAGAGGCAAGAATAGTGATGCTGTTACCTGCCATGCATGTTGTGAACGGTGACTAAGTAGTTTCTGAGGGTCGCGTTTGCTGTTCATTCCCATAGATGGTCAAAGTGACACAGAAGCTTTGCTGAAAATGAATGTGTCAGGAAATATCTCAGCCGTGCTATAAACCATGATGACACATTATGTTCTCCAGGAGTTTGCTAATCTGCAGGAGTTTTAGAATGAATGAAGAGGAAGAAGCAGCACACATGCATTATTTCCCACTGATTTTTTGACAATTATTTCAATAATTAACACTGTTTTTAAAAAAATCAGATTTATCAGATAATTAACATCAGATTGTGAACAAAATACAAAGCTCATACCCTACTTCGATTCGTAGCTACTCTGCGATAAATGTAGCAAATTTGCCGAAGTAGTGGTCATGATGTTATGTCAAATTTTTCTTTTAGGTAATGTTGACAAGTCTTCATTATAGCTTATATGTGGTATAATATGTTTTAAGTAAGAAAAGCTATAACAACAACAGCAGCAACAACTAGAACAATAACTGAAGCATATCCTTTATAGAACATTATCTTCATTATAGCTTATATGAGGTATATAGAATATTGAAAAATGTTCAAGTTTTTGTGTTTTTCGTGATATATTTTACAATAACATGGTGTGCATTTTTTTATATTACAACTTCACATGTTTTGGTGTATAATCTTCATATGATTCAAGAACTGTTGAGAAAATTGCAATGAATAATGATATTTTCCATACATCTAACTGCAGTTTGCTGTTCATATTTGTTACAGTATTTCCAACGATGCTTCATGTTTAATAAGATGGGTATTAAAATTGTTACTTTGTGGAACATTTCAATAAAGTTGTAGAATTATTTTTCCAGGGAAGCTAAACATGGTTTTCTGTTTAGCAGTATTTCAACTCCCTATTTTCATCTCACTTATCAATGGGTTTTTAAAGATATGAGAAAAATGTAATTTACTAAGAAGAATGCAATTTACTAAATCATGAAATGGTAATTGGGAAATATGTCTATACAAATGAAATTTGAATCTTAAAAAGTTAATTTACAAAATTACAGTAAATTATGTTTTTAGTACAATTATTATTTATTGATACATACCAAAGAAAATTGATGGTTTGAGAAAATGGCAGTATAAGCATAATTATGAATTCTACAATACTAATGACATAAACAATACAAAACCATATGCAAATCTTGCATTTTGTTACTTGCGAGGGTTCTTAAAATATTGGATGAAATCATGTAGGTTTTAGGTTATAAAACACACTATAGGATAGTTCTTTTTCCTTGTGTTAGAGATAGAAAAAAGTGGTCTAAATGCAATTTTTATGAATTAAAAAAAAATACACAGAATTGATGTTTTGACCAGAAAATCTTTGACCCTTTATTCATCTCCTAAGTAAGTTTTAACCCCATTTCCCCCTTGGGGTGATATCGGCCACTTTGAGAAACTTTGTATTATAGCAATAGACTTGAAGTGACTGTTGCTTGCTAGAACATAAATTTTGTTTATCTGAACTTTCTAGATTAAAGAAGAGATACCTGTCTACAGATGAGAAAACTAACCAGGGTTACCTGATCAACCAAATACGGGAGTGTCATAAGAGCTCAATACAGGTCAAGGTTGAGGTACATACCAAGTTTAGCACAGAGCCAGTCTACTTCACATGTGACAGTAAGTTACCTGTTTCTTGATGTTGTTGTTCTAATGTCATTCATACCTGTATACTTATCAATTCTTTGAAGTCATTCATACCTGTACACTTATCAATTCTTTGAAGTCATTCATACCTGTACACTTATCAATTCTTTGAAGTCATTCATACCTGTATACTTATCAATTCTTTGAAGTCATTCATACCTGTACACTTATCAATTCTTTGAAGTCATTCATACCTGTACACTTATCAATTCTTTGAAGTCATTCATACCTGTATACTTATCAATTCTTTGAAGTCATTCATACCTGTACACTTATCAATTCTTTGAAGTCATTCATACCTGTACACTTATCAATTCTTTGAAGTCATTCATACCTGTATACTTATCAATTCTTTGAAGTCATTCATACCTGTACACTTATCAATTCTTTGAAGTCATTCATACCTGTACACTTATCAATTCTTTGAAGTCATTCATACCTGTATACTTATCAATTCTTTGAAGTCATTCATACCTGTATACTTATCAATTCTTTGAAGTCATTCATACCTGTACACTTATCAATTCTTTGAAGTCATTCATACCTGTATACTTATCAATTCTTTGAAGTCATTCATACCTGTACACTTATCAATTCCACCAAGTCATTCATACCTGTACACTTATCAATTCTTTGAAGTCATTCATATCTGTATACTTATCAATTCTTTGAAGTCATTCATATCTGTATACTTATCAATTCTACCAAGTCATTCATATCTGTATACTTATCAATTCCACCAAGTCATTCATACCTACGAGCAAACATCAATTCTACCAAGTCATTCATACCTACGAGCAAACATCAATTCTACCAAGTCATTCATACCTACGAGCAAACATCAATTCTACCAAGTCATTCATACCTACGAGCAAACATCAATTCTACCAAGTCATTCATACCTACGAGCAAACATCAATTCTACCAAGTCATTCATACCTGTTTACTTATCAATTCTACCAAGTCATTGATACCTGTTTACTTATCAATTCTACCAAGTCATTGATACCTGTTTACTTATCAATTCGCATGCCGAAATCGGATGTGCTAGGCCTACAAGGCGCATAACGGTGGCACAACGTAATCACGCTCCCGGCGGAAATCGCACGGATATCTGTGATGGTTACAATGGAGCGAACGAAAAACAAACAAACAAACAAACTTATCAATTCTACCAAGTCATTGATACCTGTTTACTTATGAATTCTACCAAGTTATTCATACCTACGAGCAAACATCAATTCTACCAAGTCATTGATACCTGTTTACTTATCAATTCTACCAAGTCATTGATACCTGTTTACTTATGAATTCTACCAAGTTATTCATACCTACGAGCAAACATCAATTCTACCAAGTCATTGATACCTGTTTACTTATCAATTCTACCAAGTCATTCATACCTGTTTACTTATCAATTCTACCAAGTCATTCATACCTGTTTACTTATCAATTCTACCAAGTCATTCATACCTACGAGCAAACATCAATTCTACCAAGTCATTCATACCTACGAGCAAACATCAATTCTACCAAGTCATTCATACCTACGAGCAAACATCAATTCTACCAAGTCATTCATACCTACGAGCAAACATCAATTCTACCAAGTCATTCATATCTACGAGCAAACATCAATTCTACCAAGTCATTCATACCTACGAGCAAACATCAATTCTACCAAGTCATTCATACCTACGAGCAAACATCAATTCTACCAAGTCATTCATACCTACGAGCAAACATCAATTCTACCAAGTCATTGATACCTGTTTACTTATCAATTCTACCAAGTTATTCATACCTATGAGCAAACATCAATTCTACCAAGTCATTGATACCTGTTTACTTATCAATTCTACCAAGTCATTGATACCTGTTTACTTATCAATTCTACCAAGTTATTCATACCTGTATGCAGACATCATTCCTATCAAGTCATCTATACATTTTGTGAAAATTGAAGATATTTAAGATGGTCAGTAGAAAGGATCTGTGAAAACTCATGTCAGAATATAGCTTCACAAATACATTGTTATCATAATTGTTCTATATGATGACACGGGGTATTGTTGTGGAAGAAATGTTGTATGTCATGATTTATGATGTTTATGATGACTGTTGTTGTTTATGATAACTCATTTTGTCATGATTACCCATGTTGTCTGAGATGACCATGTTGTCTGTGATGACCAATAAAATATGTAATATCCCATGTTGTTTGCAATGACCCATGTTACATATATGCATTTGATTCGGTTCCAGCTAGTGCCTTGGTAGAGCATGTAATTAGTCATGTGCTGTGTACATTGTCCCCATCTGACTGCCAGATCAACACAGACAACTTTATCTTGAAGGTCTATGATAGATCTGAGTATCTGTGCAAGTAAGTTTTAATTGAAAGTCTGTGATAGATTTAAGTATCTTTGCATGAAAGTTCTAGTTGAAGGTCTATGATAGATCTGAGTATCTGTGCAAGTGTGTTCTAGATAAAACACAAGGAAGGCAACATGCTAGGCTTAGATACAAATGATAGAGATATCAACATAAGGAACTATTAGAAACAGTAAGGGGGGGGGTTAGGTTGAGAAAAGAGATATAAGATAACAAATACAGATGATGAACTATAGAACAGAAGAGAGAGATTGAGGGTGAGGTAGATCATTGAGGAGAGATGAAACTCTTTCAGAACTTGATTTCTTTTGTTTAGGCTTGAACTAAATTTATTTTCATTTGTAGAATAATGTCATCACGCCTTTTTCAATTTATTCATTTCATACCCTAATATTGATATATGGGCTGCATATGTTATTGAAGAGAAAAATGCTTATAGCAAATTAACATATGAGAGATTGTTGAAATTTTTTTATTGGAAAGAATTATTGTAATTTGAGAAAACTAAATTGTTAGTAGTTTAACCCACATAAATTGTTAATGGGTTGAGGTTTAACTAGAATAGAGACAATGGGAGAGAGAGAGAGAGAGAGAGAGGATTGACTAGAGTTGAGAGACAGTAACAGAGAAATTTAGGATTAACTAGATTTGAGTGACAGTAACAGAGAAATAGAAGAATAACTATAGTAGAGAGACAATAGCAGAGAAATAGAGGAAACAGCTGAAGTTGAGAGACAGTAACAGAGAAATAGATAAAAACACATTTGTAACAATTAGACATAAAGATAAACAGAGGGAATATGAAAATAGAGAAATGTGAATAAATCTAGTTATGCTTGATTTGCTCCTTGTTGAAGTAGCTCTGACACAATTTTTTTTTGATCTAGTGACCTACCTCTGGCCAAGTTTGACTACACACACAACTGCTTAAAAGTTAACAGAGACATCTGTCTGGAGCTGGTCAGCATCGAGGAGGTGTCCAGACCTTTCATCCGTACTGTAAGTCACACCTTGCTGAAAGGCTTGTTTGTGGTATTTCTAATACTTTCTGAACATCAAATGAAAACACCAGACAAATAAAATTCAAAGTAAAAAAAATACTGTTTTAAGTAAGAAAAGCTATAACAACAACAGCAGCAGCAACTAGAACAATAACTGAATCATATCCTTTATAGAACATTGCTATTCAACTAGAACAATAACTGAAGCCTTTCCTTTACAGAACATTGCTATTCAACTAGAACAATAACTGAATCATATCCTTTATAGAACATTGCTATTCAACTAGAACAATAACTGAAGCCTTTCCTTTACAGAACATTGCTATTCAACTAGAACAATAACTGAATCATATCCTTTATAGAACATTGCTATTCAACTAGAACAATAACTGAATCATATCCTTTATAGAACATTGCTATTCAACTAGAACAATAACTGAATCATATCCTTTATAGAACATTGCTATTCAACTAGAACAATAACTGAATCATATCCTTTATAGAACATTGCTATTCAACTAGAACAATAACTGAATCATATCCTTTATAGAACATTGCTATTCAACTACTGGTGAATTTGTAGACACCACTAATACTTCCATCTTCAACTACTGTTGATGTTGGATTCTTGTTTCTTGCAGAGAGACGATGATACCCAGTTGCTATACTTCCCCAGGGAGTACATCAATGCTGATGGAACTGCTGTCTCTCAGTAAGTAGTGCTGTCAGTGCATGCTACCCCTCAGATCTATGTACTTACTTGCTGCACCATTCACAGACATGTGTCAACACATCTGTCGGATTGTTCGAACAGTAACTGTATGTAATAGTGCTTCGAAAATATCCTAATCAGAAATGCTATCATCAAGTAACATCCAAACTGACATATCATGAATCTCCACAACTCTCTATCTTTAGTTTCTTATATCATGATCGTTGTTGATTCATTGCCATGCAACAATATTAAACTATTTAATATTTTCTAGCGCTGTTGTCATTTGTCACTCATTTGAGAAATAAGTGCTTGAATAGGAAACTCTGCCACCACTGTTGGTAAACTGTCAACAAGAAGAAGTGAATAATGAGGGAAAGATCTCAATCTACCAGGCAAGTCTGGAACAACAAGTTAACAATGGAAAGAAAGATCTCAATCTACCAGACAAGTCTGGAACAAGTTAACAATGGAAAAAAAGATCTCAATCTACCAGACAAGTCTGGAACAACAAGTTAACAATGGAAAAAAAGATCTCAATCTACCAGACAAGTCTGGAACAACAAGTTAACAATGGAAAGAAAGATCTCAATCTACCAGACAAGCCTGGAACAAGAAGTTAACAATGGAAAAAAAGATCTCAATCTACCAGAAAAGTCTGGAACAACAAGTTAACAATGGAAAGAAAGATCTCAATCTACCAGACAAGTCTGGAACAACAAGTTAACAATGGAAAGAAAGATCTCAATCTACCAGACAAGTCTGGAACAACAAGTTAACAATGGAAAGAAAGATCTCAATCTACCAGACAAGTCTGGAACAACAAGTTAACAATGGAAAGAAAGATCTCAATCTACCAGACAAGTCTGGAACAACAAGTTAACAATGGAAAGAAAGATCTCAATCTATAAGGCAGGTGTACTCAATGTTCTCCTTTATGGGTATGAAACTTTGACAACATATTCACAACAAGAATAGAGATTGAGCATCTGTTATTCATATTGTCTCTGATCAATATAGAATATCAAGTGACATGATAAGGTTGCGGAGGTCCTGTACAGTGTCAAGCTTAGAACATTAATCTCCACACCCAGTCACTGAAGACTCATATTCAAATGATTAGCAACAGCTGCATACTAAAACAAATACTGTATGGGCAACTCCAATTTGGGAGGAGGGGGGCTATAAGAAGACCTTCACAGAGGCAGAAAAGGTAGATCAATGTTGTGGCATAAAGATGTATGCAGGTCATCAATGAATGATTTGTCATCGCTTCTACTGGCAGCTGGAAGAGTTTGCAGAAGATTAAATTACATTGAGAGCAATCCTGTTCAGTGGTGCTAGGACATTTGAGAGTTCAGTATTGAGCAGAGCAAAAAAACAAAGGCTCAGATACAAGGAACAACAGACAGGGATGAAATGTTCCCATACTTCTTCTGCTACACCAAATCAATACTGGATTGACAGAAATTAAGTATGAGACTCGTGTTCGACATGTTCAACTCACAATAGTTCAACACCATCTGATACAGGCTTGCTTCAAACCCTCTGTCAAGACTTAGGCAATATAGCGTTTGAAGCCAGTTAATGAAGTTTTCCAGGACTTTTCACTATGCTTGCTCATTTCAATATACCAAACATGAGGATGGTCAAACTAGTTGCTTGAACGAATAGTCAATATAAGGTAACTGCGTGAAACGTAACAACAATTGTACTTAAGTAAAACACAGGTTTTTATACAGCTTCACTCAGAGAATACGGACTATCACTAAACTAATGGGTAATGATATGCACACAAAAGAAAACATACAAATTATAATACATAATAACTGTTCTGATAGTTTCCATTCATCGTCTTTTGATGTTTTGTGCTCATCCTGATAAAGACCTTTTGGTTGAAACGTTGAATATGTTTTGTGTATTATAATTTGTATGTTTTCTTGTGTGCACATCATTACCCATTAGTTTCAGTAATAGTCCGTCTTGTCTGAGTGAAGCTATTATAAAAACCTGTGTTTTATGTAAGTACAATTGAACGAATAGGAAAGTTTTAGAGTTTATTTCATGTGACAATGCCTGAGAGTACAAGTGTTAGCCGAGACTTCCATAGGGTGGAACTAAAAGTTGAGAGCAATTGTGAGGAATTCTGATGCTTGTGTACAAGCTGAGACATTAGGGTTTATGTATTATTAGATGTCCTGACTATTTATTGTTGAAAACCCTTGATCTAACTGAACTAATTCTCTGTTTATCTAGTCTAATTTCAGAGATGACCTGCTGTGTTTATTGGAGAACCCTCAATCTACTATTGCCAATCTCTGTTTTTCTAGTCTTATTTCAGAGATGCCCTGACTGTGTTTATTGTTGAGATCCCCTGATCTACTGATGCTAATCTCTGTGTTTCTATACAATAATTTCAGAGATGCCCTGATCTACTGGTGCTAATCTCTGTGTTTCTATACAATAATTTCAGAGATGCCCTGACTGTGTATATTGATACATTCTACCATGAAGTGGATGTGATACTAGAACATTTCTCTATGGTAGGTACAGACAAAGGAATGTGCAAGGCGACAATCCTTGTCAGTTGTGTTATTTGATAAATCATTATGCAGCTGACGGGAATTCAACTAGGTCTGCTCTGATGGCACCTACTTGCCTTGCAGCTTGAGTCAACAAGGACCAGTACTGAGGCCTTCTGACAAGTGCTGTTGTTCAAATGTTAGTGGTTCTCGAGGAATTTACATGCCTGTACAATGTGTGTGTTGTTGTTGTCTATGTGTTGTTTGATTGGTCCATATTCATACTAGCTTGGGAATATACACGTTGACAGTCTTGACTAAAATTGAAGACGGAAAAGGCATTGACGCAAGTTGCAAGACGAGTAGGTGCCATCTGAGTGGACCTGATTCAAATCTCATTTGCTGCATTATGATTTTTCTTTAGTAATAAACCTCATTTCTTCTATATATATTCTTCATTTATCTGTGATGTTTGATAGAATGCTGCTGTTGTACACATTCTTGTTTGCATTGCTAAGTTTGTTTAAACCTTGATTGGTAATGGAGGGTTCAATGTTAGGACACCTGGTGCTAGTTGGTGCATTACAATTGTGTTTTTTATGTACTGATTGTCAGACCAAAATATTTAAATGCAGTAGCAAAGAGGTTTGGAGAACAGTCACAAAATTGAAGGCAACAGAAACAGAGGACGACAACGTGAGAAAATATTAGTTTGACAACCTGGTACGGCAGGAAAACAACACCGATATTGATACATAATACTGTAGACAGAGAGCTGTGGAGAGCCATGACCGCCTACGTCAGCCGGCATGGCACCTGATGATGATGATGATGAGCAAAGAGGTTTATTCTTTTTTGTGTCATACATACTGGTAGCAGTAACATTGAGCGTACAGTCATCCACAAACAACACTGCGTGACCAATGTACGCTTGGGTTTTTGCCGTTGAGATAAGTCTGTGAAGATTGAATAGTCCACCATCAGTACACAAATGAAAGTCAACTCCTGCGCTGTTTCTCCAGAAATTGTGATCTAGTGTAGCAAGGAAATATCATAATAAGGAGCATCGGAGCAATAACTCATTCATCATCATCATCAAGTGCTGCATCAGGTATCAAAAGTTGACTGGGTGGGTCTCCAGTGTATTATGTCTCTTATCTTGGTGGTGAACTCTGTTAGACTGTATCATGTCCATCTCATAATGTTTCCCTCCCATTTTATCTCTGCTGTCTATATCTTGCTCACCTCCCCTGGACTCTACCTACCTTCAAGTAAGGTATTCAATAAGGTTTCATGTCTTTAATATGTCCAAATATTGTGTTTGAATTTTATTTCCTTTAATAGTTCTTTTTCATACACAGTATTTTAGAATCTGTTTGCTTTCTTCTCTTTACATGAAGTTCTTCCTATTCTTCTTCTGTGTACCCACATCTCAAAGGCATCATAGCTGATTAGATATGTGTTTTATCATCCATATCTTAGATCTTTGTCATATATTTTGTCATTGACATCATCTTTGTTATCTTTCTAAAATTTGGTAGCATATTCTATTCAGGATGTAGCCATCAAGGCAGCATTTTTGGCTGTAGTGATATTCTAGGCAATATATATGTGCTCAGTAGTTTGCCATTTGTTTTCTGAATGGTCCGGATACACAATTACCTGCGGTGGGTTTGAATATGGTACATTGGCTATCACAGATGTGCACTGTACCACACCACCACAGAGTTGGACATCAGTCTAAGTTTGTGAAATATTCAGTCAATAATGCTACAATTTCTGTAGTGTAAGACAGTCCCAAAACAAATTGGTATATGAGGTACATCAGATTCTCTGAAGTCCTCCTGGGCCATGGTACAAGTTTTTTGTTCATCGGAGTCGACCATGATCAGTCACCTTAACTCAGATGTCCAGGTAGGTAAAATTATTGATTGTTTGAATGTCTTCTTCTTTGATTTTTTTATGGGGATTGAAATGTGGATTATTGTTACAGATCAAAACATGACCTCTGTTTTCATTGTGTTTATTGTTACAGATCAAAACATGACCTCTGTTTTCATTGTGTTTATTGTTACAGATCAAAACATGACCTCTGTTTTCATTGTGTTTATTGTGAAGCACAAAACATGACCTCTGTTTTCATTGTGTTTATTGTGAAGCACAAAACATGACCTCTGTTTTCATTGTGTTTATCGTGAAGCACAAAACATGACCTCTGTTTTCGTTGTGTTTATCGTGAAGCACAAAACAAGACCTCTGTTTTCGTTGTGTTTATCGTGAAGCACAAAACATGACCTCTGTTTTCATTGTGTTTATCGTGAAGCACAAAACAAGACCTCTGTTTTCGTTGTGTTTATCGTGAAGCACAAAACATGACCTCTGTTTTCATTGTGTTTATCGTGAAGCACAAAACATGATTAAAAAAGTGAAGCTATTCAAGAAGAGGTGTTGCTGCTGGTTCTTTATTTTATTTGCTGCTGATGTCTGCAGTCTGACAAATCATCTTGATGAACTGTAATGTTGTTTGGAGTTATGCTTTGGCTCTATATATCTTTGCAAGTTTGGGTCAATATGCCTCTCTCTCTCAATTATTCATACTGTGGACAATTCTTCTGGGATGATCCACACTTGAAGAAAGCTCACATTGTGATCCTTATCAATGTCTAATGACACTAGGTAGTTCACATGAAGTGAGGTTTGATTATTTGAGGGCCTTGGAAATGAGAGAGTAGACAGATGTGCTGATGCTGTTTAATGAATGTCTGTGAACATCATCAGTGATGACATTTTCTCAGCTGAAATTTGAGGAATTTAGTATTAGATGTGGTACTGGTAGCTGGGCACCTACGAGGTGCAGGGTATTAGATGTGGTACTGGTAGCTGGGCACTTATGAGGTGCAGGGTATTAGATGTGGTACTGGTGGCTGGGCACCTACGAGGTGCAGGGTATTAGATGTGGTACTGGTATCTGGGCACCTACGAGGTGCAGGGTATTAGATGTGGTACTGGTAGCTGGGCACCTACGAGGTGCAGGGTATTAGATGTGGTACTGGTGGCTGGGCACCTACGAGGTGCAGGGTATTAGATGTGGTACTGGTAGCTGGGCACCTATGAGGTGCAGGGTATTAGATGTGGTACTGGTAAGTGTGCACCTACGAGGTACAGTGATGAGGGTATTGAATGTGTGAGCTAGGTATGATATTGCTTAGACTGTGCCAGGAGAGATTGAGCACCTTCGGGTTTGCCAGGAGTGTGATGAGATAATATGACAATAACCTGACTTGTATTCTTGCCATCTTAATATGACTGAAATGTACTTGACAGGGAGCTTATGGTGTCTATCAAACAAATGGTGTGAGGCAGTCAGTAAAGACAATCTGTGTTAACCTTGCCAGGGTTGAGACTGTGGAGATAACCAAGGCTTTAGAGAAATTAGAACGCAACGTTACAGAGTTGATAGTAAGTAGCTTGTGTAAGATGTAATATTACATAGCTGGTAGTTTGTGTCAGATGTAATATTACAGAACTGGCAGTTTGTGTGAGATGTAATATTACAGAACTGGTAGTTTGTGTCAGATGTAATGTTGCACAACTAGTAGTTTGTGTGAGATGTAATGTTGTAGAGTTGGCAATTTTTCTTTGATATGTAATGTTGCATGATTTATAGCTTGTTTGAGATGTAATGTTACAGAGTTGGCAGTGAGTAGCTTATGTAAGGTGTAGAGAGTTTGTAGATTGTATGAGATGTAATGTTATAAAGTTTGTAATTTGTGTCAGATGTGATTTCATAGAATGTGTAGCTTGTTTGAGATGTAATGTCATAGAATGTGTAGCTTGTTTGAGATGTAATGTCATAGAATGTGTAGCTTGTTTGAGATGTAATGTCATAGAATGTGTAGCTTGTGTGAGATGTAATGTTGTTGAGTTGGTAGTTTGTATGAGATGTTATATAACAGTTGGTATTAAGTAGTTTGTTTGAGATGTAGGCTAATATTACAGAGTTTGTGGGAGGTGTAATGTTACTGAGTTGGTAGTTTGTGTGATATGTAATGCTAGAGGTGTATTTAAGATATAAAAGCCATGTCTTTAAGCAATGATATGATTTGTGTCTCTCCACAGAGCCCCAGCCCCAAACATGAGAAAATATATGACAAGGACACACAAGATGCTATCAAGTAGGTCACACACACACACGCACGTACGTACACGCACGCGCGCACATGCGCACACGCGCACTGGATCATCTTGTAGCAGGACAATATGCCCACTATATTTCCAGTGGGATGTAGTCCACAGAGCAAAATGTGTTGTGCCACTGTTTTATTTGCGCCAATGGCCCGACACATTTGTCTTTGGTGGTATCACAAATTAAGCATGCGACATCACAAATGGTGATTGAGAGATAATTGCAACTGATTATTATGCAAATGTATTACAAATTAAGGTCCTGTTTGGACCGTTACATGGAAAATTGTCCTGTTTTGTTTGTTTTTTATATACTTCTGTACCTATTTGTATCTATAGTTGTTTTTTTTCTAGTAACCTATTTAACTTATTTTGCATTACTGATTATTGTACAACATCACAACTGATGACAAGCAACATCACAAATAAGGACTTAGTAACATCCCCAATAATGACATACCAACATTATTAACAATAACTTAGCAACATCACAAATAAGGACTTAGTAACATCCCCAATAATGACATACCAACATTATTAACAATAACTTAGCAACATCAATAATGACAGCGAAACATTACCAATAATTATAGAGCAACATCACCAATAATGACAGCAACATCACCGATAATGACAGCAACATCACCGATAATGACAGCAACATCACCGATAATGACTTCGCAACATCACTAATAATAACAGAGAAACCTCAAAACTGATGACTGAGCTATATCACAAATGATGCTTAGTATGATGATAGAGGTGATGGCAGTGACGAGCCAATGATATGGCTGGAGTCCCACAGTGCTACATGTGCGCACGTGCTAATGCTTCTTGATTGTGTGGAGTTAGGTAATGCTTCTTGATTGTGTGGAGTTAGGTAATGCTTCTTGATTGTGTGGAGTTAGGTAATGCTTCTTGATTGTGTGGAGTTAGGTAATGCTTCTTGATTGTGTGGAGTTAGGTAAAGCTTCTTGATTGTGTGGAGTTAGGTAATGCTTCTTGATTGTGTGGAGTTAGGTAATGTTTCTTGTTTGTGTGGAGTTAGCTAATGCTTCTTGATTGTGTGGAACTACATGAATGTTGTATGACTCATTTTATTGCTACATTCATAGTGTAGCTCACCGCTGCTCTTTGGTGGAGGATCTGAAAGAGACAGTGGAGCAGTTGGTAGAGGCTGTGAAACGACTTATCCGAATGTATTGTCATACATTCTTGACAGATTTTTTCTTGGGATCATCTGTTCTTATTCCTCATGGTGAGTTTGTGTGCCTCTGTATATCTCTTATCCTTCCTCATGGTGAGTTTGTGTGCCTCTGTATATCTCTTATCCTTCCTCATGGTGAGTTTGTGTGCTTGCGTATCTGTTATCATTCTTCGTGGTGAGTTTGTGTGCTTGCGTATCTGTTATCATTCTTCATGGTGAGTTTGTGTGCCTCTGTATATCTCTTATCCTTCCTCATGGTGAGTTTGTGTATCCGCATATATGTTTTAATTCTTCGTGGTGAGTTTGTGTATCTGCACATCTGTTATCATTCCTTCTGTGGAGTTTCTGTGTGTGCGCGTGCATGTTTCATGTCTATTATAATTTCTAATGGTAAGTGCATGTGTGTGTGTATGTGTGTGTGTGTGTAGTCATAACCTTTACACACAACATTTCTTCTCATTCACCCTTGCCCATGTGGTACACAGATCCAAAATGGAAGCAAAGAATATTAATACTGTCATCTGCCATGCATATCACAAGAGGTGAATAATACAATTGGGTGTGCTATTGGCTATTCCACCCCATATCTGTACTGCGATGAAATCTGCTGAAGATCTTCTGCCGAGAGAGAATCAACCTTATTATCTACAGCATATCTCAAGATTACAATAGTACTTAGATTCTACAGACAGTAGAGTTGTGGGGATGAAAAGTGAGCATAAGCGTAACACTATAAGAATAGGAGGTGCCCTGAGTATTAGTCTATGTATCATGACGAGAGAATTTACAGGCACAAAGCCAAGCTGATGAAAGGACATTGTAGGGTATGAGCGTCTACAAAAGACATCAATCATCTCATAGGATTTATTCAGAAAGTTGTCGTCATTGCTACATAAACAAAGATGGCGAAGAAGTTGGGAGAATGACAAAAAGTTATGACAAAAAGGTGGATGAGAAGAAGTGTAAAACAGAAAAATGTGTGCACCTATAGGCTTGTAGTATACAGATGTGCTAAGGTAGGAGAGATGCTGTAGGCTTGTAGTATACAGATGTGCTAAGATAGGAGGGATAGATTGTGACAATTACGTCAACAAAATTTATAGAAGTAGTAGAAATATTAGACATTTGATGAGGGACAAACCTGAGGCCCTTACTCAGGGCAGAGATTTCACTATCAGAAAGACTGAGATGGAAGGAATGCAAACAACCCAAGCACTAGTGACAGGATTGTGAAATATTAGCATTAGTGGTAGGGCAAGATGTAGGAATATAGACATAAGTTGTAGTGCAAGATAGTGGAGGATTAGCACAAGTTGGGAAGCTAGAAGGTGAAACATTGGCATCTGATGTGGATTGAAGAAAGTTCAGTTTATTATTATGATGAGTGTACATAAAATTGTAATTAATACTTTTCTTCATGATCATGTGAAAGAACTGTTAAGGATTTCAGCTATGCCTTTACCACAACCACGAAAAGTCTTATGATGGCGATAAAAACTGTGACGGAGACAATGCCATGGCTGCTGTTCATGACTATTCTCATGACGCATGTTTAGTAAGTGACTCAATGAACATGCTCTGCATAAGTTTATGAACTTGTAAAGAAGTCATCACTACCTAGAAGTGAACCTGTGACTTCATGTGCACAAGAGAAATGACTTAGACACTATGGCAGAGAGATGCCTATTAATCTTATTTAATAAGACAGAGAAATATAGTTGATTTAGATCAGAGGTTCTCAACTTTCCCAGACCCTGCACACCACCAAAATGTATTGTTAGTGCTCATGAGCACGTCCTTTTGAGAGCACTAATGTGCTCACAAACACCAGCTTGAGAACACCCGGTTTAGATGATTTGCTATAGAACATGTGATAATTGTTGTTGCTTATTTTTTAGATCACCTGGAGGTGGTACAGCTTCAAGAGTTCTTAATTGTCTGCATCTCATCTGCACATCGCATTCCGTCCACATGGGCTAATCGGTAAGTTTTTGTGTCCTCGTCTGTAAAATATGTCTCTTTAGTTGTTTCAATCTCTAGCAATTGTGAGAAATGAAGCTTTTGTTTACTGTGTATGGGTTTTTTTTTCCCAGAACTTTCTTCCATATTCACAAGACCCCCAACTCTCAACAGAATGCACTGCATTGAGATGCCTTCCACACAGAGTCTGAGTGGGATCGATGTGTGTATATAGAAGACATCCATTCATCTGAAATCCTGCAACCATTTAGTGGGTACGTCTTTGTACCACCATTGCTTTCAATAGCGAAACAACAAAAACTTGGCATGGCTTGGGCATGATCATGCCAACATGATTCCTTGTCAAAAACAATACTGCAGGGAATCGTCGAAGGTGGAAGATGTAGAGGACAAATCAAAGCATGGACACATAACATCAAGGACTAGACAAAACAAGATTTTTCCTCATCCGCATTGTTGAAGATAGAAATCGTTGCAGGACTCTGTGTGCTGAAGCATCCAATGTTGTACCCCTACAACCCTGATCGGTTACGGGATTATAGGATAGGAAAGGATCTCTGTTGACCTCCTCATTGCTATAGAACATATATGACTGCATGACATGAAAGTCTGCAAGATGTCATGTGTCATTGTGGTGTTTATTAATACGTTTGTTCCATGCATGTCAAGTTAATATTAACACCATGTTATATGGGTGTAAATGAATTTTTATCGTCATTTCTGAAGTACTGTTGTCACATTGGTCTTATAGTATATTTCACTGTTCATCTCTGTTTTGGGCAATTATTTCATCATGTGGAGTAAATATCTGCCAGCTTCTCTTGCCAGTAATATTTTCAGTGTCTCTCTGGGTTGACATCTTTTGATTTTTACCTGTTGTTTCCCCACCTGAAGGCTTGTTTATAATTCCTTGATTGTTGTAAATTAAATGATTACATAAATAATCGTTGAAGTCAAGTGCATTGGACCATTGGTGCAAATGAAATAGCAATCTGTGTTCTCTAGACTACTAGCTTGTGGACACCATTGGTGCAAATTAAATAGCAATCTGTGTTCTCTAGACTACATTCTTGTGGACATCATTGGTGCAAATGAAATAGCAATCTGTGTTCTCTAGACTACTAGCTTGTGGACACCATTGGTGCAAATGAAATAGCAATCTGTGTTCTCTAGACTACTAGCTTGTGGACATCATTGGTGCAAATGAAATAGCAATCTGTGTTCTCTAGACTACATTCTTGTGGACATCAAGTAGTACAATTGTCCTGCTAATTGAGAGATCCAGTCAAGAGTTTTATTGCATTCCCAGAAGACACTCTCAGTGGTGTGCAATGCATTCAGAAGCCTCCTACTCATAGGGAGGGGTTGAGGTTTGTTTCATTCTCAGGAATTACTAGTAATTAGCTCTTCCCATGTGCAATGGGATGGTTTCTTCAGAGTTTTATTTCATGCCCAGAATACTCGCAGCGATGTGCAATGCTTTGAGAAGTCTCCTACTCTAATGGGAGGTAAAACATAATTGTGCAGATGAAGTGATGTGGGATTTCCACAAGAGAAAAGCTTCAGTAGATATGCATTTTATCTACTAGGTGGTTTGCTGGTGATTAATCTGATGGGCCATTGGTGAGAGCTTTAGACTGTCTGCTTATTATGTACTGTGTCATCCCAGGATTTGAAGTCAGAAACATTGAGTACTAAGCCAGTGCACTAACAACTGAGCTCCATGTTATTTAATCAAGAATCATTTTAAAAAATAAGTGGTAATATGTCATGTTAAGAAGAAGCAACCAATAATCACAAGATAAGTTCTTAGATGGGAAACAACAGGGAAAAGAAAATGTGGTCTGCCAAAAAAGAATGAAGAGAACACACAAGAGAGGCTAAGATGGAAGACACTGACTTACCTTGGTGAGTTTGAGAATATTATCCACATTAGAGATACATTATGAGATTACTACTATGCATTACTACAGACTCTATATGATGTCTGGCAACACTGCAGGAGTGATGATAATCTGAGATGATAAGACAAGGTGCCAGGATAGAGAGAAACTGAGCGAAAAAGGGTAAATGTATCCATAGGCAAGGTAAGTGTTTTAGTAACCTGTTTAATTCATTTTGCTTGACTATTTGTTCATTAGGTTACTGCGGCACCATCCACTTTGTCGGACACCCTCTGACCATTTGGTTATTTATAATTGTATCCATGTATGTTCCAAGATATAAGTGTATATATATATATGTTCTTAGATTTGAAGAGTACAAGATTGTCTGCAGTCTGTATCATGGAACCAAGCGACTGGCACCAGACATCAGTACATCACACAAGCCTATTTCAGGGGGATTCTGTGAGAGAGTCTGCTGGGATGAATGGTAAGTAGTTATTGTTATGTCATTTGTTAGGATATTTGATAGACTATCTTGTCATTTGTTGGGATATTTTATAGACTGTCTTGTCATTTTATTGGGATATTTGGTAGACTTGTTATTTGTTGGGATGTTTGGTAGGTTGGTCCAATGCTTGGAATTTTGACATATCATTTGTTGAAATGTCTTGTAAATTGTTTCTTTCCCTTCACTTTATACCCATTTATGTCTTGCAGCGTCAGGGGTAGTAGAGTTCTCTAGAGATGGACTTTTTGTGTGTCTCATATATATTTGTTTTTGTTGTTTCTTTTATTTCTATAATCCATCTTTTTCATGGTCTGCCACTGGATTTGTATCCATCGTATCTGTATAGTAATGCTTTTTAAGGGACACTATCTGATGGTATAGTGACAGGAGATGTTGGAGATACGTTGCAGCCAACCTTCGTTGCGGAGACGGCACTTGATGATGATGATGATCTGATGGTAGTCTGGAAGTGTGTGAAAATCACTTAATCTGCTGTAATATAAGATTAGCATTGTGTTTGATAGTCGTCTGATGTTTTCATTTCTGATTGTCTTTTATTGTTACTCCAAGAATTCCACGTAGACAGGTCCTTTCTGTTGGTTGGTTGGTTGGTTGCTGATTCAGCGGTCCATTGGGTCATGCCCTTTGACCTAATGCCATTAGATGGCATTATATTGCTGGGAAGTCTGTGGATTTTCGGCCCACCCCGGGCCAGAGCCAGATAATAACTATCACACCTCCAGGAAGGTAGGTTTCAACCTTTGCACTGCTCCTAGCCACTGTAGCCAAGATAGGGTTCACTGTGCTCATTCCCCGCCACCAATTGACTACTGGTTATGCCGAACTTCTCTATTGCTCCAGGCATGCAACCAAATGTTCAAGTCAAAAGGATTGTCACGTCCTGAGTCACTGTGCCTCTATGATGGGCCTCAGCCATAGGAAAAACAGTGATGTCAGTTTCCTCCTCCTCAGTGCTGCGCAGTACATCTCTGGCTCCCTCCCAACCAAAGAGGGTGCATACATATATTCAGGCAAACATGAAAAAACATTTAAACAACAAAACAAAATCATAACTGTATAAATGACATGCCATGAAGCTTCTATAAGAAGATAACCTCAATATAACGGCATATCATCCACTAAGGTTTTCTGTTGCATGGATGGTATGTCTAGTGGGCCATTGGTGAGACCCACAGACACAACCACATGCGTATATCCTCTCATAGTTGAGAAGTTTGCCTGTTCTGTCTATAAACATATCCTCTCATAGTTGAGAAGCTTGGATGTTCTGTCTATAAACATATCCTCTCATAGTTGAGAAGTTTGCCTGTTCTGTCTATAAACATATCCTCTCATAGTTGAGAAGCTTGCCTGTTCTGTCTATAAACATATCCTCTCATAGTTGAGAAGCTTGCCTGTTCTGTCTATAAACATATCCTCTCATAGTTGAGAAGTTTGCATGTTCATTCCTTAAAATGGATCTCACAAAGTGCATTTAGAACTTGTTTATTGTATTACAAGCTCTTCTTTCTTCCATTTTCTAGGTTACAGTTTGACAAAACCTATCTTTGCACAATTCCCCGTGAGACCAGACTGTGTCTCATGTTATGTGGCATCAGAAGTGCTCAGGGGGTAGTAGACAAGATGACAGACAAGGTAGAAGTTACTTCAGCAGGCAGACAGCTCACGTATCCACTTGGAGCGGCTGCAATTCAACTTTTCAATGAGAAGGGGTCAGTTTCTATTGAATTTGGTCAAATATATCTCACATATCACAGATATCTCATAAAAACAGATTTCTCACCTTTCACAAACATATATCTTGTATCAAAAACAGAATTTCTCACCTTTCACAAACATATATCTTGTATCAAAAACAGATTTCTCACCTTTCACAAACATATATCTTGTATCAAAAACAGAATTTCTCACCTTTCACAAACAGATATCTTGTATCAAAAACAGAATTTCTCACCTTTCACAAACAGATATCTTGTATCAAAAACAGAATTTCTCACCTTTCACAAACATATATCTTGTATCAAAAACAGATTTCTCACCTTTCACAAACATATATCTTGTATCAAAAACAGAATTTCTCACCTTTCACAAACATATATCTTGTATCAAAAACAGAATTTCTCCCCTATCATAAACAGATAGTTCATCATAAACAAATTGGTCTATTTCCCATCATAAACATATAATTTAAATCCTCTCATGAAATTATGATATTCCATTTATCAGAAAGAGATTTTGTGTTCTATCTTAAATACATGTATCCATAAACAGATAATGCATTATATTATAAACAGATTGAGTTATTTTCTACTATAAACAGATAATATCTTATATTACAGTTGCTCCCAATTCTAGACAGATTATGTCTTATATTGAGTCATTTAGTATGCAAGCATGGCTCAATGAATATGATTTACCGTTAAATTCCGTGTATAACCCGAGAATTTTTGGACAATAAACAGAGATGTCTTCATACTCTTCGTCTTATAATCGAGTAACATCAAATTAAAAAAAAAAATTACGTCCAAATCACAGTAAAAAAGGAGAAAAACACTTTAAAAAAAAATGCCAGTGACAACTCACATGTCCCGATATATTAAGCCAGGATAAAATGACTAGGGCTCTCCAACAATCTAGAGCGTACTACCATACTGCTAAGCCTCTAATTACATTAATTTATATATATCATACAATATTTCCTTCGAAACCTCCGATATTTCTTGATAAAACTCACTTACTAGGTCTATATCGTTATTTCCGACATGCCATGCCCGCCATTTTTACTGAGCTTAATTTCCCCGGAAATGCTATTTTTAGCAGTGGGTATTACCATTTTTTATATATTGACCAAAATACGGTAATGGTCTGTGAAAAAACGAAATATGGTAGCCTAAGCTGATCTACCAGTAACACATGTTTATCATCAAGGCCCAGTCTTGTTTGTGTAGGGAAACACCACTACCAGTAGTCTAAACACTGTCACACACTTTCATTTTGGGTAAAGCAAATGTTACAACAGTTACTGACCGTCTACTAGGCTATAAGACCTGTGTACAGAAAATGTAAAAACACATCAAAGGCAGATTTTGAGTATTTCCGTGCATGTGTTGGTCGGCCTTGCCAATTTTTAACATGCGACTCCAAGTATATAAATAGGGATCAAGACAATAATCAGAAACATAAAGAATGAAGTCCTAATTAATTCTGTACAGAGGTCTTTTTCTACATTCAACGGTCTTGCACAAACACGGTCTTGCACAAACATGTAACTGACATCCAAAACTTTGCTACTTAGGCAGTGTTGGGGGGATGGCGGAGAGAAATAAATAGTGAGTCTGAGCTGTGCCTCATGTTTATATTACTGTATAAGGTAAACATACAGGTCACACAAAGTTCAAACTCTTTGTTAAGTTCAAACTGTTGATTCTGTATCTTTTAAAAACAAAGCCGGGGAATGACTGTCTGCAATATTTTTGTGAGAACTCGGTGGCAAATACTGGTAGTTACATACTGGTACTCTGTATATTCTGTTAATTAGTCCAGCCCACTGAGGCTGAAGATGGACTACTGGCCCTACCCATTTCAATCGGCTCAACCAATCCACGTTTCCCTCACATTATGTGATGCCATTCAGATAAGTGACTAAAATGTAATCTTTCTTTATAGAAGATTTGAAACGGGTTCCAAATCACAACACATCATAGGCATTTTGTAGTAAAATTGCACCGTAATTGATTCCCTCCCCCAACCACTGTACATTTAGTGGAAGAAGAGATCAATTTCACAATCCTCTGTTATGTTTATTTTATTACCGTATTCTCCCCACATGGTAAACATAATCAGGAACAAAGTTCAAACTCTTCTGTATCTTATAAAAACAAACGTGATCTTGCTGTCTTGCCTTTCATCATTTCCCACTTAAACGTCACTGTCAGAAGCCAGTGACATAATAGTTACGTAGTAATTACTATTCACTAGCGCTGTTCCGCGTCATAACATCCAGACACCCAACACAGACAATTCATTCAGGAAAAACTTTGTTCCCCAAAGTCTCGCCACCTCATAAACCATCTATAGTCATGGATAGGGAAGTCAGCCTACCAGGTATTCATTATTTTCGGATATATTGATCCAGAATACAGTAGCCACTGGGGTTTCATTCCTTGATTCATTCAAGTTACGTGAGTGAAGCAAATGAAAGGAATGCTATTTTCTTAGAGTTGCAAAAGTTTGTGTTAATTTCCATTTAGCATGTCGGTTCTTTCTTATGATGATGAAGTTCATTATTGCCGGCTTTGTTAAGTTGGGGATGTCGGTCTATAGTCGGACTTTCGACTTTCTCCACTTTTGGGAAGGGATAGTTAGGTTATCGGCCTACAATCGGATGGGTTTATATTCAGAATTTAACGGTAGATAGTCAAAAACAGGTGATGGGCATAGGCGAAGGGTGGAGTCATTAGTGATGTGTATAGACAATGAGTAGAGTCATTAGTGATGTGTATAGACAATGAGTAGAGTCATTAGTGAGAGCTAAAATGTGGGCCTCAATGTAGGAAATCACTCTTATCTATTTTTTAATACGTGGGTGTGGAAGGATACTAACGGGCAGACAAATTAACTAGCCTCTCCCACTGTAACAGATGGTCAGCCCATGGAGCGAGCAGACATACTCAGTGCTCTTCAAAAGTCCACACGATTTCTGCATGCTCATAGAATTTTGAGACACATGAGCATGAGTCAATATCGCAGATGTTAGATTTGGGAGTGAGGATAGGTGGGACTCTTTTAGAACACCTAGCAAAGATTTTTAAAAAAGCACTGAACCAACATAGAATAAGAACCATCAGCCGTTATACCCTGAGAGATTTACTGAAGTGGATATCTGAGCACTTATGAATATGTCTGACGTGTGAAGAGGATAATCAACATACCTAATATTAGTGTCTTATAGTTTCCTACCATAAACAGATAATGTCTTATATTATAAACAGATGGAGATACACTGTGTATATTATAAACAGATGAAGTTGTTTTCTAAACATAAACAGATGATGTCTTATATTATTGTTGTTTCCTGTCATAAACAGATTATGTCTTATGTTATAGTTATTTTCTATCATAAACAGGTTATGTCATATATTATTGTTGTTTCCTGTTATAAATGGATTATGTCTTATAAACAGTTTGTGTCATTTCCTACCATAAACAGATTATTTCTGATGTGTCATAAACATATTAATTCTAACATATGTCATAAACATATTAATTCTGACATGTGTAATAAACATATTAATTCTGACATATATCTTATAAACATATTAATTCTGACATGTGTGTCATAAACATATTAATTATGACATGTGTCATGAACATATTAATTCTGACATATGTGTCATAAAAATATTAATTATGACGTGTCATTAACATATTAATTCTGGCATGTGTGATAAAGATATGTACCAATATTAGGATGTCTTTTCTGTTACACAGATATCTCAATCAAGGACCTCAGTTAGTTCCACTCATGATGGGTGTCAGCTCTGATCCTATCATGCCGTCTTGTAAAACTCTGCTACCGGACTCAGTCCTGCTGCAAGTACGTCACTTTATTTTTTGCTTTTCTATTTTAGAATGACCCATATTTCTGATATGCCTCAGTGTGTTTATAATGTCCAGGAAACATTATCAGGTGTCGGATCAAAATCAATCTTAATTAGGTTTAGGGAGATATCATGTTTTTTAGTGTATGTTCTCCAGTGTATGTTGATTGGGGCCATACTGTGGTAGAGAGGTAAGTAAATAAGGAAGAAAACAGTCGATAGAATCGCTTTCATTACAGTCGATAGAATTGCTAGGCATTATTCTTCCAAACCATCACATTGTGGCAGAGAGGTAAATAAGGAAGAAAAGTCAATAGAATCGCTAGGCATTATTCTTCGAAACCATTAAACTGTGGTAGAGAGGTAAATAAGGAAGAAAACAGTCGATAGAATCGCTTGGCATTATACTTCCAAATTGTGGTAGAGAGGTAAGTTTTCTTGAAATAGATGCATGGATGTGCCATCAAATTGTTTTTGTGTTGTTCGTCCATATGATGACCAATTATTTCATCCACTTTATGAAATTCAGAGTTATGTCCCTTTTTTGTGTATAAGTTGTGGTTGGTTGATAAGCCCTATTCTGGCCCCCAAAGGCTCATGGGCAAGTTGAGCATGTGATGATAACATTAGATGGTGTTTGATCTGTCCATATTTTCCTAACCAGTCTCGACTGTTGGGCTGCTGCATTTCACCACATGGTTCGTTGGCCGGGAACAGGTTAGAAAGAGCCAGCACAATGAGATACCTGGATGTGATTATTTACAGAAGTCTTGAGTTTCAGGCAACATGTTGACCACGTTATCATAAGTGCAGGCAAAGGCTTAGCAGCAATGAAGGTTATGGCTGCTGCACAGTGTGAGCAGAGGTTGTTATTTCTTTTGTACCAGGGTTTGGTTGTGGCTGTGGTGGAATATGCACTGGCAATTCTGACTCTTAGCCAAACTCAGATCAAAAGACTGGATAGAGTCCAGAATGCAGCAATGCGTATCATTCTTGGGAGCACAAGAGACACATCGAAAAGTGCTATGCAGTACCTTCCTGCAAGGCAAAGATTACAGTATTGCAGTGCACGGACGTACCTTCAAATACACGCAGACCAGGAACATCCATTGCATTCCGAAATACAGACAGTTAAAAGGCAGCAGACTTAAGAGAGGGAAGTCGTGAATGGGATGTGCTGAGGATGTACAAAGCGTGTGCAGATTGCAAGATGTGAAAGCAGGTGTAAAATGGATAGGTCTACTCACAGATTTTGAAACTTGTTTGAGGTAGTAATAACACAGTAGGGAATGCAGAGAATGGTGTCCCACGGCTGTGGAGCAAGGCTGTGCAGGCTTTGGTCAGTGAGAATGTCAAAGAGGGGAATGTGATCCACAAGTAGCATCCAAATTACCACATGGATCTACTGTCCACTGTCAAAATTTTGCAGGCATTTGGCAACGATGCTGATGAGAATATAGCTGAGCTTATACACCCTTAGATGGCTGATAGATTGGTGAGCTGAAAATATAACTGAACTTATACACCCTTAGATGGCTGATAGATTGGTGAGCTGAAAATATAACTGAACTTATACACCCTTAGATGGCTGATAGATTGGTGAGATGAAAATATAACTGAACTTATACACCCTTAGATGGCTGATAGATTGGTGAGCTGAGAATTTGTAGAAATCTTAGTCCTCTGATGCAGATTCCTAAACAAGAATGTAGTCAAGAATAAAATCTAGCTGAGTAAAGAATCTAGTCAAGAATAAAATCTAGCCGAGTAAAGAATCTAGTCAAGAATAAAATCTAGCCGAGTAAAGAATCTAGTCAAGAATAAAATCTAGCCGCGTAAAGAATCTAATCAAGAATAAAGAATCTAATCAAGAATCTATCTGTGATAGTGAATTTCTATGTTTCACTCATTCACTGATAAAAAAACACAACAAATAACAGAAATCAGGTTCTCTATGATACATGTTAATAGTGGGTGGCTATCTTTAAACTGCCATTATCATGTTACATCCGTCTTCATTGTGAAGACACATACATTGATAATAGGTAATTCATTTTCCTTTTGCGCTGAAGTTAGCGCATAGGGCAGAGGTCAGATCTCTCCAATTCTGTCTGTTCAAAGCTACTCTGTGCAGTTCTTGAATAGTATGAATATTAGTTGTTTTACTTTCTCTAAGTATTGTTCTTCTAAGTGTTTCTTTTGGTCTACCCCTTGCTCTTTTGCCTGTAGGTATCCATTCAAGAGATTGGTGGTGTATTCTGTTGGTGTCTGCGCGTAGGAAGGACATGCCCGATGTAGGACCAACGGCATTTTCTGATAACATCTGTGATGAAATTTTGATGCGTCTCTTCTCTGATTTTATCATTCAATTTGAATTCACTCCAATGGGTGTTAGTTATCCTACGAAGACATTTGTTCTCGAAACTCAGTAATTTATTTTCTGAAGATAAAGAGCTTTTCCAGCTCTCACATCCATATGATAGCACTGGAATAACGCAGGAATTAAATAAGCGCATTTTCGTGCGTGTGCTGATGGACTTTGACTTCCAGATATTAGACAGTCTGTTAAATGCACTTGATGCTAGTGCAATGCGAGTTGTAATTTCTTTCATGACATCACCGTCGAGTGTTAATTTGCTTCCTAGATAGAATTTGTGTACTTTTTCAAGTTGTTGTCCATTTAAAGTAGGTGAATTGGTGAAGTCCATAATTTTTGTTTTTGATGAATTGATTTGGAGACCTACTTGTCCTGCAATGAGTTTTAACTCTCTATGTCCACCAAGCCGCTAATATCTACATTTTGGAGACCCACTATGCAGAAAAGCCGCTCAATCCTACATTTTAATATGAATTTACTATCGTGTTCGGCATAGCAAGAAAACCGTACGGAGATTGAGTTAATCTATCAGTTTTTATTTGTGCACTTTGATGGTTTTCACTCAATAGAGCAAGATCATCTGCAAAATCCAGGTCTTCTAATGTTGTTTTATTTATCCATTTGTTTCCTAAATTTGTGTTGGATGTGCTATTTCTCATAGCCCAGTCAATTTCGATATTGAATAGTAATGGTGACATAAGGAAGCCTTGTTTAACACCAGTAATCACAAGGAACCATTCTGAATTGCCTTTTTCTGTTTTAACACAATAATAGGTTCAATAACTGCAGTAAATCTTAAATTCAAGAGTTGAGACTAGAAAACACTGAACAGGGTAATGAAGTTTTGCTAATCACTACATGATAACACATGAAAATTAATGTTTAACCAATAGGTCTTTATGAAGAACACATTCACAACATAACATATGACGAGTATGAATGTCATTATATCTATGTTTACATGATACCCTTAATAATTCACATACAGGGCACTCTTGACAATATTGATATGTTACATGAAAATTCCACAATTCTTCTAATTTCTATTACATTTTAAACATTCTCATTTGAAGCCAGCCACCCTCGTATTCAGTATATAAACCAGCTAACATATCAATGAATGTCTTAATGTTCTCATATGTCAACTATTACGGATTTTCTGTTTTAATACGGATTTCACACCTTCAAAAAACCCAATGTTTTTTTTTATTTAAAAAAAAAAGTGACTTGGAGTTCAATTTTCTAATAATTACTACTTGTGAGGATGTTTTTATCTCACACACTACTGTTTAGAAGCACACAAATATTGTTTTAAAAATTAAAAAAAAAATTTGTTGGGTTTTTTGGTGTGTTTTTTTACGCTAAATAAACTATTTTAGTGAAATTTGGAAATAAATTGTTAAATATATAGATTTATGAAAAAAATTATTTGATACGATTGTGTGTTGTAGGTGAATCTACCAGATTTTGAGAGGACAATTTTCTTTCCTGAACCATTGAATGCACCTGTCAGGTAGGAATGTGTATTGTCTTTGATAGCAGATGGTCTAATGGACAGTACCAACCAGAAGACATAGACATGTCTGATGTGTGAAAATGATTGTCACCATGTCTGTGCCTAGAACCTAGGTAGCATTCAAGCTGACCATTGACTAAAGGAAAACATGAGTTAACTACAGACTTGTCTAAGGGAAGACATGAGTTAACTACTGATTTTTGACTAAGGAAAAACATGAGCTAACTACTGGCCATTGACAAAAGACAAGAACTAACTACTGATCAATTACTAAGGGACTTAGCTAACTACTGACCATTGACTAATGGAAGACATGGGATAACTACTGACCATTGACTAATGGAAGACATGGGATAACTACTGACCATTGACTAATGGAAGATATGGGATAACTACTGACCATTGACTAATGGAAGACATGGGATAACTACTGACCATTGACTAATGGAAGACATGGGATAACTACTGACCATTGACTAATGGAAGATATGGGATAACTACTGACCATTGACTAATGGAAGATATGAGTTGACTATTCATTTATCATCATCATCAGGTGCCATGCTGGCTGGCATAGGGGTCATGGCTCTCCACAGCTCTCTGTCCACAGTATTATGTATCAAGATTGTTGTTATTTCCTTGCTGCCAGGTTGTCAAATTGTCTAATATTTTCTCACGTTGTCACCCTCTGTCTCTGTTGCCTTCAATTTTGTCTGTTGTGACTATGTTTTTCAAACCTGCCTGTCTCATGAAGTGGCCATAAAAAGAATATTGTATTTTTCTTATATTATTGATTAAGGTCCGTTTCGTATTTGACTCTTTTAACACTTCCACATTAGTCTTTCTGGCAGTCCATGGTATTCTTAGCATTCTTCTATAGAACCACATCTCTATTGCCTCTAATTTCCCACTTTCCAGTTTGTTTATTGTCAATGACTCGCGTCCATATGTTAGTATAGGACTTATATAGCACTGCAGAACTCTCTTTTTCACCTCTAATGACAAGGTCATATTACACAATATATTTTTCATTTTTACCATGACTTTCATCTTGGGAGAATAATGTGGTAGTTTCCCATTGCTTACCACATTCATATGGGGGATATCCATTTATATCCGCTACATTTGACAATACTTTATGTCGGGACAAATGGGTGCCCCGCCCTGCTTATTATAAGACACAAAATAACTGTTGCTTTGTGTAACATGTATTTTTAACAATATTTATTGAGTTAGTATATTTCTGACATTTTCTTTGCAGCCCAATCAGATCCTTTAATCTTCTAGCACCGAAGGTCAGGGCATTGGTATCTAGTGTGATGGAGAAAGAGTCTTGTCTGACGTAAGTTATGTGTTTTATGTGCGTTTATAGTAAGGGAGGAGATTTGAGTTTTAGAAGATGGGAGGAGAATTAAAAGTCCAATTTTTAGAGCTTGGAGAATAGTCTTCTTCTTCAGCATTTGTTCTCAAACTCCTACAGATTAGCAGGATGTAGTCTGGAGAACAGAATGCATTGTGTCATGGTTTTACAGCATTACTGCGATATCTGTGCCTTTTGGCCTGACACATCGACTTCAGTATGGCTTTGAGTCACTTTGACCCTATATGGGATGGGACAGCCAACTCAACCCCATAACCTCCTTAGTCACCTCTTACAACATGCATGTTAGGTAAATAGTGTTGATATTCTTTGCTTCCCTCTTAGGCCTGACAAAAACTGCCGTCGTGTAAAGTTAGATGTTATATTTTGAAAGTTTTGTGGTGTGTTAATCTTACATTTTGAGAAATGAATACAGGAAACAATAGAATATATTTAAATGTTATAACTGACCATGCTTGTACAAATGTGGTATTAGTGATGACTTTAAATTTGCAGCTTTGCAGCCGATGAGCTGGAGATTCTGTGGACTCATCGTCATTACGTAACAGACCATCCATCCCTTCTGCCTAGAATACTGCAAGCTGCCATCAGTTGGGATTGGGCAAGTCTTTCAGAAATTTACTCTCTTCTTCGAATCTGGAAACCACTTCATCCAGTACAAGCTTTTCAGCTCTTGCTTCCGCAGTGAGTGTCTCAGTAATGTTTAATTTATGTTAGGTTGTGTCTTAGTAATGTTTAATTTATGTTAGGTTGTGTCTTAGTAATGTTTAATTTATGTGAAGTTGTGTCTTAGTAATGTTTAATTTATGTTAGGTTGTGTCTTAGTAATGTTTACTTTATGTTAGGTTGTGTCTTAGTAATGTTTACTTTATGTTAGGTTGTGTCTTAGTAACATTTAGTTTATGTGATGCTGACTAGAGTGTATGAGTGAATGAATTGTGATTTGCTTGTATTACCTTACTGTATGAGTGAGCGAGTTATAATCTGCTTGTATTACCTTACTGTATGAGTGAGCGAGTTATAATCTGCTTGTATTACCTTACTGTATGAGTGAATGAGTTATAATCTGCTTGTATTACCTTACTGTATGAGTGAGCGAGTTATAATCTGCTTGTATTACCTTACTGTATGAGTGAGCGAGTTATAATCTGCTTGTATTACCTTACTGTATGAGTGAGCGAGTTATAATCTGCTTGTATTACCTTACTGTATGAGTGAGCGAGTTATAATCTGCTTGTATTACCTTACTGTATGAGTGAATGAGTTATAATCTGCTTGTATTACCTTACTGTATGAGTGAATGAGTTATAATCTGCTTGTATTACCTTACTGTGAGTGTATAAGTGAATGAGATATCATTTGCTGTGTCATATTATTGACATATATGACATGTATGTGACGCAAATTGTCATCTCATTTACTCTCCATATCTGTGGGACATGTGTGTCCTTGACCAAATCAGGTTTCCAGATTTGAGAGTCCGAGAGTTTGCTACAGCCAGTCTCAACAAGATACCCACAGACGATCTGGTGGACTTCCTGCCACAGATGATACAGGTTAGAGCAGGGTGGAAATTAGCTATCATTCATTCAGGTTGTATCATGTAGACAACACAAGATGCTATCATTTATAGTTTATTAGCTGTTTTTACACATCACATAGTTCTTTGTACACAGCATATATATTGTAACCTATCAATGGTTGTCATACTACACCCACAGACAGTGAACATGACAGTTGTCCTCATGTAATTGCCATGTGACTAATCTGTCATGTACTGATTCATGTGGAATAAGTTAAACCTCATAGCTGCCACAGACATGGACACCTGGAGAAGTTTTTGCAGTTGACAGATCAGTTTTTCACTCATGGCCAGACAATTGGATAATAAGTAGTTTCATTGAAAACTAGAATCTGAGTTGTATGTGTCAGGCTGAAGGTGCTAATATCATAAGTGTATGAGGACAAATTCAGGTGATTGAAAGATTGAGGACTCACATAAATTATGTAAACAATTTTGTAACATGTCCTTTTCTGGATGAACCGAGTCTTTTTTGACTGTAGTGATTGTAGGGATCTGATCTCACTTTACCTATGCTGGTGGATGCCCATAGCTACCTTCTACTGATAATTGAGACTGTTTTCCAGTTTTACTCCATACATGTGACTCAGTTTTTTTACCCAGTATGTGTTTCACTTTACGTCCTGTGTCTGCTCCAGTTTCCTTTAAAGTGTCCGAGTTTTCAACAAGCATGAATCCAAGTTTTAATGTGCATCTTAGTTTTTCTAAGTATGTCCTTGTTTTCCTACGAGTATACATCCTTGCATTTCTTTTAGTATGTCCCAGTTTACCTTGAACTGTGTTTTAGTATCCTTATATATGTGTCCCATATTTTCTTGCAGTACCTTATTGTATTATTACAAGTGTCCCATGTTTTCATCTGTGTTATGTATACTTAAATGTGTGTCTTTGTTTCCCTGCAAGTATGGCCTAGTATATCTTAAAAGTGGGTGATTGACAGAATCTGATTGCCAGAACAGATGAATATATTTGGTTTTTCTGCCAGTGACAGAGCAGATGAATATATTTGGTTTTTCTCCCAGGGTCTAAAGTTTGAGAGCTACCATAACTCTCCACTAGCCAAACTATTGCTGGAGCAGTCATGCAAGAGTCCTCGGTTTGCTCATCAGTTCTTCTGGCTGTTGAAAGGTAAGCACTACTGAAGCCAAGTATAGCGGATCCTTAAATCATCAGCTGGTACCATAATGGGACAGATATTTTACCATCAGCTGGTACTGTAACTAGACAGATCTTAGACTATCAGCTGGTACTATAGCTAGAAAGATTTTTTACCATCAGCAAATAACATAAGGTAACACTGATTTTATGATATTTAAATTGTTCATTCAAGGATGAAACTATGACAGGTCTAGCAAACTGGTGCATGATTTGCATGTTTATAGAAACCTGCTCTAGATATTGTGCAAGAACTTAAGAAAATTAGAAACTCTATAAAAAATCGGAATAATAGTATCTCACAGAGCACAAGTACCAATTCGCCATCAAACAGCACAACAACAGTTAAAATAGGTACATGGAAAATCTGTGGCTTCAATAATAAAGAACCACAAACAATTGAATTTATGATTAAACATAAGATTTCCATAATGGGAATAGCAGATAGAAAGGTAAATATACAAAGCTAATGCACAACAACAACTATGTATTATCCTGGAGGGGTGTTAAAGAAGAACAAAGGCTAAACAAAGTAGACAAAGAGCTTGAGACAAGAATTCAAAAAAGCCAACTACGTAAATTATGAAGTTACGCCAATTTTGAAACATAAATCTGTTCAGATGGAAACCAAAAAAGCAAATCATAAATTCAATCTTCATACCAATATTTTGTTATCATTGTCAGATGTGGATACTAACAAAAGATCAAGAGAGAAAGCTTACTACACGTGAAATGAGATGTCTAAGAAAAGTAGCAAACATAACAAGAAGAGATAATTTGAGGAATGAAGAGAATAAAGAGATTACAAGAGCTGTTGGAACAACATCTGTTGTCAAAATATATTGAAAAACAGAGTATGAAAGGGATTGGCCACTCACTGGCCACAAATTAACGCTCACTGGCCAGTGGCAATAGCATACAACATGAAAATGGAAACAGCAAGATACAGAGGAAGTCCAAGAAGAAGGTGGATTGAAGGAGCTACCAACATTCTGAGCTGTGACAATAATACTTCATATTAAGCGACAAACATACCACAGCCCAAAAATTGATTGTCATTAAATTCTGTGACTCCTTACATCAGAAGAAGAGAAAAAAATAATAGATAGATAGAAGTACCATAACTAGACAGATCTTAGACCATCAACTGGTACCATAACTAGACAGATCTTAGACCATCAACTGGTACCATAACTAGACAGATCTTAGACCATCAACTGGTACCATAACTAGGCAGAACTTAGACCATCAACTGGTACCATAACTAGACAGAACTTAGACCATCAACTGGTACCATAACTAGGCAGATCTTAGACCATCAACTGGTACCATAACTAGACAGAACTTAGACCATCAACTGGTACCATAACTAGGCAGAACTTAGACCATCAACTGGTACCATAACTAGACAGATCTTAGACCATCAACTGGTACCATAACTAGACAGAACTTAGACCATCAACTGGTACCATAACTAGACAGAACTTAGACCATCAACTGGTATCATAACTAGACAGAACTTAGACCATCAACTGGTACCATAACTAGGCAGATCTTAGACCATCAACTGGTACCATAACTAGACAGAACTTAGACCATCAACTGGTACCATAACTAGACAGAACTTAGACCATCAACTGGTACCATAACTAGGCAGAACTTAGACCATCAACTGGTACCATAACTAGACAGATCTTAGACCATCAACTGGTACCATAACTAGACAGATCTTAGACCATCAACTGGTACCATAACTAGACAGATCTTAGACCATCAACTGGTACCATAACTAGACAGAACTTAGACCATCAACTGGTACCATAACTAGACAGAACTTAGACCATCAACTGGTACCATAACTAGACAGAACAGACCATCAACTGGTACCATAACTAGACAGAACTTAGACCATCAACTGGTACCATAACTAGACAGAACTTAGACCATCAACTGGTACCATAACTAGACAGAACTTAGACCATCAACTGGTACCATAACTAGACAGAACTTAGACCATCAACTGGTACCATAACTAGACAGAACTTAGACCATCAACTGGTACCATAACTAGACAGACCATAGACCACCAACTTGTACCATAACTAGACAAATTTTGGAACATAATCTGCTACCATAACTAGACAATTCTTTGAACACCATATCTAGACATATCTCAGATCACCACATTGTGTTTAACCAAGTCTTGGTAAAATCTCACTGTGTTATAGTGTGCCCTTCAGTTGCAGCCATCTCACAGTGTTTCTGTGAGGAGCAGACCGTCCTGATGTTACACTTATACCATCTCATTTATGACATTATTATGTAGAAATTTCATTCATCTCACACCCTTTCCCCACTCATCCTCACATTCTAGACACATTCATCTCACACTCTTTCCCCACTCATCCTCACAGTCTAGACATAATAACTTTAATGTTTGCCTCACACTCTCGCTTCTCTCCTTTCAAAACTAGGAGCTGCGTCCCAGGATGCAACATTCAAGCGTCGCTATGAGTTGATGTTTGTAGCCCTTGCCAGTGTTGCTGGTGATGCTCTGTACCAGGAGTTTAAGAAGCAGGAGGAGCTTGTCAAGGTCATGACCTCATTGGCAGAGAAGGTCAAGGATGCCAGAGATAAAGATGTAAATATATATTGTTTTCATTATTAGAAGAAATAGACAGAACTACATGGGAGAGGGTGATCATTGTCTACAGAGTGAGAGACTTGTGAGGGTGATCATTGTCTACAGAGTGAGAGACTTGTGAGGGTGATCATTGTCTACAGAGTGAGAGACTGGAGAGGGTGATCAATGTCTACAGAGTGAGAGACTGGAGAGGGTGATCAATGTCTACAGAGTGAGAGACTGGAGAAGGTGATCAATGTCTACAGAGTGAGAGACTGGAGAAGGTGATCAATGTCTACAGAGTGAGAGACTGGAGAAGGTGATCAATGTCTACAGAGTGAGAGACTGGAGAGGGTGATCAATGTCTACAGAGTGAGAGACTGGAGAGGGTGATCAATGTCTACAGAGTGAGAGACTGGAGAGGGTGATCAATGTCTACAGAGTGAGAGACTGGAGAGGGTGATCAATGTCTACAGAGTGAGAGACTGGAGAGGGTGATCAATGTCTACAGAGTGAGAGACTGGAGAGGGTGATCAATGTCTACAGAGTGAGAGACTGGAGAAGGTGATCAATGTCTACAGAGTGAGAGACTGGAGAAGGTGATCAATGTCTACAGAGTGAGAGACTGGAGAAGGTGATCAATGTCTACAGAGTGAGAGACTGGAGAGGGTGATCAATGTCTACAGAGTGAGAGACTGGAGAGGGTGATCAATGTCTACAGAGTGAGAGACTGGAGAGGGTGATCAATGTCTACAGAGTGAGAGACTGGAGAGGGTGATCAATGTCTACAGAGTGAGAGACTGGAGAAGGTGATCAATGTCTACAGAGTGAGAGACTGGAGAGGGTGATCAATGTCTACAGAGTGAGAGACTGGAGAAGGTGATCAATGTCTACAGAGTGAGAGACTGGAGAGGGTGATCAATGTCTACAGAGTGAGAGACTGGAGAAGGTGATCAATGTCTACAGAGTGAGAGACTGGAGAGGGTGATCAATGTCTACAGAGTGAGAGACTGGAGAGGGTGATCAATGTCTACAGACTGGAGAAGGTGATCAATGTCTACAGAGTGAGAGACTGGAGAGGGTGATCAATGTCTACAGAGTGAGAGACTGGAGAGGGTGATCAATGTCTACAGAGTGAGAGACTGGAGAAGGTGATCAATGTCTACAGAGTGAGAGACTGGAGAGGGTGATCAATGTCTACAGAGTGAGAGACTGGAGAGGGTGATCAATGTCTACAGAGTGAGAGACTGGAGAGGGTGATCAATGTCTACAGAGTGAGAGACTGGAGAAGGTGATCAATGTCTACAGAGTGAGAGACTGGAGAAGGTGATCAATGTCTACAGAGTGAGAGACTGGAGAGGGTGATCAATGTCTACAGAGTGAGAGACTGGAGAAGGTGATCAATGTCTACAGAGTGAGAGACTGGAGAGGGTGATCAATGTCTACAGAGTGAGAGACTGGAGAGGGTGATCAATGTCTACAGAGTGAGAGACTGGAGAGGGTGATCAATGTCTACAGAGTGAGAGACTGGAGTGGGTGATCAATGTCTACAGAGTGAGAGACTGGAGAAGGTGATCAATGTCTACAGAGTGAGAGACTGGAGAGGGTGATCAATGTCTACAGAGTGAGAGACTGGAGAGGGTGATCAATGTCTACAGAGTGAGAGACTGGAGAGGGTGATCAATGTCTACAGAGTGAGAGACTGGAGAGGGTGATCAATGTCTACAGAGTGAGGGACTGGAGAAGGTGATCATTGTCTACAGAGTGAGAGACTGGAGAGGGTGATCAATGTCTACAGAGTGAGGGACTGGAGAAGGTGATCATTGTCTACAGAGTGAGAGACTGGAGAAGGTGATCAATGTCTACAGAGTGAGAGACTGGAGAAGGTGATCAATGTCTACAGAGTGAGAGACTGGAGAAGGTGATCAATGTCTACAGAGTGAGAGACTGGAGAGGGTGATCAATGTCTACAGAGTGAGAGACTGGAGTGGGTGATCAATGTCTACAGAGTGAGAGACTGGAGAGAGTGATCAATGTCTACAGAGTGAGAGACTGGAGAAGGTGATCAATGTCTACAGAGTGAGAGACTGGAGAAGGTGATCAATGTCTACAGAGTGAGAGACTGGAGAGGGTGATCAATGTCTACAGAGTGAGAGACTGGAGAAGGTGATCAATGTCTACAGAGTGAGAGACTG
Organism: Meghimatium bilineatum; assembly: GCA_034231615.1. Taxonomy (NCBI): domain Eukaryota; kingdom Metazoa; phylum Mollusca; class Gastropoda; order Stylommatophora; family Philomycidae; genus Meghimatium; species Meghimatium bilineatum. The sequence continues at coordinate 51,269,433 of CM067318.1, read as the reverse complement.
GAGAAGGTGATCAATGTCTACAGAGTGAGAGACTGGAGAGGGTGATCAATGTCTACAGAGTGAGAGACTGGAGAGGGTGATCAATGTCTACAGAGTGAGAGACTGGAGAAGGTGATCAATGTCTACAGAGTGAGAGACTGGAGAGGGTGATCAATGTCTACAGAGTGAGAGACTGGAGAAGGTGATCAATGTCTACAGAGTGAGAGACTGGAGAGGGTGATCAATGTCTACAGAGTGAGAGACTGGAGAGGGTGATCAATGTCTACAGAGTGAGAGACTGGAGAAGGTGATCAATGTCTACAGAGTGAGAGACTGGAGAAGGTGATCAATGTCTACAGAGTGAGAGACTGGAGAGGGTGATCAATGTCTACAGAGTGAGAGACTGGAGAAGGTGATCAATGTCTACAGAGTGAGAGACTGGAGAAGGTGATCAATGTCTACAGAGTGAGAGACTGGAGAAGGTGATCAATGTCTACAGAGTGAGAGACTGGAGAAGGTGATCAATGTCTACAGAGTGAGAGACTGGAGAAGGTGATCAATGTCTACAGAGTGAGAGACTGGAGAGGGTGATCAATGTCTACAGAGTGAGAGACTGGAGAAGGTGATCAATGTCTACAGAGTGAGAGACTGGAGAAGGTGATCAATGTCTACAGAGTGAGAGACTGGAGAGGGTGATCAATGTCTACAGAGTGAGAGACTGGAGTGGGTGATCAATGTCTACAGAGTGAGAGACTGGAGAAGGTGATCAATGTCTACAGAGTGAGAGACTGGAGAAGGTGATCAATGTCTACAGAGTGAGAGACTGGAGAGGGTGATCAATGTCTACAGAGTGAGAGACTGGAGAGGGTGATCAATGTCTACAGAGTGAGAGACTGGAGAAGGTGATCAATGTCTACAGAGTGAGAGACTGGAGAGGGTGATCAATGTCTACAGAGTGAGAGACTGGAGAGGGTGATCAATGTCTACAGAGTGAGAGACTGGAGAGGGTGATCAATGTCTACAGAGTGAGAGACTGGAGAGGGTGATCAATGTCTACAGAGTGAGAGACTGGAGAGGGTGATCAATGTCTACAGAGTGAGAGACTGGAGAGGGTGATCAATGTCTACAGAGTGAGAGACTGGAGAAGGTGATCAATGTCTACAGAGTGAGAGACTGGAGAAGGTGATCAATGTCTACAGAGTGAGAGACTGGAGAAGGTGATCAATGTCTACAGAGTGAGAGACTGGAGAAGGTGATCAATGTCTACAGAGTGAGAGACTGGAGAAGGTGATCAATGTCTACAGAGTGAGAGACTGGAGAAGGTGATCAATGTCTACAGAGTGAGAGACTGGAGAGGGTGATCAATGTCTACAGAGTGAGAGACTGGAGAGGGTGATCAATGTCTACAGAGTGAGAGACTGGAGAAGGTGATCAATGTCTACAGAGTGAGAGACTGGAGAGGGTGATCAATGTCTACAGAGTGAGAGACTGGAGAAGGTGATCAATGTCTACAGAGTGAGAGACTGGAGAGGGTGATCAATGTCTACAGAGTGAGAGACTGGAGAAGGTGATCAATGTCTACAGAGTGAGAGACTGGAGAAGGTGATCAATGTCTACAGAGTGAGAGACTGGAGAAGGTGATCAATGTCTACAGAGTGAGAGACTGGAGAGGGTGATCAATGTCTACAGAGTGAGAGACTGGAGAAGGTGATCAATGTCTACAGAGTGAGAGACTGGAGAAGGTGATCAATGTCTACAGAGTGAGAGACTGGAGAAGGTGATCAATGTCTACAGAGTGAGAGACTGGAGAGGGTGATCAATGTCTACAGAGTGAGAGACTGGAGAGGGTGATCAATGTCTACAGAGTGAGAGACTGGAGAGGGTGATCAATGTCTACAGAGTGAGAGACTGGAGAAGGTGATCAATGTCTACAGAGTGAGAGACTGGAGAGGGTGATCATTGTCTACAGAGTGAGAGACTTGTGAAGGTGATCAATGTCTACAGAGTGAGAGACTGGAGAAGGTGATCAATGTCTACAGAGTGAGAGACTGGAGAGGGTGATCAATGTCTACAGAGTGAGAGACTGGAGAGGGTGATCAATGTCTACAGAGTGAGAGACTGGAGAAGGTGATCAATGTCTACAGAGTGAGAGACTGGAGAAGGTGATCAATGTCTACAGAGTGAGAGACTGGAGAGGGTGATCAATGTCTACAGAGTGAGAGACTGGAGAGGGTGATCAATGTCTACAGAGTGAGAGACTGGAGAAGGTGATCAATGTCTACAGAGTGAGAGACTGGAGAGGGTGATCATTGTCTACAGAGTGAGAGACTTGTGAAGGTGATCAATGTCTACAGAGTGAGAGACTGGAGAAGGTGATCAATGTCTACAGAGTGAGAGACTGGAGAAGGTGATCAATGTCTACAGAGTGAGAGACTGGAGAAGGTGATCAATGTCTACAGAGTGAGAGACTGGAGAAGGTGATCAATGTCTACAGAGTGAGAGACTGGAGAAGGTGATCAATGTCTACAGAGTGAGAGACTGGAGAAGGTGATCAATGTCTACAGAGTGAGAGACTGGAGAAGGTGATCAATGTCTACAGAGTGAGAGACTGGAGAAGGTGATCAATGTCTACAGAGTGAGAGACTGGAGAGGGTGATCAATGTCTACAGAGTGAGAGACTGGAGAAGGTGATCAATGTCTACAGAGTGAGAGACTGGAGAAGGTGATCAATGTCTACAGAGTGAGAGACTGGAGAGGGTGATCAATGTCTACAGAGTGAGAGACTGGAGAAGGTGATCAATGTCTACAGAGTGAGAGACTGGAGAAGGTGATCAATGTCTACAGAGTGAGAGACTGGAGAGGGTGATCAATGTCTACAGAGTGAGAGACTGGAGAAGGTGATCAATGTCTACAGAGTAAGAGACTGGAGAAGGTGATCAATGTCTACAGAGTGAGAGACTGGAGAAGGTGATCAATGTCTACAGAGTGAGAGACTGGAGAGGGTGATCAATGTCTACAGAGTGAGAGACTGGAGAGGGTGATCAATGTCTACAGAGTGAGAGACTGGAGAAGGTGATCAATGTCTACAGAGTGAGAGACTGGAGAGGGTGATCAATGTCTACAGAGTGAGAGACTGGAGAGGGTGATCAATGTCTACAGAGTGAGAGACTGGAGAGGGTGATCAATGTCTACAGAGTGAGAGACTGGAGAAGGTGATCAATGTCTACAGAGTGAGAGACTGGAGAGGGTGATCATTGTCTACAGAGTGAGAGACTTGTGAAGGTGATCAATGTCTACAGAGTGAGAGACTGGAGAAGGTGATCAATGTCTACAGAGTGAGAGACTGGAGAAGGTGATCAATGTCTACAGAGTGAGAGACTGGAGAAGGTGATCAATGTCTACAGAGTGAGAGACTGGAGAAGGTGATCAATGTCTACAGAGTGAGAGACTGGAGAAGGTGATCAATGTCTACAGAGTGAGAGACTGGAGAGGGTGATCAATGTCTACAGAGTGAGAGACTGGAGAAGGTGATCAATGTCTACAGAGTGAGAGACTGGAGAAGGTGATCAATGTCTACAGAGTGAGAGACTGGAGAAGGTGATCAATGTCTACAGAGTGAGAGACTGGAGAGGGTGATCAATGTCTACAGAGTGAGAGACTGGAGAAGGTGATCAATGTCTACAGAGTGAGAGACTGGAGAGGGTGATCAATGTCTACAGAGTGAGAGACTGGAGAAGGTGATCAATGTCTACAGAGTGAGAGACTGGAGAAGGTGATCAATGTCTACAGAGTGAGAGACTGGAGAGAGTGATCAATGTCTACAGAGTGAGAGACTGGAGAAGGTGATCAATGTCTACAGAGTGAGAGACTGGAGAGGGTGATCAATGTCTACAGAGTGAGAGACTGGAGAAGGTGATCAATGTCTACAGAGTGAGAGACTGGAGAAGGTGATCAATGTCTACAGAGTGAGAGACTGGAGAAGGTGATCAATGTCTACAGAGTGAGAGACTGGAGAGGGTGATCAATGTCTACAGAGTGAGAGACTGGAGAGGGTGATCAATGTCTACAGAGTGAGAGACTGGAGAGGGTGATCAATGTCTACAGAGTGAGAGACTGGAGAAGGTGATCAATGTCTACAGAGTGAGAGACTGGAGAGGGTGATCAATGTCTACAGAGTGAGAGACTGGAGAGGGTGATCAATGTCTACAGAGTGAGAGACTGGAGAGGGTGATCAATGTCTACAGAGTGAGAGACTGGAGAGGGTGATCAATGTCTACAGAGTGAGAGACTGGAGAGGGTGATCAATGTCTACAGAGTGAGAGACTGGAGAGGGTGATCAATGTCTACAGAGTGAGAGACTGGAGAGGGTGATCAATGTCTACAGAGTGAGAGACTGGAGAGGGTGATCAATGTCTACAGAGTGAGAGACTGGAGAGGGTGATCAATGTCTACAGAGTGAGAGACTGGAGAAGGTGATCAATGTCTACAGAGTGAGAGACTGGAGAAGGTGATCAATGTCTACAGAGTGAGAGACTGGAGAAGGTGATCAATGTCTACAGAGTGAGAGACTGGAGAGGGTGATCAATGTCTACAGATTGAGAGACTGGAGAGGGTGATCAATGTCTACAGAGTGAGAGACTGGAGAAGGTGATCAATGTCTACAGAGTGAGAGACTGGAGAGGGTGATCAATGTCTACAGAGTGAGAGACTGGAGAAGGTGATCAATGTCTACAGAGTGAGAGACTGGAGAAGGTGATCAATGTCTACAGAGTTAGAGACTGGAGAAGGTGATCAATGTCTACAGAGTGAGAGACTGGAGAGGGTGATCAATGTCTACAGAGTGAGAGACTGGAGAAGGTGATCAATGTCTACAGAGTGAGAGACTGGAGAAGGTGATCAATGTCTACAGAGTGAGAGACTGGAGAGGGTGATCAATGTCTACAGAGTGAGAGACTGGAGAAGGTGATCAATGTCTACAGAGGGAGAGACTGGAGAGGGTGATCAATGTCTACAGAGTGAGAGACTGGAGAGGGTGATCAATGTCTACAGAGTGAGAGACTGGAGAAGGTGATCAATGTCTACAGAGTGAGAGACTGGAGAGGGTGATCAATGTCTACAGAGTGAGAGACTGGAGAAGGTGATCAATGTCTACAGAGTGAGAGACTGGAGAAGGTGATCAATGTCTACAGAGTGAGAGACTGGAGAAGGTGATCAATGTCTACAGAGTGAGAGACTGGAGAAGGTGATCAATGTCTACAGAGTGAGAGACTGGAGAAGGTGATCAATGTCTACAGAGTGAGAGACTGGAGAGGGTGATCAATGTCTACAGAGTGAGAGACTGGAGAGGGTGATCAATGTCTACAGAGTGAGAGACTGGAGAGGGTGATCAATGTCTACAGAGTGAGAGACTGGAGAGGGTGATCAATGTCTACAGAGTGAGAGACTGGAGAGGGTGATCAATGTCTACAGAGTGAGAGACTGGAGAGGGTGATCAATGTCTACAGAGTGTGAGACTGGAGAAGGTGATCAATGTCTACAGAGTGAGAGACTGGAGAGGGTGATCAATGTCTACAGAGTGAGAGACTGGAGAAGGTGATCAATGTCTACAGAGTGAGAGACTGGAGAGGGTGATCAATGTCTACAGAGTGAGAGACTGGAGAAGGTGATCAATGTCTACAGAGTGAGAGACTGGAGAGGGTGATCAATGTCTACAGAGTGAGAGACTGGAGAGGGTGATCAATGTCTACAGAGTGAGAGACTGGAGAAGGTGATCAATGTCTACAGAGTGAGAGACTGGAGAAGGTGATCAATGTCTACAGAGTGAGAGACTGGAGAGGGTGATCAATGTCTACAGAGTGAGAGACTGGAGAGGGTGATCAATGTCTAATGAGTGAGAGACTGGAGAAGGTGATCAATGTCTACAGAGTCAGAGACTGGAGAAGGTGATCAATGTCTACAGAGTGAGAGACTGGAGAAGGTGATCAATGTCTACAGAGTGAGAGACTGGAGAGGGTGATCAATGTCTACAGAGTGAGAGACTGGAGAGGGTGATCAATGTCTACAGAGTGAGAGACTGGAGAAGGTGATCAATGTCTACAGAGTGAGAGACTGGAGAGGGTGATCAATGTCTACAGAGTGAGAGACTGGAGAGGGTGATCAATGTCTACAGAGTGAGAGACTGGAGAAGGTGATCAATGTCTACAGAGTGAGAGACTGGAGAAGGTGATCAATGTCTACAGAGTGAGAGACTGGAGAGGGTGATCAATGTCTACAGAGTGAGAGACTGGAGAAGGTGATCAATGTCTACAGAGTGAGAGACTGGAGAAGGTGATCAATGTCTACAGAGTGAGAGACTGGAGAAGGTGATCAATGTCTACAGAGTGAGAGACTGGAGAGAGGAATATATGACATTTTTCTGGCTGTTCTTTGAAACAGGTTCTGGATATTTTTGTGTCCATGACCCACTTTCAAGATTCATTTTTTTTCTGTTACCCCTTCCAATAAATAAAAAGGGGGAGGAGAGAAGAGAGGGAGGGGTTACATAAAAAAATGTTTCTCAACTTTCTACAAAGATTATTATTATTTACCGGATATATTGTCCAAATATTATTTACCCGATATTATGATCAGAACATGTGTATTTCCAGTGGCAATATACGGTTGTGAGACATGAATATTAAATAATTGCAAAAAGAATCACTGCTTTCGAAATGAGATGCTACAAAGGAATTTTACGTATTGTCATGTGACGTATTCCTTCCAGAACATTGTCTTCCCAATGAACTCTCTGAACCTCTCGTTGTCTTGGGCAATGTGGCTTGCATTTTCTAGCGATGTATTCATGTTATCTTTAATGTACATTTGTTCTAATCTGCCATTTTGGCGTATATGGACAGTTAAAAAGACAAATCAAGAAGTGTTAGTGTTAAGATCAAATAAATGTTTTAAAGGACTGGCTCCTTAACAACACCATAACAAGAAATTTGTTGAGACTAATCAACATTTAGCCAGGTCCGTTCTAAATTCACCGAATTACCTTGCAACTTGAGTAAACATGTTGTTTCGCACTTGACTAACCACATCCCCAGGAAAAGATGTTTTTTTGTCAGACATTTAAACTGTGTACTCAAATCACTGAGAACAGACCAATCAAGACAAGGACTATTACAATAACAACAAACATCCCGTACAAATATTGAAGTATCCTCAGTAACAACAAACATAGAAAATCTGTTTTTGTACTACAAGGGCCAATAAGTCTTCTTGTAAACATAACATAGAGACAGTGCAATATTGCTTCTAATAATAGCTTATATAATTAATTTTTTAATTGATCCTCATGCTTCCTACTTGAATGTACTTGCATAACAAAGAAAGCTGTTTTTTTTGCTCATATAGCGAGATAACAGCATGGAAAGATTAATAGCTGAAGGCAGAGTTAATGACAACAGGGAAAGAGAGCACCCAAGACAACAATGGTGCAGTGATATATCATATTGTTTAAAGATGTCTCTAGCTGTGGTATGTCAACTAGCTCAGAATCTCGGAGTGCTCAGAGAATCCTTAAGGAAGATTCATGAAAGAAAATTCTGGAAAGAATATGTCACATGATGATATTGTCCAAATAAATTAATGTAGTTACCTATCTCTTAACAACTCCCTGGAACTTTACATATTTCCTCAAGGATTATTACTGACCTGATATATTGTACAAATAAATCTAATACGTTCCCCTTCTGTGGACACCACCATCCTCGATGTGGTTATTGCCACCTAATTGTCAATTTTCTGTTTATGGTTTCTCAGCAAAATTCTGTGGCCTTCTAGAAACCATATAGTCCATATTGAGAACCACTGGTCTTGAACAATGACAACATACCTATCTATGCTTGAACAATGACAACATACCTACCTAGGGTAGCCGGGGTAAAGATTTGCAGTCGGTTTTTTTCTGGATTATGGGTTTTTCCCGCAAACCACGTGGCCACGTCGGACGGTAACATCCATTTCTGTCGCACAACGAATTTTCATTGGTCAAGAGCAGGTCATTTTTGAGCCATGAGGTAAATTCATTTTTTAACGTTCTCGATCTAACTTTTTTTCCACTTCTCACTCTTTGTCATCTGTTAACATTACTGTCATGTTATTTTACATATCTAAACTGAAAACTATATTGTATTGTTAAGTTATTAAGCATGTTACCTTGTCAAGATAATTTTTGTTTTCATGATATTTTATAAAAATTGTGAACAGTGTGATTTTGGGGTAATGCCGCGCACACTGACGGGGCAATATGCGCTGCGGACTCACTGCGCATGTTTGCCCCAGTCACTTCCCCCTCATGTTGCCAAATATTTAAACCAATATTTTATAGTCACGTTATGTTTCTTGATAGGAAGTACAAACGGAAAATTGAGAAAATGATGCCGCTGACTGAAAATGAAGCCGTATCTGCTATAAATGCACAATCTCCACAGGTCATAGTTGTATGATATCCGGCGATAATAGACGCATGATCTCCGCTATCCATGAATGCACGTTCTCCGCTATTCATAGATGCACGATCCCTGTCGATTATAGCTGCACAATCTTCACGGATCATAGTTGTACGACCTCCGCAGATAATAGACGCAGATGCACAATATTTGCTGTTCATAGATACACATTCCCCGCTATTCATAGATGCACAATCTCCGCTAGTCATAGATACACGATCTCCACCTGTCATAATTGCACTATCTCTGCCGGTCATAGTTGCACGTTCTCCGCTATTCATAGATGCACGATTTCCGCTATTCATAGATGCACGTTCTCCGCCAGTCATAGATGCACAATCTCCGCTGGTCATAGATACACGATCTCCACCTGTCATAATTGCACTATCTCTGCCGGTCATAGTTGCACGTTCTCCGCTATCCATAGATGCACGATTTCCGCTATTCATAGATGTACGTTCTCCACCAGTCATAGATGCACAATCTCCGCCTGTCATAATTGCACTATCTCCGCCGGTAATAATTGCACTATCTCTGCCGGTCATAGATGTACATTCTAAGCTATTCATAGATGCACGATCTCCGCTTTTCATAGATGCACGATCTCTGCTATTCATAGATGCACGATCTCTGCTATTCATAGATGCACGTTCTCCGCCAGTTATAGATGCACAATCTCCGCCGGTCATAATTGCACTATCTCCGCCGGTCATAATTGCACTATCTCTGCCGGTCATAGATGCACGTTATCCGATATTCATAGATGCATGTTCTCCGTTATTCAAACGGATCTAAGCACCCATTCTCTGTATTAATTTCTTTTCATATTTACGTATTTTCATTTTTTTCCGTATGGAAGTTACATAAAGATACATATGCCTAATATTTGTACTCTATAATTTTCCCACACTATGACTGGCTATGTTAAGATAGGAAGTGACATTGTATTTTGCTGGTTTTGTCAATTTTCCTATGATTTTGTAATTGTTTTTGCCTGCGCGTGTTTGCCCCAAACATTGGGGCAAAGGTGGGATTTTACTCATGTTCCTAAAATCTCATTTTAAGGACTAAACGTGATTGTATGTTGTAAATACTCTGACGATTGTTAGATGGAGGGATAAGCTACACACTGCTGCTAGTTTGGTTTCTCATATGTAAGTCTATTTGTCAGAATACGCTAAAAAGAGAAAAATGTGCATCATTGCCCCCGGCTACCCTATGCTTAAACAATGACAACATATCTATCTACTATCTATGCATTTCAATAAACAGAAAAGAACTATTCTAAACAAGCAAATATTTGCTGTCACCTGCTGCCTAACGGTTAGCGAGGGAGTTCCTTAGGCTAAGGGAGAAAACTAAGGGGTCAGTGAAATATCTTGTTCTGAATGTTTTGTTTGCAGGCCACACTAAGACAAGAACTAGTGCCACTCCATCAGATGGTTGAGATGAAAGGGAGGCTACTCTTACCATACAACCCAAGTGTAGAAGTTGTCGGCCTTGACATGAAGGTCAGCCAAAACAACTTTTTCTTAATCTTTTTACAACTAATATCTGACTACAGGTAATCTTAGTATAATTATTGTCTATGCTTTTTTATATAATCAGTCCCTTATTGGGGGGGGGGGGGGGAAATAATCGTTGCCTATATTTTTTGGCACTTTACATTGCCTATATTTTTTGGCACTTTACATTGCCTATATTTTTTGGCACTTTACATTGCCTATATTTTTTGGCACTTTACATTGCCTACATTTTTTGGCACTTTACATTGCCTATATTTTTTGGCACTTTACATTGCCTACATTTTTGTCACTTTACATTGCCTATATTTTTGGCACTTTACATTGCCTATATTTTTGGCACTTTACATTGCCTATATTTTTTGGCACTTTACATTGCCTATATTTTTTGGCACTTTACATTGCCTACATTTTTGGCACTTTACATTGCCTAGATTTTTTGGCACTTTACATTGCCTACATTTTTTGGCACTTTACATTGCCTACATTTTTGGCACTTTACATTGCCTATATTTTTAGATAGTGTTATCAAATATGAATATAGATAACCAAAATGGAGATAAATGTTATCAATATGTTATCAAGTATGAAGATGGGATTATATATGATGTTTTGCATACTTGATCTATTATCTATCACCAGGTGGAAGCTGGTTGATAGCATCCACACTTGTTGTTAAGCATATGGGTGGGAGATTTAGGTTTATGTTCAAGGCCAGATGTGACATCTGAGTCGTGCTGAGTCCGTGTTTATGGAGGGTTGTCGTGATGTTATCATCCATCTCTTTCTTGGTCTACCCTTGGCTCTGTATCCAGATTATCATTTGTTATAAGCTTTCAGTGGCATTTGACTTGGGTCCATTCTCTCAAGGTGACCAAACAACTTTATCTGCTCACGTTCTATATATTCGATACGAAGCATTATTCCTACTCTTCTTCTGATATACTCGTTTCTTACTCTGCCCAGTTTGGTGACCATAACTGCTTTTCTCAAACACTTCATCTCACATGCGATGATTTTTCTCTGCTGCGAGGTTGTTAAAGACCATGGTTGACACTGGTAACAAAATGTTGGTATGAAAATTATATATATTATTTGTCTCTTTATGTCCATATTCATCTTTGGATGCTGGAGTAATGGTGAAAGTTTATATATCACTGCCTTTGCCTTCTGGCACCTCGATTGTATTTCTTTGTCTAGTTTCCTATTTTCAGAAAATAGGCTTCCCGAATATTTGAATTCTTTTGTTTGTTTCACAACTGAGTCATCTATTGCAATAACTATTGTTGTTGGTGACTTGCTGATTTTTATAACTTCTGTCTTGTGTATGTTGATTGTCATATTATACTTTCTATATACTGGGACAGATATGATCTTTCAAAAAATCTTGGTAGTTTCTTTCTTGCTGGATGTCTTGCTGGATGGATGTCTTTTTGGCTTGCTGGATGTCTTGCTGGATGGATGTCTTTTTGGCTTGCTGGATGTCTTGCTGGATGGATGTCTTTTTGGCTTGCTGGATGTCTATAGGATCAGAATCTTGATAATGTTATCAAACATTAAAGTTGGGGACTATCTGATGTAGTAAAGTCCTTAGAATAAAACACACAGTTCATTTGTGACCATCTGAGATGTCCAGATGGTCCGATACAGTAACAGATATGAGATTAGTATACAATGTGGCTATATATTGTATGGGTCAGAATTTTTAAGATCGACAGAACACAGCATGTCCAAACTTTTTAATTCAATCTGTCTATAAATACTATCTCTAGTCAAGAACTGTCTGCAGATAAGCAGGAACTCATTCTGGTAGAGCACCATTTCTTGCTGAGAACATCTTGGCACAGTGCCACCAAGATCTTGAATACATTATAATAAAAAAAGGATGCTGATGTTGGATCTTGTGACAGAACTAGTTTCCATGCACATCAAACAAGTCACAAGAACTTCTCAGAGATGGACTCCTGAAGTTGGATTAAAGCTTGGAAAACTCATAAACAACATAGCAGTTACTTTAATGTATTGTCTAAGTCACTTGTCCACCAAGTGGGTGAGTGCACTCATTACTAATAGTTTAAAAAAATCTAGTTATCCACCTAGTCACCAGAAAATGGATACTGAGACTCGTGCTCTGATGAGATCGAGTATTGTCAAAATTGCTACAGTGTGAGTGCTGAAGGTAGCAGAACACCTCGTATGAGACAGATGTAGGCACTGCTTAACATCTCATCAGAAAATGCCACCCAGGAACATGTTTTGTCCTGTAAAGCTAAGGGGCACAATGGGTGATATCTTCTTCAGTGTTCATTCTCAAACTCCCGCAGGATCTCTCTTGTAGGAGGACAATGGTCCTACTAGATTTCCAGCAGAATGTAGTCCAGAGAATGGATATGCGTTGTGTCGCTGTTTTATTTGCGCCAATGGCCCAACATATCTGTCTTTGGCGGGCAATGGGTGATATGAAGGCTGTCACTGGTTAGGGAAGCTCACCTGTATTAAAAACATATCAAAAATGGATATGCTAGGCCTACTTGGCACAAATCAAATTGTAGCACAATGTACTTCAGCTGCCTGGTGGCAACCACACAATTTCGCAATGTGTATTGGAGTTTGTATTGCTTGTGTTTATATTGAAGTATAGTTTGTTTCTGTATTGAAGTCATATAATTTGTATCATATATTGATTGTATCATATAATTTGTCTAATTTGTCCCATTTATTGCCATCTAATTTGTGTCTAGTATTGAAGTCTAATGTGTCTTGTATTGGTCGAGTTTGTGTCTCATATTCAAGTCTCATTTGTCTTATATTTCAGTCATGCTCCTATTTCACATCCAATGCTTTCCCTCTAAAGCTGGTATTCAAGAACTCCAATCCCAGAGCAGACTCCCATTACGTCATCTACAAGGTGAGGAAGAACATTTACAGTACTTGACTGGGTACAGATACAGTCTGTACATATTTCCTTTTATTAAGACACATTTCATCCATTATCCATTGTGTGCTTGTTTACACAGTTCATCCATTGTGTGCTTGTTTACACAGTTCATCCATAATCCATTGTGTGCTTATTTACACAGTTCATCCATAATCCATTGTGTGCTATTTACACATTTCATCCATAATCCATTGTGTGCTATTTACACATTTCATCCATAATCCATTGTGTGCTTATTTACACAGTTCATCCATAATCCATTGTGTGCTTATTTACACAATTCATCCATAATCCATTGTGTGCTTATTTACACAGTTCATCCATGATCAATTGTGTGCTTATTAACATGTTTCATCCATGATTCATTGTGTGCTTACTCACATGTTCCAAGATCCAACTTCAATAATTATTTGTAATTTTCTATTGGCTGTAGTGAGTTTCCAGGCAGTATAAATACATTCAGTAGGATGTCATTGCATTTTTTAAATGTCTAGATGAACAATTACCTATAGCGCGGTTTGAACCTTGGCCGCAAGAGATACAATCAGTGCCACTCTGCCACAGAGACAGACAAGAATTTTATCTTAAGAGATATAAGTACATAGATAATCTAAATAAATAAGTATCCTAAGATATTTGTACACACACTGCCATCTAGTATCAGGTAATGGCATGTGTCATGCAAACGTATCTATCTATTTAACGATGTCAGTTATTTCAATGTGTGGGCATGTTACAGTCCCTACCATCCAGCGTTACGTAAAGGCGTGTGTTCCATAAACATATTTATCTACTTAATAATTTGCGGACGAGCAATTCATTGCATACTTATCTCTCATTACCAAGGGTGTTAACAAATTTTTAGACATCGACATCGCAGTCTTTAAAAATCTGTATAGAATGGAGCTCATGCAAGAGAATTTTGAAATGTTCTATGTGCTGTAATGAATGTTTGCATTTTCTAAATGAGTTTGAAAGTCCCAGAGTTGTTTTGGTACAATCCCAAAATAAGGGTCTACCTTCACACTTTTTATAAAATCTTCACCGATATGAAATTTTTTAATTTTGCGATATCACTGAATACCAGTTCAGTCCAGGATACATAATGGCTACCATTAGTTTGTCGAGTGTACCTACAACCAATAAAGATACAGTACGCATGTTGCAGTCGTGTGGACTGTTGCTGGATGCAAAGATGTGTGCGCTACCTATTGAGAATTCCTCCTTCCTTGTGCGTATTACCCACTAAGAGGCCCACACGTAATACAACCTTCCTAAAGGAAATATCTCGAGCTCCAACCAGTGATCGGAAACTATAGCTAAGGAAATAATCGCTGGAAAAAAATTGTCTCCCTCTTTGACATTTATTTTATTTCACTCTCCGTAAAAATGGTAGACCCTTATTTTGGGATTGAACCATTGTCTCAAGAGCAAAATCATACTTATTATAATGCTAGGATTGAACTGACATTACTTTCTATGTTTAATGAAATCTTACCTTCGAAAAATGTTTTCTTTATGATTGGTAACGTTTCCTATTCAGGACGTAGCTATCAAACCAGCATTTTTTGGCTGTAGTGATCTTTCTAGGCAATAGAAATACGTTCAGTAGTTTGCCATTGTTTTCTTAATGGTCCGGATGCTCAAATGCCTGTGATGGGGATTGAACTTGGTACCTTAGCTGTCACAGACATGATCTGTACCACTTCGCCACAGTGCTGAACTCTTTATGATTAATACTCATAAATAACGTCTATGGACTGTATTTCATTGGTGCCGCCATTTTTGAATAACATATTGTCCTGGGTGAGCTATTTTTAGTAACATTATTGCTACGGTTGCCTTATTTCTAAAATAATATAATGGATTACATGATCATCGAAGGTGGTCACCAAGGTTATATTACTAAAATTCAATGACTGTCGATTTTGGTCAGTAATGTGTTAATGATGTCAGTTGTTTCAATGTGTAATTATACTCCTTCCAGCATGTATTAGACGTTACTAGTAGCACTAATTTCTTCACAGGTTGGAGATGACCTTCGTCAAGACATGCTAACAATACAGATGATCCGAATCATGGACAACCTGTGGCTGCAGCAGGGATTAGACTTGAAGATGATCACATTTGCTTGTCTGGCTACAGGTCCTAAGAAAGGTAAAGTACAGGTGGTAAACATAAGTGTACTTCAGGTGAATGTGGGGACTATTCTGCTTTAGATGAATGTGGGATCTGGGTAATTGGGTGATCTGGGTGAATTTCTGATCTATATATATATTGATGTGTGCTTAATGAATGCATGATCTGGATGTATGTGGAATTTGGGTGAATGTGCGAACAGGGTTAATGTGGGATATAAATGAATGTGGGATCTTGGTGAATGTGGGATCTATAGATACTGATGTGTGCTTAACATGAATGTGGAATCTTTGTGAATATGGGATCTGACATGAATGTAGGATCTGGGTAAATGTGGGATCTATAGATGATGATGTGGGCTTAAGATGAATGTGGGATTTGGATATATGTGAGATATGAGTGAATATGTGGTCTGCGTAAATGTAGGATGTAGATGAATGCGTGATTTGGATGAATGTGTGATATGGGTGAATGTGTGATGTAGGTGAATGTGTGATGTAGGTGAATGTGTGATATGGGTGAATGTGTGATGTGGGTGAATGTGTAATCTACAGATACTGATGAGTGCTTAAGATCATTGTGAGATGGGATTTTGTGAAGTGGGATCTGAATGAATGCCTGATTTGGATAAATGTGTAGTGTGGTGAATGTGGACAGTAGATACTGATGTGTGCTTAAGATGAATGTCTACTCTGGACGAATGTGTGATTGGGTGAATATGGGATCTGGATGAATGTGTGTTTAAGATGAATGTGATATTTAGTTGAATGTTGGATCTGGGTGAATGCAACTATTATCATATATTGGGCAACTAATGTCGTGTGATGTGCAATTATTATTATATAATGTGTAACCATTGTCATGTGATATGCAACTATTATCATATATTAGGCAACTATTGTCATGTGATATGCAACTGTTATCATATAATGTGCAGGTGTGATTGAACTCATCACAGAGTCAGAAACACTTCGTAAGATTCAGGTTTCCTCTGGAGTAACAGGATCATTCAAAGATCGTCCAATCAAAGAATGGCTACAGAAGCACAACCCAACAGAGTTAGAATATAAGAAGGTAATGATTATAGTTATGGATGATATTTTGAGATATCTTCTATGAATATTTTAGTGTCTCTTTTATGTTTCATCTTCTTCTGTAAATCTGTTAGTCTCATATCTGTTGTGACATCTTCTTCTATGAATCTGTTTGTGATGTGTCTTTGTTGTGATATTTTCTTTTGTGAATCTGTATCTCATCTCTGTTGTGATATCTTCTTCTGTGAATATGTGACTATCTTGTCTTGTTGTGACATATTTTTCTGTGAATCTGTTAGTATCTCTGTTGTAACATCTGTTAGTGTCTATATTGTGATATCATCTTCTGTGAATCTGTTAGTGCTTTTTTGCGACACCTTCTTCCATGAATATGTTAGTTTGTGTTGTGACATCTATGAATCAGTTAGTGCTTTTGTTGTGACATCTTCTGTGAATATGTTAGTGTCTGTGTTGTCACATCATCTGTGAATCCAGTAGTGCTTTTGTTGTGACATCTTCTGTGAATATGTTAGTTTGTGTTGTGACATATGTGAATCAGTTAGTGCTTTTGTTGTGACATCTTATGTGAATATGTTAGTGTCTGTGTTGTCACATTGTCTGTGAATCTAGTAGTGCTTTTGTTGTGACATCTTCTGTGAATATGTTAGTTTGTATTGTGACATCTTATGTGAATATGTTAGTTTGTGTTGTGACATCTGTGAATCTGTGAGTGCTTATGTTTTTGTGACATCTGTGAATCTGATAGTGCTTTTGCTGTGACATCTTCTGTGAATAAGTTAGTTTGGTAAAGTACAAGTAGACACCACCACATGTTTAATTATTTTCCCTTGTTTATGTTTGTAAATTTCATGTTCTTCATTTAATAATTGAAATATTTATTTATTAAGGGTTGGGGTTAGGGTTAGTTATATAAAACACAACTATCCTAACCCTAACCCAAACACTAAAAATAAAATAATATGTAAATTGTTAAATGATGAACTTGAAACGTACAAACATAAACAAGGGAAATAACTCGACTATGTGGTGGCGTTTCCATGTACTGTACCTTTAGTGCTTTTGTTGTGACATCCTCTGTAAATCTGTTAATGCCTTTGTTGTGACATCTTCTTAGTGTCTTGTCTGTATTCTGTGCAGTTATTTTCTTTTGAAACTTAGATCAAAATGTAAACCACACAGTAATGGACTGTTTTTTCGCTGGCTAGTGTGTTTGCTTCAGAATGTCATATTCTGGTCATTCCTGAAGAATATACTCTGCTGTATGAGGTGCCTCCCACATGTACATGTGACTGCGGATGTCGATTGTGTCATGTTCTACAGTGAAGAATGAGAACTTGTTCTGTTCTAAATATTACACAGAGACACACATGATGGTGATAGGAAGGAAAAAGTGGGAAGAGGGACATTGGTGATTGTTCCCATCTGGAAGAAAAAAGGCAGTAAGAGGGACTGCATTAAATAAAAAATAAGTATAGAGGCTTATCACTCTTAAAACACATAGGAAAAATCTTTAGCAAGATACTAGAGAGAAGGATGCATGCATACGAGGCGTGTTCAAATGAAAACGGGACTTGTTACACCACGCGTGATAGAGCGCACTGATATTGATGACATTTTGCACTAGTAATGAGTATCCAATAATTTACATACGGTCACGTGTTCATCTTCCCAGCATGCATATGTGCTGCAGAAGACTGTTAACAATATGGCGGGTGTGATTCCGAACCCGTCCAAAGTGAATCAGCGTGCTGTGATCCAGTTTCTTTCATTTGAAGGATGTCAAGCAGTAGACATTCATCGGAGAATGAAGGCAGCATATGGTGACAAATGTTTGTCGAGGACCAGAGTGATGGAGTGGGTGCGTATGTTTAAAGACGGACGTGAGAGGACGAAAAATTGTGCAGGAAACATTGGCAAAGAAGAATTGGGAAGTTCTTCATCACCCAGCCTATAGTCCCGATTTATCCCCGTGTGATTTCCATTTGTTCGGACCGTTGAAGAAAGCACTAAAGGGACAGCGATTCAACAGCGACGCAGACGTGAAGACAGCGGTGACCACATGGTTCAGAGAACAGCCACGCAACTTTTTCTCGGACGGCATTCGACGTCTACCTAAACAGTGGGATGCTTGCCTAAATGCATACGGAGATTTTTTCTGATGAACCCAGGTGCATTCTTATTCACAAGTGGTTGCTTTGTTCAATTCCGTTGAAAATATTAAATTGCGTATGATACTTTTTAATTAAATCCACAAGTCCCGTTTTCATTTGAACACGCCTCGTATATAGAACCACAGCTCAACAACACACAAATGGGCTTTCGGAAATATAAAAGCTGTACAGGCGCAATCTTCGCCCTCAAGCAACTTGCAGAAAGAGTAACAGAACATAACCAAGACTTATATTTGGCTTTCGTAGACCAAGAGAAAGTTTTTGACAGAGTGGATAAAACACAACTGTTGATAACACTACAAACATATGAAGATCCCCAACATCTGATAAGCCCATGTCAGTGTATATACACCAGTAGTCAATGTGCAGTAAGAATGAGCACAGGTACATCTGATAATTTCCAAATTCACACGGAAGTGAGACAGAAATGTTTATTATGTCCCCTAATGTTCATAACATACATAAATTACATCTGCAAAGTAGCAAAGACAACGGAAGAAAACAATCAGAAGGACAGCATAAATGAATAGCTATTTGCAGACAACCAAGCACTAATAGCATCATTAGAAGAGCAACTACAAAGATAAATAGACAGATTACATCAAACATGCCAAACCTTTATCATGAAGATAAATATAGAAAAGGCTGAAGTAATGAAGATAGGAAGAACAGAAAGAAACACCAATATATATATATATATATATATATATATATATATATATATATATATATATATATATATATATATATATATATTGGAAACAACAGACTTAAACCAGTGACAGAATTCACATAACTAGGAAACAATATAACAGCAGACGGCAGGAGCAGCAAATAAATACACAAATAGATCTAGTAAAGCATACCAAACCCTAGGGCAAATGACACTAATTTTCAGAAACAAAAATATGGAATTAAACACCAAAAAACACCCTTCAAATTGATTGTTATGCGAACACAGTGCTACCAATGCCAAACATGGACAATGACAGCACAAGACAAACGTAAACATGTGACAGCTGAAATGGCATGCTTATACAGAATTCTAGGAATATCGCTAAGAGACGGTGAGGAATGAGGACATTAGACAAAGAACCTGCACCACCCCAATCTTAGAATACATCAAGAGACAACATATCAAATGGTTTGTATACACCAGCAGACTACCATCAGACAGCATACCACAGCAAGCTATTCTACACAGATACAGTGACGGCAGACCTAGAGGCCAACCATGAAAATAATGGACAATCGAAATAAAAAGGAGGCGACAAATTCCACAATATATTCAGCACACGCGTGGGCCATCTCCAAAAAACTCTTCTACCCCTGGCGCTGAAAGGCAACAAAAGGTTTAGTGATTATATAGATAGAGATCAAAATGAGTCAGCAATGTTTTTCTATTGCCATTCATATGTCTGTCTGAGTGTCTGCCAACCTCTGAATATAAGACTCGTATAGTGTTTAGTAGAATGTCTGTCTGCCAACCACTGAATATAACTCATATAAGATGTCTGTCCACCACTAATATAAGACTCAATGTCTGTATGTTGATATTGGAAACTAAAAGTAATCAATCAGATATGTCTATCTGCCCAGCCATGAATGTCATTTTACTGTCTATATCTAACAATGCCAGGCTGTTGAAAACTTCACATACTCTTGTGCTGGCTACTGTGTAGCCACATACGTGCTGGGTGTGTGTGATAGACATAATGACAACATAATGCTGAAACAGTCAGGACATATGTTTCACATAGACTTCAGCAAGTTCCTGGGAGATGCTCAAATGTTTGCTTCATTCAAAAGGTAACCCACATTGTGCTGCTGTATTCTCTCAAGTTTTGTACATGTACAAGTGCTGTTTAATAAGTTCCCAGATTGATTTGTACATGTACCAGGGCTGTTTAATAAGTTCCCAGATTGATTTGTACATGTACCAGGGCTGTTTAATAAGTTCCCAGATTGATTTGTACATGTACCAGGGCTGTTTAATAAGTTCCCAGATTGATTTGTACATGTACCAGGGCTGTTTAATAAGTTCCCAGATTGATTTGTACATGTACCAGGGCTGTTTAATAAGTTCCCAGATTGATTTGTACATGTACCAGGGCTGTTTAATAAGTTCCCAGATTGATTTGTACATGTACCAGGGCTGTTTAATAAGTTCCCAGATTGATTTGTACATGTACCAGGGCTGTTTAATAAGTTCCCAGATTGATTTGTACATGTACCAGGGCTGTTTAATAAGTTCCCAGATTGATTTGTACATGTACCAGGGCTGTTTAATAAGTTCCCAGATTGATTTGTACATGTACCAGGGCTGTTTAATAAGTTCCCAGATTGATTTGTACATGTACCAGGGCTGTTTAATAAGTTCCCAGATTGATTTGTACATGTACCAGGGCTGTTTAATAAGTTCCCAGATTGATTTTTTTGTCTTGAAATAACCGTAATATATGTTGAACATTTCTATTTGCCAGGTGCCTGTGATGACTATGTGCCAAATTATGTATTAAACCAGATGTATGTAACTTAGGGCAAACACTGGGATCTTATAAGTAAAGATGAGCTAGTTTGTCTCATCATTTAAAAATGTTTTACAAATTTATATTAAAAAAAAATTGGTTTTAATTTTCAACAATCTGTGTGCATTGATTTCTTCTTTTGACATGGAATAACTGGTTCTCAGACTTCTAAAACATTGCAGTTAGCTTTTGACATGGAATAACTGGTTCTCAGACTTCTAAAACATTGCAGTTAGCTTTTGACATGGAATAACTGGTTCTCAGACTTCTAAAACATTGCAGTTAGCTTTTGACATGGAATAACTGGTTCTCAGACTTCTAAAACATTGCAGTTAGCTTTTGGAGACTGCTGTCTATAATATTTGGTACAGTCATCCCTCAGTTATCATGGTTAATAGGTACCAGAACCGGCTGTGATAAGTGAAAAACCGTGAAGTAGTGTCATCCTCTCATTTTTAACACACATACATTTTTTGTGTATGTATAATATCAATTAGTGTATATGAAAGCATATAAGTGCATATGTTATCATTAGAACATTAAAAAATAGTTTCAAACATGTCAATAAAATATGAATAGTATAAATAACATACAGAAAATAATGTATAAATAATATAAATATGATACGCGCGCGTGCGTGTGCGTGTGTGTGATTTTTTTTTTTTTTTTTTTTTTTTTTTTTAGAAATCCGCGATGTACTGAGGCCGCGATAAATGAACCATGAAGTAGCGAGGGATGACTGTATTGTATATCCATTTCAAGAGAAGATGCAGAATGTTTGATGTTGTAGCTCACTAAGACTTGATAGGTCAAGTCATATATAAAAACCATGTGGATTGTGTTTTTTGACATTGATGGGCTGATTCATCATGAATACATCACTAGAGGATGGTGTATCTATACAGAATTCTACATAACATTCTTTCAATGCATCACCGATGCTGTGTGCAGACATCATCATGAGAAGTGGTGCACACACAATGTAATTGTTTACCATAAGTTTGTCAACATGAACAAATATTTCATTAAATACAATATTCTATATCTCAAAAACTTCCGTACTCACCCAATCTTGATCTCTGTGACTTCATGTTTCCACTACTTAAGACAATGATGAAAGGAGACTAATTCAATAACATTGAGGAGATTGAAGACAACAGGCTGAGGAAAATCAGGGCTATGTCAAAAAGTGTCTACCAGGGTATAGCTTCAGTGACATGAGCACTGGAATAAGTGTAAATAAAGTAGACTCTACTTTGAAGGAGATAGAACTAAATAGTCTGTAAGTGTAACAATTTCTGGGGGGGGGGAGGGATCAGTCCGGGAACTTATTGAACAGCCCTTGTTTGTGTTTATGTGTTCAGTGTGTGATCAGTGTATAGTTGTGTGTGTGGTTGTAGTCTTGTGTGTTTGTATCTATAGTCTTGTGTGTGTTTGTACCTATAAGTTGTGTGTGTTTGTACCTATAAGTTGTGTGTGTTTGTATCTATAGTCTTGTGTGTGTTTGCATCTATAGTCTTGTGTGTCAGTTTTGAGGTGTATGTGGTGCCAGGGAAGGATAGTACCAATGAAGTTGAGTACCTATGACTGTCATACACCTTTGCAGTAGTTCTCACGTCCTTGGTCCCCTATATGACACTCAGCTCTCACCTGTAGATCATAGTAGTTTCCAGCTTGTGGCATCCATCACATCTTGGTCACATCGGTCACATCCTGGTAATGGCTTTGACAGACCTGTCAAAGCAGGTGAGGGTAACTGAGGGACTCCAGGACCAGGGTTAATACAGAGCATGTCTGTCTGAGCATGCGAAGCCTGGATATGGCGGTCAGCGATAATGAAATATCTGATGTTCAACAGCCTGGAAGAAACTCGCCAGCAGAGCATAGAGGATTGCAGAGAGTTTTGTGAGACATATAACATGCTCTGATCAGCCACTGTATCCTGGTACATCACCAATCTCGATTAGTCTTGCTACTAGAACAAGAGTGTATCAGGAAAAGAGAGTGTGGTAGACAAATGGTACAACCATTCTCAACTTTAAACAAATTTGAGTGCTGGTCATAACTGAACTCTCGCTCATTGGTCACAGTTGGACACAGACATTATCTTCATAATTCCAGTTGAGCTAAATGGCCATTGTCGATTCCTTTGGGTGAACAACAGTTGTGTGTGCATTTAGTCTTATTATTTGCATATCTACAATTTTGTGTGTGTGTTTTTTAAAATGTTGAATAAGCATGACACAGAAGAATTCAGTATACTAGACCATCAAAATATGAACAAAATAAAGAGTATAGACTTGACACAAGAATTCAGTATACTAGACCATCAAAATATGAACAAAATAAAGAGTATAGACTTGACACACTTGGACAACAGTAGGTAGATTATGTTACAGATGGTTTAGACTTGAGACACCTTGACAACAATAGGTAGATTATGTAACAGATGGTATAAACTTGAAACTTGACATACTTGGACAACAATAGGTAGATTATGTAACAGATGGTATAGACTTAAGACAGATGAACAACAATAGGTAGATTATGTAATATTTAGTATAGACTTGACATATGTGCACAACAATAGGTAGTGCTATGAAAGTTTAATTGTAAGCTAGCATGTGCTATGAAAGTTTAATTGTAAGCTAGCATGTGCTATGAAAGTTTAATTGTAAGCTAGCATGTATTATGAAAGTTTAATTGTAAGCTAGCATGTGCTATGAAAGTTTATTTGTAAGCTAGCATGTGCTGTGGTTCTTAGTATTTGCTGATAAATAAAGTCTGATGATTTGGTTAAATGACTGTGTTCCTAGGGATCGAGTTCCATTTGTCTTGACCTCGGATATGGCCTATGTTATCAATGATGGAGGTCGACCAGGACACAAGTTTCAACACTTTATTGACCTGTGCTGTCAAGCTTTCAACATTCTGAGGAGACATGCTGACTTATTTCGTAGTCTTTTCATCTTGGTATGTATCAGACATGTTCTTGATCATGTTCTCAAGTTGTTCACCTCCAGCACATTGATGTTCTCCCTAGTGTGCAGTCTGTAAATGAAGGTAGTCTGATCTGTTTGTTGAGCTGTTCTTTCCTAGATTTAAATCCATCTTTTCAAAATGTATGTTTTCAGATTAGATCTTTATTATGTTAGTACCTCTGTTTTATGAGTTCATAAACCTTCATTTCTTCTGTTGTTATGTTGTATGGGCCTAGCACTTGAATTTCCTCAGGTGCTGCAGGACATCCTCTATTTCTGCAACAATATAAGGTAGACCGTACATTCATCCCCAATAGTTTTCTCTGATCATTCATCATCAAATAGGTCACTTATATAGGGTGTCTATAAAGTTGCTGTTCACTGATATCACATAGATTCACACTAAGAACTCACAATTCATTGGTGTGACTACCAGTTTAAATGAGTGCACAGTGAGTTTGTAGACAACAGATAAATTCTGTCAATCTCTCAGTTACATGTCAAGTGCCCATCAACACAGGTTCCTCCTTTTGATTGGAAGTTATATGTGATTTTCATATTGGTAACACATGGATGTATTTGTATATAGAGTTTGTATATTTTTTTAACGCTATTTACAATTTACTGCATCTTTGTGTCTGCCAGATAAACTTTGGCTAACTTATTATAGTGAGAACAAGTTAGAAATGCGCTATATAAAAAAAAAGCTTGTTATATCATTCTTTTTCTTCTTCAGCGTTCATTCTCAAACTCTGGAAATTAGATTTCCAGTAGGATGTAGTCCAGAGAATGGAAATGCGTTGTGTTGCCGTTTTATTTGTGCCAATGGCCCAATATATCTATCTTCGACTGATAACAAACATTCAAATAAGAAGGTCATCATTTTTGGATACATTATGAGGAGACGTGGTATAGAGAACATTGTGACAACGTGGAGTTCCCTGGAAGAGAGACTTGGGGAGACAGAAAAAGAGGTTCTGGATAGCCTTGTGAAATGTCATGAAATATGATCATCATTGGAACGAATTGCCAACACTAGCGGTAGGAAACTGTGTAGATACATAATTATCTGCAGAAACCATCTTGACACTTGTTGAAAATATTGCAATGTGAAGCTATTCCTTCTTGGATTATGTCTTTTCTCAGGGCATGTCTCTTCTTGGGGCATGTCTCTTCTTGGGGATTGTCTCTTCTTGGCGCATGTCTCTTCTTGGGGCATGTCTTTTCTTGTTATATGTTTCTTTTTTGGGCATCTTGCTTCTTGGGACATGTCTCTTCTTGGAGCATATTTCTTGTTGGCAAATGTCTTTTCTTGGGGCATGTCTCTTCTTGGAGCATATTTCTTGTTGGCAAATGTCTTTTCTTGGGGCATGTCTCTTGTTGGGGCATATTTTTTGTTGGTAAATGTCTTTTCTTGTTGGCAAATGTCTCTTCTTGTGGCATATTTCTTGTTGGTAAATGTCTTTTCTTGGGGCATGTCTCTTCTTGGGGCATTTTCTTGTTGGCAAATGTCTTTTCTTGGGGCATGTCTCTTCTTGGGGCATTTTCTTGTTGGCAAATGTCTTTTCTTGGGGCATGTCTCTTCTTGGGGCATCTTTCTTGTTGGTAAATTTCTTTTCTTCAGGCATGTCTCTTCTTGGGGCATATTTCTTCTTAGGGCATCTTTCTTGTTGACAAATGTCTTTTCTTGTTGACAAATGTCTTTTCTTGTTGGCAAATGTCTTTTCTAGGGGCATCTTTCTTGTTGGTAAATTTCTTTTCTTGGGGAATGTCTCTTCTTGGGGCATATTTCTTCTTAGGGCATCTTTCTTGTTGACAAATGTCTTTTCTTGTTGACAAATGTCTTGTTGGCAAATGTCTTTTCTAGGGGCATGTCTCTTCTTGGGGCATATTTCTTCTTAGGGCATCTTTCTTGTTGGCAAATGTCTTTTCTTGGGACATATTTCTTCTTAAGGAATCTTTCACCTTGAGCCATATTTCCTCTTAGGGAATCTTTCTTCTTGAGGCATGTCTATTCTTGGGACATGTTTCTTCTTGGGACATGTTTCTTCTTGGGACATATTTCTTCTTGACGCATGCCTGCATGCCTTTTCTTGAGGCATGTCTTGGGGCATATCTCTATTGGGGTATGTCTCTTCTTGAATTATTTCTTTGTTGTGTTGTCTCTGACAGTTGTATACCTGATATAGTTTTATATTTCTATTATGTTTAACAGATGGCAAGATCAGGTATTCCAGGTGTAACAGAACATGCTGTACAGTATGTGCAGACAACTCTTCTCCCTGGCCAGTCGGAAGCTCAAGCTACAGCTACATTTACAAGGTAATCATTCTTTGTAGTCAGTTCTGAGCTGCTGTAGTTATTGCTTGTCTGATTTTTTACAGGAGACCTTCCAGTTGCTGACTTCATCTCACTCTGTACCAAGTAGTAGTGACACCCCTGTGTTGTTACTTGATCCAACTGTTGCCTGTATATCATATCTGATTGAATGTATATTTTTTCACTGATCCTCTCTTGATTGTCCCTGGGTGTGTCATGTCTATGAAACGTGTGTCAGGTCCATGAGATAGGTGTACCAAATCTTTGAGACAGCGGTGTCAGGTATGTGAGACAGGTATGTCAGATCTATGAGACAGGTATGTCAGATCTATGAGATAGCTGTGTGAGGTCTCAGGGCTATATGAGATAAGTGTATCAGGTCTATGAGACAGCTGTATCAGGTCTATGAGACAGCTGTTTGAGACATGTGGTTTAGTTATTGGCATACATTTCTTGTTGCAGGATGATTGAGGAATCCATGAAGTCTGTGTTCACTCAGTTCAACTTCTTCATACACAACTTGGCCCAGCTCAAGTTCTCTAGCCATAATGAAGGAGCACTCTTGTCATTTGTACCCAAGACGTACAGGTCAGTGCAAGGTGATTTAATGGATTTAACTTACTGACAGGTACATAATTCTGTATTATCTTGATGTGAATTAATAGTTTCTTCAAAATCGATGATGACGTTGTCCACAAAACATATCTGAGCCCAGATAACACAAACTTGAATAGGCATCGACGTATATTTATTCTCAAAATTTCTAAAATACTAAACATTGTGGTCTATGGTGTTTCCCAAAACATTAGGTCACAAGTTATTTATAGCCCAATCAACATTTCTAGGACTTCCAGAAATCTGATGTCTAAGTACTTACTTCTTGTCTAGGACTTCCAGAAATCTGATGTCTAAGTACTTACTTCTTGTCTAGGACTTCCAGTAATCTGATGTCTAAGTACTTACTTGTTGTCTAGGACTTCCAGAAATCTGATGTCTAAGTACTTACTTCTTGTCTAGGACTTCCAGAAATCTGATGTCTAAGTACTTACTTGTTGTTTGATCCCAAGGTATTATGAGCAATCAGCTCATACTTACTATGTAAATGGCAAGGTTTCTCCTGTACTTTACTTAATACCCAGACAACTTCAACTCTCAGTGATGTACAACAGAAGACTTCAACTCTCAGTGATGTACAACAGAAGACTTCAACTCTCAGTGATGTGCAATGCTTTGAGAAGTCTCTTACTCAGGCGGGGATAAATTCTAGAGGTTTACCTTTTCACAACATACAGAGTTGGAATCATCAGCTTCCCTTCTAAGCTTCCTCTACTGTCAGCGGTGTCCATAGCAACCTAGCCATGGTTCATGATCACTAGGATGAATGGGGTCAGCCAGCTATGCATTCTCTGCTACCCAATGGGGCTTTTCAATGATGCAGTGCTAACATGTTTGATTGATCCTGGGCTCTACTAGAAAATTGTCAAATCCTGCACAGAGTTGTTATTCGCCACACCACTTGTACCACCCCATGATCACCTCACCATTGACAGAGAGGACCATGTTCAGGACTGGTGCTCATGTGGTTTCTCCACTGTGATGTGCAATGCTTGGTTCTCTAAATGTACATTAAAAGGGAAACGTAATTGTACAGATGAAATGCTGTGAGACTACCACAAGAGAAAAACCTCACTATATTGACATGTCATTTCCTTAGAGTTTACCATTGTATAATGACTGGTCTGGTAGATCAATGGTGACACCTTCATACGTTCTGCATGATGACACATGAGTAAAGAATTGCACTGTACACAATCACATAACAGAGCTAATTGGAATACACGTATAAGGGAGACAGGTATGAGCCTCGCAAACCGATTCTGTCAACATCGGCACATTATTTATTAACCACTAGTCTGTTAGCATCTGTTGATCATTAAAACTAGCAATATATATATATATATATGTTGACTGCTAGAACTCAGCCATATACTGATAGCATCTGTCAACTATTAGTACTCAGCAATATACTGATATACTGATAGCATCTATTGACTGCGAGAACTAAGCAATATACTGATAACATCAGTTGGCTGTTTACACTCAGCAATAAGCTGATAACATCTGGTAAACTATTAGAACTAAGCAATAAGCTGATAACATCTGGTAAACTATTAGAACAGGAAATATACTGATGGCCGCTGTTGGCTATTAGAACTAATATGTACTTTCTTGCAGCTCTGAGACTGATGGGAAAATGTCATCTATAGAGCTCATTGACTGTCAGAAGAGACACACTCCAGAGAAACATTATGTAAGTCTGAGAAATGTTATACAAGTCTGAGAAATGTTATACAAGTATGAGAAATGTTATAACAAGTCTGAGAAATGTTATACAAGTCTGAGAAATGTTATACAAGTCTGAGAAATGTTATACAAGTCTGAAACTTTAAGTAACTATAAAACGTTATGTACATCTGAGAAATAGTATGAAAAATTACATGAGTCTGAGACATATTCTGTAAGTCTGAGAAACATTAAGCAAGTCTGAGACATATTCTGTAAGTCTGAGAAATATACAAGTCTGAGAAACATGATGTAAGAAATGAATGAATAAATCATGATGAATGGACAGAGTAAAGCATACATAGGTTGTAGAGAAAAATGTGTTGGCTTGTATGTTTTAAGAAGAGATAAATAAATGAAAAGTAAAGAATATTTTGTCTGACAGATATTCATCTTGAAGATAGAGAGAGAAAAACAGAGAGTACCAACTTACATCTTCCGTCACTTCCAAGAGTTTGCTGAACTTCGAGACAAACTCAGCGAGATGTTTCCACTGATAGCTTGGCCAAACTTTACTACTAGGTCAGTACATACCTGTGTCATGGTCAGTATGTCTGTGTTGATTTGTACTAGACTGCATCGAAAATATAAACCTGTCCTGTATGGTCAGTACATGTCTGTAAGATCAATATTTCATTGGTCAGTACATGTCTCTGTGGCCAGTGTGTGACTGGTCAGTACATGTCTGTAAGATTAATAAATATTTCATTGGTCAGTACATGTCTCTGTGGCCAGTGTGTGACTGGTCAGTACATGTCTTGTGGTCAATGTGTGACTGGTCAGTACATGTCTCTGGGGTCAGTGTGTGATTGGTCAGTACATGTCTGTGTGATCAGTATGTGGATTATTAGATCATTAAATCTCTCTGTGGTTAGTATGTGACTAATCAGTATTTGAGTGTATGTGGTCAGTATGTGACTGAGAACAGTACATGTCTGTGGTCACTCACTATGTCTCTGGTCAGTATATGACATTGGTCAGTACATGTCTCTGTGTGGTCAGTGTGTGACTGGTCAGTATATGTCAGTTTGTGGTTATTATGTACTGGTCAGTACATGTCTATGTGGCCAGTATCTGACTAAGCAGTACATGTCTCTGTGGTCAGTATGTGACTGTTTGGTCAGTATATGACTGTAGTCAGTACATGTCTCAATGGGCAGAGATATGCAAGTCATACATTGGTACCCCCTGTATTAGATATACTGTTATGTCTTGCTCTGACAGTGGCTGAAGTTGATCAATGCCTTGCTGAAGAGAGCTATTGTCATTTTTATTCCTGGACACAACACAAAGCTGTTAGAGGGAATAAAAGAACAGATAGTCTTGTCACAGTAACAAGTGTTGTTTGATGGACAATGTCTGGACACATAGCTGTTAGAGGGAATAAAAGAACAGATAGTCTTGTCACAGTAACAAGTGTTGTTTGATGGACAATGCTGACGGAGTTTGGCCAGTTGGAGAATTAAGAGTATGTTTCTTTTATATCTGTGGCCAGAATACTGGACCTGGGAATGTCACAAGGAGTTGCTAGATATAAGCTGCATATAGGAATCTAAAATAACCGTTACTAACCAGCACAGAACTAGAATAGTCAGTTACCCCATGCTGAAGGATATACTGAGTAGTACAACACAGAACTAGAATAGTCAGTTACCCCATGCTGAAGGATATACTGAGTAGTACAACACAGAACTAGAATAGTCAGTTACCCCATGCTGAAGGATATACTGAGTAGGATATCGGAGAAACTATGTAGGTGTCCAGAGTGTAATGTTGATGATCAGAAGACTAACTAACTGTGTCTTATTTATAAACTCTCTTATATTCTGTATGTAAACTTTCTTATATTCTGTATGTAAACTTTCTTACATTCTGTATGTAAACTTTCTTACATTCTGTATGTAAACTTTCTTATATTCTGTATGTAAACTTTCTTACATTCTGTATGTAAACTTTCTTACATTCTGTATGTAAACTTTCTTACATTCTGTATGTAAACTTTCTTACATTCTGTATGTAAACTTTCTTACATTCTGTATGTAAACTTTCTTACATTCTGTATGTAAACTTTCTTACATTCTATATGTAAACTTTCTTATGTTCTGTATGTAAACTTTCTTATATTCTGTGTGTAAACTTTCTTACATTCTGTGTGTAAACTTTCTTACATTCTGTATGTAAACTTTCTTACATTCTGTATGTAAACTTTCTTACATTCTGTATGTAAACTTTCTTACATTCTGTATGTAAACTTTCTTATATTCTGTATGTAAACTTTATTATATTCTGAATGTAAACTTTCTTATATTCTGTATGTAAACTTTCTTATATTCTGTATGTAAACTTTCTTATATTCTGTATGTAAACTTTATTATATTCTGTATGTAAACTTTCTTATATTCTGTATGTAAACTTTCTTATATTCTGTATGTAAACTTTCTTATATTCTGTATGTAAACTTTATTATATTCTGTATGTAAACTTTATTATATTCTGTATGTAAACTTTCTTATATTCTGTATGTAAACTTTCTTATATTCTGTATGTAAACTTTCTTATATTCTGTATGTAAACTTTCTTATATTCTGTATGTAAACTTTCTTACATTCTGTATGTAAACTTCTATAACATTCTGTATGTAAATTCTTATATTCTGTATGTAAACTTCTATAACATTCTGTATGTAAATTCTTACATTCTGTATGTAAACTTTATAACATTCTGTATGTAAACTTTCTTACATTCTGTATGTAAACATTCTTACATTCTGTATGTAAACTTCTATAACATTCTGTATGTAAATTCTTATATTCTGTATGTAAACTTCTATAACATTCTGTATGTAAATTCTTACATTCTGTATGTAAACTTTCTTACATTCTGTATGTAAACATTCTTACATTCTGTATGTAAACTTCTATAACATTCTGTATGTAAACTTTCTTACAATCTGTATGTAAACTTTCTTACATTCTGTATGTAAACTTTCTTACATTCTGTATGTAAACTTCTATAACATTCTGTATGTAAACTTTCGTACATTCTGTATGTAAACATTCTTACATTCTGTATGTAAACTTCTATAACATTCTGTGTCAGGGTGGTGATAGGACGCAGCAACATCAGGTCGGTGGCTGAAGTCAGGAAGACTGAAATCTCCAACTTTCTACGATTTTTGTGGAGTAAAACTGCAGAGATCTCTCAGGTAAATTGTGCATGCAATATTTTCACTTTATCATCATGTTAACAAAAATACTGAAAATGTGTAGAGAATTGACTTTATTGTAGTTAGGTTACCTCATATGTACTCCATCCCTCTTAATGAAGTCGTACACCCCCTGCCGAGAGTACCACTTATAGCACATAAATCTGTAGCATCTAGCGATAATCCCTAGGGATCTCCAAAAAGACCCAATTTATAAACAAGACAGGAGCAGGATTCAAAATTGTGACCTCTTGAGCACAAAGCGAATGGCTTAACCGCTGCGCCAGGGAGATCCCTTGTCATATATGTTCTCATGCTTACAACATCATCTTTAGTTAGTGCTGAACTGAATAGTAAAATATATTTCATTAGGTTTTGACTGCTCAGTGTGATAGTTTTAGTTAGGTGTAACATCCACTTCATTATTGAAGTAAATTCAAGTAGGAAGCATGAGGATAAATGAAAGTAATTCTTACAACTGACGGGAATTTAACCAGGTCTGTTCTAGCAGCACTGGTGTGTACACAGGCTGAAAGTCTTGGCGAGGCCACATCTTTCATTGAGGATGAGGTTGGTCAAGTACGGAAAACCTGTTTACTTGTGTTGCAAAGCAATTCGGTGCTGCTAGAACAGACCTGGTTCAATTCCCGTCAGTTGTAAGAACTTTATTATTGACCAGTTTTAGTAAAGTTTTACTAGTGTTATAGTTTAAAAAACTTTAGTTAGGTCTGCTTAACTTATGCCTATATAGTTTGGCTGTTTTAGTTAGGTCTTATAAACTATATAGCTTGGAAAAACTTTATAGTTTGCCAGCTTTAGTTAGGTCTTGTTGACTTTATAGTTTGCCAGTTTTAATTAGGTCTTGTTGACTTTATAGCTTTTTTACTCAGCGCAACTGAGAGGTTAACAATACAATATATATTTCAGTTTAAACATTTAAAAAAACATGACAGTAATGATAACAACAGCAAGGAGTGAGAAGTTGAAAAAAGTAAGATCAAAAACTGAAAAAATATTTTACCTCATGGTAGAAAAATGACATGTCCTTGAGCTATGAAACTTCATTGTGTGACAGATTGGAATGTTGGCATCTGACATAGTCACAGCTGTTATCAGAAAAACCTATAAATTAACAATAAAACCATTGTGTATTTTTCACCCACACAGGTCTTTGTGCACCACCAGATTGCCTATGTGTTTGTCATGTTTGTGTAAATGTAAACTGTGTAACATTGAAGTTAGTCATATTAAGAAAGTGTCATGTGACATCTGTAACTTTCAGTGTGAACTAGTCTACACATTCTGTCATCCTCTTCTGAGAGACGAGCAGGAGGCAGAGAAGACAAAGTTAAACACGACCAGGCGTAGGGGTACGTATATAACTTATGTGGCTTAGTTTTGAGCATATCATGGTTTCTTCAGTGAAGTTCTGGTTTAATAAAATAAAGACCACATAAATTAGACCACATCATGGTCTAATAAAATAAAGTTCTGGACAGATCATGACCTTATGATGATGTTCTGTACATATCATGGTCTAATAAGATGTTCTTGAAGGATCATGCCCCAATTCATGATGTTCTTGAAGGATCATGCCCCCATTCATGATGTTCTTGAAGGATCATGCCCCCATTCATGATGTTCTTGAAGGATCATGCCCCCATTCATGATGTTCTTGAAGGATCATGCCCCCATTCATGATGTTCTTGAAGGATCATGCCCCCATTCATGATGTTCTTGATAGATCCTGATCTCATCAGTAAAGGTCTGGACAGATCATGACTTTACAAATGGTTCTCTTTTGATTAAAACTTGGCAGTAGTATCCATCCATATATATCCATCCATATCCATCCATAAGCCTAAAACAAGTCCATTCAAAATAAGTTTGGCCTTGACATAGTAGCTAAGGAAATCTCCAGACTTGTGTTTAACCTTTACCACACTCAATATAAATTATTTAACGTTTCCTTGAACTCTGGATTCTATTTTGACAATTACATAATTTTATATGAAATGACTGACTCACATGTTCCTGTCCAATCTATGGGATAATTCCAAGGTTCATTATATTTATAATGTTATTTCATAACAAAACTAACATGCTCATAATATTGTTTGTGAAAATAAATAAAATATGTAGATGTCTTTTAACTTGTCGATCCATTCCTCAATAGGTCTAGTATTACTATAAATATTTGTCAGACACACATCGTAATTATATTCAGTTCATTACGGAAATATGTGGTTCCCCCCCACCCCCCATTTTCAACTATTCTTCTTCTTCTCTTCTTCATCGTTCTTCAGTCAGATATCAGGTTACAGTGCCAATAGCTTCAGTCAGATATCAGGATACAGCACCAATAGCTTCAGTCAGATATCAGGTTACAGCACCAATAGCTTCAGTCAGATATCAGGTTACAGTGACAATAGCTTCAGTCAGATATCAGGTTACAGCACCAATAGCTTCTGTCAGATATCAGGTTACAGCACCAATAGCTTCAGTCAGATATCACGTTACAGTGCCAATAGCTTCAATGAATTGTGTGATTCGCTTCAGGTCATGCATGGAACTCCTCAAGTCTGGAAGCAGTGCCATCTCAGTCGGCCATATTTTCTCCCTCTCTTCTTGGTAGAGTTGACAGGCATGAAGAATGTGTTCTGCAGTCTCTGGGCTCAGTCCACAGTTGCACAGGTCTGTCGTCAATCTTCAACTTTTGGAACATGTGACTTCTCAGTCTCTTGTGGCCAGCTCGTAGTCTGAAGATGATGGTAGGGGTCATTTGGTTCTGCAGTTGGGTGCATCTGCTTCCACTTTTTCTTATATTCTGCTTTTAACATAGTCTTACATTCATAGTATGTATTATCACTTTCTATGTGTTTCAGTGATCCCCCTTTCCTTGCCAGGAGATCAGCTTTTTCATTTCCAGGTATGCCACAGTGACCACGGAATCACAGCAGTACTGTTTCTTTGGTAGTACTGCTGAGGTGTAGTAAGCAGGCCGTAAGTTCATTCATGCTCGTGTTCTTTGGATCTTTCAGTGCCTGCAATACTGACTTTGCGTCCGTTAGAAAGACTACATGTCTTTAATGAGCATAGCAAGCAATTCATGAGCATTATTCAACTTTTTAATATTAGATTCATTTCACACAGCTTCTTTTACCAGGAGATAAAAAACATGGAGTTCTGCTACTGATCATTCGATCTGCTCGCAATGCACTGAAAGCTCCCCCAAGGGTCTTCCAGGAGAGTTTCTTCCAGGCAGATTGACGTATTCTGCATTGTATGCACCTTTAGCGAAGTTCGTTTCGTTAAATAATGTATAGTTTATTTAATTAAAAAAAGGGACACATTAGACAATAATGTACCTTATTTTAATGCAAAATGTCTAGATATAATGTTTGTGATGTCATTTCATAGTGAAACTAACATAATATCTTTGAAAATAAATGTAATTTTGAATAATTCCTCATTAGAAACACAATTAGAAACTACGAAAACGATGGACCACTGAAATAAAAGAGACATAAGAGTGCCGTCTCCATAAAATTTTTCTACCCCTGACGCCGGAAGGCAACAAAGGATTTCAGCGAATAGATAGATAAATAAAAACACAATCCATAAGAATTTCACTTCTTCTTCTTCTCAAACCCAGGAATTGCTATTAGCTCTTACTTCCTATGTTCAGTGGGGAGGTTTCTTTGAGCTTTCTTTCATACCAAGGAGTCTTCAGCTTTCAGCTTACTGCAATGCCTATTGAAGGAGCCTCGGAGTGGGTATATGTCACAACACATGCTGATAGTTTGCTTGGATTGTTTGTCTATCCTCTGACGAGGTGCTTAGCAGTCAGCAAGCTGTTCTCGTGTAGGAAGATCATTCCATTACCACCCTTTCCCTAGGTCCCAGACCTAAATTCTTCTGTATGAGCCATGTTGAGTAACGGCGACGGTCGAACTAGACTCAGGCAAGGTGTTGCTTTGCCAAACACGTTGGAGATCTGGGATTTTACCTGAGCACTTGCCTTGTCCGCTTGAGATGGCCTTCCATTTCATTGCCAGGTGTATCTTGACTCTTTGCCATGTATATTATCCAAAAGAGTAGGTAAAATACGAATCTCAGATGAGGAGCTTCTTCACAGTGGGCCCTTGGGTACTGAACCCAATTCTCTCTGTATGAACCGTGTTGGCCAACAGTCGAGTTGGACTTGGTTTGCAATGTCGTTAGAGACTTTTGCCCCCTCTACATTACTCGCAGTGTCCAGAGTTCAAGTTTCAACACTGCTTCAGCCAGACATTTGAACAATGCACTTCAGTGCTTGTCCTGTGTGCAATGGGAAGCTGTATTCAAAGATTTTTCCCATATCCAGAGGAGTGCATGTTCAAGTTGGCGTATCCAACACTTGAGTCATTACTGCTACTTTGAATGGGGTCAATTGTGAAGGGACATGTGTGTGTTCTTGAGCATGAACAGCACTTCTACCAGTAGGTCTCTTGCTGGACTACTGTAGCTTCATTGCCACTGAATTGATTCACACACTACGCTGCCCTCTAGCGTGTGTTACCTTTTCATGATTTGGTGTGTACTTGAAAGATGACCGTATGTTAAGGACAAATGACATTGTTTGACATCGTATAGACTTGACATAAATGTGAGACATTGTGTGGTATAGACTTGACATAAATGTGAGACATTGTGTGGTAGACACTTGACATAAATGTGAGACATTGTGTGGTATAGACTTGACATAAATGTGAGACATTGTGTGGTATAGACTTGACATAAATGTGGGACATTGTGTGGTATAGACTTGACATAAATGTGAGACATTGTGTGGTATAGACTTGACATAAATGTGGAACATTGTGTGGTTTAGACTTGACATAAATGTGAGACATTGTGTGGTATAGACTTGACATAAATGTGAGACATTGTGTGGTATAGACTTGACATAAATGTGAGACATTGTGTGGTATAGACTTGACATAAATGTGAGATATTGTGTGGTATAGACTTGACATAAATGTGAGACATTGTGTGGTATAGACTTGACATAAATGTGAGATATTGCATGGTATAGACTTGACATAAATGTGAGACATTGTGTGGTATAGACTTGACATAAATGTGAGACATTGTGTGGTATAGACTTGACATAAATGTGGGACATTGTGTGGTATAGACTTGACATAAATGTGGGACATTGTGTGGTATAGACTGAATATAAAATGAATGTATGTTCACAGAGTTAACCATGCAGCGTTCAGCAACCGTGGGCTACTCAAGTTCAGCAATCGTGGGCAACTCAGGTATCAAAGGGGAGATAAAGATGTCTATCCAGTACAAGAGGAATGCCCTTCAAGTCATGATAATGCATGTCAGAGGTTTGGTGAGTAATGTCCAAGGTAGTGGTCACTCAGAGAGGATAGCTATGTCAGAGATTTGTGAGTAATGTCCAAGTTAGTGGTCAGTTTGAAAAGTTAGCTATGTCAGAGATTTGGTGAGTACTGTCCAAGGTAGTGGTCACTGAGAGAGGGTATCTATGTCATAGGTTTGTGAGTAATGGCAAAGGTAGTGGTCACTTTACTCAGAGAGGGTATCTATGTCAGAGGTTTGTGAGTAATGAAAAAGGTAGTGGTCACTATGGGGGGGGGGGTATCTACTAATGACAACCTATGTCAGAGATTTCGTTAATAGTGTCTGAGATAGTGGTCACTCTGGGAGGGTAGCTATTGATGACAATCTGTCACAGATTTAGTGAGTAGTGTCAGAGGTAGTGGTCACTCTGAAAGGGGGAGGGGGTGGCAACTAATGATGATAATCTGTGTCAGAGGTTTGGTGACTCTGGGGGAAGGAGGGCTAGGGATGATAATCCATTAGAGGCTTAATGAGTAGTGTCAGAGATAGTGGTCAAGCTGAAGGGGTAACAAATGCTTGTTAGGATGAAGCAGATTAGATCTTCTGTAAATTCATTTGTGAGCTGTCTTGTGTTATAATTTTTTTTCTGCAAGATTTAATTCTGTGAGATTTAATTTAAGTCTTGTGTATGTATGTTTTTACCTGGGAATAAGTCTATAAGTTTACCTGTAGCGAGATATAATATTTAAAATTAAATTTGTAATTTTACCTATAGTGTGTCTACTAATACCTGTGTCTGTTCATATGTGGGAGGAATTCTATAAGTTTACATGTAGAATGTCTGTTAATACCTGGGAGAAAGTTATAAGTTTACTTATAGTTATTATTTGACATTACTTGATGACTGTCTTGTTTGGTTGCTTTTCAGCCAGAGGTATCTCAATTGCCCAGCCCGTATGTAAAGACCTACCTACTTCCTGACCCCGACAAGCAGACCAAGCTCAAAACAAAGACTGTTAAGAATACCAGCCATCCTACATATAATGAACTGGTCAGTACTAGCAAATGGCAGAGTGTGTGGGCTGTGATTGAAAGTGATGTTAGCAAGATGTGTTATTTAGTCGCTGGATCATTATTATTACACTTTGTACATCTCCATAGCTGCTCTGTAACTCTGTACATGTCAATAGCTGCTCTGATTTCTCCGATTCAGTATAATCTTAAGCATGTGGTAACGGACTGCCTTTGTTATGTTTTAGTTGATAACTCTTCTTTTGATTGACATGTGTCGCTCATTTATTACAACACAGTGTGTCACTTACAAGTTCTGCATTACAGCCACAGTCACAATGTGACACATTTTTGTCGTATTTGTCATCTAATTTTGCGCTTCTTGTCATCACACATATCTCTGATCTGCTGTTCACACATATTTCTTATCTATGTAATTTGCCCTTTCATCTGTTTTAACCAATCAATGTTTGTTTCCACAGTTGCAGTATGAACTTCCGCGGCAGGAGATTCTCTTCAGAGTTCTACAAGTGACAGTCTGGGACCGAGACATGCTGAAAGAAAACAACTTCTTGGGAGCAGTCTATGTCCGACTCAGAGACTTGGATCTTGATAAGGATAATATGGCTTGGCACATGTTGGCTAGAATTCAGATGCCCAACTTGTGACACTGGTTACAGATGTTGGCAATGTTGTCATCTATATTGTCTATGTGGCCAGTGTCTGATACACCAGTGGTACCTTGGTACTCGAACTTAATTCATTTGAGAATGTGATTTGAGTGCTGAGCAGCTCGCATACCAAAAACATAATTCTATAAGAGATTAATTGGATTAATCCTTTCTGAACTAACAACAAATATTTATAAGAGGGCAATTGAACATTTTCTCGTACATGTTTTTACACACTTCAAGACTGACTTTGTACACTTCACTACTTGTATCATCCCTTGTTC
The DNA here is from genome assembly GCA_034231615.1 of Meghimatium bilineatum. Lineage (NCBI taxonomy): Eukaryota > Metazoa > Mollusca > Gastropoda > Stylommatophora > Philomycidae > Meghimatium > Meghimatium bilineatum. The sequence continues at coordinate 51,230,436 of CM067318.1, read as the reverse complement.
CTGTACCATCCAAGACTGACTTTGTACACTTCACTACTTGTATCATCCCTTGTTCCTGTACCATCCAAGACTGACTTTGTACACTTCACTACTTGTATCATCCCTTGTTCCTGTACCATCCAAGACTGACTTTGTACACTTCACTACTTGTATCATCCCTCGTTCCTGTACCATCCAAGACTGACTTTGTACACTTCACTACTAGTATCATCCCTCGTTCCTGTACCATCCAAGACTGACTTTGTACACTTCACTACTAGTATCATCCCTCGTTCCTGTACCATCCAAGACTGACTTTGTACACTTCACTACTTGTATCATCCCTCGTTCCTGTACCATCCAAGACTGACTTTGTACACTTCACTACTTGTATCATCCCTCGTTCCTGTACCATTCAAGACTGACTTTGTACACTTCACTACTAGTATCATCCCTTGTTCCTGTACCATCCAAGACTAGATATGTACACTTCACTACTTGTATCATTATGTTCCAGTACCATCCAAGACAGTCTTTGTACACTTCACTACTTGTATCATTGCACATTCCTGTACCATCCAGTACTGGCTTTGTGCACTTCACTACTTGTATCATTGCACATTCCTGTACCATCCAGTACTGGCTTTGTGCACTTCACTACTTGTATCATTGCACATTCCTGTACCATCCAGTACTGGCTTTGTGCACTTCACTACTTGTATCATCCCTTGTTCCTCACTTCACTACTTGTATCATCCCTTGTTCCTCACTTCACTACTTGTAGCATCACTTGTTCCTCACTTCACTACTCATATCACCATTGTTTCCTGTTGTGTTTTTTAACATACCAGCAATAATTTTGCTTGTTCACAAATGTTAGCCACAGATATGCTATAACCAAACATTATTTATGAATTGAAATCATCAATAATTGTTCAATCTATTTAATTTTCTTCACTTTATCATTACAACATTTGTCCCCCTCTGTCCACGTCAGCTCTTGTAATATTCTCTTTATTTTGCGTATTATAATATATAAATATTATCGTAGAAATTGTCAACTTAACTTATTTCTTCTTCAGCGTTCATTCTCAAACTCCTGCTGGATCTATCTTGTAGCAGGACAATGGTCCTACTAAATTTCCAGCAAGATGTAGTTCAGGGAATGGAAATGCGTTGTGTCACCATTTTATTTGCGTCAAATGCCCTGACACATTCATCTCTGGTAGAAAATTAGCATACGATGCTGGAGAATTAACTCAGACACACGAACTCATTTCATTATTTGGAATAAGTTCTATTTGAATTTTTACTGTAGTTCTCACTCATTTCCTTGTAGATGTGCTGCTGTTACTAAATTATTGAGTTTCTCATGACTTATTTATAGAAAATGATATTCAAATCACAGAAGACAACAGAAATTGTACATCAAAGTTAGATGAATACAGACACCAATCATAAGCTACTGGAAGACTGGATACATTTCATTTTGTGTATGCTAAAATAAACAGGATGAAATACGATAGACAGGGCAGGCATTATGACATATGGCAGACAACATTACATATGGGGTAGGCAACATTACGTATGTGGCAGGCAACATGACATGTGGCAGATAACATTACATATGGTGTAGGCAACAGTACATATGAGGCAGGCAACATGACATGTGGTAGGCAACATGATATGTGGCAGACAACATGACATTTGGGGTAGGCAACAGTACATATGTGGCAGACAACATTACATATGTGGCAGATGACATTACATATGAGGTAGGCAACATGACACACATGAACAGGACAATATGTCTTTGATATGCACACAATAAATGTTGCAATTTGTCACCACCCATACAACACATGAAAATAATCAAGCTATTCTGTCATTAACCTGTTGTTGCTGATTGGTGGCTTGTCTTGCTATCTGCAGCCGAACCAAAACTTGCTTCAGCAAAGATAAGTCAAGCTTATGTGTTGCAAACTTTTCCTATGTTCATATGTTGTATGTCACAAACTCTGTCTATGTTCACATGTTGTATGTCACAAACTCTATGTTCACATTTTGTATGTCACAAACTCTGCCTATGTTCACATCTTATGTATTACAAACTCTGCTATGTTCACATGTTGTATGTCACAAACTCTGACTATGTTCACACGTGAATTACAAACTCTGCCTATGCTCACACATTGTGAATTACAAGCTCTGCCTATGTTCACATGTTGTACTGTCATTTACTTCAATTGTTCAATTTTTTACACTCTTTTTACACTGGACATCAGATTGGTAGTTTTTGTTGATATCTCTTAGATTGATCTATTATTATACTTGCTATGTTGTTTTTCCATTCACTCTCTTCTTTTCTTGCTGTATTTGTCTCCTTTCTCCTCTTTTTATTTTTCTCATCTCTTTCTTATCATCTTCTGTGCTCCTCTCTTATATTATGATTGTCTGTTTGTAATATTAATTTCTTTTTGTGGTTATTTTGTCCTGATCAGCGACATTATTAGTCAAAAAATTGATTATTTCTGTTGATGTCATTAGTGTGTTTTGTATTTGTTTCTGTTGATGTCATTAGTGTGTTTTGTAGGTGTTTCTGTTGATGTCGTTAGTGTGTTTTGTAGTTGTTTCTGTTGATGTCATTAGTGTGTTTTGTAGGTGTTTCTGTTGATGTCGTTAGTGTGTTTTGTAGTTGTTTCTGTTGATGTCGTTAGTGTGTTTTGTATTTGTTTCTGTTGATGTTGTTAGTGTGTTTTGTATTTGGTTGCACCACTCCTTACGTATCTCTGTTTTTCCCCTCATTACTCTGTGTTGCACCAGCCCTCACATCTTTAGCACTTTAAGTTGTTGCATAACACTAAGGATTTATCCTTTCACATGTTGTTTTACATGTTGTTTCACATGTTTGTTACAAACCTTGCCTATGTTCACATGTTGTTGTGTGTTACAAACCGTACCTATGTTCACATGTTGTTGTGTGTTACAAACCGTACCTATGTTCACATGTTGTTGTGTGTTACAAACCGTACCTATGTTCACATGTTGTTGTGTGTTACAAACCGTACCTATGTTCACATGTTGTTGTGTGTTACAAACCGCACCTATGTTCACATGTTGTTGTGTGTTACAAACCGTACCTATGTTCACATGTTGTTGTGTGTTACAAACCGTACCTATGTTCACATGTTGTTGTGTGTTACAAACCGTACCTATGTTCACATGTTGTTGTGTGTGTTATACAATATGTTACATGTAATGTTATAACAGCTCAACAAAGTTAAACAGTCATAGAGATTGACTTCACTGTACTCAGTTTCTCATATGTACTTCATCACTCTGAACTAAGCGGCACACCGCCTGCTGAGAGTTGCACTCATCACACGTAACTCTGTTGCTTCAAGCGATAATCCGCAGGGATCTCCGAAAAAATCTACCTTGTAAACAAGATGACATAAGCCAGATTCAAACCCATGACTTCTTGAACACAAGGCGAACATAAACCAGACATACTTAACCAATATGCTATGGAGATTTCCGTTATGTGTTATAAACATCTGCAAATGTTATGTGTTGCAAACTCTATCTTTGTTTATATGTTGTTGTGTGTTACAAAATCTACCTCCTATGTTCACATGGTGTTATGTGTTACAAACTCTACTGTTATGTGTTACAAGGTCTGCCTGTTCCCATGTTGTTATTTGTTACAAACTCTGCCTATGTTCGCATGTTGTTGTATGTTACAGTTTTTACCAATGTTCACATGTTGTTATGTGTTTCAAACTCTATTCATGTTCACATGTTGTTATGTGTTTCAAACTCTATTCATGTTCACATGTTGTTATGTGTTTCAAACTCTATTCATGTTCACATGTTGTTATGGGTTTCAAACTCTATTCATGTTCACATGTTGTTATGTGTTTCAAACTCTATTCATGTTCACATGTTGTTATGTGTTTCAAACTCTATTTATGTTCACATGTTGTTATGTGTTTCAAACTCTATTCATGTTCACATGTTGTTATGTGTTTCACACTCTATTCATGTTCACATGTTGTTATGTGTTTCAAACTCTATTCATGTTCACATGTTGTTATGTGTTTCAAACTATTCATGTTCACATGTTGTTATGTGGTTCAAACTCTATTCATGTTCACATGTTGTTATGTGTTTCAAACTCTATTCATGTTCACATGTTGTTATGTGGTTCAAACTCTATTCATGTTCACATGTTGTTATGCGTGATCATCTCTTTCAAATAACACATATAGTATTATGCATGTTGTGAGAAGTTGTAGAAATGCCATATTGATAAGTGTTTTGATGCTTTTATGTGTGCTTTTGTTATGTTGGTTGATGTGTTGATAAATGGATTGAGTGTTGTTGAATGGGTTAATGTGTGACTAGATGATTCGATAAATTGAGTGTTGTTGAATGGGTTAATGTGTGACTAGATGATTCGATAAATTGAGTGTTGTTGAATGGGTTAATGTGTGACTAGATGATTCGATAAATTGAGTGTTGTTGAATGGGTTAATGTGTGACTAGATGATTCGATAAATTGAGTGTTGTTGAATGGGTTAATGTGTGACTAGATGATTCGATAAATTGAGTGTTGTTGAATGGGTTAATTTGTGGCTAGATGATTCGATAAATTGAGTGTTGTTGAATGGGTTAATTTGTGGCTAGATGAGTTAATGTGTTGATTACAGGATTGAGTGTTAATCCTATCCACACTAAGTGATTTTCCAGTTGTCACAACCCCTACTGTTTTGTGGGGGATCACATCATCACTCACATGGACATTGTTGCCCAGCAAGTTATCTTCCATGTGAGGACAGGACAGAACAGACTAAACAGTCACTTTGCTGTGTAGACATGTTAAACCAGACATTGCTGTGTAGACATGTTAAACCGGACTTGCTGTGTAGACATGTTAAACCAGACATTGCTGTGTAGACATGTTAAACCAGACATTGCTGTGTAGACATGTTAAACCAGACATTGCTGTGTAGACATGTTAAACCAGACATTGCTGTGTAGACATGTTAAACTAGACATTGCTGTGTAGACATGTTAAACCAGACATTGCTGTGTAGACATGTTAAACCAGACATTGCTGTGTAGACATGTTAAACTAGACATTGCTGTGTAGACATGTTAAACTAGACATTGCTGTGTAAATTAAATTGGTAGCATATCCTATCCAGGACGTAGCTATCAACCCAGCATTTGTTGGCTGTGCTGATTTTCTAGGCAATATAAATACGTTCAGTAGGTTGCCATTGCTTTCTGAACGGTCCGGATGCACAATTGCCTGTGGTAAGGATCGAACTCGGTACCTTTGCCATCACAGATGTGCTCTGTACCACTTCGCCACAGAGCCGGACATTGCTGTGTAGACATGTTAAACTGTGAATGAGAAGTAGAAGAAGAACATGGACATTGTGTAAACAGTGCACCAACATGTGATGTAAACAGTGCACCAACATGTGATGTAAACAGTGCACCAACATGTGATGTAAACAGTGCACCAACATGTGATGTAAACAGTGCACCGACATGTGATGTAAACAGTGCACCGACATGTGATGTAAACAGTGCACCGACATGTGATGTAAACAGTGCACCAACATGTGATGTAAACAGTGCACCAACATGTGATGTAAACAGTGCACCAACATGTGATGTAAACAATTATACAGACACACTGAGACCTTTCGTCCCGTTCCACAAATCTCCTTGTTTCTGGCACATTCATTGACCAAACATTTGGGCTACCATTGATATTATGTTGAGACTGAGCGTGCACATATTTCAACCTGCTTATAATTCCCTGTAAAAAGTAAAATTTCCCTTATTCAAGCATGAGACCTATTGGAAAATATGGTGTAAGGAATATTGGAAAATATTGTGTAAGGAATATTGGAAAATATGGTGTAGAGGATATTGGAAAATATAGTGTAAGGAATATTGGAAAATAAGTTGTAAGGAATATTGGAAAATATGATGTAAAGAATATGGGAAAATAAGTTGTAAGACATATTGGAAAATATGGTGTAAGGAATATTGGAAAATAAGATGTAAGGAATATTGGAAAATATAGTGTAAGGAATATTGGAAAATATGGTGTAAGGAATATTGGAAAATATAGTGTAAGGAATATTGGAAAATAAGTTGTAAGGAATATTGGAAAATATGGTGTAAGGAATATTGGAAAATATGGTGTAAGGAATATTGGAAAATAAGTTGTAAGGAATATTGGAAAATATGGTGTAAGGAATATTGGAAAATAAGTTGTAAGGAATATTGGAAAATATAGTGTAAGGAATATTGGAAAATATGGTGTAAGGAATATTGGAAAATAAGTTGTAAGGAATATTGGAAAATATGGTGTAAGGAATATTGGAAAATAAGTTGTAAGGAATATTGGAAAATATGGTGTAAAGAATATTGTAAAATATGGTGTAAGGAATATTGGAAAATATGGTGTAAGGAATATTTATTTCATTGATCAACAGCATTCCTAGGGATGATCTGGTTAACATCATGCTTGTCACGTTTACTTTCCCCAGAATCAGAATATCTGGTACTCATTTCCTTAAGCTGGGTCATTCTAGAAGACTGCGATGATTAAAAGAAAATATTTCCAGGTGAACTGGGAATTTAATTTTGGATCACCTAGTTCAAAAGCCAGTGCATTAGCAACTGAGATACCCTGGCACCTACTCATTTCCTGTGATGTCATAATATTATTGGTTAACCCTTTGTGATCTGGAGTTATGACCACATTCTTTCTTCTTTTAAAAAAAAAAAAAAAATAACACTTAGGCTTGTAACTGAAAATTATATTTATACTAATTTGTAACTATCTTGGCTGTGTGTCTGTGACCCATGCTACAGGCATGGTTGATGTAACAAACTGTTGATGAATGGATACAACTGGAGCAAGTTTAATATAACCAAATGTTGATGAATGGATACTACGCATGTGGTTGCATCTGTGGGTCTCACCAATGGCCCACTAGACATACCATCCATGCAACAGAAAACCTTAGTGAATGACATGCCGTTATATTGAGGTTATCTTCTTAGAGAAGCTTCATGGCACGTCATCTATACAATTATGATTTTGTTTTGTTGTTGAAATGTTTTACATGTTTGCCAGAATATATATGTATGCACCCTCTGTGGTTGGGAGGGAGCCAGAGATGTACTGTGCAGCACTGAGGAGGAGGAGGAAACTGACATCACTGTTTTTCCTATGGCTGAGGCCCATCATAGAGGCACAGTGACTCAGGACGTGACAATCCTTTTGACTTGAACATTTGGTTGCATGCCTGGAGCAATAGAGAAGTTCAGCATAACCAGTAGTCAACTGGTGGCGGGGAATGAGCACAGTGTACCCTATCTTGGCTACAGTGGCTAGGAGCAGTGCATAGGTTTAAACCTACCTTCCTGGAGGTGTGATAGTTATTCTCTGTCCTGGGGTGGGCCGAAAATCCACAGACTTCCCAGCAATATAATGCCATCTAATAGCATTAGGTCAAAGGGCATGAGCCCATGGACCGCTGGATCAGCAACCAACCAACCATGAATGGATACAACTGGAGCAAGTTTAATATAACCAAATGTTGATGAATGGATACAATTGGAGCATGTCTGATGTAACAAAGTGTTGATGAATATTTACAATCGGAGCATACCTGATGTAAAAAAGTGTTGATGAATGGATGCAATTGGAGCATGGCTGATGTAACAAAGTGTTGATGAATGGATACAATTGGATCATGGCTGATGTAACAAAGTGTTGATGAATGGATACTCTGTCTATTTGTTGTAGTAATTCTTGTGTACATAGCACAAATGACATGCACAATAAACTGATATATATATATATATATTCTGTTGTGAATATTCTGTTATATTCTTGCCCATCCAAATTAATGGATCTTTACTTACCCCAAACTACTCCATCTTTAATCGCCCCAAATTAATGGATCTTTAATTGCCCCAAATTACTGGATCTATAATTGCCCCAAATTACTGGATCTATAATTGCCCCAAATTACTGGATCTTTAATTGCCCCAAATTACTGGATTTATTATTGCCCCAAATTACTGGATTTTTAATTGCTCCAAACTACTGAATCTTTGATTGCCCCAAACTACTGGATCTTTGATCACCCTAACTACTGGACCTTTAATCACCCCAAACTACTAGATATTTAATTGCCCCAAACTATTGTATCTTTAATATTCCAAATTACTGGATCTTTGATTACCCCAAACTGTTGGATCTTTTATTGGCCAAAACTACTGGATCTTTGATTGCCCCAAACTATTGGATCTTTGATTGCCCCAAACTATTGGATCTTTAATTGCCCAAACTATTGAATCTTTGATCACCCCAAACTACTGGATCTGTAATCACCCCAAACTACTGGATCTTTGATCACCCCAAACTATTGGATCTTTAATTGCCCCAAACTATTGGATCTTTGATTGCCCCAAACTATTGGATCTTTGATCACCCCAAACTATAGGATCTTTAATTGCCCCAAACTACTTTATCTTTAGCCACATTCATTTCTCTCCATATCTAAACATTATGAGATCAGCTGTTTTATGTTCAGCTCTTTGACTGAGAAAGACAGACGAGTGGACAGAAGAAACACTTCAAGGAATCCCTTAAAATGTCCCCTTAGAGATTGAACATTGACGAAAGCTGAAAATCTGTTGCATATAATCGACCATCAGTAACGATGTATGCATCACGGAGAAGCATAAAATCGCAAGACAAAGAGAAAGCATGCTATCCAAGAGGCAGATTTAAAAAAAAAAAACAAAAAAAAAATCGAAAATTGTATTGTCATTTTTAAATCAAATTCGCTGTATACTTGGTGAAAGCAATCCTGTCTATTTAATGTGTTTAATTCAAAATTCGTTTCTAATGTCTGAACCAGGTTTCGGATGTTCTAATATTTAGGAAGGCTCTTTACAGAGGAAGATATTCTCGATATAGAGGTCGCAACATGATGCCAGAAAGCCAATGCAGTGACTTTCCAATTTTCACCAATACTCACAAACACCAAACAATCTGCATGCCTACAAAATGACAATTGATAAACAGTATTTTTATACCAACTCTGTATTACCAATATCAAACATGGATATTGACAAAGACAATAGTAAAAAATATCAGTTTGTGAAATGAGATGTTAGTGGAAAGCTATAAATGTCATCAGAAGAGACTAAAGGAGAAATGAAGATATCAGGGAAGGAATAAAGACCATCTCAAGCCAAGGCTACATCGAGAGATATCAAACCGGGTGGTATGGTTACCTCATGAGAATGAAACCAACATGTCGTGCATACAACTGCAGATAATTAGACTAAAAGGAGCGAGGAAAACCAAGAACTAGATTGGTGAAGACAATCAAGGAAACCTAACAGAGACGGCCATAACCAATGCAACCCAAATGGTCAGACAGACTCCAACTTCCCTCCCATGACCCCTAACGGCATTGACATGACTCCTAACGGCATTGACATGACTCCTAACGGCACTAACATGACTCCTAACGGCACTGGCATGACTCCTAACGGCACTAACATGACTCCTAACGGCACTGGCATGACTCCTAACGGCACTAACATGACTCCTAACGGCACTGGCATGACTCCTAACGGTACTGGCATGACTCCTAACGGCACTGGCATGACTCCTAACGGTACTGGCATGACTCCTAACGGTACTGGCATGACTCCTAACGGCACTGGCATGACTCCTAACGGCACTAACATGACTCCTAACGGCACTAACATGACTCCTAACGGTACTGACGATATGAAAGTAACGACTTAGATCGCATGGTAGAAAAAGTAATTTCTACTTTGTTGGATATCCTCTAGCACTTTTGTTATCATATAAATCGATTACGCCGATTTGCTGTCTGGATTTGACAGTGGAGCAAAGAATAGCAACACTGCTTACCTTCCATGCATGTTATAAGAGGTGACTAAGGAGGTTTTGGGGTGAAGTTGGCTGTCCAATTCCGCATAGGGTCAGAGTGACCCAGAAGCCAATGTGAAGTCGGATGTGTTAGATGAAAGTCGCAGGTAACGCCGCAATCTGTTCTCAAGACTACATCCTGCTAATATGTAGGAGTTTGAGAACGAACGCAGGAGAAGAAGCATATATGAATCAATTTTCAAAAGGTTGTGTATCGATGAAGCCGATGACGTGTAACCTGTTTGTTATCAAAATTGCAACATAAGCAAATGTGGAGTCGGTGGTGAAATGATTCGAGCTAACAAGTGAATACCAGTAGATGTGGTAACGACCACAATAGGATGGTCGCATTGTTTAACAAGTCAATACCAGTAGATGGGGTAACGACCACAATAGGATGGTCGCATGGTTTAACAAGTCAATACCAGTAGATGGGGTAACGACCACAATAGGATGGTCGCATGGTTTAACAAGTGAATACCAGTAGATGTGGTAACGACCACAATAGGATGGTCGCATTGTTTAACAAGTCAATACCAGTAGATGGGGTAACGACCACAATAGGATGGTCGCATGGTTTAACAAGTCAATACCAGTAGATGGGGTAACGACCACAATAGGATGGTCGCATGGTTTAACAAGTCAATACCAGTAGATGTGGTAACGACCACAATAGGACGGTCGCATGGTTTAACAAGTGAATACCAGTAGATGTGGTAACGACCACAATAGGATGGTCGCATGGTTTAACAAGTCAATACCAGTAGATGGGGTAACGACCACAATAGGATACTTGCATGGTTTAACAAGTGAATACCAGTAGATGTGGTAACGACCACAATAGGATGGTCGCATTGTTTAACAAGTCAATACCAGTAGATGGGGTAACGACCACAATAGGATGGTCGCATGGTTTAACAAGTCAATACCAGTAGATGGGGTAACGACCACAATAGGTTGCTCGCATGGTTTAACAAGTGAATACCAGTTAATGGGGTAACGACTACAATATGATATTCACATGCTTCAGCCTAAAGGATAATGTATGACCATTTGAAATTACTTTCTGAAATTTCTAGACACGTTTCTCCTTAAGATGACGTTTCTTTCACTAGGGAAATTCGTTAATTAATCCATTACTCTAAATTCGATTATCTGGGAGCAAATATAAACAGTTCCAGAGATTGTTCAATCAAAATTAGGAAAAGACTTACAATTGCAGCACACAAATTACACAAGATATTTCTCTCACCATAATGTGTGACATTCCTCTTATCATAATGTGTGACATTTCTCTTATCATAATGTGTGACATTTCTCTTATCATAATGTGTGACATTTCTCTTATCATAATGTGTGACATTTCTCTTACCATAATGTGTGACATTTCTCTCATCATAATGTGTGACATTTCTCTCACCATAATATGTGACATTTTCCTTATGATATTGTGTGACATTTCTCTTATCATATTGTGTGACATTTCTCTTATCATATTGTGTGACATTTCTCTTATCATAATGTGTGACATTTCTCTTACTATAAAACATTTCTAGTTTCATAATTTAAGACACTTCTCTTACCATAATGTGAGACATTTCTCTTATTACAATGTGAGACACTTCTCTTATTACAATGTGAGACACTTCTCTTATTACAATGTGAGCCACTTCTCTTATCGTAATGTAAAAACAAAGCAAGCATTCTTACCGTACTTTATCTGTGAAATGTGTGCGTGTATGGTTGGGTGGGGGTGGGGTGGGTGGTTTGATTAAGCAAGGGAAGGGATAGTCTTTAATTATTGGCAGTTGTTGACAAGAAGAAAGGGGGCAGGGTGTGGGCATAAAATTGTTGACAAGAAGAAAGGGGGCAGGGTGTGGGCATAAAATTGTTGACAAGAAGAAAGGGAGCAGGGTGTTGGCATACAATTGTTGACAAGAAGAAAGGGGGCAGGGTGTTGGCATACAATTGTTGACTTAATTTATAGACAGCCAAAACCAGCGCTTTATTAGTCTTCGATTGTATCTCTTATAACAGAAGGAGATTGTATCTCGTATAACAGAAGGAGATTGTATCTCGTATAACAGAAGGAGATTGTATCTCGTATAACAGAAGGGGATTGTATCTCGTATACCACATGGATAATGTATCTCGTATAACAGATGGAGATTGTATCTCGTATAACAGAAAAGGATTGTATGATATGCTCTGGTAGGTTTCTGACTGCAACACATGTTCATAAAATGTTCAACCCAATTTATTTTTGGCTCGATATATTAAATACAAAATGTTGTTCCTGTTATGATTCTGTCATCGTTCCTTAATCTGTCTAACATGGTGACACTTTCAAGCATTTCATTTCACAAGTTACAATATTTCTATGATTTCTAGATTTGTAGATGCCAAATTTTGATTTTGTATAAATGCAGATGCCAAAGATTTATTTGTAGATTTGCAGATGTCAAAGATTGATTTGTAGATTTGCTAAAGAGCAATTTAGATACAGTTAGTATAATAGTGTCTTGAAAATGGTATTTATTATTTGTTCCCTGGTCTTCATAAAAAAACCAGAATCGATGTGTCCACAGAGAAAATAGAAGACTGTTTAATAAACGCAAAAAGATGCACTTCTCTTAAGTCTAAACTCAAACCGATTTATAATATTATTTACTTATTGTCTGTCTTGGGACCGTAAGAACAGAACAGTAAAAATTCATGACTTGTCAAAACTGGGGAAGCAGAACAAACTTAAGCAATGGTAAAAATCTGATAAACGTCTCTTCAGATGTCAAGGTTACAGTCAGGTGATCGTCTGCAGTCGCCAGATTTAATAGGAGTTTGTCACAAACAATTTCTAACCATTCTCTCGAGCTTAATGTCTCTATCCTACAAGTTCTTGCAAGAGGACATGTCTGATGGCTCTCACTTGTTGAAGTGCTCAATTCCGCTGTGTTGTTTGTGGTGATGATGTCGGTTTGAACAAGAAGTAATAAATTTACAAGTGGTTCTACTGTTTAATGTCTAGAAGGATGTGATTCTCACAGATTTGATAGTTGTAGAAATGGTTATGACTGTTGTTGGGTTTGGCGGAAGGGGGGGGGGGGGGGGGGTTGCGGGCCTTTCCATTAATTATGTCATCAATTTTTTCAGTTTTTGACCCCCTTCCCTTGTCAAAAACTGTTCAGAATTATTTGAAACCACCACCCCCATGATACTCGAGTATCTCAATGTCTTTTATCTGAAACATTTGTATAAAAAAAAATTAATATAAAAAAATTTTTAAACTGTAAAAGTACGTTTCGTTTCATATTTTTAGAGTTTTATTTTCTAACCAAAACAAGTCAACTGGTTTAAAAAACAGTATTGTTGATGTCAACTTTTGTCAACCCTAAATCCTTATCTACAACTGTGAAAATGTGTCATACCCAACCCCAAATCATCATTTACAACTGTGAAAAAGTCCCCCTCCCCCACATCCCTATTGTTGACACTATTCATGAACATCGTCATTGGCTGTGGTTGTTATACAAATGTTTAAATGTTGCTGAATGTCATCGTTAGGGGACAGTGTTATGGCTGTAACTATTGTAGAAATTGTCGTTCCATTAGTGGTGATTTTTGTAACAATTTTTGTCGTTTTGGTCCCAATATACATTGTTATTGCGTCTGCTGGAGTCGTTGTAGAAATCGTTATGAAAATTGTTATTGTTATTGCGTCTGCTGGAGTCGTTGTAGAAATTGTTATGAAAATTGTTATTGCGTCTGCTGGAGTCGTAGAAATTGTTATGAAAATTGTTATTGTTATTGCGTCTGCTGGAGTCGTTCTAGAAATTGTTATGAAAATTGTTATTGTTATTGCGTCTGCTGGAGTCGTTGTAGAAATTGTTATGAAAATTGTAATAAATTTTTCATTTGTCACACTCTCCTAAAACATATTTCTGTAGTTCACATATACAAGGCAACTTCAAAAAGTTCCCGGAATAGTCGATTACTGTTTGAATGAAAGATGATGTTATGGAGATTATATGTTTAGAAGTTGATAATAGAGTAGTCGACTACTGTTTGAATGAAAGATGATGTTATGGAGATTATATGTTTAGAAGTTGATAATAGAGTAGTCGACTACTGTTTGAATGAAAGATGATGTTATGGAGATTATATGTTTAGAAGTTGATAATAGAGTAGTCGACTACTGTTTGAATGAAAGATGATGTTATGGAGATTATATGTTTAGAAGTTGATAATAGAGTAGTCGACTACTGTTTGAATGAAATATGATGTTATGGAGATTATATGTTTAGAAGTTGATAATAGAGTAGTCGACTACTGTTTGAATGAAAGATGATGTTATGGAGATTATATGTTTAGAAGTTGATAATAGAGTAGTCGACTACTGTTTGAATGAAAGATGATGTTATGGAGATTATATGTTTAGAAGTTGATAATAGAGTAGTCGACTACTGTTTGAATGAAAGATGATATTATGGAGATTATATGTTTAGAAGTTGATAATAGAGTAGTCGACTACTGTTTGAAAGAAAGATGATGTTATGGAGATTATATGTTTAGAAGTTGATAATAGAGTAGTCGACTACTGTTTGAATGAAAGATGATGTTATGGAGATTATATGTTTAGATGTTGATAATGATCTTGGCGAAAGAATATGGCAGATATTCGTGAATACTCTCGAAGAGAAGATGCAGGTGCTTGTTTGTGTGGTGGGCCATATGCATCATCGGAGTTGAAAATGTCTTCGATTGAACTACGTATCCCGCCGAAGACGGATGAATCGGGCCATTGGCGCAAATAAAACGGCGACACAACGCATTTCCATTCTCTGGACTATATCCTGCTGGAAATCTAATAGGGCCATTGTCCTACTGCAATAGAGATCCAGCAGGAGTTTGAGAATGAACGCTGAAGAAGAAACAGAACTACGTATACCCAGCGAAGACGGATATGTCGAACCATTGACGCAGATAAAAGAACGACACAACGCATTTCCATTCTCTCGACTACTTCCTGCTGGAAATCTAATAGGACCATGGTCCTGCTACAAGAGAGATCCAGCGGGAGTTTGAGAATGAATGCTGAAGAAGAAGAAAAACAAGAACTATGTACACATATATCAAATTCTGTGTCTTGCTTGAGAAGTCACCTTCAGAATGTCATCTGTACAGCTGTTTTAACATCACATGTGTACAGCTGTTCACTTCACATGTGGGCAAATCACACGTGTACACTTCACATTCAGACAGCTGTTCACTTCCCATGTGGGCAAATCACACGTGTACACTTCACATTCATACAGCTGTTCACTTCCCATGCGTACAGCTGTTTACTTCATTTGTAAACAGCTGTTCATTTCACTTGTGTGCAGCTGTGCACTTCATGTGTACATAACACTGGTGTTTACTGGCGCATATATAAACAGAAAGACACTTAGAACGTCAGAAAAACATGGTAACATTGAGGTACTTTTAATTATGTTGTGAGCCAATGGAATCTTTAGTTTAGAATGCAGCGCTCGCGATAAGAATGCGCGCGCGTGATTTGCGCGTGCCGGCGGACAGTGCCAGGGTGATCTGTCTGAATTGACCGGCCAACTTAAAGATGCCGACGGAGGATGTGAATGTCGAGCGAAGTACGAGCGAAGTAGATGATGAAACATCTTTGTTAATGATGGAACAGAAATAACAGGGATGCTTGCGTGAAAGAGCTGCCTAAGAAATAATTATTTTAAATATCAATTAATGGCTGTAGACCTCTTGGACAGGATGTCAACTGCGCCATCTTGATAAGAATCGAACATCTATACATGATTATTGTTGTTGTTTAGTATAACCTTTTTGTTTTCCTGGAAAAAGTAGATGATTATTTATAAAGATTAAATCATATCAGCATTAGATTAATGTGATGTCGACTTCCTATATGGGCACTGGTGGTAAATGTGCTCACGTGGCGTCTGTGAGATGTTGAGATTCTGGCCAGTTTCTAGTCTTACGGTTCAGACAAGATCTGTAGACTATAAAGATTCAGTAAAAAATATGTGAACTTGAGATCAGATTCAGGCGAGATTTGTTGACTTCTGAGATTCACGCAAGATCTGTGAACTATTACTATTTTTATAGAATCTGTGAACTATTGCAATTTATTCAAGATCTGAGAAGTGCTGAAGTTCAGACAACTGGGAAGTACTGATATTCAGACAACTGGGAAGTACTGATATTCAGACAACTGGGAAGTGCTCAGATTTTCGGACAAGATCTGTGACCTACTAAAATGAACAAAAGACTTGTCAAGTAGTGAGATTCAGACACCATCTGTGAAGTATTGTGATTCATAAAAGAACTATGAAATTTTAGTATACAAACAAATATTTGTGAAATATTGATGTTCATAGTAGACACACAGTTCGATCGTGAACAGTAATTGTGAAACAGACTAGGTACACCAACTGAGATCCTTTCACTAGATGAAATCACATGTGTCACAGCAACAAATGAGATCACGTTTCACAGCAACAAATGAGATCACATGTTTTAGAACATATTTCACAATATCTTATATAACGGTAAAGTCTTTCTGACACGACCATCAGGGGGTGTAGATGTACATGGTGTTACATTCATGTCACCAGGAACAAGTTATAGAGGACAATAAGGTCGAGGATCGAGTATCTAAAATACTGATGAGATTTTTGGTTCTATGTTCAATGTGGGCACTCAATTCTCTGAGGATGTGCGTCTGGATAACTGTCGACAGGTAGATTATCTGTCAAACTGATGTTGTAATTGTAGATGTTGTTGTTGTCATTGTTGTAGTTGTTGATGCCGTGCTTGCAGTTATTGATGTTTTAATTGTTGTCGTTGTTATTCGTGTTCTTGATCTTGCTGTTGTACTCGTTGATGTTGTAGTTATAAATGTTGTAATTGTTGATGTAATTATTGATATTGTTATTGCCTTTGTAGTTGTTGATGTTGTAATGGTAAATGTTGTATTTGTTGATGTCATTTATGTTGTAGTAATTAATGCTATTGATGTTGTAATTAATGATGTTGTAGTTATTGTAGTAGTTGATATTCATGTTGTAGTTATTGGTGTTACAATTGTTGATATTTCATTTGTTGATGTTGTGGCTGTTGGAGTTGTTGATATTTTTGTTGTTGAACTCGTAGTTCACGTTATACGCTTATTCTAAATTGATGATAAATTAGTAACATGGACTGCAAAGAAGCTAACTAGTAAATCACATTGGAGGTAGACATACTATTGGTAATGTTGGCAGTAGGTGTATACAACTTATTGATGAAGTGGACAACTTATTGATGAAGTAGACATTGGAGGTAGACAAACTATTGGTAATGTTGGCAGTAGGTGTATACAACTTATTGATGAAGTAGAGAATACGAGGAAATTTGCTCCCAGCAAATACTCCCACCATCAAATAAACTCACCATCACACATATTCACCATCAAACATACTCACCATAAAAAAAACAATCACAATCAAACATTCTCACCATTAAACATATTCACCATCAAATATACTCACCATCAAATATACTCACCATCAAATATACTCACCATCAAACATACTCACCATCCAATACACTCACCATCAAATATTCTCACCATTAAACCCACTCGCCATCAAATATACTCACCATCAAATATACTCACCATTAAACCCACTCGCCATCAAATATACTCACCATCAAACATACTCACCATCCAATACACTCACCATCAAATATTCTCACCATTAAACCCACTCGCCATCAAATATACTCACCATTAAACCCACTCGCCATCAAATATACTCACCATCAAACATACTCACCATCCAATACACTCACCATCAAATATACTCACCATCAAATATACTCACCATTAAACCCACTCGTCATCAAATATACTCACCATCAAATATATTCTCCATCCAATACACTCACCATCAAATATTCTCACCATTAAACCCACTCGCCATCAAATATACTCACCATCAAATATACTCACCATTAAACATATTCACCATCAAATATATTCACTATCAAACATATTCACTATCAAATATACTCACCATCCAATACACTCACCATCAAATATTCTCACCATTAAACATATTCACCATCAAATATATTCACCATCAAACATATTCACTATCAAATATACTCACCATTAAATATATTCACCATCAAATATACTCACCATCAAATATACTCACTATCAAATATACTCACCATCAAATATATTCACCATCAAATATACTCACCATTAAACATATTCACTATCAAATATACTCACCATCCAATACACTCACCATCAAATATTCTCACCATTAAACCCACTCGCCATCAAATATACTCACCATCAAATATACTCACCATTAAACATATTCACTATCAAATATACTCACCATTAAACATATTCACTATCAAATATACTCACCATCAAATATATTCACCATCAAATATACTCACTATCAAATATATTCACAATCAAATATACTCACCATTAAACATATTCACTATCAAATATACTCACCATCAAATATACTCACCATCAAATATACTCACCATCAAATATATTCACCATCAAATATACTCACCATTAAACATATTCACCATCAAATATACTCACCATCAAATATACTCACCATCAAATATATTCACCATCAAATATATTCACCATCAAATATATTCACCATCAAATATACTCACCATTAAACATTTTCACTATCAAATATACTCACCATTAAATATACTCACCATTAAATATACTCACCATCAAATATACTCACCATCAAATATACTCACCATCAAACATTCTCATCATCAAACATACAATCAAACATATTCCCCGTCAAGTACACTAACCATCAAACATATTCGCCATGAAACACACTCACTACGCCACGTATTTTGTCATTAACGTTTCCTGATACTTCGACATATTTCTCACTTCCTCAATCACGCTCCACATCACTCCTTCAATTATACTCCGACGTGAACATTCCAACCTCATTTCCCTTCAATCCTTCACAAGTTCTTATTAACTATTCTGAAACTATTCAATGGACGTCTCTACCACGTGATTGTTCAAGGAAAATCAAGTCACGAATGCCTTAGAAGGATCTACCACTGCTACCGTATCTCAACACCAATTACTCAGTCTGTCCAGATCCCTTGTAGTTCAACGACGCACTCTTCGTGATTTCTGCCCTCCCTGTACACCAGGATGTAATCGGTGTACGACATCGTTCTGCCAGCACCTGTGATTTGATTGCTAGTGATGTGTACTGTGTATAGATTGAAAAGCACTGGAGATATATGCGATCCCTGTGGCAGACCTGGCCTAATAACCGTTGGTGCAGATACCCAATTAACACACTTAAGAACTACTATCCTATGCAGCAGGACCAAACCAACCCGCCGCACGACAAAAAGATTTACTGCAAGATTAAATAGTCGTCTATCAAGAAATTAAGTACACGCTATTTTTAAGCATCCTCAAGATCTATCGCGGCTGCACATGTCTCCATATGCGAATCGAACCCCTCAAAAACATCCTACGCTAAGATGACTGCATTCTGCCATGTCATCTTTCCTGGGCGATACCCATGAGACATCCGTGCCACATGTTTCGCTGGCCGGGAAAAGGTTAGATAGAACCAGCACAATGAGATACCTGGGTGTGTTGTTTGTTCAGGAAACATGTTGACCACGTTATCATAAGGGCAGGCAAAGACTTAGCAGCAATGAAGGTTATGGCTGCTGCGTAGTGTGAGCAGAGGTTGTTATTTCCATTGTACCAAGGTTTGGTAGTGGTTGTGGTGAAATGTGTGTTACACTGGCTATTCTGACTCTTAGAAAAGCTCAGATCAAAAGACTGGATAGTATACAGAATGTAGCAGTGGGCATCATTCTTGGGTGCACAAGAGACACATCGACAAAAGCTATGATGTACCTACTCGACTGTCCTACGACAGAGCCTGTGTTTACGTAAACCACAAGTTAATATAATCGTTTCACTCAGACACGACGGACTATAACTAAAATTAGTGGGTAATGATGTGCATACAAGAAAACATACACAATACAATACACAAAATATATTCAACGTTTCAACCAAAAGGTCTTTATCAAGAAATGCACAAAACATCAAAATACGACGAGTGGAAATTATTACGACACACAAACGTATCCATCGGAAATATGGAAATGGGATGCCGGAAGGACAGGAAAAACGTAAATATATGTGGAAACGAAACGGACAAAAAGATAACTTAAATGACGGAACAAAATGAATGAAGACCACGACCAGAGCAACCCAGTACTAGACAAAATAGTGGTCACTAGACACAAAGGAAATCCTGGAACGATCACATGAAGGAGGGGTCTGAGCATGATTTTTCTACACTCGCCCGAATGACTGAGGACAGAGTTATTTTTTTGGACGGGGAGGGGGATGGTTTGTGTTGAAGTCTTCAGTATGGTACTCCCACGACCGTGATGTCTCCAGTGGTGTACTCCTACGACCGTGATGTCTCCAGTGGTGTACTCCTACGACCGTGATGTCTCCAGTGGGGTACTCCTACGACCCTGATGAGTTATGGGTATTATTGTTATTATTGTTATTATTGTTATTATTATTATTATTATTATTATTATTTTTATTATTATTATTATTATTATTATTATTATTATTATTATGTAATATTTTACAATACATGAAAATTAGTTAGAACAAAAATTTTGCAACAAAAAAATATATGATTAAAGAATAAATAACTTATAGAATAGCAAAAAATGAACAGAAAATAAGAAAACGCCTTCACTGAAAAGTTACACTGTCATGAAAAACCCTGAAACTGAAAATTGGGGAAGGGAAGGACTAGGGTAACACTAGGCAAATATCATAATGAACGGAATCGGTACAGGTGTTACCAATATTATTCAATAAAACAAACTAACGCGTCACATCGACAAGACGACGTTGTGACTAAAAGCCTTCATCAGGATGAAAAGCAACAAACGACGTGAATAATATACTGAACGTGGTATGCCACTTATGAAGATGGTAGAAGGAAGAGATTAAAGTGTTATAAGAAACATGTCACAGGGACACAGGGAAGAAACATATAACAAGAGAAGTCTAGAAAAATAGGAGAAAACATAAATAGCATGACGAGAAGAAATGAGTGTCATAGCGATGATAAGATAGGCGATGAGATTACTAATAAAAAAATTAATAAAACGGGTTACTTTTCTCAATATGTCGTCTTCACTGACAAGAGTACTTACAATAACATAAGTGACATATACAACAAACATTGATGACGTAAACGGCACGAATTGATAATTCAAACATTGCCAACTATTATCCGTTGTCTGTATGCATAAATTGATGACAGCCAAGCGTTGATACTAAAACAGTCTGACACATCCCACTATTCCTGGTAGTCAAAGAATGTCCCAGGTGTCAGGAGGTCAAGTCTTAACTTCAGTAGAAATAATGAAAGTGGGCTGTAACGAGACAGAATCTCATCAATCATAACCGTATGAGTAGACGTAATCTTGTTTGCTGTCAGTCATAGAAACAATCCATATGAGTTGTTTCTAATCTGATATCTATATTGTTGTGAACACGTACTAAGAATAGATATTGTGAACACACACTAAGGATAGATATTGTGAACACATACTGAGAATATATATTGTCAACTAAAACAATGAGGGACTAGTAGTTTCCATAACTCAAATATCTAACTCGTAAAATGATGAAACGCAACAGGAGACAATAAAGCAGACAATGTGTTAATATCGCTGATTGATAGTGATACTCTGAGTTGATAAGATACTGGCTGTTAGCGAGACGCCGAGACAGACTGTGAGACACTTCCTCTTCTTCTGCGTTTGCTATCTGATGACTAACACGAAAGTCAGTGTGATTTTCGCCGGTGAGTGTGAAGTACGTTGTGCTGCCAGTTCTGCAGCAGAGCTGTGTTATTTTTCCTCCGAATGGTTCAGCATATTCGTTTTCTGCATGCCTTACTTCGGGTGGGCTTTCCCAGCATGTGACAGCTTTCCTATGTATCTCCAGGCAATGGGTGTGTATTGATTCAACGCCATGACAGTTTATCACCCACTGTGCCCTTAGACTTTACAGGCCAAAACAGGTTCCTGGGTGGTAGTCTTCGAGGAGGCGGTAATCAGGGATTTAAGCTTGGGTCGACTACGTTAACCTCACACAAGGTGTTCCGCTCCAGTGAACTTGTTTCGCGTAATTAGACATATTGTGACCGTGCCCATCGGGTACTGAACCTTTTCTCGACGCGAGCATGATTCCGGTGTAAGAAAGCATCGACGGTAGAGTTTGGCCCAGGTTCGTTCGCTCTCTTAGCCGAGGTGTCATTAATCGACGTCGCTCTCTTAGCCGAGGTGTCATTAATCGACGTCGCTCTCTTAGCCGAGGTGTCATTAATCGACGTCGCTCTCTTAGCCGAGGTGTCATTAATCGACGTCGCTCTCTTAGCCGAGGTGTCATTAATCGACGTCGCTCTCTTAGCCGAGGTGTCATTAATCGACGTCGCTCTCTTAGCCGAGGTGTCATTAATCGACGTCGCTCTCTTAGCCGAGGTGTCATTAATCGACGTCGCTCTCTTAGCCGAGGTGTCATTAATCGACGTCGCTCTCTTTTAGCCGAGGTGTCATTAATCGACGTCGGGAACCACTTGTCCAAGTCTAAGTCTCTACACATATTTAAGAGCACCGGGGACTAAAATGTTGTTCTCGATCTGAACAAAACTGTAGCTCTAATTTCCTTGTAAAGTGTTTCCGTTCTTTTTGCACGTGACGGTGCCCGCTGTCGCCGTGGCGTCCTCTCATTGTACTAAATATGTTATCTTTACGGAGACTAACTCACGACTCTTAATATTTGTTATGACATCTGATGATAAGCTGAGCGATCAAGGGTCGAAGTCCCCAGGAGCTAGAGTCAGTGATGCAGTACTTGAGAGAGAGAGAGAGAGAGAGAGAGAGAGAGTCCTTTAGGTGATCTTTAAAGCACTTTTTCTGCCCTCCTCTTGAACGTTTACCGTCAATGACACAGATGGAAACTTAGCTAGATACAATGTCAATGACACAGAGGGACACACTAAAACTAGAAATATGAAGGCAATATATTATTGTCAACCATGACAATTCATAACAACAAGCCTAGCTACTATCCTATTTTACGTCACTACGTAAGGTCAATTCGACTATTTCAGTTCCATTAATTGGCTGACTAAAAATATGATAAATAAATGATCAATGAAAACATGGCAAAAGTTGGAGTGGCCTAACGCAGTGACGCAACACACAAGCTTGTTTTGCCATATATCACATTGGCGACGAATTGATACTTTCATAGGTAAAACTTGGTCTGATTTTGGCAAGAACTTGAATAAGGATTACAAAACAGCTACAAAACGCTTCTACAAAACAATCAAAGTTATGAGAACCAGAACAGAAAATCACGATCCTACAGAACTAATAAATGACAGAGAAGGTAATCCCATTTCAAATAAGAAAAGAGCATTAAAAAGATGGAAAGAATACTTTTCTGAGTTACTAAATACAACACCAAGCAAGCAATAATACAGCAAAAGAAACCATAAAGAGTTGTAATGAACAAGAGCCAAATATTCTCATAGAGGAAATTGCCGAGGTCATAAAAAAGGCAAAAAAATAACAAAGCTCCAGGGATAGATAACATACCACTAGAAATTATAAGAGCAGCAGGAGAAACAGGATTATGTTGGCTACACAGAATTTTTAACACAGCGTGGAGGCAACAGAAGACACCAACAGACTGGAGAAAAGCTATCATAGTGCCAATATGGAAAAGGAAAGGCAGCAAAAGAGACTGTAACCAGTACAGGGGAATTTCCTTGTTAAGCCATGCAGGAAAACTATATGCAAAAATAGTAGAGAAAAGACTGAGACCTGTAATAGAACAACAACTTAGCAATACACAAATGGGTTTTAGAATAAACAAAGGATGTACTGATGCAATATTTATTCTGAAACAGTTGGCAGAGAAGTCAATAGAATACAACCAAAATTTATACAAATCCTTCATAGATCAAGAAAAAGCATTTGACCGAGTAAACAGAGAAAAACTATGGGAAACATTAAAAATTTATGGAGTATGCCAACATTTAATTAACGTTTGTAGAAGTCTCTATAACAACAGCAGTTGCACTATAAGAACAGCTGCAGGCTACACAGATGACTTTGTGATTAGCACAGGAGTAAAGCAGGGATGTGTATTATCCCCACTACTTTTTATTACATACATGGACCATATAAACAAAACAGCAAATTCTAATGAAGCAAATGAACTGCTTTTTGCAGATGACCAGGTTTTATTCCACAACAGCATTAAAAACCTGCAAGACCACCTAAGCATAATAGACACAGCAGGCAAGCAATTTGGAATGAAAATCAACATAGACAAAACAGAAGTAATGAATATTGCAAGAGAAAATGAGAACATCAACATACAGATAAATAATAAACAACTAAAACAAGTAGATGAATTCAAATATCTGGGCAGCACATTGAGATATGACAACAAACAAGAAGCAGAAATAAACGCAAGATGTAATAAGGCCTGTCAGATCATTGGTCAATTAACACCTTTACTAAGAAACAAAGATATTACACTAGAAACAAAGAAAGCGCTTTTCAACACCATTTTCTTACCAACATTGTGTTATCAGTGTCAAACTTGGACATTAGATTCTAGAACAATACAAAAGATTAACACCACTGAAATGAAATGTGTGAGACGTATGATTGGAGTTAGTTTGAGAGACAAAATCAGGAATGAAGCGCTAAGGAAACAATTAGGGATCAAGCCAACAATAGAATACATACAGAAACAACAAGTTAAATGGTACGGCCACATAACCAGACAGAAAGAGCAAAGTATTATCCAAAAAACACTTAACAAACGATACGAAAACAGGAGACCTATTGGACGCCCTCGTAAAAGGTGGATAGATAGTGTATTAGAGACACTCGGAAATATAACAGCAGAGGAGGCAAATAGAAGGGCAAAAGACCGTACACTCACTCTCCTCTCAACACCGAAAGGTACATGAGGACAGAAAGAAGAAGAAGATAGGTAAAATATAGACTAGAAAATGTCACCTGAGCTTAATAAAACTCTGTTTGAAACTGTAAACGTGATTAATGATGTAAATAATCGTGATTCAAATACAAGACTTTGAATATATAAATTAGATTGTGAAATGTTGTATTGTCAAATACAAGACTTTGAACATATAAACTAGATTGTGAAATGTTGTATTGTCAAATACAAGACTTTGAATATATAAATTAGATTGTGAAATGTTGTATTGTCAAATACAAGACTTTGAACATATAAACTAGATTGAGAAATGTTATAATGTAAAATACAAGACTTTGAATATATAAATTAGATTGAGAAATGTTATATTGTCAAATACAAGACTTTGAGTATGTAAACTAGATTTTGAAATGTTGTAAATGTATTTATGAGTATACAGTATTTGTTTCGACCGGACCATCGTCTTATAGATGTTTTTTACCGTTCGCGGTCTTCCTATTCTTTATCGTTGGCTCATACGACCGTATTGATCTCTCATATAAAGAAGGCGGTCTGTCTGTCTCAAGCTTGTCTCCTCGCCATACACTTTTTCCTACAAACTGGTTTGGTAGAACTACATCTCTCTTCTACTTTTTTCATCAAAACGGCAGTTCTGGGTCACATGTACTACTATCTACTTGCCTGTCCCCACTGACACATATATTCTGTCTGATCAAGTTTCAACATAGAGTCGCTGTCTCACAAAGTTTGAGAATCGCTGCTTTAACTCATCAATCAGTTTCTCTCCTCATCCAAAGAGTCTAGTCAATACAATAGCTAGAGATAATGACGTTGCAACATCTTCCTCGCCAACGCCAGCCTTGCAGATCGACCAGCAAATGTTCTTACACGGACCCCCTTAAATAACCACGCGGACTAGCTGGATGTCAATACGAATTACCAGCACGACTGATTGGCTTTCTCCGGACATTCTAGACCTTAAATCGAATCTCTTGATGTTTGAGATTTGTATGTGTATTCAAGTAGGTATCCCGTGAACAAAGGAGGGGAGAAGTTCCATGAGGGGAGCAGTTCTATGAGTACCGTGGTCTGTAATGTGCTAGTCAGAGTACTTTAGTCGATTATTGAATATATCCCGATAAGGATTCGATAATTCTATTTACATTTGTATTATCGATAATAATTACACTTGAGTATTTGTTTATATTTGGGTGAGTTTTATGGCTTGTCCGTGAGAGTTGATGTTTGTGTGTGAAAGTTGATGTTTGTGTGTGGCTTTTATGTTTGTGTTAGAGAGTTGATGTTGGTGTGGGATAATTGATATCTGCGAGGGATAATTGATGTCTGCGAGGGATAAATGATGTCTGCGAGGGATAATTGATGTCTGTGATTGATAATTCATGTTTGTGTGTGTGTTAATGTTTATGTGTACAAAGGTGTGTTCCGGCGTGTTAAGTACTGATGTGTCCAGGTGCATAGTTACAAAGCCATAGGTGCTTAAGTTCATATCAATTATTATATTTTATTGATTATTTATACATTCACTGTGCTATCAGGACGTTCAATTGAGCGGCTATTATCATGTGCACAGTCGTCAGTCATAACACAAGAGCTAGGTTATACTCTTTGCCTGATCAGTATACAGGCATAGAATACATGTGTCAGTATATGTGTCAAGTATATGGATGTGTCAAGTATATGTGTCAAGTATATGTGTCAAGTATATGTGCCACGTATATGTGTCACGTATGTCTGTCTAATCTGTATGAGCCTGTTTGAGACTACATAAATTACAACAATTGTGTTTTGCCTATTAGAACCCCCTCCTCTTCTATGTCAACAACCTACCAAAAACTCAGGAACCCGTTTGTTGCATTCTGTATAGAATTTGTTGCAAAAAAAAAATATTTAGATGTACGTACATTTACGCAAAAGTATACATTTTCTCTTTCACAAGTTTATAATTTTTTCTTCAAATTTTTACAATTGAATTGTTGTATGAAAAAACGTAATTTTTTTCTTTCTTTTCGCTTTATACCCCTTTATGCCCTGCAGCGTCAGGGGTAGAAGAGTTCTGGAGATAGTCTTTTTGTGTGTCTCATATATCTTTGTTTTCGTTGATTATTTTATTTCTGTAATCTATCTGTTGCATGGTCTGCCCCGGGCTTTGTATCTATCGTATACAATGTATACCAGTGCTTTTTGAGGGGTACTATCTGATGGTAGTCTAAAAACTTGTGAAAACAACTTAATCTATTGACTTCTCATGTTATCTAGCATTGGCATCGCGTTTGCTAGTTGTCTGATGTTTTAATTTATGATTCTGTCTCTTATTGTTACTCCAAGAGAGAAACAGTACCACTGACGACAAATTCATACAATTTAATTGTTGTATGAAAGATAGTCACATAGGTGTCAGTTAGTGTGTTAGTCGTTGAATCATCGTTACTGCGCTCCGGACATAGGTGTTCAGATCTCTTCTTGAGTGTATCCGCCATTACACGTTGACTGAAGGTCCCAGTACGCCGTTGAATGAACATCATGCTTTGTCGCCCACGAAACCGTTCCTTTCTAGCGACACCAGATTTCAAACCAAACTCATGTATTCTAGTCATGGAACACTTATACAGTCATTTATTGGTGCTTTTTCCCGTAAGGGGTTCAAAATGTATGCCCGATCGATCTCTTCACCAACAGCCACAGTAGTCGCGTGTGCAGCCAACCTATCTGCTCTATCATTACCCCAGACTTCCGCATGTCCCAGCACGAAAATAAAAGTAACTTTATGTGCGCAGGAATTCTTCACTGTATCCAACCACTGTTCCCGAATGTACCTCACCAGCACTTACTTTCATGATTATGCTCATTGAGTCACCAAGTACATAGGCATGTGTCGCAATCTACGAGCACCCATTTCAAAGCTCTGGTTACCGTCAAAATCTCCATTATCATGCTGCTTGTCGTCTAAGCGAACGCACCACATTACTCTCTGATGGCTCCCCCCACCTTTGAGCCATGAAGACTCAGGAACTCCTGATGTGTCTCTCAACCGACCCATCTGTATATGTAATCATATCACCTTTTCTGGAATTCTCACCGATTAGAGCGAGCACCTCCGACTCCACCACTGTCAGAAACCATTCCCTGCATTCTCTATTGAGTGTTATTATTCCTTTGAAGGCTGTCGGATACTCTAAGCGCGCGCAACTCCATTCCGCACCAGGTAGAACATCCTCCAATCTGCACACACTCTGATGAGTCATGTCAAAGTTGATCAAACTCCACCTCCCCTCCATGTTAAACTTTTTCAGATTCTGCCCCTGAATTTGTGACGTAATTTATTTAGCATGATTGATATAATTAATATTCGTGAAACTTTGTCTCGAATATTGCTGACACACTTCTTACATTTTACGAGAATTTGACATTAAGAAACTGGAATATTGCTGACACACTTCTTACATTTTACGAGAATTTGACATTAAGAAACTGGAATATTCCTGACACTTTTCTTACATTTTACGAGAATTTGACATTAAGAAACTGGAATATTCCTGACACTCTTCTTACACTGTATGAGAAGTTGACATTACGAAACTGTTTACCTACGAAACTTGCTTATTTCGTCTACACATATTCCATAAATATACTCAGACATATTTCATCGAACCAGCTGGCCCCAAAGGATAACTCTTGCTTACGTTGAGCAAATTGAAATTTTGCAACTGGCAGCCATATTACCAATTTCCTAGAATGTTTTTTTTTTTAAAATAAATAAAAAACGTGTTGTGACTGCATAAACACAAGTGTTGCTGAAATCTTTGAAGAAATAAGGAAAAAAATATAGAATCGTATATGTTTATTATGCGTGTGTGTGTGCGTGCGTTTGTGGGTGGGTGTGTAGGTGCGTGGGTGGATGTGTGTGCGCGCGCGCGCGCGAGCGTGTGTGTGTATGGAGGTCTTGTTAAAATGATGTATTTTGACTAAATTTTAACGTCATATAGCCGGTGCAACAATTAGATAAAGAGCGTGAAAGCCAAATCAGTATTTTCAAAAAAAAAACAATCAACATTCAATGCAGTGAGTATTATGAATACATGCGCGACATCGAGTGTTAGGGGATGTTGTATCGAACCATTTTTTTCTTTATGGATGTGAGTCACGGATGGTAAACATAAGATGCCAATGTCAGCTGGAGGCTAATGAAGAGTTTTTTTGAGAAGAATGATGAAAATTCCAGGGACAGCCAAGGAAACTAATGTAGAAGAATGATGAAAATTATAGGGACAGCAAAGAAAACTAACATAGAAAACCTCAGAGATGCTGGAGTAAAAAGACAAACTATAACAAAAATGTGGAACGGATTGTCATGAGCTTTAGGACATGTGATAAGACGAGAAAGGGTTGAACGTTTAGTAACCGCTGGAAATATCAAGGGAAAGAATAGACAGAGCAAGACAGAAAAAGAAGTTGCTGGAAAGCTTATCCTGTGACACGAGAGAATGTTATCAAATGAACTAATTAATAAAACAAGAGACCGAGAGTTGTGGAGAAACATAATCGCCCACGCCACTCGGCATAACACTTGATTGTGCATGGTGCAAATTGTAAGGTTTGTTAGATGAAAACATTATTGGTGAATAACTGCAACCATCGTATTGTTTACATTTCACTATCTACTCCTAGAGATGTTGGTCTATTGGTCTGCGAGTAAAGCAATCATGTCGTTTGCTTAAATACAAATCAAATGATGTGGACCGCGTGACCAGGAAACTACTTTTGTGAAAGATGATGTCTGGAACCAAATGGTATGAAATGACCGTCGAGGCGAGAAGTTAGCCAGAATTATGAAACGTCGGGCGTCAGACAGCTCATTTATCTAGCTCGTTATTTTCCAACTTTCGTCACATTATCGACTGCGCGTGGTACTCTACACTCACAAGATTGGATACTTACATATAAGATTAATGGCAGTGTCACCACAAGTCCTCTTGCTAAGTACTTCAGTGCTCTCTTTGAGCAACCTCTGGGAGTTCTGTTTCCATGAGTTACTTCTATCGTGCCGCTTTCCCCTTATTTTTACTTTTATTTTTCCTTTCAATTTTAGTGGCACCGTTGAGTTAGTCTTTTATTGTTTATGTCACAAAACCACCTGGGTATTAGTTTGTGTGACAAGTGGCTAATTTCATGTGTCTCCAGGCAGACATTACTTGGACTGCCAGGAACAGACTGGGATCTAACTTGTTGTCTCATCACTTTCAGATGCAAATACTGATTAGATACTCCCAGCTAACGGTGCCAGGTCGCAGAAGTCGATACTCTGGAAGTGCCAACCACAGCGATATTGAGGTACCAACCACAAATATATTGAGGTACAAGCTACAACGATATTGAAGTACCAACCACTGAAATATGTAGATGTCAACCACATCGTTATGACGTTACCAACGACTGTGATATTCATGTAAAAGAAACAGAGATATTGATATACTAACCCCAGCGATGTTCAAATGCCAACAATTGCGATATTGAGTTACCAACTACTCCGATATTGAGACATCAGCCACTGCGATATTAGGTATCGTCCACAGCGATATTGAGACATCAGCCACTGCGATATTAGATATCGTCCACAGCGATATTGAGACATCAGCCACTGCGATATTAGGTATCGTCCACAGCGATATTGAGACATCAGTCACTGCGATATTAGGTATCGTCCACAGCGATATTGAGACATCAGTCACTGCGATATTAAGTATCGTCCGCAGCGATATTGAGACATCAGCCACTGCGATATTAGGTATCGTCCGCAGCGATATTGAGACATCAGCCACTGCGATATTAGGTATCGTCCGCAGCGATAATGAGACATCAGCCACTGCGATATTAGGTATCGTCCGCAGCGATATTAAGGTATCCACTACTGTAAAAGTCTAAAAAGTGTGAATTTGTTAAATAAGCAATAAATGGTGGATTTGTTAAATAAGCAATTAATGGTGAATTTGTTAAATAAGCAATTAATGGTGAATTTGTTAAATAAAAAATTAATGGTGAATTTGTTAAATAAGCCATAAATGGGGAATTTGTTAAATAAGCAATTAATGGTGAATTTGTTAAATAAGCAATTAATGGTGAATTTCTTAAATAAGTAATTGATGGTGAATTTGTTAAATAAGCAGTTAAGGGTGGATTTGTTAAATAAGCAATTAATGGTGCAAGTTATAAATCAGTAATTAGTGGTGCATTTTATAAATCAGTAATAAATGGTGGATTTGTGAAATAGTAATAAATGATCGATCTGTTAAATCAGTAATTAATGATGGATTTGTTAAAACAGTGTATGAATGCTTCATCCATCTCTTGATGTCCACTGATGTCTCCTTCTATCACCTCCTGTTGCCTACCCTTAACATCTCCTGATGTCTGCCCTTACCATTTCCTGATGTCTGCCACAATCGTCTGCTGATGTCTGTCAGATTGCGTGATACTCAGTATCAATAAAACATTCATTCGATTTTAATTCCAAAAATGGAATAAGTACGACAGTCATTCATATAAATCACTCTCTTCTCTCTCTCTCTCTTTCTCTCTCTCTCTCCTCTCATTCTCGTTTATTTTCATTTACACAACGGTACAACACACTTACATACTCTCTGTTGTTATCCTTTATGTATCAACACACACGCTACCCTTAAATTTGTTCTCCCATGACACATCGCTCTAATACACACACATGTGTGTTCGTCCATCACAAGTGATGATGACCATTTTTTTACATCCACTTTTAAAATTGTTAGAATTATGCCCATGCCTAATAGTTTGTAGATGGCTAATGAGCCCTATTCAAGCTGTAAATGTCATTGGACAGTTCGGACATGGAATGGCCACTGTAGACAGATTTTGGTCTATCCGTGACTTTCTAGCAAGTCTCCGCTGTTGATTTGTTGCATTTCTCCTCTTTTCACAAGATGATACGTTCTTTTTATTGTAGAATGCCATGTAGATCTATTTTGTGCAAGTTCTTCCAATGTGTCTTGGTCTATTTTGTGCAAGTTCTTCCCATGTGTCTGGGTCTATTTCAAAGACTTTCAGTGATATCTTTAACGAGTCCTTGTAGCGCTTCTTTTGTCTGCCTTGAGATCGTGTACAGTTCACCAGCTCACCATAGAGAAATATCTTTGGCAGGTGATGATCTGGCATACGTACCAGATGACCTGCCAAACAAATCTGTGTCTGCATCAGGATACTGTTAATGGTGGGGATACCATATCTGTCAAGGACAGTGGTATCTGGAATCTTGTCTTGTCATCTGATGTTCATAACTTTTCGGTGAATTTTCGTAGATGTGAAAATGACTTGCACTGGGGTTTTTGATTAAAGTGTGCACGAGTTGTGCAAAGCGCCGACCTCACTCTCTTATCGGACCTCATTTGAAACCTGTGACAAGACGAATCGAGACGACTGGAAGTGAAGTACGATGCAGTGAATGACCATGACTTTCTATGTATCTCACCATGCCCACGATGTGGACAACACCCTTTACTACCGTTCGCCTACATTACCTGATAAACTATCATACCTTATACGCATAAATTCGCCGAAAAGCATAATTTAGGTGTAGTGGTTAGACAAGACCGGCATGCTTTTTTGAGACAGTCTCAGTATGATATCACCTACTTTATGCCTAACAGGCTGACAGTCGAACGTGAAGCCAGATAGAACACGTCTCAGGCAGTCCACTGGTGATGTGTTCACACGACATGATAAAACTGCTGTAGCGACACAGTGAACGATTCAATGTGTTACTGGTACTGAAATAAATTAGGTCATCACATTAACTTCAAAATTGCACACACATATACATACACACCAGATGACAGCACTTCGCAAATCCCCATCTCAAACGTTTCTCTACATGATGTTTACACATAAACACACACACGTACATACACACGTTTTTGTCTTCCTAAATTATACATTTGTATCTCTCAGATGTACATGAGAAGCTGAAGTACACTAATGTAAATGTGGAGGTGAAGTACATGCATGAGAAGGTGAAGTACACAGATGTACATGAGAAGGTGAAGTGCACATAAGTAAACGTGGAGGTGAAGTACATAGATGTACATGAGTAGTTCAAATACATTTTTAAAAGTACTTCTTTATGATGTATTCGATCATGTACATCAAGCACGGGATTAACACAAAATGTGATCAGAACTATACGAACACCAAGATCAGAACTATACGAACACCGAGATCAGAACTATACGAACACCAAGATCAGAACTATACGAACACCAAGATCAGAACTATACGAACACCAAGATCAGAACTATACGAACACCAAGATCAGAACTATACGAACACCGAGATCAGAACTATACGAACACCAAGATCAGAGCTATACGAACACCAAGATCAGAACTATACGAACACCGAGATCAGAACTATACGAACACCAAGATCAGAACTATACGAACACCAAGATCAGAACTATACGAACACCAAGATCAGAACTATACGAACACCAAGATCAGAACTATACGAACACCAAGATCAGAACTATACGAACACCAAGATCAGAACTATACGAACACCAAGATCAGAACTATACGAACACCAAGATCAGAACTATACGAACACCAAGATCAGAACTATACGAACACCAAGATCAGAACTATACGAACACCAAGATCAGAACTATACGAACACCGAGATCAGAACTATACGAACACCAAGATCAGAACTATACGAACACCAAGATCAGAACTATACGAACACCGAGATCAGAACTATACGAACACCAAGATCAGAACTATACGAACACCGAGATCAGAACTATACGAACACCAAGATCAGAACTATACGAACACCAAGATCAGAACTATACGAACACCAAGATCAGAACTATACGAACACCAAGATCAGAACTATACAAACACCAAGATCAGAACTATACGAACACCGAGATCAGAACTATACGAACACCGAGATCAGAACTATACGAACACCGAGATCAGAACTATACGAACACCGAGATCAGAACTATACGAACACCAAGATCAGAACTATACGAACACCAAGATCAGAACTATACGAACACCAAGATCAGAACTATACGAACACCAAGATCAGAACTATACGAACACCAAGATCAGAACTATACGAACACCGAGATCAGAACTATACGAACACCAAGATCAGAACTATACGAACACCAAGATCAGAACTATACGAACACCGAGATCAGAACTATACGAACACCAAGATCAGAACTATACGAACACCGAGATCAGAACTATACGAACACCAAGATCAGAACTATACGAACACCAAGATCAGAACTATACGAACACCAAGATCAGAACTATACGAACACCAAGATCAGAACTATACAAACACCAAGATCAGAACTATACGAACACCAAGATCAGAACTATACGAACACCAAGATCAGAAATATACGAACACCAAGATCAGAACTATACGAACACCAAGATCAGAACTATACGAACACCAAGATCAGAACTATACGAACACCAAGATCAGAAATATACGAACACCAAGATCAGAACTATACGAACACCAAGATCAGAACTATACGAACACCAAGATCAGAACTATACGAACACCAAGATCAGAACTATACAACACCGAGATCAGAACTATACGAACACCAAGATCAGAACTATACGAACACCAAGATCAGAACTATACGAACACCAAGATCAGAACTATACGAACACCGAGATCAGAACTATACGAACACCGAGATCAGAACTATACGAACACCAAGATCAGAACTATACGAACACCGAGATCAGAACTATACGAACACCAAGATCAGAACTATACGAACACCAACATCAGAACTATACGAACACCAAGATCAGAACTATACGAACACCAAGATCTCTGCCTACCTCTTGCTCGCTTCCCTTTGACGTTACCCTCAAGTGTGTTCTTCAACAAGATGCCATGTCCTTAGATGTGTCAAACATATTTTATTTGCTCGATCTTTATTTCCTTTGATAATTCTGTCTTCATAATTTTTTTCTTCATATATATTAATTGTGGAACTTGTCAAAGATCTTACTGCAGTCTGTGAAGCAAATATAGATATTTTTTTGGACTTCTATATAGTAAATAAAGTAACCCATAGCATTTGTTAATACCGTAGGGGTGTGAGATGTTAGCGATCTCACATGTCAGAGGCTCTGCAAATGAGGGCGGTAGCAATCTCCTCTCCCTCGTATACGCGTAGTCTTTACTTCCCGGTTTAATCCTGTACCAATTTAAGACTGGGTCTACCCGGGAGTAATTCGGTATTACTGCCATACTTCGTAATATAACAAGTATTATATTATACAGGATTATTATAGAAAATATTAGGGGATTCTCAACTGACCCACACAAGTGTTTCTTAGATTACTCAAAAGCGTTTGACTGCGTCCAACACCAAAAACTATGAGAGATAATGAACACCATTGTTTTCCCAAGACATCTGAATCATCCAATAGAAGAACTTTACCAAGATCAAAAGGCTACAGTGATGTTAGAGAGTGATCTCTCAGAGTGGTTTGATGTAAAGAGTGGAGTAAGGCAGGGATGTACACTCTCCCCATACCTGTTCAAAATCTACGCAGAAAATGTAATGAGAAATGTGAGAGAAGACATACACAACGCTGACTACCACACTTTAAACATCGGTGGATTCGAAATCCTTAAACTACGCTAAGCAGACAACACAGTTAGTCTTTAAAATGATATAAAGGGATTGGACCAGCTAATCAACAACACAAAGATTTATAGTGAATCATAAAACTTGTATTTAAACACGCAAAAAACAAAAATCATGTCAACAGATATGATTCAACACAACAAACAAAAATCAGAATAAATAAACCGAGATAGAGTGTGTGGATAAATTCGAATACTGAGGAGCAAACATCAACTTAGGTGCAGGAGACTTCATACAGAGATAAGCAAGAGATTGGTAATGGCATATTGTAAAATAAGACGTTTGAAAAATATATGGAAAAACGGCAGAATAGAAAACAAACTGCTAATGTTAAGAACTTTTTTTTTCCGGTTGCAATATACGACTGTGAAACATGGACCCTAAAGAAAACAACGGCAAAGACGAGCAACACCTTTGAGAAGAAATGCTACAGAAAGACATTTAGAATATCATGGAAGGAAAAAAAAAGATACTCATATTATAAATACATTGCAGATGCGAAAGTGTTGCTTACTAAACACAATAGCAAAAAGAAAACTACACCTGTTTGGCTATATAAAGAGACACAACTGTTTGGAAAGACAAATAATGGCGGACAGAGCACATGGGAAGAGGAGAACATGGTCTTTCCTGACCAAGAAGACAATGGACTAACGACAATGGATAACATGAATAGATTGTTGGAAAATACAAGCCACTTGACCCAAGACAAAGAAGAGTTCAGGTAGTTCATTGGGAAGACACAACGTTCTGGAGAGAATAGGCCCCACGAGGAAAAATACGGCAACATTACATGTGTAACATTATAGGTGAGATTTATACTATATAATACAATAACATTATATGTGCAACTTTATAGGTGAGATTTATACTATATAATACAATAACATTATATGTGCAACTTTATAGGTGAGATTTATACGACATAATACAGCAACATTGCAATCACTCAAGCATTAACTTACTGACCAAACAAAAACTGCAAAATACAAGCCTGCAACTGTTATCATACAATCTTGAAAAACCAGTCAACCATTTGGTCCTGTTTAGTGGAAGCGTTAACTCACTTAATTAATACTACTACGCCACGTCAGTTCGAGTCAAACCAGATCTTATTCAGAGTCTGCCTGAAGGGATTTCTGGATTGTTAACGATGACACTCCACTAAATTTATCTGGAAATGGCTGTATTAGGCGAGGTTGTACATAATTAAATTTGTGTGAATTACGCAAAATCTAACAGAACTACTTACATCTGATTTACGAAGGGTTTCAGAGAACTAAATGTGATTTAGCTAAATTTCATATAACGAAATATATCTGATTTACACAATGTCTCACAGAACGAAATATGTCTGAACTTCGCAGAGTTTTACATGACGAAATGTGTCTCATTTACAGTAAGTCTCACAACGAAATGTGTCTGATTTACACTAGGTCTAACAATAAAGAAAAATGTCTGAATGTCGCTAAGTCTTACATAACGAAATGTGTCTGAGTTACACAAGGTTTCGTATTGAAAAAAATATCTGATTTACACAAAGTCTTACACAACGAAATATGTAGAATTTACACAAGGTTTTTACACACAAAATTTACACAAAAATATGTCTAATTTACGCAAGATATCAATGAACTACTAAATATTGTGTCTTCAAGTGTGAAAAGTCAGACTGCCAGAAATGTTAAAATTATTCATCAATATCACGAGCAAACCTGTATCAACATAAACATAAACCTGTATCAACATAAACTTGTTTTAATCTACTACCTTTTCACAATACAGTTCTCCATATTGCAATTCACAATATGGAGTCCAGTTCTCTCTATTAAAATTCACTTATGGTCAAGTTCTACCAATTGCACTTTCCACTCACGCAGTTCTCAATCGGTCTGCTTAGAGTTTTAGATATCATACACCTGGTAGAAATGCATTTACATTGGTGTTTACGTTGTCGTTCACCATTTTTTGTGGTTTTTTTTAAAGCACCCCTTATCTGGATTAAACATTGCGTAATGTTTCATTGTGTTCTTTTAAGCACCACTTATCTGGATTAAACGTTACGTAATGTTTCAATATTTTCTTTTAGCACAACTAATCCTGATTAAACTTCACCTAATGTTTCAATGTTTTCTTATGGTATCGCTTATTTTGATTAAACGATGCGTAATGTTTCAGTGTGTCCGTATGGCACCAATAATCCTGATTAAACTTCTCCTAATGTTTTAATGTTTTATTATGGTACCATGTAACCTGATTAAACGTCACGTAATATTTCACTATTGAGTGAAAACCATCAAGATGCACAAACAAAAACTGATAGATTAAAACTCATCGCAGGACAAATAGGTTTCCAAATCAATTCATCAAAAACAAAAATTATAGACTTAACCAATTCACCTAACGCAATTACTTTAAATGGACAACAACTTGAAAAAGTACACACATTTTCCTATCTGGGAAGCAAATTAACACTCGACGGTGATGTCATGGCAGAAATTACAATTCACATTGCACTAGCATCAAGTGCCTTTAACAGACTGTCTAATTTCTGGAGATCAAATTGAATCAGCACACGCACAAAAATACGCTCATTTAATTCCTGCGTTATTCCGGTGCTATCATATGGATGTGAGAGCTGGAAAAGCTCTTTATCTTCAGAAAAGAAATTACTGAGTTTCGAGAACAAATGTCTTCGTAGGATAGCCAACACCCATTGGAGTGAAATTAAATCAAATGATAAAATCAGAGAAGAGACACATCAACACTTCATCACAGATGTTATCAGAAAACGCCGTTGGTCCTACATCGGGCATGTCCTACGCGCAGACATCAATAGAATACACCACCAATCTCTTGAATGGATACCTACAGGCAAAAGAGATAGGGGTAAACCAAAAGAAACACTCAGAAGAACAATACTTAGAGAAAGTAAAACAACCAATATTCATACTATTCAAGAGCTGCACAGAATAGCTTTAACAGACAGAATTGGAGAGATCTGACCTATGCCCTATGCGCTAACTTCAGCGCAAAAGGAAAATGAATGAATTAATTAATTAATATTTCAGTTTTCTTTTGGTATCTCGTATCTTGATTAAAAGTCACGTATTGTTTCAGTGTTTTTTATGGTACCACTTCTTCTTCTTCTTGATTAGAAACTGGCTTCACAGCACGTGGGGCATTCCCATAAGTGCTCCGCCCGTCGTTCCAGCAGCCATCCCAGTGTATGTAGACTCAGAGTCTCAGTTAGGTGTTGATTGTGTGATCTTCGGAACTTTCAAAAAAAAAAAATGTAATTCCTTCCCTCACCTCTAGAATGATATGGCACCACTGATCCGGATTTAACGTCACGCATTTCTTCAAATCACTTTGTTATGGAATATAATTCTATGAAAATTATGTAAGAATTGGGAAAAAATATTCATTGAAAAAATGTGAAAATAATCTTGTAGTGCTTTCTCAGAATTTCAGCAATTTCTTTAGGAAGGGGGGGGGGTAGTAATGAATATTTGTGACATAATTATGCAGGAAGATGTGAATTCACGGCAGTTGTCGCATTAAAAGGGATGGGGTGGGGTTGGAGTTGAAAAAATTAATGTAAATTATGACAGCCCTATATAAACATATACACCTGTAAGGGAATTATGGACAGCTCTATGTTGAAATAAACACTTGTAAGTGAATTATGGACAGCTCTATGTTGAAATAAACACTTGTAAGTGAATTATGGACAGCTCTATGTTGAAATAAACACTTGTAAGTGAATTATGGACAGCTCTATGTTGAAATAAACACTTGTGAGTGAATTATGGACAGCTCTATGTTGAAATAAACACTTGTAAGTGAATTATGGACAGCTCTATGTTGAAATAAACACTTGTAAGTGAATTATGGACAGCTCTATGTTGAAATAAACACTTGTGAGTGAATTATGGACAGCTCTATGTTGAAATAAACACTTGTAAGTGAATTATGGACAGCTCTATGTTGAAATAAACACTTGTAAGTGAATTATGGACAGCTCTATGTTGAAATAAACACTTGTAAGTGAATTATGGACAGCTCTATGTTGAAATAAACACTTGTGAGTGAATTATGGACAGCTCTATGTTGAAATAAACACTTGTAAGTGAATTATGGACAGCCCTATGTTGAAATAAACACTTGTAAGTGAATTATGGACAGCTCTATGTTGAAATAAACACTTGTAAGTGAATTATGGACAGCTCTATGTTGAAATAAACACTTGTAAGTGAATTATGGACAGCTCTATGTTGAAATAAACACTTGTGAGTGAATTATGGACAGCTCTATGTTGAAATAAACACTTGTGAGTGAATTATGGACAGCTCTATGTTGAAATAAACACTTGTAAGTGAATTATGGACAGCCCTATGTTGAAATAAACACTTGTAAGTGAATTATGGACAGCTCTATGTTGAAATAAACACTTGTAAGTGAATTATGGACAGCTCTATGTTGAAATAAACACTTGTGAGTGAATTATGGACAGCTCTATGTTGAAATAAACACTTGTAAGTGAATTATGGACATCTCTATGTTGAAATAAACACTTGTAAGTGAATTATGGACAGCTCTATGTTGAAATAAACACCTGTAAGTGAATTATGGACAGCTCTATGTTGAAATAAACACTTGTAAGTGAATTATGGACAGCTCTATGTTGAAATAAACACTTGTGAGTGAATTATGGACAGCTATATGTTGAAATAAACACTTGTAAGTGAATTATGGACAGCTCTATGTTGAAATAAACACTTGTGAGTGAATTATGGACATCCCTATGTTGAAATAAACACTTGTGAGTGAATTATGGACAGCTCTATGTTGAAATAAACACTTGTGAGTGAATTATGGACAGCTCTATGTTGAAATAAACACTTGTGAGTGAATTATGGACATCCCTATGTTGAAATAAACACTTGTGAGTGAATTATGGACAGCTCTATGTTGAAATAAACACTTGTGAGTGAATTATGGACAGCTCTATGTTGAAATAAACACTTGTGAGTGAATTATGGACAGCTCTATGTTGAAATAAACACTTGTGAGTGAATTATGGACATCCCTATGTTGAAATAAACACTTGTGAGTGAATTATGGACAGCTCTATGTTGAAATAAACACTTGTGAGTGAATTAAATCGCGTCTAGGAAGGGTGTGTGTTCAAACTAAGTCATATTGTTACTCCATCATGTTTAAATTGCGTCAGACTAAGTTTAATTCATGATGGTCTACAATGAGTCCTACTTGCGTATTAGAAATTCAGCCTACTTAATAACTTATTTGACAATTCCCATGGTTTTCTGACGTATTTAATAATACTTAGTGTGACAGCCAATGAAAATAAAGGGGTTTGTCAAATGAGTCATTAAGAAGGCTGAATTTCCAATTAGCCAATACATCTTATTCTGTAGGCGGTCATGATTTAAATAAACCATACTTGACCGACGGTTGTATAGAAGACCTTCCAACAGAACAAAATATGAAATCATTCTGGACGTTATTTTGGTTATTGTTTGGATTTCGGTTGGCGACTATTTATAGGGAATATACTTGAAGTTGCTTGAATATTTTTGGCAAACGATTACAAGCATGTAAATAGTGACCAATCAAAATCCAAACAATAGTGAAAAACATCACGACTGGAATCCTAAGTAATATTCTGTTAGAAGGTCTTTTTTAGAGGCGGTCATACTTGAACGATGACCAGAGATCAGAGGTTCTCATGCTGGTACGCGAGTTAAGGAGTGCTCACGGACAATAAAGTTTACATGACTTCAAATCAAACGACATACTAAGAGAGGAGACAAAACAATAATATGTGGCGAACATCATCAGAAAACGCCGCTGGACATACATCGGCCACATACTTAGAATGAAGGAAGACAGAATTCCACGACAAGCCTTCATATGGACACCATACGGGGAAAGAAAATAAGGAAGACTAAAAACAACGCTCAGAAGAACATTTATGAATAAATTAAAATTAACAGGCATAAATGCACAAGACCTGTAATCCTTGGCAACTGACCGACAGGCATGGAGAACTATGACATCCGCCCTATGTGCCAAACGAGGCAAAAAAGGAACTGACTGACTGATGCTCATACCCTGAAAAAGGTTGAAAACTCCTGCAGTAGAAGCTCGTTCTTGCAATAACCCATGTTTTTATTGTGTCACAGTCTAATTAGAACACGTATGAACATTAACTCTGCATGAAGTTAACTGAATCGCAACAGAGTTATCTTGTTAGCAGAGAATTTGTCCAGAGATTTGAAGTGTATAACATAACTATTGAAACAGAACAACTCTGATATATTAAACTTATTTTATCTTTCTGTTCTTACAGATTTACAACATTTCTGATTGGTCTACAAGAATTCTCACATGATATCTGACCACAGCTGACATCAATAGACGTACATTCTAGACAATTTGAACTGCGTTCATACAATCCTCCGATCATTCCAAATTAATTATTAGTAGCAATCACTGAGGATTGACGCACTCTTCCACAAGAAACACCAGTTAAAGTGAACCACACCCTTAGAATACCCGTAGCTCTCTGAAGCATGCCATGTCTCTATGAGACAGCAGGACGATGACGACCAAGTCACACTGTTTAAAGCTATTCCTACTCTGCCACCTCATGAGCACAAGGCTTCCAATCTCATGATATTGCACCATACAGCAATATGCAATCAAAAAATCATATGTTACTTGCAGAAACTCGCTAAAAATTTCACACATAAAAGAAACCAGAGAAACAAGCTTACGGAACATGACACTTCCTCGGATATGATATAAGAGTGTAAAATTTGTAGTCACTTTAGAATCTCCATCAAATCAATCAACTTTTACTCTTGAATGCAAGTCATATCGCTAACATAGCAAGCCATTATAGCGAAAAACACCTCATCAGTTTCTGGTACTATCGAGACAAGCTTCAAAGTTTAACGACCTTTGAGTCCTCAATGTTTGACCAGCCTATCAGAGATACGAGATTTATAAACATTTGTCAACTCTTAAACTTTACCACTGAAACGTGGCTCATCAAGACAAATGAGTCATAAAAACAATCCCTCAGTAATCGCCTCGAGGAAGTCAGGCATAGAGGCAGCAGAGTATCCATCATTGGTGGGCACAGAAGATATACTTGGAGCCACAGATGATGTAGTTTCGAATAATTTACACAATAAAAATGATTGTGTTTGTCATGGCAAAATTAAACTGTCGTTGGCGAGGGTGGAGGTCAAGACAGAAATCTGTGTTGAATGTATCCAGTCTGTACCTAGACACACCCACACACGACATCAATCATCTAGACACATATTCACACGACATCATTCAACTTTAGGCAGCATCACAAGTTCACAATTTATGCTTAAACGAACATTAGTTCACCTCCATCTATCAATTACTCTCCAGTTCACACTGACACTTCTAACCGCTCTCTTCATGAATCAGTTACATGTTCTAGGCATGAACACAATGGCGTATCGCAATACAAGCACAGATCATATTGTCAGTAACCATCTGATGAAAAATTCTCCAAAAGTTCGAAAATCGATTATTAAGCTTAGTGAAAACGTTGATTACGATTATAAAGAAGACGATTACGGTTATGATGTTGGCACTTATTTCAATTATCCGAACTGGCGAGAGCAAAGCATGCTGGGAAAAGGTCAGAAAATCGGTGATCAAGAACTTGAGCCACTGGAGAGAGTAGTCACTTCAAGTCATCGCTGGAGTGGTAGCCATAGCACATCGCATTCTACTCCTAATGTTAACGATGAACTGTTGAAGTTCAGGAATGCAACAGAGGACACAAGTATATCGTTACAAGACAATATGTCTGTAGGTTCGAACAGCGATACCCGTTTGTCTGACCAGAGCAATCCATGCAATGTCTCAGATATAAAAAACAACGATAATTATCAGTTAAATATGTCATATGACAGTCTAAAGATGGGTTCTAGTAACTCACAGAATCAAGGAAATCAGTCTGTTAATTATCAAATACATTCATTACAAGATAGTGATCTTCAAATAAAATCTGAAAATGCTCAAGTACACTACGGATCCACAATTACAACTCCTCATGATAATTTATTCTTCACTGCTGAAACTCCATCTGGACACTTGACACCCGCAGCTACCACTTCTTATAGCCACACTATGTCTACATCGGAAACTTCTCGTGAATTCTCGCCCTATAATGTGAATAAGATTTCTACCATATCGTCAGACAGTAGGGGCGAATTTATTTTTAACTCTCAGCGCTCAAATAGCAACGTCGCCGGAACTCCAATTGAACATCTTACAGACCAGAAGCCTGTGATTTATATTGCTGGACTGTTTCCATTGTCTAAAGA
This sequence comes from Meghimatium bilineatum, assembly GCA_034231615.1. Taxonomy (NCBI): domain Eukaryota; kingdom Metazoa; phylum Mollusca; class Gastropoda; order Stylommatophora; family Philomycidae; genus Meghimatium; species Meghimatium bilineatum. Next base: position 51,186,148 of record CM067318.1, on the reverse strand, counting down.
TATCCCTGCCGGATCGGTAGGAAGGGGTGTGCTACCCGCTGTAAACATCGCTCTAGCGGACGTTAACGCGGATAAACGAACCAATCGGAAGTACACACTGAGGATGGCATCCAACGACACTCGAGTGAGTACCAATGTATGTCTGTTTCTAAAACCACTTGAGTGAGTACCAATGTATGTCTGTTTCTAACATCACTCGGGTGAGTATCATTGCATGTCTGTTTCCAAAAGCACTCGAGTGAGTATCATTGCATGTCTGTTTCTAAAAGCACTCGAGTCAGTATCAATGTATGTCTGTTTCACACTGTTCCTGTCGTGTCATGAATCTCGCATAACCTCTTGTCCTGATCCTGTCAAAGTTATTCTGCGTTGATGTATGTGTTGAGACGTGAAGGGGCTTAATTATATGTCTACTCGTTTCGTCCTCGTCATTTCTCGGATATAAGAGAAACTATTTATCAAGCTGCTCATTCATACTGCATTTTGTTCTGTAATGTAATTGTGACAGGACTACCAGAACCACAACCTTCACTTGTTTGTGATTGTAAAGCTCTGATATAACCAAATTGGACTAAAGTCCGCGGTTGAAAGGTGCGAATCTCATCATAAGATGTACATTTTAATAAATCAAATTAGTCGCACGTGACTGTTAGTAGTCACCATGTCACGTGACTGTTAGAAACCATGTCACGTGACTGTTAGAAGTTTCCATGTCACGTGACTGTTGGACGTTAGATCGTATTGTTATATGTTATATCAACCGATAAACTAAACATTTACATATACCCTGCATGCCATTCTTGTTATGCGGCTATAATTAATGCAGACCAGGCCCGTATCTGTCAGGACCTCTTCAAGATCTCTTCCCTGTTTGTTAGAAGCATTATTGCCCCATGATGTACCTTTCGCATTGAAGTTACCTCCAAAAAGGATCTAGTTTTCCTTTTCCTTTATTTCCCCTAGGATTTTCCAACCATGTGGAGCAACGCTCGTATTGCAGACATACACGTTAACAATCACGAATGGGTACTGGGTCATCTGGACCCTCACTGCCTCTAACTGGATATTGTCACTATTCCACTTGGACATATCGACCTCACATACACTAATACCCTCCCGTACCAAAATTGCCTGTTCAGGGTGTCACCTGTTGTAAAAAGAAAACTGAAAAACTGCTATCCTGATATTACCACTTTCACCTTACCGTTTCATGCAACGCCACATTGTCAACACAATACACCAGTTTGTCCAACTCAGGTCTACGCGTATATTATGCACACATTATGGCAACATTCCTAAAAAGGACACGCACGTTTTTAATCCCGAGCCTAGCGGTTTTTGATCTGATTCGTCTAGCTAAAGTTCTGTTACCTTTCCTTTTAGAACCACCTCGTTTAGGCATCTTGATGTTTGCTCACAATGGTGATGCTGATGATGATATCGACCTGTCATTGGTGTCATCAGCTTCTATGACTATCTGTAAATGGGATGTGCTGGGGCATCATGGCGGTAACCACCTCCCATGTGTTGTGATTGTGAAAAATGACAAAAGTAAGTAGATCAGGCAAGGAGTCAGGTCTTTTATGTATGATCGCAGAGGAGCGGATGTTGTGAGCAGAATTCGACAATACAAACGTAGGACTCAAGATGTGGGAAATCAGGTATATGATAAGCCCCTTCCCCTCCTGGTGGAACTGAGAGGTACAAAAGGCATGGGGCGAGAAATGGAAAGCAGTAGCACTATGGCAGAGAGCAATCCAAAAGTGTGGCTGCTCAGCCTCCGAGATGGCCATGGAGGTCCCACAATGGAAACGGAGGAAAGATAACAAACTTCAAACACTAAAAGAGATTGCAAAGTCGACAAAATGGGACGAATTTTGCTATCACGCGTGAAAAGTGACTAAAATTATTCTGGCGCTTACACAAACCCATGAATGGTCTGACAAGATGCACGACTATTGTGGATTTTCAAAGCGCTGAAACGGCCTGGAAGAAGACGGACGAGACAAAAGGTGCGGCGTTGCTAGCACACTATACCGCTCAACTTGGTCAGAGAAATGTGAAGGCATATCATGAAATGAGGAAAACGATTATGGACACGTGAAAGAACTTGAGCATTGAAAAACATGATAATTACAGTTGAAGAACTTAGGAAGGCGCTGGAAAATATAAAAAATACAACACCTGCACTAGATGCCATTAGATACGATGACATTAGATACGATGACATTAGATACGATGACATTAGATACGATGACATTAGATACGATGACATTAGATACGATGACATTAGATACGATGACATTAGATACGATGACATTAGATACGATGACATTAGATACGATGACATTAGATACGATGACATTAGATACGATGACATTAGATACGATGACATTATATACGATGACATTAGATAGATAGATAGATAGATAGATAGATAGATAGATAGATAGATAGATAGATAGATAGATAGATAGAGATACGGTGGGTATCGTCCAGGAAAGAAGACATGGCAGAATGCAGCCATCTTTGCGTTTGCACAGGATGTTTTTGAGTGGTTCAATTCACGCATGGAGACATGTGCGATCGTAATAGATCTTGAGCATGCTTACAATAGGGTGTCCTTGGATGTCGTGATCGACCAACTGTTAACTCTTGCAGTAAATCATTTTTGTCGTGCAGTAGGTAAGTGCGGCCCTACTGCACAAGAAAGTAGTTCTTAAGTTGATAACTAGGTATCGGCACCAACGGTTATTATCCCGGGTCTGCCACAGGGATCACATCTATCTGCTGTGCTTTTCAATGTATACTCAGTACACATCACTGCAATCAAATCACAGGTGCTGGCAAAACGATGCCGTACGCCGATGGCATTCCTGGTGTATAGGCAGGGCAGAAATCGAGAAGAGTGCGTCGTGAAACTACAGGGGTTCTGGACAGACTGACGAATTGGTGTAGAGATACGGGAGCAGTGGCAGATCCTTCTAAGGCATTCGAGATTTGGTTTTCCTTGAACAATCACATGGTAAAAGTACTAACGCCACATTTTTCGTTGGCCGGGAACAGGATAGAAAGAACCAACACAATGAGATACGGGTGTGGATTTTGATAGAAGTCCGAGTTTCAGGGAACATGTTGACCACGTTATCATAAGGGCAGGCAAAGACTTAGCAGCAATTCAAGTAATGGTTACTGCGCAGCGTGAGCAGAGGTTGTTATTTCTTTTGTACCAGGGTTTGGTTGTGGCTGTGGTGGAATATGCACTGGCAATTCTGACACTTAGCCAAACTCAGATCGAAAGACTGGATATAATCCAGAATGCAGCAATGCGCATCATTCTTGGGTGCATAAGAGACACATCGACAAGAGAGCTATGCGGTACCTACTTAACTGACCGACGGCAGAGCACAGATTACAGTATTACTGTGCACGGGCGTACCTTCATATACATGCAGACAAGGAAGATCCATTGCTTTCTGAAATACAGAAAGTTAAAGGTAACAGACTTAAGAGAGGGAAATCGTGGATGGGACGTGCTGAGGATGTCATACACTCAGGGAGAGCCCGGAACTTGATCTTGATCTTGAGAGCTGCAATATTTTGTAGAAAATTGCTCGTTAGGTTGTATAACACTTTGTCCGGTTTGTTAGGCTGTATACACACTTTGTCCGGTTTGTTAGGTTGTATAACACTTTGTCCGGTTTGTTAGGTTGTATAACACTTTGTCCGGTTTGTTAGGTTGTATAACACTTTGTCCGGTTTGTTAGGTTGTATAACACTTTGTCCGGTTTGTTAGGTTGTATAACACTTTGTCCGGTTTGTTAGGTTGTATAACACTTTGTCCGGTTTGTTAGGTTGTATACACACTTTGTCCGGTTTGTTAGGCTGTATACACACTTTGTCCGGTTTGTTAGGTTGTATAACACTTTGTCCGGTTTGTTAGTTTGTATAACACTTTGTCCGGTTTGTTAGGTTGTATACACACTTTGTCCGGTTTGTTAGGTTGTATAACACTTTGTCCGGTTTGTTAGGTTGTATACACACCTTGTCCGGTTTGTTAGGTTGTATACACACTTTGTCCGGTTTGTTAGGTTGTATACACACTTTGTCCGGTTTGTTAGGCTGTATACACAGTTGGTCCGGTTTGTTAAGTTGCATACTCACGTTGTCCGGTATGTTAGATCTTATACATATTTTTCCCGGTTTGTTGCAAGAATTTTAAACTGTAACCACACTCAGCGTTTAAAAAAAACTTTCGTTACTGCATATTTTCCTGTAAGGAGTGCAGAGAGGTTTTCTATTGGCTATGGAAATAAAGGCCGCTTTGCCATAACAGACGCCGCGACACGTACAGGAAGAATTTTGATTGATTCTCAACAAACTCAGCTTCTGTTAGAAATAGTAGCATGTAGAGAAATATGGGCAATATGTCAGAAAGAAAACAGAGGTTATATCAAGTAGCAGCACTGCTGAAACACCAAAACATCGACATGATCTTCAAGAGAACGTTAATAAATACAGTGTTCATGCCGACACTGTGCTACCAATGATAGACCTGGACCCTGACAGAGAAACTAGAACAACAACTCGCTGTATGAAAAATGAAGTTCCTGAGAACATCACTGGTGGCAACAAAAAGATTTATAATAAGCTATGAGATAAAAAGAAATCTGATGAAAACAACATCAACGAATATATAGGCACACAAAAGATCAAAAAGATCGGACACCTTATCAAAATGGAACCAGATCGAATTCTATCGATAAAAGATTAACCTAAAAGAGAAACAATGGAAGACCCAGACAAATATGGATATATGTCATCATAGAATTACTAAAACACCAAGGCAGCACTATGGCAGGAGCATCACAGTTAGCTAAAACACGTCGGCTCCCAATGACGCATTGCGGCACACAAGAATAGGACACGAACAGACAGCAAGAAATAGCAGCCATACTGTAGAGTTATGTGTTTCATACAGTTAGAAAGTGTTATAATTTGTGTGTGTTGCCTTGCTGGACGAACCATAATTACAAGATCTTTCACAGCTGTGTACGCTGAAATGTTCTCAATGAGTCCCCGAGCAGATGGTTCGGCAGCGTTATAAGCGTCTATCAAGGCCATCACTCTAAGTGGGTCAATGTGGGAGTACTTTAGGCTAAAGGAGCAAACCCTGACAGAATACCCCAAATGCCTGACGGGTTAGCACGGGAGTGCCTAATGCTAATGGGAGTAAACCCACATTAAAAAATTCGGAGGAACCCTATGAAAGTTGATGGTCGCATCCGACAGTTGATGGTCGCATCCGATCATCCTTTGATATCTTCTGAAGTTGTGCTTCATTTCAAGAGTATTGGCTTTGTCTTTCCCTTGGACTTCATCAACGGTACCGAGAGGGGGGTTAGTGCAAAATAGGCAGGACACTTTCTCCATAAAAGCCGCCCGGGATTAGCAAATATCGTCAAGAGAGAAGCAGAAAGAAACAATAGCCTCTCTAATTTGGCACATGGAATGAGGAAGACACGTTGAGAAATTGTTGGATGGCTTGAAAGCCTGGCATGATACAGAATCATCAGAAACTATATTTAAATGTATAACAAACAGAGGGCTGTGGAGACATGATCGCCTACGCCGGAAGGCATGGTACCAATAAAATTGCCAACATTAATGAACTAGACAATCTAAACAACCTTCTGATGGAACTTCTTTTCGCAGACGATCAAGCAATAATAGAACCAATAAAAGAACAATTGCAACAATATATAAATAGACTACACACACAACATGTAGGGACTTTAGTAGTTATGTAGGGATGGAACGAGCCCCGAGTGTGCTGGATGTGCCGAGTGTGCCGAGTGTGCCCGAGTGTGCAACCGAATGTGCAACCGAATGTGCCCGAATGTGCAATCGAATGTGCAACCGAATGTGCTCGCACATCCAATATGGTGGCGAAACATGTCAAAAAACGGTCGAAACCGGCCGAAATCGCGCGGTGTGTGTGTGCCCGGGGCGGGGGCAGACGGCTAGGCGGGCGGCGAGGTCCCCGACCCAGACAACTGGAAAAGGGGTGGGTAGTATATATGTGTTTGTATGCTGGGTGGGTGGTGTTTTCCATGCAAAATTGTGTTGAAAACTATGGTTATGGTGCGCTGTGTGTGTGTTATATAAATATATGTAACATACGACAAAAATGTTCATTAACATAAATGGATACAAGGTGGAAACATCCTTTTACAGCTATGATTGCTGGTCCGACTGGGTGTGGAAAAACTGTTTTTGTGCAAAATTTCTTAAAATATGTGCACGAGCTGGTGGATCCGATACCAGAGGAAATTATCTGGTGTTATGGGGCGTGGCAGACTGCGTATGAGCCCATGCCTGGTGTTAAATTTATTGAAGGTCTACCAGACGTGGAGCAATGGACTGGTGATAAACCAAGACTGTTGGTTATTGATGATTTGATGAGTGAAACAGATGATCGCGTTACTAAATTATTCACTAAAGGAAGTCATCATCGGAGTCTGAGCGTGTTGTATATTGTGCAGAATTTGTTTGGTAAAAACAAAGAACACAGAACAATTAGCCTCAACTCACACTATATTGTGCTTTTCAAGAACCCACGTGACGGCTCGCAGATTATACATTTGGCCAAGCAAATGTACCCCGGTCAGAATAGTTATGTGCAAGATAGTTTTAAAGACGCAACAGCGGCCCCACATGGTTATTTGTTGATAGATCTCAGACAGGCAACACCGGATCATTTGAGATTGCGGAGTCATATATTTCCTGGAGAAAACCAAGTCGTATACGTTCCAAAATAAAAATGACTGACGCTTTGAGACGTCACGGTCCAATGTTAAAAACCCTGTGCCATGCAAAACCAGCTGTCGTGAAGAGTATAATAAAAACAGCATCACCGGCTCTCATACGCACCCTGTGTGAATGTTCCCACAATATCTTAAAAGGGCATGTTCGACTTACCAAGCATCAGAAGACCCGACTGCAACGACACAAGACTAATCTCAGACTGCTCACTCGCAAAAAGACTACAGTGAAAAGAAGGAAACATATTCTTCAACAAGGTGGTTTCATAGGCGCGTTACTGAAACCTGTCCTGAGTGTGTTGGGTAGTCTCTTGGGTGTATAATGGCCAAGAAAATGTTGCTGATCGATCCACGGGTACTAGAAACTTTACAACAAAAATCTACGTACACACCACCTGATAGTTTAACGGATAACATGCGTGATCTGGATCACCAGATGCGTGATGTTTTAGATCGTTCTGATTTATCTAACGCTGATAAAGCTAGACTTTACCAACAAACATTACAACAGTATTTGATTCGACTTGACCAGTACAAAAACAGACCGTTGGGTTTATTAGACTTCAAACCACCGTCTTTGGCACCTGTAGAACCAGCACATAACAAACCACCTCTGACGGACCCTGTCGAACCACTCCATAAAACTGAGGAACAACCGCCGAAAATTCCAGACAAGGTTGAAGTGTCTCCCGAACCACCTAAACGTACGCTCAGGAAGAAAAGGAAAAGTAAAATTCCTACGCCTACCAAAACACCCATTTGGGAATCATGGTAGACAAAATGTTGTCGCGCCATTACTACAATCCTAAGAAAGCTGGAGCGTATGGTGGTGTTAGTGGTTTACAACGTACCACCAAACTTGAAACAAAACAAGTCAAAGACTGGCTAAGGCATCAGGATACTTACACTTTACATAAACCTATTCGGCGTCGCTTTAAAAGACGTGTAACCATAACAGGTGGTATAGACCAACAGTTTCAAGCTGATTTAATTGATCTTACAAAGTTAAGAAAATACAACGATGGATATTCATATTTGGTGACGTGTATAGATGTGTTTAGTAAATTCGCTTGGGCTGTTCCGATCAAGAACAAAACTGGAAAAGCTTTAGTCGAAGCTGTGAGTAGTATTTTAGAACAAAGAAAACCAATAAATTTTCAAACTGACAAGGGTTCGGAATTTACCAATAAAACATTTCTCAAGTTTCTTAAAGACAACGGTGTTCATTTCTTCACAACTGAAAATGAAGATGTCAAAGCCGCTGTTGTCGAACGGTTCAATCGTACATTGAAGGAGAAAATGTGGCGATATTTCACTAAAAGCAATAAACCTCGTTATGTAGATGTGATAAACGCCTTGCTTCGAAATTATAATTATTCATTTCATAGGAGTATTCGGATGGCGCCTGTAGAAGTTAATACGGGTAATCAAGCCCAAGTGTGGAATACGTTATATGGAGAGCGACCAACAGACAGAAAAGTATATTTCAATGCTGGTGATAGGGTGAGAATCGGGCTAGGTAGACACCATTTTAAAAAAGGATATACACCTGCGTGGACAGAAGAACTGTTTACCGTCAGGAAGATACAACCGACAACACCTATAACTTATACGATCAAAGATGATGCGGGCGAAGAAGTGCAAGGTTCCTTTTACAAAGAAGAACTTCAAAAAGTTGGTGACAAAACAACGTTTCGTATCGAAACAGTCCTAGAAGAACGTGGGGCTGGACATCGGAAACAGTATTTAGTCAAGTGGTTCGGCTATAATTCTTCATTCAATTCCTGGGTGTCGGCCACAGACATTACAAGATACTAATGGAAATTGATCAAGTTGAAACAGTATTACGGCCAGAAGAAGAAAGAGCAGGGGTACGAACATCACTCTGGGTCTTATTCGGTAAACTGGTCCCACGTTTAGAAATTGTTTTCCTTTGTCAAATGATTATTATATATGTGGTGATTGGTGTTTCATTATTTAATCTGTCTCGAGTCGACCTCGATGCACCTGGCGCCAAGATCTGGATCGCCTTACTGAGTAGCTGTTTGGGATACATGCTACCAAACCCAAAGCTAGGATGAGTTTCTACATTACCTTACCGAGCAATTCTTCAATGAACATTTATCCAGACAATAACCCGAGCCATTATTTTGTAAAACTTCCACAAACTATAGAGATGAATTCCCAATATGAGGTGGGTCTAGCTGAAATTCAATTTCCAAACACATATTTCAACGTTCTTGATGGTGAGGTGTGGTTGACATATGTCCACCCACCATCTAATAACCTGAACGGTGTAATAACTATGCCGGCCGGTCTATACGACTCACCAGAGGGTTTTATCTACGAACTCAATTCTAAGCTGACCAATGCTGGTCGTATTGCGAAAATTTATTACAATAAAGCTTCAAAGAGAGCCACAATTAAGATTCTCGATGAAGGTACTGAACTTGCACTGAGTGAGACGCTGAAAAATATTTTAGCACTACCAAAAACACGTCTGACCTATGACGACGCAGATCGAACCAGTCAAGATATGGTCGATATGGATCGCGATATGAAAAATGTCTACGTGTATTCAGACATTGTATCTGCGCGTTCAGTGGGTGATGCGATGGTCCCACTATTACGCTCTGTACCCATATTGGACAAGACAGCTACCTCAGTGTTTCGAATCTATGATAAACCCCATTATGCACCTCTGAGTCGCTTCTCGTTTGATACCGTTGAAATCCTTTTAACCACAGACCAAGGCAAGAAGATCGCATTTACAGCTGGGACGTCAACGGTGACACTTCATTTTCGTTCTCGCAAACGGTTTGACTTGGAGTAAACAATGGTTAGACACGCAACAATCCACAGAAATCCTAAGCTATATGAGGAATTTTTCTGTAACCAAGCTGGGAATGGGCTACCCGTATTTGTCGGTGGTAGACATCAAAAAGGACACGGGCTAGGTAGTTTCTTTAGCGGTCTGGGTAGAATGGTACTACCCTGGTTAAAAACAGGTGGTAAAGCTCTACTTAGAGAAGGTGTCACTTCTGGTTTACAAGTGGCCCAGGATGCTTTAGGTGGTGTGAATATTCGCGATTCTATGCGAGATAGAGCCAAAGAAGCTGGCCAGCGCCTATTGGCTGGTGCTGTCGACCACGTTACCCAATCAGGTCGTGGTATTAGACATCGAAAACGACCAACACCACCGGGTGCACCCTGTCGGAAAAGAATAAAACCAGCCGCTAAACGACACCGAGCTCATTCCAAGCAGAACAAGACCCGAGACATATTCGCGTAATGGCTCTCATTCACCCCAACTCGTGTGAATGTCTGCATTCTGGCCTTGATTTGTTTAGTGTACCACCAACCCAAACAGCTGTTGACGAGGGTCAATACGTGGAAATTCATCCCCTGGCTGCTTTAGCGCCAGGGGCACCCATCGAGTTTGTTATTTTGGGTAATAGTGAAGATTACTTGGATCTTTTCAACACCTTTTTACACGTAAGAACCAAAGTGACACTACCTAACGGTGATAGTTTACCACCCAATACTGAAGTTGGTCCTGTGAATTATTACATGCACAGTTTATTTTCTCAAGTCGACGTTTCATTGAACGATACTCTTATCACAGCTAGCGAAAACACATACCCTTACCGAGCTTATATTGAAGCTACTTTGAATTATGGTGATGATGCTAAAAAGGGTCATTTGTGTGCCGCCCTCTACTACAGAGATACACCAAAAGCCCATGAAGATACGCAGGGGGATACGAATAACGGCTTTAAAATTCGCCGCCAACTGGCAACGGCGAGTGAAGAAATGGATATGATGGGTAAATTACACGCTGATATTTTCGCCCAAGACAGATATATGTTGAATGGTGTGGATGTAAAGATCAAGCTAACACCATCTAAAGATGTCTTCAACCTGATGGCTACAGATGGGACCGTTGGTTACAAAAGTGTTATCACCCATGCAGCGCTAGTACTTAGAAAAGTCAAACTGAATCCAGCCATCTCACTAGCCCACGAGAAAGCCTTAATGCGAGGTAATGCCAAGTACCCGATAAAACGGGTTGGTTTGAAAACATTTTCCATCCCTAATGGTATGCTATCACACGTTCAAGATAATTTATTTTTATCACAGACACCCACAAGAGTCGTTATTGGTTTGGTTGATGCTGGTGCCTTTAACGGTAATCTTAAGAAAAATCCATTCAATTTTCATCATTTTGATCTGACGTATTTAAACCTATTGGTAGATGGTAGAAATGTGAGTGGTAAACCACTGACTATTAATTACGCCAATGATCAGTACATCAGAGCGTTCTTTGGTAGTCTAACAGCCCTAGGTTTTGTCGGTAAAGATGCTGGAAATGGTATTGACGTTAGAGGTTTTAAGCATGGTTATAATCTCTACGCTTTTGATCTGACCCCTAGCTTGCTTGATGGTGATCAATTTGAGATGGCCAAGACTGGGCCACTGGCCATTGAACTGAAATTCGCCACCGTGACCGCATCGGCTATTCAAGTTTTAATTTACTTTGAAGTTGACAGTGTTTTGGAGGTATCCAAGACCAGATCAATTCTTACAGACTTTTTAGCTTGAGAGAATGAACACTAACCAAATCTACGAGCTATTAATACAGGATATCTGGATTCGTCGCCTCGGTTTAGTACGAGTCGTACCAGTGGATAAGTTACCGAGATACATTGACCCAACTCTGACAGCTGCTTTTGTTGTCAATACAGACCCCAGTTATAGCCCGGGATCCCATTGGGTGGCAATTTATTACGATGGTGTTGGAACATTTACATATTTTGATTCGTTTGGCCTACCACCTAGACATTCAGAGATTACTAAATTTCTAGAAAGAAATTCAAACAGACCTTATGTTTACAACCCGAGAGTACTACAAGATTTGTTGAGTTCTACTTGCGGCTTATACGTTGTGTATTTCTTAATGTTAAAAGCACGCGGTGCGTCCATGGCATGTGTGTTGCGACCTTTCACGGTCAAACAGTGGAAAAATGATAAGCTTGTATACGCCCTAGTCTGGAACCAGGTCAAACAAAAGTCACGAGTACAACATCTGTGACCTAGATACCACAGCGTACCCACGCCATGAGTCATTAATCAAATCTGCCAGCACCTGTGACCTAGAAACGCCATACTGGCGTGGGGTCATCCATGAGGCATGCCACAGACGCGACCAGTCGGTAGCCCGGCCGCCGCGCGCGCGTGGGGTGCTCCGGCCGCCGCTGTGTGTATAAATAAGAAGTTCACTTGATATAAACCTCACATCGCACTACCAGTCTAGAAGTGACATTTCCAAGTTCAGTTGTATCAAGAAGATGGCTTCACCAGTTACATACTTTTCCAGAACCAACGATATGATTAAACCATTAGGTGATGGTGTTAATGCAGTGGCTGTATCATCCTTCAAGAAACCTCTTATTCAGATTCGCAGATACTATGGTAATACACACATAAAGTATCCTACCAAAACAGGTATCACGATGAGTCGACAAGATTTCGTCGATCTAGTAGAACTACGTGATGTTATTCTGAATGAATTTGATAGAATTTCCAGTGTTTTTCCTACAAAGCAAACTTCAAATGATCCAGTTACAAATACATATGACGATTCAACAGTTGCGGTTTCAAACATTTACAGTTATTCATCGGCTCCAGTTTCAAACACATATGACGATTCATTCCCATATGGTTGTGGTAACCTAGAGATGTATCTCACACCTGATTACGAACCTGTCTATGTACCTGAACCATCGGTATCAGCCACAGACAAGAAAAATATCAACAAACCCAAACCAGCCAAGAGACAAAGAACACAACCTGTTTTGGTACCGCTTTATCAACAGTGAATTATACAGTGAACATTCTTTTTTCTTATTTATTTTGAAAAATGTACACGATTCATAAATAAATATTTTTTTTATATTTCTGAAACAATTTGTTGTCAAGTATTTTCAAGTTCTCGTTTTACGTGCTGTCTGTACTGTGTGTTTCATTAACTTGCTACAAAGAATCATCTCTCAAACAAGAGGGTCAAGGTTATCCACAGGTCAAGACCTTATACATTAGCCAGCGGGCAAGAACATCAACTAAACACCAGAAGTTATCCGCAGGTCAAGAAAATTCAGATAAAACCACATCCACTCCACGAGATGCGGGTTACACCAGGGGTCAGATACAGGGCAGGGTGGGAAACGTGGTTTTTGGGTCAGAAAACAGACAATAACCCATTAAGTGGTGGGTGTTAGACTCGGGAGACATATACATTTAAAACATACAAATATAAAACAAACAAAAAGGGTTAAACATATGAAATACTTTTATTTACGTACTTTTTTTTATATTGTTGAACGTACCAAGGTATACAATTAAGAAAACATTTCAAGTGTGTATCATTTATACACCATAAATTTATCAAATAGAAAATGTACAATGTCATAAAAAGCATAAAATTATGAAAAGACCATAAATAAACATTTATAAGGAGCATGAAATTAGGCAAAGGACATACAAATTTCTAAAGGCATAATCATTACATTATGAAATTATACAACAATTCCGACACCAAGTACGAATTTGAGAAAGGTTATATAGAAAGAGGTGTTGTTGAGACATTATCTGACTGCACCTGTCGTTTAATATAAAAGTATGAAAGTGATGCCCTATGTTGTTCGTAAGTGTACACAGCTGTCCCTGTCGTCTTAAAACCCAGATTTTTACCCCCACTACTTTGTCTGGTTGTCAGGACGTCGGAAAATGTCTTTGCGTCAAATTTGTTTTGGATCTTACTTAGACCCTTTGTCGATGTCTTGTCGTAGGGCCCAAAGCAGTGATATGTCTTGCTGCATAGTGAGATCATCCCTATACCAGCATATTCGAGCTTGAATAGACCTGGCTTTCGTTTATCGAATAGCCTAGCCTCGATGCATCGGGGACAGTCTTTAGGCGGGTCGAGTAAGAGGTCTATATGAGGCTGACAGGTTTCCCTAGGGAACCACTGATCGTAGACTCGTCGATATTCGGCCCTCATGCTAGGCTTAATGACGTCATGTAGACTGTCCGCAGATAGGGCTAAATAGAGAGAGTCCGTATCCATCTCTGTCACCTCAAAATCACCCCTGTCCACGAATCTATCGAGGAAGTCATAGTAAAACTCAAGCATCCTAAGCTTGGCGTACTGGTACACGAAAAAACCAATCTGGATGGGTAAATCCCACTTCGTGTGCTGATACCGTGACTCAACCTCGTATAGATCAGGCCCAACCTCGACCATCTTCCTAAAGTAAGGGCTATTGACCAACTTGTCGGTCGCTGTAGGGGCCACATACACCACTTTAGCATGTTTAGCTTTATTGGTGAGTGTTTTTCCATAAGCCGCATTCCCAAGTAATTTCATAGTATCACTTGTAATAGAAGCGGCTGGGGAGAGATCACCCTTACGACGAGCTCTAGTAACAGTATCACCAAACTGGCTAAAACACGCTACCGGTTCATACTCTATAACCTGATAGATGTATGTAACCACTAGACCATGAGCCAGATACCACTTTAGCAAGGGCGTGGCCAACAGGATTTTGTTACCAATATAGCTCCCAATAAGTGTTCGACGAGGTGTGGTCAATAGCTTGTTATCATTTGCGTATTTCTCCATCAGTGGGCCAATATCTGCCCGACTGACCTCAATATTTTTAAAGATGGGTGTCATCTCCGAAAAATACGCTTTCAAAGACTCTGGGACATGAATATCACATTCAACAAGCCCAAAACACGAACCATCAACAACAGCTGCAATAATTTGGGTTTGTGTGGGTCTCGTGTATTTAGCGTAGGATGGTTTTTGCCTCGTAAATGCTGTTGCTAGAAAGTCTCTGACACGTTTCTCCGTCTTTTTTAATGTCTGCCACTCACATTCCCAACACTCGACAATACCACCACCACACGCGTTAGCTATCGTTTGACTGGTTCTACATGTAGCCAAATACAAATCAGCAAGCGGTTTTTTGTTGACCGGATTGATGACATGGTCTTTGGTGATTGGGCAGTTGGGATGCCCGTGGAACATGCAACCATGAAATTGAAAGGCCGTGCGTGTCATAGTACAATAACCATCCACTGGAATATGAGCATCACCAACACGGTGTTCCTTACCGTTGAATTGGGTGATAAGTTCTGTGTTTCTCGTGTGAGCCATCCAGGCTAACCACTCCCTACATTGAATGGTGTACAGATTTCGCCTGTGCTGTTTAAAACCATCATCGTGTGTTCGGGTGATTGTAAAATCTGTGGGCATCTTCTGCATTAATGCCCACAAATAAAGAGCATTGGCGTCATACCCCTTAATGCTCTTAACCACCTTACCACCGCGGATGTTGGTTTTATCCACCTCATGGTGTCGATGAAAAATAATAGACGGCCCACCGGTGATGTTGTGACGTATGATGTTGTGTAGGTCTTTTTCATATGAGGCGCATAACGTAAAGACTATACCACGTGGTAGGGTTTTGAAAAGGTACCTGAGGGTGATACCCGGAACAGAGATTGCGTCCTTAAACATATCAATCCCAATCGCAGCATAGAATTTAACCTGGCTGGATAGGGCCTTCAGCATAGGAGCGACATCTTTGTTGTTGTACCACTCGAGAAAATCCTGCAATTTCGTCATGTTATGTTCCCGCCAGATTTTTTGGCAGTACGCATATTCTTCAACAGAAATGTTGGAATTTTTAAGTTTTGAGTAGAAGGCCGCGTGTGGAGGTAAACAGGGTTCCTTCAACTGCGCCAGGTCTGTTACATACTCGTAACAGAAAAAACCTTTCTGTTCGACTACCTTGTAAGCTGCTAAATACTTACTGTAACTAAAACCTGGTGCAAGGTAATTGACAATATCCAAAAACTTTAATTTTTCCGTGGATATGCACATAAAATTATTATTTCGCTTGACAGCGAAGTCGAAGGCCCCATCTTCGCCGGGGTTTTTTAAAAAATACCGGGCGAAATATGGTTTAATCAAATTAACATCATACTTCCCCGAATTAAACCCAATCACAGGCAGTTGCGCGAGATACCCCTCGAGTCTACACAACTCTAAAAAATGCTCACCATCACGCAAGACCTTGAGATGATCGACAAAACGTTCTTTTAAGAGTTTTCCAGCGGCATCAGCGATTTCCACTAAATACTTCAGCACACTATTGATCAGTTTCTGAGGATCTCCTGTGCTGACGAAACAGACTGGGTCTTTCTTATCAGGGACATTGGATGCTACAGAACACGACATGGGGATGTGTTTTGCTATGTAGGTCGTGTTACTCGTTGACTTTGCAGCACAATCAGACGAGTCAAAATAGCATTCGAAGTCAAATGTAGCCCTGTAAGGATAGATATAACCCGTATCTACCAACTCGAGTGGTAGAATTTTTGCCAGCTCTTCAAAGACAGTGTCGTATGGGATGTAGACTCCACCTGGGTAGACCCCAGTGCTGATACCGCCCTTGCAGGTTTTCTCGTGGCGGGTGAGCTTAAAGTTGTCTTTCCAGACTTTCCCACATTTGGGACACCCAAAGGAGTGGCTAACTTGATCAATATTATCGATGTACATAAAGTGCTCTTTATGTTGTAGGAGGTACATAATATTAGGAAATGTGCTACCGCTGCGTACTATGGGCACCAGGACATTCAACTCGTCAAATTCGTATACGTCAATATTGAGCTGGTAACAGTCTTCTAAGCTTGGAAGGATGTCGAGTGTTACACCAGAAAAATTGGTCTGTGGTTCTATGTCTTGATACGTGTACCAGTCACTTAATAAACTCTGTGTTGGAATGTTGAGTGCTCTAATGTTGTGTTTGTGATGGAGAGCTAAACAACGAAAGAAACAGAGATTGTCGTTATAAGGTGTGCCTGTTTTTTTGTTGGTTTGTAATGTAAAGAGAGATTTATTATTTGTGATATGTGGTGGGAGTGTGTCTAAAGAGCAGCCTAGTGTGTGGTTAGAAAGAAAATATAGATAACATTCTGTGGCACAAATATTTTCTAGCTCGTACTTGGTGTCGGGTCGCACACTTAGGCCGACTTTGGTATTGTCGATCTCATTAATAGTAGTTATGAAGCGGTCCAGGTCACTTCTATTGTTTATGATTACAGGGCTCTCCAATACAGACGCATTATTGGTCGAACCATGAAAAAAGCGAGGTTCTAGGGTCTCCTTGTGGCGGAGAATGATATGCTTTGTTAAACTAATCTTGTAGCGTGTAGTTTGAGCGTTGTGAATTGCGAGTAATGTGTCATTCCAGTTATTTATGTGTGGTTCTGTGGGTGAATGAAATATTGTATAATGTGCCATCTTTGTAAGTATTCGTGAATGCGTTTTTATGGTATCCCAATTTTCTTCATAAAGTTGTTGAATATCAGCTGGTAGCTCGGCAAGTTCATCCATTTTAAGTTTTTTAACCAACCCAACCTCTGGTTCAGCTGGTCGTTTTGCGGTTGTAAGTGGTGGGTCTGATGTTGTAGACATCATAGAAATCGGTGGCGTTGTTACAGTGGCATCTATTGGCGTGGACCCCGGTGGTTGTTGTTCAATAAGAGTTGTTGTTGGCCTTTGTGTCGTGTTCATCACTACCTTGGGGTTTGAATGCACACGCTTAATGTGAAGCGCTAGACCTGAAGAATACGCGCAGACTTGGGGGCACATTGTACATGGGTATCGTTGGCCCCCATGCGCACTAGCCATATGACGTTTAAGGACAAACAGTCGTGCAAAGGACTTGCTGCAAACACTACAAGTTGGTTTTGTTGGTGCGATAGTGGCCTGTGAACGAATAGAACATAACTTGTCAGACACCAATACACTATTTATAAGGTATAGACATAAAAACATAGTTATAGAGTATATACCATCGCAGTAGGAGTTATCGATATACTTAAGATAATTTAAACAGTGAATTAATAATACAAAGCCCTAACTATTACTGTAAAATAGCGTCAAATAAAACATTGGTCTGTAATGATAATACTAAAAATCAAGAGTATAACACATAGCGGTAGGAGGTATCAATATACATGCCATAGATATAAATACGGAATACATAATAAGGTTACTATGAACTCCTACTAATTAATTGTAAAATAATAAATTTCTGAGTTATATAATGATAACACTAAAACCAAGAGTATAACACATAGTGTTGGGAGTTATCGATATACATAGCATAACATTGAATAACGTAATAAGGTTACTATGAGATCCTACTAATTAATGGTGAAGATTACTAACTTACAATAAAATAAAACACAATTATAAATAAAACAGAGCTATATAATGATAACATCATGAAGAGTATAGTGAAAAACCCATACTAACAAATATAACTCACCATTTTCCAATGAATAATTTCCGACGATCTGGTTCAATGAAGAAGGCACAAGGCGTGTTATCAACAAGCTGATGATTTTAATAGTGACGATCATTAGTGCTGTGTTGGTATTTATAGCACGCTGAAGGCTGACTCAGCGAAAATTTATTGGGTTCAACTATGTGGATTTCTGAAATAACCAGCTAAGGCTGGTTTCAACCAGTTAAACCAGAATTACTACTAACGCGTTCTCAGCGTGACACGGTCAAGGGCTAAGCTTTTCTATCAAAGTTTATGGTGAGTATTTCCGTTGGCGTGGTTCACACGCACTCGGGCGAAGAAAAAGTAATTAAGGCCAGATGTCGTTATCTGTCGTTATCGGGGAAATCTTATAAGTATTTCCGTTGGCTCAGACACACGTGGGCGAAGAAAAAGCCATTAGTGTCAGCTGTCGTTACCTGGCGTTATCGGGGAAATCTTAGTGCAAATTATTTAAACTTTATTCTGGCTTACAACAGATGCAAACATACGCACATGTATGTATGTGTGTGTGTATGTATATATGTATGTATGTATGTATGTATGTGTGTGTGTGTGTGTGTGTGTGTGTGTGTGTGTGTGTGTATGTAT